>CM040180.1:20754540-21954540 GCA_022606695.1 Vaccinium macrocarpon | reverse complement strand
AAGGTACCCTACCTACAAATTGAACAAACCCTACCATTATATTGAAAACACACACACACACACACACACACACACACACACACATCATCATCATCATCATCATCATCAAATTATATAACCCCGCCCTTGCTCTAGAGATATAGCTTGTCTCCCTACACTCTTGGCTCCATCCCTGGAGGCCGATAGGGGGTTCGGGGATCAAAGGAGAATTGCGTGAACTTCTCACTTATTACTACTTTTTATTCTTTAGTGTTTGAAAGATCAATGCTACTACTTTATGTGCAATAATCAAGCAAATATATTTTCCCAAATGGAACAAATTACTCTACAATTAGCAAAAGAATATGAAGTTGAAATTAGATTCCAGATTAATGATGGATTTCGAAAAAGTATAATTAATTTGTCAAAATTTAATCCGCCTCCAGTCAATTAATCTACTAATTGTTAAAATAATCAAAGTGTGTTTGGACTCCACACACCATGTAAGTATGTTGGAGACTTGTTAAAATTTTTTGTTGTACATGTATCATTGTTACAAGGCAAACCAAGTAAGTATTGTAACTAATAATTATACCATGGGGTGTATGATTCGATGGTTTGTTGCATTAAAACTCGTGTTGTACATCAACTTAGAATGTTTTGATAGCCCAGAGAGAGAGAGAGAGAGAGATAGAGAGAGAGAGATAGAGGGGTAATTTGATTTGAGGAAGCATCAGCAGAACACACCCTGAAGGCATGAATCGAGGAATGAGTTTTTAAACAATCATTTTGGTTTTTTTTTTTTTTATCTAAAATAAAATTGAAAACTGAAACAGTGACCTTACAATTATTTTGGGGCAGAGATTCTTTGCGATGCAGCATGAAAGCCCCATCTCACCTTCTTTTAATTTTTTTAAAACCCTGTCTTTACGCTTCAAAGATAAACAGTACTGATCAGCAGTAAGTAACCCATTTCATCTGATGTGCGTATATAATCTATATCTACCAATATATCTGCATGTATATACAAAAATTCTTGAGTAAAGATACTTCGTGAGAAAGCGACTAACTGCTGCTGATGCAACCCTCTTTGAAATGCCCAACAATGGAATATATGTTAAGAGTAGACATTTTGTGATTAAACTGCTAATATGAATGCAATAAAATCAAAAGGGAAATGATTTTCACATTTTACAATCCACACACCCTTTTTGTTTTTATCCACAAGAATTTACAATATTGCTCTTTCTCAATACACCACCACACATCCAAGGGCAATATTGTAAATTCATGAAGATACAGACAAAAAAGGGAGTGTAGATTGTAAAATGGGGGGTGTGAAAATCATTTCCCAATCAAAAATCAAAACTCAGAACTTGAAATTCAATGAAAACAATATGATACAGTTTACATTGTAACCCTTGTCAAATCCCGGCAGTACTTAATTGAAAGCCCCTAAAATAGCAATATAATTGAGGGCCTGGCAACCGATCTTGTGTTCGTACTATCTCATCTGGATGGACTCAGAAATTATGGACAAACAACTTTTTGAATCTCACTAGAATGGAGGGACATGATATCTGTAGACCAATTGGTAAATATTCCGATTAAAGTTTTGAATTTACCTAATAGTTGTACAGTGCAGTCTAGGCTTCTTGTATTCTTTATACTGGCTAGGTACGCGGATCCGTGCGAGGGTTATGCCTGTTGGTCACAGGTGATAAAATTCCAGATGTTTATGATGATGCATATGCATTATGTTGGAAAAGATAGAAGCAACAATGTTGCATTGCATACACATAAGTTTCAAGAGATTTGACCAACAAACCAAACCAAACAATGTCGTAAAATAAAAGACCCAATTACTTATGCTATTGTTTGTGCTCATTTTACTATGAAATTGTTTTGCTACTATTCATAGCAAATAAGAGTAATGCATATGACCTTATCTTCAATTTGATTTTTCTGCACTATTTCTTTGTTCTGATCAGGTAGTTACCTTTTCTATACATGTAACAAATGTGAAGTTTATGCTTATGGGAAAATCGCAATATTCACAAGGCTTGTTTGTGATCGTCTTAGAAGTTCCATGAAATGAAGGGGAAAGAACACAATCCTCACCTCTACTATTACAGGTTTCTCCATAACTTTTTCAGATAGTTTCCAAACCCTCCCTATCATTCTTCAACAAAATATGCACTTAAAGAAAATTGTTTTAATCTATCTGACCTTGAACGCGATCACAACCCCGGTTGTTCAATGTTCCGACTGGTAACAGATCCTTCCCTTGGGTTTAGAGTGTTGTGAATGGCTTTCACTGCTGCTATGGCAGAGTCTCCTCTCTTAACGACTCTCTCAAGCTCCCCAACCTTCTCTAAAAGCAATCCAACTTGAGAGTTGGTTGAATGGACTAACTTGCTTGCAGTTTCCAGCGCAGTGCAAAGCTGGGACACAAAAGAAAGGGGAGCAATCCATGGTTAAACTAATTGCAATTGCCATTCCTCAATAAGGAAAAAAAAAACCAGAGATCAACGGACACCAATTACTGAGAAATATTAAGAAATAAAAAGGCGTTTAAGTGTTTCTCCAAAATCATAAAAAAAGAAAAGAAAAGAAAAGGTTAAACATCCTCATTTGTCACATGGGTTAGCAGTGGTGAAAAACTCTACCTCTAGGTTGTGGGCTTGCAGTGGCGGAACCAGGAATCAGGGCTAGTGGGGGCACCTTTTACACACTTTGAACCCCAAAAAATTTCTGATGAGTAATGCTAGAATAATTGAACTTTTCTAATCAAGATAATAAAAACTAACATATTTATAAATAAAGTTACATACGTAAATTATCAATACAAACTGTTAAACGGCAAATTTTTTTATTCCTTTGGATGGGCTGATAGAAAATATATGCAGCGGCCGAAAAAAATAAAATAAAATAAAATTCCTTGAGAGATATAAGTACTTGAATGTGACATAAGGGCATTGTCGCATTTTTAGTTAACACGTACTCAACATGTGTGATTAGGTATTTCAAATTCACATGTGAACATTTGTGGAATTGTTTGCCTAGACAAATCAACAAAAAAAATAATAATAAATAAAGGTTACATGAGATGTTCTGTGGAGGAACTTCCGAAAAAATGTCCATAATCTCTCTTTGACTTGTTCAAACTCTACCCACTACCAACAAACTGCCCTACAAAATTGTGCCAGAGAAAAAGTCGGCAATTAATCATGTTGCCTAGTGGGGAAAATTGGCAGCCACGTTCCTTTAGTTGAGGAAAGTGCAGCCATTTGCCATGGGTCTATATATATAGACAAAGGGTGAACATTTGAAAGGGGAAAAAACGGAGAGAAGGAACGAAAAAAAAAGGTAGACTTTGCAGAGAAAAATTTCGGAAGAAGACAAGCAAGTTTGCAAGGAGAAATACGGTGAGACTTTTGAGAGAAAAGTGAAAAGAGAAATTTTTAAGTAAGGAATCAGTACCCATTGGAGAAAGTTGAAGGTATAACTCCTTATTTCTTTTTAGTCATGTTCTTCCATCTCTGCTTTCTCTGTTCTTTTCTTTTCTCAAATCTCTTCCTCTTTTTCTAAAAGGGCAGTGAATACAAGTTTTCCAAGACTGAGATAAAATTTGGTTCCTTTCTCATCTTGAATCCTTGTTTTCTAAAACACTACCTACCGTACCTTTTTTTTAAAACAGTTCAAGGTTATCAAAAAGAAAGGGATTTGGAGTGGTGTTCAAATTTTTAACTCTGTTGGATGCACATGATAAGTTTCCTACATTCTGGAGTATATCTCTAAATGGATTGGAAACTTAGATATATATATATATATATATATATATATATAGAAGCTATTTTGTAGTTTCTTAAAATTTGGATTGGTTTAAACTAACCTTGGTTAAATCAATTGAATTTCAAGTAAAATTGGCTTCTTTTATGCACCGGGGGTGCAAACCGAGATATACGTCACGCACCGGGGGTGCAAAATTGAGACATTTCCTGATGCACCGGGGGTGCGAACCAAAAAAAAAAAATCTCTTATGCACCGAGGGTGTGAATAAAAAAATCTCTCATGCACCGGGGGTGCAAAATTGGAACACTTCTCATACAAATGGGGTTGCTTAAATTGAAACATTTCTTCTGCACCGAGGGTGCAAGTAAAAAAAAATAATAATAATACTTCATGCACCGGGGGTGCAAAAATTGAAGTACTTCTTAACGCACCGGGGGTGCAAAAGACTGAGACACTTTTTGTGCACCGAGGGTGCTAACTTGAAACATTTCTTAACGCACCGTGGGTGCAAAAAATTGAAACTCTTTTCATGCACCGGGGGTGCAAATTAGGAAAAAATCTCTTATGCATTGGGAGCACAAATTAAAAAAAAAATCTGTTAAGCATCGGGGGTGCGAATTAGAAACTTTTTGTGCATCGAAAATGCGAAGCGGAAAATTTGTTGTGCACCAGGGTTAAAAAAAAAAAACGTGAAATCTATCACACGCCGAAGGTGCAAAAATTGAAAAATCACGCTTACGACCGAGGGTGCAAATTGAAGAGGTTATTGCGACCGATGTTGCGTAAAATGAAAAAATCAACTACATAATGAAGGTCCTTAAAGCTTGTAGCCTACATGGCCGTTTATTGGACAATGGTTTGCATGAATCCTCTGACCGAGGATGGGGTTGTTCTTAAAAAAATTTGCTCAAGTACTTATGTCCATGAGACTCTTCACACTTTGAGTCTCAAATGACTCTAGCAATATTTTCTTAAGTAAACACCCGATATAACCGTTTCAAAAATCAAAGTTTGGCATTTGAGTTCAAAGGTTATAAGGACTTGTTCGGTCCTTTACACAGCCAAAAGAAATCTGTCAAAAGTGTTTAGAACTACAACTTGACTTGATTTCAATTTTGGTGACTTTCGACTTTACCCAAATGGATATGTAGGCAACCTACTCATATAGGTTGATCCACAAGTGCGGTGAATCTCAAAAGTTCACTAAAAAATGAAATTTGGAAATTAAGTCTGGAACTACGTTGACTTAATTTTTAGTCGAACTCGGATACATAGGCGGCCTGTTCAAACGGGTATAGTCACAAACTTGGTGAATTTAAAATGTTCACACCAAAAAAAAAAACTAAAAGTTCCAAATAAGAACTACGGTTGACTTGATTTTGATTCAAAATTATATTCCAAGTTGAATTGGACGAATCGAATACGTAGGCATCCCATCTAAAAGGAGCAGTCACTTAAATAAAAAATAATAAATAAAAATAAATACTTAAGATTGGCATATGATTGATAAAAGAGTGGGTGCCAACCTAGTTGGGATGTGCTCTTCTCATAGTGATGCCGTGATTCTTGAGTTCACAAGTGAGTTATCTAAATTAAAAAAGTGCCGCAATGGCATGTTAAAAAAATCACTTAAATGTGAACTACGTTTGGCTTGATCCCGAGCTACGGGTATGTAGGCAATCTAGATAAACAGTCTAGACTCAGCCCCAAAACAAGAAAATTTATTTTCCCATGTCGTTCTGTAAATTAAAAATCGGAATCAAAAGGTTTTCTTTTGCATAAAAGATGTAATTAGAGGATATGTTAGTATCTTGAATGGGTCTGACCTACTTAAATAAAAACTTATGTGATTTCTTTCCATATAAGTGAGATTATGTTCCGGCAAAATTTTAAATTTTTGTCTAACACAAACAATTACTTGAATTGTCTTGAGTGTGCGGCCTGTTAAATATCTGGGAGTTCCCCTCATCACTACTAGACTCCTTGCTTCTTGCTGCCAGATTTTAATTGACAAGATTTTGAGTAGAATTCACTCTTGGACCAATAAGAAGTTGTCTTTCGGAAGTAGAGCTGAACTAATCAAATCAGTTTTGTATAGCACTTAGATCCATTGGAGTTCTATTTTTATTCTTCCCCAGAAAGTGCTAAAGGAGGTTGAAGCTATGCTTAGAGCTTTTTTCTGGTCTAGCCCTGATCTGAAGAGTTCTGGTGCAAAAGTGGCATGGGCTGATGTTTGTTTACCTAAGGAGGAGGGTAGTTTGGGGTTTAGGGTGTTACGGGATTGGAACAAAGCAGCTATGGCTAAGCATATATGGGCCCTTGCTCTTAAAGGTGATACTCTATGGATTAAGTGGGTTCATACGTATGTCATTAAAAACCAGTGCTTATGGAGTATGCCTATTCCAGTGACAGCTTCATGGACTATCTGGAAAATTCTTAATCTTAGAGCTTTGGTGCAACGTTGGATTACATATGTTGTTGGGAAGGGGGACAACATCTTTCTTTGGTTAGATAACTAGCATCCTTTAAGGCCTTTCCTTTGTGCTCTCAGTGGCAATTACCAGTTAGAATCTTTTCTCATTCTTGAGGTTTTCTGGCATAAAATGTATATAGCCTAGGATGTTGGTTTTGGTACAGCATGATTTTCCAGTTTGTTTCCTTTTGTTTGTGTTTTTAGCCCAGTTTGTTTCCTGTTGTTTGTGTTTATAGCCTAGTTTGTTGGTTATAGCTGGTTGTTCTTTTCTTTTGTGGTATATGCAAAAAAAAAAAGCCAAAGAAGCAAATTTAATACGCAAGAACTAATATGCAATATTTTGCAATCTTGCTCCAGTTATAAAGAATATATTTATTTCCAAATTTTTTTCTTCCAAAATCTCCAAATTTCAATTGCATTGTGGATTCTATTGGCAAACAGAAAGTAACAAGACTTTTGTAAAAAGGAAAATTAGCCCACTTTTGAATTTTTGACATTATGCATTCAAGAGTTTCAAATCATTAGTGGTGGGCCTGGTGGCTAATTTTTGAATTAGACATCTCATTTCATGTGGTGGAATTGTTCTAATTTGGTATAAAAAGTTGAGAATGAAATGAAGTACAAAATATGTGAGAGTGATTAAAAAGAATATCATGATAACCCATTTAAAAGGGAAACTTTAAATATTAAAATAAAAAATAAAAAAGATAAAAAAAATTGAATTCTTGCCTTCCTCAGCCACTGTCGGTTTGAGACTGTAAACAGCCATTTTGAGCATCTAAAGCCAGAGTTAGATATATACCCAATTTATCCACCCAGACACTGGGTGTACCATTTTCCTCATCCCAGGAAGTAGCAATAGATAACAGGAAGTAGCAACAGAACAAGAAAACCAAAGACGCCAACTAATCAGCTCATAAAAAGATCTAGAGCTGACTTGTGAACTGTAGTATAATGTTTAGTTCAGAGAAGAGCAGAAGCATCCCATATTTTGTCAAAGCGCTAAATTTGAACATTACCAATTAATGATCGTCAAAACAGAAGATCATTACCTCAAGTGTTAAAGTTGTCCATGAGTGGTCAGATCCCGCAAGTGCCTCGTTGAGGTGGTTGTACTTTTCCTAAGGCAAAGTTTAGGGAGTTAGAAGCTGTCTTAAACAAAAGAATAACCACCATAGTGAAACCAAAATAAAAGTAAGCCAAAAGCTTATAGGATGAAATACTCATCTCATCATCTGTACTACTTAAGATATTTGAAACAAAAGAGTTCAGGAGCAAAATGTTTCGGAGCAAGTATTACAATAAGTGCACCGTGTTCCAAGAACGTGTCCTGACATGGTATCTAACATTACCAACTACAATGTTCTGTACTATTGCATTAAATATTTTGTAACCTTTCTGAATCCAATTCTCTTGGTTCATTACCAACTACAATGTTCTGTACTATTGCATTAAATATTTTGTACCCTTTCTGAATCCAATTCTCTTGGTTCATGTTCAGAAAATAAAAGGTGGTCTTTTCAAACTGAGAAAAGATTTTTATTCCCTATCAAGCTTACTGATGGAATACAAGAAACAGCACAAATATACAAAAGTGCTGATCACAGGATTAAACATGACCAGTAAAAAGCCCAAACACTGAAACCGGTAGTCGATAGGAGACGATACGAAGACATTGCCCTTTCCTTCAAACCTCCATGATGTCTCCTCGAAGGACGGAACAAATAGTTTGATCTAGTATTGAGCGGTCAGTGGGTATTGCCACAATTAGAAATTGTAGTTTATCAGTCGTCACTGAATGGGCGAAAATGAAAAGAATCCATCTAACCCTATTCAACTGATAAATATGAAAATAACTTCTGGTTACCAAATGGCAGGCATCTATTGGTTGGAGAGATTACAAAGAGACTCTCTCTCGCAGATATCAAGTGATGTCTTCATCACCCTCACCCATGCTGTCCAAAACTAAGATTCGCCACCTCTCCGACCAATCTGACTGATGACCCGAAGGCAATGGCGTTGTCGAGTTTTGGTGACCTGAGTATTACGGTTCGGTTGGAGGCCAAAGGTCAAATCTAACCCAAACCAACTCTGCACACCCCTATGAATCCTTGAAGGAATCCAAATTGAATAAGTAGAAAACAATTGGGAGGGAGAGAAATCATCGAGGAAAAAGACATCATTGAATATGCCACTGAAGTGAGTAAGCTACCTCGTCCGAGCTCTAATCCTTGAGAGGTTTGCATCTGGTCAGTCAATTGATCGATCGAATACAAAGAACACGTCAATTTATTTTGCATAATTTGTCAAATTATGCAATATATACAACAAAGAAGTGTTCACAATGTGTCCCCGTACCCACACCCAATTAGGAAACACATATCCCAATATCCTAAGATTTAAGTTTAAGAAGGTCCAACACTTGGACTTGCACCCACACCCAATACTCACACCCAAAAAAAGATAGTACATATATTTTATGCCTTGATCAATATGAAGCTTCTCTCAAGTGATAAATTGATGATCTTGTGGTCTAATAGGCAGGGAAGTTGCAATAAAAATGATTTTTCAAGTTTTAAACTTGAAAGGCTTCAGCTTCAATAAAGCTAGCAATATACACAAAAGTATTGAGTGCCGAATAAAGTTGAATGAACTACCAAAACCAAAACCCATGTAGTCAACAGCCTCGAGAAGAAAGAAGGGGTAGTCAATAGCCTTGAAGAACAAAGGAAGGGTCAAAGCCTTTAGGATCACTGTTTATGCTGCTTCAAAGCTGCCACCACCTAGGGCTTTTCCTCACAAACAATCAACAAGAATGGAAGATCAAAGAGGGATGCAAATAACAAGCCTAGAGGCTCATACACATCCATACAAGGAAATATACAGTTAGGAAATGGAGAAAAAAAATCGCCAAAATTCACTTTTTTAGCTATTGGGTCCATGAAACTCGACCCAATATCTATTTTCTGCAATTCTTTAAAATTGGCATAGTTTTGGATTCGATTTGTACCTTCATATGATTTAATATTTTAATTAACCATGCAATTCACCGATTCGGCACCCAATTCATGATGATTTGTGATTACTAGTACTGGTTATTGTCAAGTGATGAGTGAATCGAATCCAATTGTCCGAGTTGAATTGAGAATCATGTGATTTCACTTACCTTGCTTGCCAAGGACATCTCAGTTCAACATGTCTCAGTTGATCACCTAGAATTTTTCTGTACCAAACCATCGTCAATAGCTTATTTTCATTCACTTAAGGGCAGGCACCAGAAGAGCACTAGTCTCTCCACCATTGTACTCTATGCTAGACTTCGTTACAGATATCAGTAAGAATCAGTTAGAAGGACGTACCCGCTAGGGAGGTGATGTTGTAATACATAGTGGAGATAAGCCCATTATGTAATTGGCTTTTGAAAGATCAATGAATACTCTCTCTCTCTCTCTCTCTCTCTCTCTCTCTCTCCACAGATACAGGACAACAAATCAACAATGAAAGCATAAACTGGGTCATAACAGCCTCGAAGTTACAGAAGACACAAATACTGAACTCGAAGAATAAAGGTGCAAATGAATAGTACAGATTCAACATATATATCAAGAGATAGGGAGTACCTGGAAGAGTTTGGTGAGATCGGCGGGTTGGAGACTGAGATTCAAGTTGGGAAAAGAGGAGGAGGACGACGGTGTTGATGATGAGGGAGGAGAGGGTGAAGGTGGGGAATCGACCATGAGGTGATCGTAGCTGTCCCCACCATCGCATTCTCCCACATCACTGAGCAGATCACCTATACACAGCAAGGGCCCTCCGATTCCCCTCATCTCCTCTCTCTCTCTCTCTCTCTCTCTCTCGTGTAAAATGAATTTCGCTCTTGGCTGCAGGAATCTTTTCTACGGTGTCCAATGTGGTATTGGAGTATCTATGCCCTACTAATTTTAAACCATTAGACCTGTCATAAACAAATTTCTGCTATTGAATCCCAAAAAATAAGTGGTTTTGATAAAAAAAACGAAGTGATTTTGCGAATTTTCTGTCAAAAAGTTTGCACTTTACTTATCATGAATACTGGAAATATATACCACTAAATAGGCTAAATATTACCACAAAATAAGACTACACTTATCACGCAAGAAGGGAATACTTATCACAAAATAAGGCGACTAGACAATCCTGTAGCAAGTCACCATTTTGAGCGAAAAAATCTTTCTTTTTGCGGTGTTATTAACACCACACCACTTTTTACTGTTTCCAGACCCAATTTTGTCCTTTAGCTTAGATTTTTGTAGTGGGACATTAAAAAATAAGGTAAAAAAAGGTTTTAGTTAAACTTAGAACAATTTTTTGAAATAATAATATTAATTGTATAATTAATAATAATAATCTCTAAATTACATTAAAATAATTTTAAATAATTTACCTTTAAATAATTATTAAATATATGATGACCATGTGATAATTTGCAAAAATAATTTTTATTTAAACACACGCTACAATAATTGTAATAAAAATGTTGAATGACGAAAGATAAATAAATATTAAATAATTTAGTAGGACCTTCCACTAAATTAAGATAAAGTATTTAATACAATTAAATTATTCAATTAGATTTAAATGCAAAACAAGAAATTAAATTTATTTTTTCAATTGATTAACGTGATATTGTAACCATTAATAGTTGCAATTGATATTTGGTAGTGCTCGATTGACGATTAATCACAATTATCGGTTATAGTCATAGTCATAGTCATTTGACTAAGAGTTTAAGTGATTGATCTAACAATTTTAAAATTGATCAATATAATATAAGTTGCAAATCTAACAACTAATAATCAATGATAAATAGGGATGATTGAGTGAATATTAATACAATTGGCTAATTTGAATTGGTTAATATAAGTTGGTATTATCAGTGTTACTACGCCTAGTGTTTTTCCGCTTAGGGGGTAGAGCGGCTCTTCCTCCTCCCCCCGGGCTCCTCCCATTCTCCTATTCCTCTCTCTCTCCACCACCTTCTCCCTCTCCCCTCCATCTTCCTCTCTCTCCCCAATTTGTCATTTTGGTGGCCAATCGCGCCGGTTGTTTTTCGACTTGCGGTTGGGCTTCTTTCTGTCGATGGGGCAATGGCGGTGCTTCTGGGCAGCGATCCAAGGTGCTAATGAGGATGTGTGATGTTCTGATTTGGCAGGGGGCGACTCCAATGGTTTTTTCAGGTGCTGCTTTAGCGATGTTCGGTGATGGGCTTGTGGGTTTTGGCGGGCTAGGTGGGTGTGGGTGGTGGCTGGCGGAGTTGTGCTTTGGTTTGAGTGAGGGCGCGAGATCTCCTCTTATGCCTTTTACTCTCGGCGGGTCTGCACTATGGCGTTCAGCCGCTTTGCAACGACGCAGGTCATCCTCCTCACTTCGTTTTGTGCTTGTCGGTTTCTTGTCGCACCTCACGCCAGGTTTCATTGTTGGATGGACCGGATCTTGGCCTAACGGCTTGTGTTGGTGTTACGGCTTCTGTTGGTCACATTGGTTTTGTGCTGCTTCTCATGCTAGTTTTATTATTGGATGGACCGGTTCTTGGCCTAACGGCTAGTGTTGAGGCTGCGACTGGTGTTGGCGTAGCAGTCTATATTGTGTGTTTGTCTCCGAATTGTGGCTATTGCAGTGATTTTATCGGCTAGTAAAAGGGATTGGCACATGTGGTGAATACAAGCGCAACATATGGTGCACTGGCCTTGGGGCAGTTTCTTTTTTTATTTGGATGGGTATCTTTTGTATGTTGTTGGTTTCTTGACAACAATTGTTTCTCTGTTCGGGTTTGAAGTAGTCAATGATCTTCTAGTGGGTTCTGTTTCCCCTAGTTTTGATGCCGTTTTTACTTCTTCCCCTTTAATCTTTATTTTCTTGAAGATTAATAAAGTTTTTGCCTTTCAAAAAAAAAAACTACTAAATGTAGTAGTTAATAGTAGTGTTGGTTGAGAGTGATCAATGAATGATTGATACAATTGGTTAATGTAGTAGTTAATAAAATTTGACTAAAATGAATTGGTTAATTTTGGTTGATATTATCAACATTATTACTTAATGTATTATTTCACAGTAGTGTTGGTTGATAGAGATCAATTAGTGATTAGTACAATTGACTAATGTAATAGTAACTACTAACTATTGATCCACAATCCCTCATTCGATATATTATTTAGTTTCATTAATTATTAAACATAAATATGTTTCAAGTGCTAGATAATACAAATTAAGTACAACTAAGAGACATTAAATATATTGGTAGTTATGTTCCCAACTACCCTTATTATAGTGCATTTATGTTACATAAATGGATATCTACCGGTCATTAATGTCATACTTACCATAGAATAATGCTATCAATACCACGCCATGTGATCTTTTTTACCACCATAGCAAGTCATATGTTGTGTGAACATACTACGAATTCTAGTAGTACTTACCTTTTGGAAAGGAAAAAGTTACTACATATTTAGACATTTTATAAAAGTGCAACAGGTTTGAATTGTTGCTTACCTACCACTCATTGTTTCATTAATGGAATTAAATTTCTCTTACCTACCTTAAACTACTCAAAATTATTCTCAATCAGATTTTAGCAAGTATTTTTGACTATTCCATACATCTTCCTTCTTGTCTCACAAGAAAGCATAAATCTTCATTTAACAAGCTATGAAAATTTGAAGAACAACAAATTGAAGAGCTTCTCCAAGTAAGTTTCTCCACAATAAGACAACTTCAATCCTAGATCTTGATCTCAAATGATACATTTGGCATTTTAATGTAGTCATTTTTTAAATTTGACAAATATGAGATGCATTTTTTTCAAATGATACGTTAACCATTTGTTAAGGTCATACTTACTATATTTTATGGAAATATCTACCATTAAATAGGAATATAGTTACCGGTAATTTTGTTAAGGTCATACTTACCATATACTTATCATATTCAATAACTACTTTCACATAATAAAAAAGTGAGGGATATACCATTAGGAATAATAGACAACCACGAATCGCATTCCGTCCTTTTTGCCTATAGCTTTTTATTTCATTGGCTAAGAACTCTAGAACGTATTGGCTCCAGTCAAGCTTACTTATAGTCTATGTATCCTTTAAAGCATGAAGAAAGCGTTTGTTGACTCCAAATTCTGATGTTGGACATAGAACTATCCTCATCATGTACAAGACAAACACAACCTTAAAGTCATTGTCATCGTAATTGTTCTTCATTCCTTCCAAAGACTCTTTCAATTTTGTCAAACAAAAAGAATCTTGAACCCGTACTTTTATGCTTCACACAAGTTGTGAATTTCTGTCAATGGCCCTTTAAGAGTCACAAATGCGATCCTAGTATATGGTTCACATCTAGGGGTGTAATCATGAGTTTTTTTTTTACCAAAAACACTCAAACATAAAGACACTGGATCAAAACGTTCTACCAACCACTCACAAATCCTCCAATCTAACTTGGTACACTGCAATCGCAATAGACCACCGAATCCAATATCTTTAACACTATGTAGTTTTAGAGGTTGAAGGCCTTGAATCACACCATACGTCGCATTTAGTTGAGTTCTTGTAACAAAGGTGATCTAAGTACAAAATAAAAAACTCTAATCAAATCCAAAATTCAAGAGAAAATTGAAAACCAAATGCATAAACATAAATACTCAAAAACCAAATGTTAGCACTTTTGGAGGATCATCTTTTTTCTGCTCTTTATACTCTAGGAGACTTTGCTTAGCCAATTGCGCAGGGACGGAGCCAGGAATCTCACTACGCAGGGGCAAATTTTTTTCCTAAAATACTTTGCAGGGGCGGGTTTATATAATTTGTGGGAGAAATTTTATTTTTCTATATAATACTAGAGGTTTTTCTCTTTTCTTGCAGAGGCAACAGTCCCTACTGGCCCCTCTCTGGCTCCATCCCTGCAATTGCGTGTACTTTCTTTTTAGCTTCGGAGCCAAACTTTTCCACTTTTTACCAGCCTTTCGCATTGTTTACACACAAATTCAATTAGACTTATTGTGAATCCATATATGTGTAAATACACATATTGAAATTGCTGTATAGATACCATCTTATCCTCTTCATTGTTCTCCTTATGCATATTACATTGTTCTTGGTTACGAAAAAAAATACAAATCAAATTGAGTATCATGTATCTAGGGCCATTAAAAGATTCACAAAGCCCCAAGAAGACATACTAGAAAAATATGTATGCATTAGAATGGTGCTTCTTCGCAGTAACTTCTTCAACCATTTTTCAACTCTTAAAGTAAACTTGTCAAAAAGAATTATGAGAAAATAGAGCATAGATTCATTGAAATATACTTACTAAGAACTAGGGATGGTTTTGCTAAAAATTGAATCTACTTACCAGAACTATATGACATGTTTACTAAAAACTAGACTTACCACAGATACAGGATGTTTTTACTAAAAGCTGGACCTACTTATGATAGTTAGATTAGTACCTTGAAAAATGAGTTGAAACATGAAAGAACCAATTTTTATAAGCTCTTGGGATGCTCAGTGTGGGCACCCGTGACCTCCCTGAGAAATCTTGAAAGTACTAGAACATCGCGTTCGTTAGAGTCGCCACTTGATTTTAAGGTTAACTAAACAACCGAATTCAACATACAAAATTCGAGACAACCGGTCCGTCATAACTAGAGTGATCTTGATTCGGGAGCTAAGTTACGGGATGGGAAGGTTTTTTTTGAAAAATGCACCCATCCCGCGCTAATCAAAATGATTAGTCTACTCATAATTATGAGATTTTAAAATAAGATTTAGAATGATTTAGACAATTACGGGGAAGGGAACAAGGAAAAATAAATAAAAATAATCATGCATGAGGCTAGATTTTGAGAAATGAAATATTACGAAAATTTAATAAAAGGGCGAAGAATGAACTTCTTTTGATCAACATCCGGATGCTCCCCTCAAAATCACGAATTCGGCGAGCATAACTCCATTCGCCGCGAAAAGCACATTATTTAACTAATGCTTCAAAAAACTTGGATTAAAAGGAAGGTGTGGACGCACCTCCGGAGGGATCTCGGAAGGGATCGATTTCGGAGTCGCCACCCGGGTTTTAGCGGATCGTACCCGAGGAACCGAACATCAATTGACTCATGCCTCATTCAATGGATAAGGGATACTGGCCCGTCATCACCATACTATCTTAGGTTCGGGGGCTCAATTACGAAGGGGGAAGGGTTTTAAGGCACCCCCCCTCGCCCGGTTCGAAAACCGGTCTCTACTTGACTTTTGTGGGATCGTAAGAAATGCTTATAATTCAACTTTGAGCAAGTACGGAGAATGGGGATGGGAGCCACATAATGACAATAACAAACAAAATGATGGATTATGGTGTATGCATGTGCTTCGTGAATCTACATGGATGATGGGGATATGCAAACATCAACAACCAAGGACATCAAACAGTAAGCATCAAGACTAGAATATACAGAATACCAACAAAACAATAAAAAACAACACCACAGGCCAACACAAGACCAGACCAACTTGATCCCTGCGCTTTAGGGCTTGGCCAAAAAGGGGGATTGCGCTCAAGCTCTTCTTCTGCTTTCGGCACATGCTTATGATGCTTCTAATGATTCTGACGTGATGAAAACATGTTCTGATCACTATTGCTTGTTCAAAAACATCATTTAACCCACTAGACAGAATGACATAATCACACAAACATGAGTTTAAAGATAATTCATGGGCAAAATGAGGCAAACTGCACTGAACGAATGAAAACTCAAAGGTTTTAAGCTTTGCAAAATACTCCAGATACAAAGAAAAGAGTGAAATGAGAAGAAGCTTTAATTGGAACAAGGGACAGATTGAGCGCTCAAGGGGTAGGCATTAAGCAATCCCCCTTCTGAACTTGAGTATCTCTGCAGCATTCTGCCCTCATTTGGATCATGAACTAGTGCAACATGATGAGTGATGATGCATACTGTATTGAAAACTTCAATGACATGCATAAAATAAACTTGAGGTGTTCATGAAAGTGGAGAATAATCATTAGACCGCATATGAGCATGATTAGAGTGAGAGAGGGAGAAGTGATCAGGTTGGCATAGCCAAACACCACCAACACACACACACACACTTGGAGATAAGGATGGCATAGCCAATCATCAACACACAAACACTTTGAGATAAGGATGGCACAACCAATCATCAACACACACATGCACATACATCTCAACAAGCTAGATAACAACAAAGTACAAGGCTGAAAATAAACAAGATTCAAACTTCAAAATCAGAAAAGGGCTTTGGCTCAAAGAGGTGCCAGAAGGCTCAACCCCCTGTGGTTGTGGGTTTTACGTAGCTTTCTGACCACTCCTTAATGTTGATATGAGCTCAAAACTTTCTGATCATGCTTGAGAGAGTGGGATACACCATTTTATTCATGAAATATGATCATCCATGACTTGAAAATGACAAAACAAAACTTTTAATGACTTTTTGAGTTTATTGTCGATGATCAAAGGCTTGATGAACTGTTTTAAGACTTATTGAACCAACGGTAGCCATAAAAGTGACATTTTCGGATGAAACATGATCGGAAACTCTGAAACACAAGCTGGTGCCAAAGGGGCTTAAGCTCATAGAAGCGACCTTGGCCTTTCGAAAGTTTTTAGGCGAAGTTTTCAAAACCATTTTCTTGCTTATTTAAGACCTCGTGTGTTCATTAGAGGTATGGAGGACCCCCATGAACCCACTGGTCTCCCTCAGGAGCACCAATCCGTAACTCTTTACATTGATTTCTACCTTTTGGTTTTGATTTGAGCTTGAACTTGGGGTTTGATAGATGATTGGGTTATGGTTGTGTTTGTATGAACAATGTGAGTGTTTATGACCAGATTATAGTAGATATGAAGTGGCTTGGGCTGATTTGAAGTGGATGATGGTGTATTCTAGTGAGAGGATGTGGTGATCAAGGGTGGGTTTCTTGGATTGAACTTGAAAATGGTGGATGATATGGATTAATGTTTGCTGGAAATGTAGAGTGAGAGTGGGTGAGTGATAGCTCAGATGTTGAGAGAGTGTCTAACCTCTCCAAATGGTGTAGAAGGTTGGTTTTTATAGAGTGAAATAAGGGTTGAAGTGTATGGGTTTGAAGTGGAGGACCTAATGATGTAATTTTGAGGCCTACCACGGGGTCTACTTGATTACATGCGAGCAACAGAAAAACGGCTGGGTGGCAATATTCAGTTGGAATCTCATCATTAGATGCTCTGCGGTAAACCAATTTGGGCGAGGGGTTGGCCAAGCATGGGGCTTGGCCTCGCCAAAGCCTCTTCCAAAGATGGTCGGGTTTTGGTATTTTGAGGGGTATTTTGGTCTTTTGTGGTGGTTTATGTTGTTTGGGTGTGGTTTGGAGTGGTTTGAGGTGGTTTAGGTGGTTTGAGGAAAGTTCAAGCTCTTTTCTTAACCTTAAGGCGTTCACAGTTGGCCAATTCATCATCGTGAGTGCTTGATAAGTATCCCGGGTTGAAATCGGGGTGTCTACAGAAGGGTTTTAGGTAATTTTGGAAAGTAGGCTTAGGACTAATATTTTTGGGATTTTTGTGGCTGATTTTCAGAAAGGAATTTTGGGTTCGGGAAAGAGGTTTACAAAGGAAAAACAATGAAAAATAAAGGGTTTTCTAGCAAGGTTTTCTTGAGGATTTTTGTTGTGTATTTTCTCCTTGAGTTAGGGTGCTATTTATAGGCCCAAGAGAAGCTTCCTCACTTCAATTTTTAGTAGGAAATGGTTGAGAATAGTCATTGAAAGCACCATACTCAACCCATGCCTAATCTGCAGGAGTTGGTCGTTTTTTGGAAAAAAGATGGTGGCCACCATGTTTATCTCAACCAAAGTAGCTGGCCACCACTTTTTAAGAAGATAAAGTTTCTGGCCACCACTTTTTAAAAGGATAAAGTTGATGGCCAAAACTTTTTAAGAGGATAAAGTTGCTGGCCAAAACTTTTTAAGAGGATAAAGTTGCTGGCCAACACTTTTGGATTCTGGGCCGAATCTGCTTTGTTTGGGCTTATTGTGGGCTTCTCTTGGGCTTTGGTTTATATGTGGGTTTATACAAGTTATTGGGCTTGAGAATGTTCAAGTGGGCTTAAAGGATTGAGAAAATGGACAAATCTAATTAATCGAAGCATTAACTAAATGAAATAAATTTCACGACGTTGTTAACAATTTTCATAACGGATAATCAAATTGGGGTGTCTACACTCAGTAATTAATTTATTAAGTTGACCACCACCTTGATCTCCTTTTGGAGTTAAATATCTACATATATACTCTTAAAAAGTTTGGTTGCATGTGTTGCTAATCCCACAACAAATCAACATTCTTAATAAGAAAATAAATTTCCAGTGGATGATAAGGCGGGAGCATGCAACAACCAGGAAGCCCAAGATTATGTACACCAAAAATGAAATCCAAAGTCGATGTTGTGAGCAAGTGAAAATGAACAATCCAACAGAACCTAGATGTGCATTAAAATAAACTTCTTTTGGTTCACAGATTTGATACTAAAATACCAACCTGACAATGGGTTTTCCACTCAAAACATTTTTTTCTAAACAAAGAGAGAGAAACACAAAGCCACACCTAGAAAGTAGATCCCAGAAATGGATGTAAGACATTCTGCACAAGGGAGATGGTAACTAAAATCCCTAATTTCATAAGATATCAAAACTTGTTCTGGGTTATTATGATTTTAAGGTATTTTTACGTAGTGGTGGTGTCAGAGGAGTCATCATCACCATTGGAAGCGATTGGAGTCATAGTGGTGGTAGGCAACAGGCGTGGTGGTGTTACAGATGGTAATGGTGGTATTACCTAGAAAGTCAGAGGTTAGGCGGTGTTTGATGTGGGTGTTGTCAGCCACAGCCGGATCCTGGCCTTGGCGGTCTCTTGGATTTCCCCAGAGAGAGAGAGAGAGAGAGAGAGAGAGAGAGAGAGAGAGAGACGACTAGACTGATTTGCCATGGAGAAGATGGAAGATTTGCAGTGGAGTAGATGGAGGATCTACCGATTTGTGGATGAGATGAGATGGGGTTAAACCGTGGAGTAGCAGAGGTGGGGTTGAGCATTGAAGCAGTCGAAGTACAGAAGAGAGAGAGGGTTGACAGAGACAGAGAAGACCACGAATTTTTTTTTGGGTTTTCAAAAATTTTGACTTGAGTAATTGATATAGGGGAGGGGGAGAGAGAGAGAGAGAGAGAGAGAGAGAGAGAGAGAGAGAGAGAGAGAGAGAGAGAGAGAGAGGGAAATGGATGGTTGAGATTAGTGCAAAAGATCCAACGGTTCATACAAATTGGGGGCACCGGTGCCCTAATACCACTTTGGGGCACCATAGCCGGATCCGGCTTCAGGACTCGCTAACTAGCCTTGATTGGAACTTGGGGAAAAAGTAAGAGGAAAAAAAATGAGAGGAAAATGATGCTCAATTCAAATCACACAACTTGTTGATTCTGTATACATTGCCTTATATTTAGTTATTTTAAATGCTTTATATATGAGTAAGGATTAAAAATGTGTACCTGAAGTACATACTAATTATGAACCCCGAAGTATTTTACATAAAAAGGGGTAAATACAAGAAGATTTATTTTTACCCAACAAATTCTCATATACGAAAAAAAAAATGGCAAATACTTGAAGTATTTTAACAAGGCAAGTGGGTCTTCAAATAGTGAATTCAACACGCGCCTCGAACCTGTGACGTTAAGGAAAATCACGAGTTTGGTCAATGAGCTACCCCCAATGGTTAAGTATATGATAACAAATTTATTTATTTATGGGACTCTCTTTGTAACTCTACCTAGTAGATCTTAGTTTCTACATTACTTTTAACCTGACATGTTTATTACCAAGTGTTATAAACTCTAGTTAAAGATTTTCTTTACTGCTAGATTTTCTTTACATTTAATCTGTTATGACTATAGAAAGGTATATTATTTAAAAATGTGTGAATAAATATGAACATGTGGGTTCTGTAGAAAAGTAGTTGACAACATCATATTGAAACCAGAATAGTCCAAATGCCAGAGTAAAAAGTAGGTTAATTTCCACCGACATTCATTTAATTTTTGACGAAATACAGGTTACAATTAGTATTGGATAATTATATGGCATAAGTATGAGTGATCCATATATAAACTAGACATTAAAATCATCATTGGTTCTTGTAAATAATAATAGTAAACATACATATGAGATTCTATGTACCACATGGAGACCATATATTATTTAAATGAGCATGTGGTGATAGCTCACTTCATCACTGACTATTTTATTATGTTATTTCAGAATTATTTGTCTAATCAGATATCTTGTTTTTATAGATAATGTCGAACTATATGAAAATGGAATTTGCTGTACTTGATATTTCGAGAAGAAGTTATCTGTCATGGAACCTTGATATAGAGATTCATCTTGATGCAATGAAAATTGGAAAAATGATAACAAATGGTAAGGATGCATCCCTAAAGGATCGCGCAAGGGCCATGATCTTCATCTGCCATCACCTCCATGAGGACGTGAAGTTCGAGTATCTCACTGTCAAAGACCCACTAGTTTTATGGAACAACCTGAAGGAAAGATATAGACACCAAAAGGCAATCATATTGCCTAAAGCTCGTTATCATTGCACGCACCTAAGGTTGCAAGATTACAAATTGGTTGGCAAGTATAATTCTGCCCTATTTAGAATTATTTCACTTTTGAAACTGTGTGAGGCGAAAATTACTGAAAAAGATATGCTTGAAAGGACATATTCCACTTTTCACCCCCAAAACATAAATCTATCATAACAATATAAAGAGAAGGGCTATGAGAAATACTTAGATTTGATATGTTGTCTTTTTGTAGCTAACAAAACAATGAATTATTAATGAGTCTCCCCATATCGGATCTTTGTTGTTTCTAGAAGCAAACAGAGTCTCATTTTACAGTCAAGGAGGTGGCCGCGGCTGTGGCTGTGGACTTGGTGGTCATAACTACCAAGTCCATGGAGGACACTTCCAAAAATCTAGCGAGAAAAAACTGAATTTCCCCGAAGGTGGAATGAGTGGGATTTGTCAGATGTATACTAAGGAAAGGGAAAGAATTTGCAAGCTAAACCTTCTAAGAATACTAAAGATTCCTGTTACAGATGTAGAGTGAAAGGTCATTGGTCGCATACCTGTCATATGCCAAGACATTTGATTGATCTTTAGCATGCATCCATCAAGGGAAAGGGGAAAGAAGTTGAAACCAATTTCATTGATCAAGTTAACTATAATCAAACTGACCCTTTTGAACCTTTTGACTTCTCATCTTTTGGTATGCCTGATTTACTTGCTGGACCTAGTGGGACAAAAGATAATTTCTATGATGATGGCGATGGCTACCTTGATTGGTCCATGCAATTGGACTAAATAAGTATTTTATGCTTATGTATGAAATAATAGTCTAAGGACTACTTTATCTTTCAATCATGTTGTAAGAAATATGTCATGTTGTATTTGCTTTTGGAGTAAAATTTCAAGATATGTTTCAATTACTTATCTATGAAATTTTTAAATTTATATTTTGCATATAGGAGCATGGATTCTAATGAGACATTATAAAATGCAAAGATAATTGGCGAAGATATCTCTCTAATAGATAGTGGTACGTCACATACTATTCTTCGACATATATTTCAAAAATTTGACAAAGATAAAAGCTTATGTCAATACAATATCCGGTTCTGCAGACCTAATTGAAGGCTCTAGAGGTGCAAATATTATTCTAGCAAACAGAACAAATTTAAATATTGACAATGCTTTGTATTTGTAACACACAAATTCGTGTCCTGAAATAAAGACAAGAAAATGATGCACAAAATAATATTTTTTATTGATTTGAATTAAAATGGGTTCAATCCTCTAATGAGTGCTCTTTACAGAAAAAGAGCGAGGTATCCTCTGATTCGATCGAAGTTGAAGGTGCAACCTAACGGCTATAGAAGCTTGCGTAGGCTTGAACCGATTGGTAGTTCTTTTTAAATCTTGAGTTGAGAAGCTTGATCGAGGGCTTGTACAACTTTATCTCGAACAAATGTTGAATTTGAGGAGCAATCTTCACTAGCTAACGTGTAGATCTCTTATTGAAGTTGCAACCCAACTGTTGTAGAAGCTTGTTGTGGGATTGAAACTATTGTTGATTTCTTCAACTTCTTGAGTCGAAAAGTTTGAAAGAGTGAAGCTTGATTGAAGGCTTGAACGGCTTTATCTTGAACAAATAATGAATTTGAGACGCGATCTTTGCTAACTGATGCGTAGACCGTTGCTGTTGTAAATGAACCGGCACGTAGCTTTAGGCGCTTGTTGATTCTCCACAAGAGCTTGAGGGATTTGAGAAGAACTTGAGAAGCCTTGAGAAATGCTTAAGATGCCATCTTGCTTCTTAAGAGAGCCTCTATTTATAAGCTCAAGGAGAAGGGTCTTTAATTTGGAAGGTCTCATTTGATTGATTTTATTTCCAAATAAGACTAAATTGGCCTCTTAATATGGAAGTAAATCAGGTCAAATATATACATATATATATATATATATATATTATTCTTGATTTATTCTTTCCATAAGAGTAAATTGGAATCTCTTTATGGAAATAAATTGTGTCAAGATATATATTTATATATATATGTACATAAAAACACATATTTATAAATATTTTTTTAGCCCTAGGATAATTTGGTTGGGCCTGCATTCGTGGGTTGGCCCAATTTGATGGTTCGTCTGGCCAATTGAGTGGGCCCACCTTTTTTTGGTCTAGCCCCACATCTTTTGAACCCACACTTTGCTGAGCCCAATAATTATTTGTAGGCTTTTGACCAATTTTGACTTTGATTAACTAAGATTATTTATTTCATCTCAATTAATTGGACGACAATTAAGCCATGACGAAATTTTAGTGTCTACAGTATTCTACCAGATCCAAAAGAAATCTGTTAAGTTTTATGGATATACGTCGTAATGGTTATCATATTGAAACCACAAACGAAGGCAGAAAAAGAGTATTTGTATATTACTTCTAATGTATCTGGCCAGAAGCTAGTATTAGAAAAAATTTCTGTCAGAAAAAATTTATGCATTATCTTCTAGGTTATATTATACGACGATTAGAACAACTGAATCATATAGTGTTATGCATCAGAAGTGCTCCAACCTAATTTTTTTTTTTATTTTATGTTGTGGCATGATCACCTTGGGCATCCAGGTTCAATAATAATGCGTTATATTGTTGAAAATTCACAAGGGCAACTGTTAAAGAACTAGAAGATTCTATTACCCAAGAATTATCCATTTAATGTTTGTTCACAAGGGAAACTGATAATTAGGCCATCACTCTCCAACTTAATTGTTGAATCACCATCCTTTTTACAAAGAATACAAGGAGATATTTGTGGTCTAATACACCCACCATGTGGACCATTTTGCTATTTCATGATTATAGTTGATGCCTCAACCAGATGGTCAAATACTTGTTTACTGTGAAACGACGCCTTATTCTTCTTTGTGTATTTTGTTTTCCTTTCCTCTAATTTTGCATTCTCAAATCAAATGGATAACTTGTAGTACTTTTATGTTTGCATACTCACTTCTCACACATGCTTTTTCACACACAAGTATTGGTTTTAAGTAATCTATTTTGGGTCGATCCATTCAATGGCTTTATTCTCCTATTTGCTCCTTCTCCTGATTCCTTTTGGGTTTCGAGCTGATCAACGTCGGTGAATTTTTCTTTTGGTGGGTTGTTTTATGGTTAGTCTCTGGGTACTTTGGGTGCTTTGCTGAGGTCCACGAATTTCTCGTATATCACTTGGATTTGGTATTGGTAGTCATTGGGTTTATTCTTTTAGTTTTGTTTTTTGGATGCTCGTGTTGGGGGTGTTGGAGTTGTATTGTGCGAGGGCTTTAAGGTTTTGGAGTTACATTGTGTTCGATGGATCAGTGACTGAGAGGTCGTTTGGGAAAAGGGGTGTTTAATTATGTGTTATTAGTTGCAAATAAGCCTATGGATACACCTCACATGTGTTCATGGTATTCTCGTTGGCAGTTTCCTATTGAATAACCACGATTGCGACTCTTTCTGGCAGAAACTTGTTGACACCCAAATTTGGCCCGACCACTTGCAAGTCCACTCGAGATTCCAACATTCAACGACGCCAATTTCATTGTGTTCATCTCCGCGTTAGAACAAGAATTTTAACTGTAACTGGGTCTTGATTCGACACTGGCAAAACGCTCAATCAAAAGCATTGCGGAATATTGCGTGTCACGTGTGCACGATGCACTAAAGCATTTTCCAACCACTTCTATTATACTATCAGTGCATTAATAAAGAGAGATGGTGACATGAATAAAAAAATAAAAAGAGAAAGCAAGTGGCAGACGTGGGAATTGGGAATGGAAATAGAAAATTAATGCGGAGTCATTTTGATATCAGTTTCTGCCCTATGATTCACATGCTAAGTGCATTAATTTTGTGCACTGTATCATATTCTAGGCATTAAAATAAGAAGTTTGGCTATTCCTGCACCTTAATCGGACTACGTATTGAACATCAGTCAAGAGCATCGCAGACCCGATGGAGCTGATTATTCAAACAACTCAACAGAGCACTTATATTGTTTGTTCAATGTAGAGCTCTAATTTTTCAAAGGGAATCTCGGTGGGATTTATTTCCATTGTTTATTCAATGGACATCCATTATTCAAGATATCAGTGGAAGAACTAGCTGAGGTTCCTTACTCCACGCCTTGCTGTTGCCAATCCGATCGCCCATCTTTCAGCCTTCCATGTGCGCGCTGCACCAGATCAACATTTCCCTCTGTCGACACTTTCATTTGGCTATAAAAGGCAGCAGCTTTGCTGCATTAAGGGGAAAAAAAAAGGAAGGAAAAAGAGAAAAAAATCTCCCACCCTCTCTCTCATTTCTCTGTGATCCAAAATCCAAGCAGGAAAAACCCAGCAAATCCTCTCTGCCTCCAAGTCAAAAAGCCGTGAGCTATCTCACTCTCTTCCAAATCCCATACAATTTAGCCTTGAGCAAACTCTCTACATAAAAAATCCAAAAAGCCTTTGCCCAAGTCCAAAGCTCACAAAAAATTCAGTCATCTCATTTTGATTATAGTCCGACTGAGGATCGGTGATTTGTATTTTTATACGCGACAACGTTAATATAGCTCAAAAAAAGTGAAACCGAGTTTGGCACTTTTTTTAAGTTATATTTTCGTCTAGCCTATACATTTCAAGTCAATTGCCACCCAAGGTGAGTACCATGTAATTTGGCACAGGGGCGTTCACCCCTTTCAATTTCAATATTTGAAAACTAGTCATTCAATATCTTTTTTTTCCCTGTAGATATGTAAATAGCCTGTGACCGATTGATGACGATTTTCAAAGTAGTCTATAAATCGAGTCTTGGCGATAAAGGATTCCGCTCCATTAAAAATTTTATTTGTAAAAAAATACAAAATCAATGCATTGATAATCCATGTGTCGAAATCTGAGAACGCGAGACGCGAAAGGTGGAAACCTACCCAAAACATGCTCAGGCCTTTGGATCCCAACATGCTTGGGCCTTTGGATCCCGACATATGAATTTCAAAATAATTTAATTTCCTGTTTTCTTTTATTTTATTTGGCCAAGGATATTTAATTGAAAAATGCCAAAATTGAGAAAGCGTTGAACAGACGACGTGGGGGTACCTAACACCTTCCCCACTCGTAGAAAATCCCCGAGCTCATCTCGATTTCCGCAAACCTAAAAGAGAGTCAATTTCAAGCTTGTTTGAAAGAAGAATTTGCTCAAATGGAAAAAATAAAAAAGAGGAGTTAAAACCATTTTTCTTAAAGTTCGTCTTTGAAAAATAGTTTTGACGGGTGACCTAACACACCCGAATTCAATGTTAGGTTGCGACTTTGAAATTTTAATAAAAGATCGATTCACAGCTGCAAACCTCATAATTCATAATTGTCGCATTTAAAAGTCATGATTTTGAAAGCGTCGCCAATATGCCCACCAAAGTGGAGCAGGCGAGCGGCTGGCAAAAATTGAGGCGTGACAAATCTCTATTGATTTTTAGAGCTCTATAGTTGGCTTCGGCCATTTAGGTGCATGATGTATACTTGTGCCGCAGAGCTCTCACCTTAGGTGCTTCAGACTTCCCGTCTGTTTTAGTCACTTGGTTCATTTAGCTCCTGTTTGGTTTCAATATCAGGCATGCAGTTTTCTCACGGACAGTTGGTTTGCGTAATGTTACCTTATGTAAAGAGCCGGAAACATGTGTATATATTTTTTGGAATAATAGTTGAGAAATTAAATGAAATTACATTTTAGAGTTGGAGAGTGGATAAATGCGTTATATTATGTGACATTAGGGAAAATACCAATACACAAGTGACTAGATTGGTCTAAAGTATAATTAGGGCTTTTGCACTACAAATAGGAAGAGGAGGACAGACAAATCATTTTTTCCCCCTCCTGAAAGCTAGCAAGCCCTCTCTTCTCTCTCTTTCTAAAATTTTCTCCACTCACATGCTAAGACACTAGCACAAAAAAAAGAAGAAGTTTCTGCTAGTTTAAATAAAGAGCATAAAACAAAGCTATACTACTGGCAGAGTAATGTAAATCAAGAGCATAAAACAAAAGCTAGATATTGAGGAAACAAGTAAAAGAAAAGCTGGCCTGTGACACAATCGGGAGGCGTGTTGCACTGTCTTAAAGCCACTAGTCCTCCCCTACGTGAAGGTAATAACGGATTGTACCGGCTCCAAGATTCAACCCGAGATGCTCACAAGCTCCCTCTTCCAATGTTCACGTCCATTGGGAGGATATGAACCAAGCCACGAACCGAGTTGCCCAAATATATTTAAACTACTAAAAACTATGATTTTTTGAAAGAAAACTTGCCAACAAAATTGAGATGGTGCTAAGATTTTTAACTAAGAGAGAGTGGAAGGATTAGAAGTGTTTTTTTTTTTTTGGGTAATACAAAAAGAGAACATGAGGCAGGTATATATATAAGGCTTTGGTCAAGCTTTCAAACGGCTAAAACATAAATGTAATTATTAGGTATCAAACAAAACAAAAACTGATTTGTTTATAATGAGCCAAACGGCTAATAACTTTATTTCAAATAATCGATTACGGAATTAAAACGGAGGTTACAGAAATTTTATAATCAATTTGATATTCAATCATTTTCTTAAATGACAGTAAAACAACTTTAAGACTCAATAAATAAGTTTTGAAACTTACACAAAATATTTAAAAATTTCAACATCACACACCCAAATACACTCTCGTCACTAAATCCCTCCATAGATCCACTCACCCTTGTTCACATTTACGCTATTGGAGTTTGGGTTTCATTTGTTCTTGCTTGAAGGCTTGAGTTTCGGTTGGAGAAAAGATTGGAGATTAGGGTTTTGATCAAGAAATTTGGGTTGGAGCTTAAGCACCTTGAGGTAACGGTTTCTTACTTGATTACTTAGGACTTTGTTGTTGATTGTTGCATATAATGCTTGATTGATTATGTATTCTCATGATTTCCTTGAAAACCCACTTGATCTAGAATTATGATCTAAATTCCTTTGGATTCATGAAATTAGTTATCGAATCTCTTGCCGAAATGATGTGTCTATGTTTGTTTGTTGATTTGTGCCACAAAGATCAGGGTTTGAGCATTAGTTTTGAGTTTTAGGTTGAAATTCCATCCTTAGAGAAAAATCTAAAAATCTGTCAAAAATTTATGTTTCTGGAATTTCTGCCTGGGTGGTTTTGACAGTTTGTGACCCCATTTTTGTTTTGGTTAGAGCTTCTTCCTTGGTACTTGTTTGGCCCTAGTTGCCCCGTTTTGTGTCACACACTTGTAATCTCATGGACTTTATCCATCACATGAATGGCTTTGAAAATGAACATTTGGTTCTTGAATAGATTAATGTTGGACACTCGTCACAAGAATGCATTAAAAACACGTGTTGATACGTGGTGTGATTAAGTGAACGGGCTTTAGTTTAT
The DNA here is from genome assembly GCA_022606695.1 of Vaccinium macrocarpon. Taxonomy (NCBI): domain Eukaryota; kingdom Viridiplantae; phylum Streptophyta; class Magnoliopsida; order Ericales; family Ericaceae; genus Vaccinium; species Vaccinium macrocarpon. The sequence continues at coordinate 21,926,186 of CM040180.1, read as the reverse complement.
ATGATGAAACAATGCTTGATGGACACTATGTAAGTGTAGCGATACATAACTATGGTTATCCTCGATTTAGTTAAAAAGGGAAATGAGTGGATATGTGGTTAAATTAAATGATAGGGAAAACCAATGACGTATAGATTACGTATGCACTACAACAAAAAACACCAATGGTGACACCCTTTGGTGACAAAAAATCGATGTTGACACGGAATGCACACAACGGTGACAAAAAAAATTCTGCTTGTCACGGAAAAGTTTTGAGTAAGGCGCCAAATGGAGAGGAGATTCGGTGGCAAAATTTTTTGTCACTGAAAGAAAAAAATTTCAGTGACAAGTACAAAGGTGTCACCGAAAGATCTAAATTTTAGCGCTGGCGGGCTCCTTCCATTTAGGCGTGCTCTAAAAACTTAGTATTTGAGGAGCAAAACGACGTCGTTTCATTGAGGCACCAAAAATAAGCCCAGTTACGTGAGCAAAACTACGTAGTTTCATGGTTTTCCGTGTACCAAAATAAAGCCCTAATTATACTCAATCTCTCACAACGCCTGAAGCTCTCAAGCTCTCATGGTCTCTCTCTCTCTCTGTTTCTCTCTACCTCATTAGCGTCCACCACCAACACACCCCCATCCTCGCCCAACTCAACAGCTTCTCTCTCTAGCACCATGACCGTGGAGGACAAAACTGCAGGTATTACGGATCCATATCCACAATTTCTTCCAATTTCTTGGGTTGTTTTGTTTTACATGTGAATCACCGAAAAAACCAAAGAAATCTGATCCTGGGCTGCTTCTTTCCTTCTACTACTCTGCCTTCCTAGGCTACTTCTTTCCTTCTTCCAATTTATTGGCTTTTCCCTTCTTTCATAGGGCTTTGTGGTGGGTCACCGAAGGAAACAAAGGGATTTAAAGTTTGAATCTGTTATTTTGAATCTACTACGATGGATATTGTTGTTGCTTTGAGATCATTTGCAGATCATTTGCTATTGTTTTGAGATCATTAACTACTGCTGTCATTTGTTTTTGAGATCGTTTGTTGTTGTTGCTGCCAATTTTTTGCTGCTCAAGATATCTGATGGCTCTACTTTGGATCCCTTAAGAACTAGTAGTACATAGTTTGCTGATATACTACTATTGTCTACCTGTGATCCTAGTGATTAGGGTATCACAATAGAATAACCACCAAATGTTGTAGTACTTGGGTAAATTTTTAGATTTTTGTGACTTTTTTTCTATACAAATGGAGACTGGACAGGTTTTTGGGTTTTCACTTGTCATTTTAATTTGATGTTAACTCTGTCTCTATGAAGAATAAATTCATTCCCTGAAAAGCTGGTCTAGTAGGGTTCTTGTTTGCCAATTTTTGCGGGAAAATGATGTTGTCCATCTAATCAAACATGTCTTCCATGTTTGAGACTTGATAATTGTCTTGCGCCACAATAGACTAAAAATGTCACCTGGGAATTTCCATTGGGCTAATATTTCAAGCAGTTAGAATATTGTACTCCCTTGTTAGGAATTGATCTTTGGTACGTACAACAAACCCAAATCTCTAGCCTGAGGTTCCACCAAACACTGCTTATCCGCTTTGTCCTTCTCAAGTTGTACTTACCTGGGGAGAATAGTATGCCCCCTTTCTTTGGGTAACACCACAATCTTGGTGTTCATGAAAATTTTATTATAGCCATCATGGTGCACCTTCCAATATATTCTGACATGGCCGCAGCAAATAGATTGTCCACTAATAAAAATGTTACAATCTTGATTTAGTAATTTTTATCTTGTTTTCCATTTAGAACCACCTTGTTGTAAGCTATGATACACGGATCCGTGATTTTGGGCGAAGTACCCTTGCTGACACGTCACGATACGAGTGCAGGCTAAGAAACATGGACACGGACTAGCTCCTTTGTGATGTAATAGTGTATCTTATGTTTAGGTTTTGCAGAGGTTTGTATGAGGCTCTGAGTTGTAATTGGTGCATATGATTGTCGTGAGGGTTAGGTGTCAACCTACTTGGGATCTTTCCCTCTTGTTGTGATGCCTCATTTATCTTGAGTTGTGTTCTTCATAACATGTTAAATAATTGCATTTTTTTGTTGTGATGTTGTATAGGTAGGTGACTATCGCAAGATGAAGTTACGTTTTGGTGATTAACCAAGATGAAGTTGAAGACTTTTTGGTAGTTAATTGCAACTTTTGTTTAGAGTTTTTGTCATTCGACACGACACACTGTGTATAGATCTTTCGTAGTTATGTTAATGCTATTAAGTTTGAACTGTTTATTGTTGAAGGATAAATATTTTGAAGGGTTGTGAACTTGGATGATAGAATGTTAACTTATTGGATATTTGATTTGAATGATATTTTGCATCTTTGCGGTATAAGTTTTGCTAATGGGTGTATCTAGATACAAATATTTGAAACTTTGTAAGCAGGTGCGAAATGATATTTTGGGTGGCACAATTATGTTGATTGTGTGTGTGTGTGTGTGTTTTTTTTCTTTTGTGACAAAAAGAGTTCAAAAAGAGGTTGTCACCTTTGTATGTCCTAGTAATATTATCAGTGACACGTGTTTAGTTGTCAAGGTAAATATTTTTAGTGACAGTTCTTGTCACGGGATATCTTGTCTATGACAATTGTATTGTTGTCACCATTGCTTTCAGTGACATTCTACTATGTCACGGAAAATCTCTCTTCTCTTCCGTGACACCATATTTTTGTCACTGTTGACATCATTCCGTGACAAGTGTACAATTTTTGTCACCTTTGACTTTTAGTGTCACGGATACAATGACACCCACATTCTGTTTCACCGATGATAATTAGTGACAAATATTGGGCCTTTGGTGATAGTTTTTCGTGTCACCATTGGTGTTTTTCCTTATAGTGATGGTACTTGAACCAACACTCAATAGACATTGGGAATAGCAAACAAGACCCTTAAGATACGACGGGAGATAAGTCGATTCCTTAGATTTCGGACTGTTAAGTTAATGAATGACAAGGTCATAGATTGGTTGTGGGCTCTTAGGCACCACTCATTAGCATGATAGTGCAAATTGAATCTAATGTGCCGTTGAGCTCTTGTCAAATATCGTGTGACACATGAGTATTAGTGGGGCACGGTGAGGTACTGTTGAGTACATGTAGGAGACTTGGGATACTTGTGGGACACGGGTGGACACTTGTGGGGTGTTTGCTGGACACTTGTGAAATGGTAGTACACATGATTACTTGCTGGTGTGAGGGATATATGTTGAGTGGTTGTGGGATATGCAGACACTTGTAACATGTATGGATATCCACTAGATAAGTTGTATGCCTTGAAATGCGCGGACATGTAATTACTATCTATAAATATTGGTCAAATGAATGGACATTGATGAGTGTGAGTTAAGGGTTGTTTTCAATGAATATGATCAATGAATTTAAATGTTTTGAGAAAAATGAACAATAATGATTGGTGATTACTAAGGCCACTGTGTGGAATGTCCCTAGGCATGTGTATCGAGACCCATGGAACTCGATTAAGAGTTCGAAGTCCCTAAGGTGTGGAATGATGAACAAGGTGTTTAATTGAGTAACTGGAAACAAGGAAGAAGACGAATAATTTGTATATATGAAATCATGATATTGTCGAGATGGCTTTTATGTGGGTTGTTGGACTTGATTGACAAGACCATAGTAAACATACGGAAGTTGGCCGGAAGAAATATTATGACAGGTTATGCGTAGGTGGGAAGGGCTAGTGATGGATGAATCTAATGGGAGTGTTGTGTTGTATGTGGGGGTGTGTGACTGTGATAGATTGTTACTCTTATAGTTATGAATGAGCCATGTATCAAAAGATACGCTTGGGGACATCAAAATGCACTACTCATCATCTTCAATATATTCTTCTATGCATTAGTATTTTGGTAATAGAAATCTCTATTAGACAAAGTGAATGGTCACCCCTACTGTTTCAATTACTGCTTAGAGCATGAGATGGAGTGCTTGATGTGCATAATAACATAGTGAGAACGTGGCATGAAAAATCTTTTGAAGCATTGTAAACTTTCTTTTTTTGAAAAAATGTAATACTTTAAGACATGTTTTTATGGGACTTGGATGTCAAGTTTAGATTAGTCGTTCCTTATTAAAAGATAACATTGTGAGTTGATTTAAGACTATTATATGAGTTTTATTGAAACATTCTATGGAGAAAATGTTTATTTACTTATGTTGAAAATCAAGGGTGTGACACCTTAAATCTGTTAGGTTATTTAACTGCTTTAACTGTGTGTTGGAAGAATCAACATTCGTGGAACTACCATGACAACAAGGCCTAGGCACCATAAATTGATCATGGACATCTGACTATCAAAGCAATTTATCTCTGGATATATCCTTCATTTGTTTTGGTTTTCTTTTGTTCTTCTTGTCTGTATTACATTGTTTTTCTTGTATTTGGGTAGATTGTATTAAATTACCTATGTAATGAAATTCTATCTCTTTGGCAAAAAAAATAAAATCAAATGGACAATGAAATTCATCTTCTTTCCCATATAGGGGCGGACAAGGGGGGTGTTTGGTCTCTGCTGTAACACTCCCAAAATTTATGCACGTTAATAAAGAATACATAGATAATGAATAGGGTTTTACAATAGTAACCCAAAAGAAATTACATAAATCTTCCTGCCTATTACAATCATTCTCTACAGGGTTGACTAGGTTTCTCCACTTTATCGCATGACCGTCCATCTCGGCGGCATCCTGCTCTGCTCTGTAGGCTTTCAAGCCATAGTTCTCTCATCTTGTCCATCTCTATAGTCTGGCATAATATGTCAGAGTCGCAGAGCAACATCGTGGTATTATGCTAGGGTTACACAAGTGTAACACCGTGAGCGATAACGCCCAATAGACTACACTACCCAATCTCTAACTAGCAATTCTAGAACAATAAGCTCAAAAACAGTAATGTAGGTTTATTAACGGTAAAACCATGAATGCAAGATGCATGTCCAAGCGAATCAGTGTAATCATGCGTAGTAAAACAATATTTTGTAATAATATCTCAAATCACTGTCTCGTATCATCTTATCATTTTCAGCATTCTTCTTCAAATTTCAACCAAGTCACCATCTCACACCACTTGAAAGTTATTGGTTCGTTTACGCCTCCTTTCAACTGATGACCCCAACTTTTCCACTCGAAGCCCTGATTGTCATGCATCACTAAACCTAACCAGTCTCTTTGCACGGTCCATTCGCCCCGCGACTCATATGACACGGTCCTGGCCGCCTTGCATCATTGAACTTAATAGCCTGTTTGCAAGGTCCGTAAATCATGTGTTATGCACGCTTAGCCCTTACCACTAAGTTCGCTCCACGAAAATGGGGCAGTGACTCATTGCACTACCGCATCAATTCTAATCCTCCAAGTTCTCCCCGCAGAACTTGAGGTGGCATCTATTCATCCCATCACATTTCATTTCATTTCATTTCCCCAAAAAAAAATCTCATTTCTCATTTCGAAACAAATTTTCATTCTCATCTCTATTTTTCTCATTAACAGCTATTCAAACTTTCTCAAATCTCATGTCGTAATGCAGCATGTATGTGCTCTACGCCATATGCTCAAAATTATGTTCATGCATTATTTTCCATAAACTTTTCTCATAAAATTCATATTTTCCTTTGTGAACAATATCACATATAATCATGCACTTTAATGCACCAATTTTCCACACAAACTAATTTCTCCATAAATCTTTATTTTCTATCCAAAAATCCAATTTCTCTCTTTTATTTTAAAACCTAACTTATTTTTTCTCCAAAAGAAATAAAATTGGTAAACTTCTTTTTTCTTGCACTCTCTCTAAAATTGCTTTTCTAGAAAATTATGACCATGGGATTTTACCCAACTCTGTCATAAAAATTTTTAGACCAAGAATTTAAATAAACAATTAAAACTTACTTTTTAGGAAATCTATCTTTTACTAAAGGTACTTTCAACACTTTAAGAAACTTTCTTTCTTTTCTTTTTAAGAAAACTTTACACAACCTTTTGTAAAGCAAATCTTTTAGTACAACACACACCTTTATTTTAAAGAATATTTCTACTAATTCTTTAATAGAAAATATTTGATATTGGAAAAATTCACCCGCACACTTTATTTCTTTTAAAACTTTGTTGGCAAAAATTAAACCAATTATAGAGATGATCAACATACTAATTTTAGGAAGAACCATTTAATTAGTAAATTAAGTTAGTGACCCACCCAAAATGAGTAAGTACTTCCAAAAAACTTAAAATAATTTAACTAGAAACTTTCTAATAACCCATATTGAAACTTTATCTTCTAATTTCTTCTAATCAACTTTAAACTAGTTTAATCTCATGAAACCAACCACTAATTGCATGATGAATCATTCCAATTAAAAACTAATTAGAACCCTTTTCTTCTTTTCAACATGAAATCCTCTCACTAAACTTTCTTAGAAACTAAGTAACAAGCTTAGAAACTTTATCACATGCATAAATGGGCTTAGCAACCTTCTAATTCCATCTTAGAAAAACAATTAGAAACAACTTAATTAACGAGAAATAACTAATTAAAAGATAGGTGGAGTAAACTACCTTATTTTTGGGTCTTAATCGGAAGCCGATAAGCAAATCCTTTCCGGTGAGTGTGTGAGCTCTCTAAGCAACCAACTTTTCTACTAATTAACTTAGTAGGAAGTTAATTATAGACTAAATAGGTTGACTCTAGTGGTGGGAAAGTAGGTTTATATTTGGAAAGAAAGAAAGCACAATTATAGAAAGTGGGAATGGTGACAAGTTGACAAAGAGAGATGGGCTTTTATAGCAAGATTTGGGTCTCTCTCTTTTTCACCCAAAACCTTCGGCCTCTCTCTCTCCCTTTATGGCTGACCACTTTTCCCAAATTGGGAGTCAATGTGTTCATTTAATGGCACAAGGGATTTGTACTAGGTTGGTGCAACTTGCACCCTAGTTTAGGGCTAGGTTTTTAGGCTCAAGTACTTTAGGTTGCTAGGGAGAATCTAAGGGAAGTTAATTGGGCTGAAAGTGTAGTGTTTCTAGGCCTCTTGTTGTGTAGAATGTTGCATGGTTACCCTTGTTATGTGGTATTTTTGAAAGCTTAGACATAAAAGGGTGCATGTGCTAGCATAGTGACCTATCATATTAGGCTTGCTAGCTGTCACGCCCTTAATTTTATAACACAAAAATAAAATAAAATCCACGTGGGACAAGACCAAAGTCATACATAATCGGATTCTACCCTTCCGAATAAACAAGTTTTGTCCACTAGTGTCCATAACCCGGATTCATGAATACAAGGTTAAAAGTTATTACATTGTCAAATTATCAAAAAAATAAGCTATAAAAGTTACAAAACCATCTTTCCAAAAATATACACAAAGATGGAAAAATAACTTCATTCATCAGTAAGCTCCACGCGTGCATCACTTCACAAGCACCACATCTCATCCTCCATGCTGAGTACCTGAAAATTTATAGGTTGAGCTCACTAGCCCAGTAGGAAAACTTTTCTACTAGCACTAGGTGTATAAACATGATACATGCATAATGGACAAGTATGATGATGGATAAGACCCTTGTATAAGATTAAGATGAACGAAATGCTATAACCTGACCACGAAGTAACCGAAATGGGTCCAAGTGTCCAAATGTGTCTAAATGTTCCAAAATCATTTTTAAGTATCCCACCAAGTCTAAGTTATTGCCAAAGTCCTCATTTTTCGCATAACGGAAGTCAAATTTTACCAAATACGTCAAGTTAACCCAATTACATCAAAACCGATATTTCATAAGAAAACATTCATCTATTAAATAGGGAAATATCCCTCTGCTGGATTTCATGGGCTCCGTGCACCCCTGCCGGATTTCATGGGCTCCGTACACCTCTGCCGGATTTCGTGGGCTCCGTGCACCCATGGCTAGGGACACCAAACGGGTGATCCCTAGAGTTCATTTCATCCAACAAGGTCAATTTAAAACCATTGTCTTTCAAAAGTTTCCAAAAATCCCATTTCTTTTCAAAAGTTCACCATTTTTGCCAAAATGTATCCACCGACGCGTGTCCGATATGTAAAACATCAAATTTGTTAATTCACATGTCCAAGGGTCAATTTTATGAATTCAAAGTGGATTCGGTGTTCAAAATGGTGGTATGAGTCAACAACACGAAGATATGGACGATTGGGGACCAAACGGGCATCAAAGGGTGGCCTAAAACCACCCCAAAACAGGGTACAGTTTCTGGAAAACAGGGGCAGCAGCTCACTGCCCAGAAAATAGACAGATTTTCACCATTGTAGGTGTGGAATTTCAACCCAAACATAAATGTGAAGCTTAGGGCCAAAAGTTGGATATGTAGAGTGACTAATGGACCTTAAGGGAGTGTCAAACAACCATCAATTGTAACAAACAAGTACTTAAATCATAGATCACAAAATTTAGCTCAACCAAACCAACCATGGGAGCAAAGCATGAATTTAAAGGATTTGAGAAACAAGAGCAAGTTATATGCTATTTATCACCTAAATACAACTAGAGGGAGTAGAATTTGTCTTCCTACCTCAAGGTTTGAGCTTGAAATGAGTGGGTAAATGAAAACCCTAGCTTCCAATTTGCTCCAACCCGAAATGGAATTTCTTGGTGTGAAATGAGTGCAATACGAGCTTCAAAACGTGTAGAGAAGACAATTTTAGGTGGGGTTTATGAAGGAGACTTGAGGTTTTGTGAATTCTTGGAGCTTTGAATCAAGAAAATGGAGGAGAGGAGAGAGAGAGAGAGTCGGTAGAGGCAGAGAGAGAGGGCTGTTTTTTGTTCAAAATGCTAGCACAAAAAATGTATTTATACTCTCATCCTCTTACACTTTCACCCCTAGACTTTCTAATGTGTGTTAAACACACCCAAATGCATTTAAATGCTCTCTCTTCGGCCCCTCAAGTCAAAATTTAAAACCTCACATTTACCCAATATTATTCCGAAAAAGTTATGTAAAATTACGGGTCCTTACACTAGCAGGCTCTAAGAAAGGAATATGCTTCCTTAAAACATGGATGCATGTTTTATGGGACTTGAAAGCCAAGTCTTCTAGGTTTCTAGGCTTAGGTTTGTAGCATGTGCTCCATTTCAAGCACAATGCATGTGTATGTAGGCTAGGCTTCTAAGAAAAGAATCTTGCACAAAGTTAGGAGAAAATTGGACACCTCTCCCCTCTCTAAATGGTTGCCCCTCTCTCTCCATTCCACGTGCAATTAATTCTCTCCCATGTGCATGAGTTTCTAGGAAATTTTCCGCATTAATGAAACACATGCACCTAAAAATACTTGGAGGGCAAGAAAACCTACTATGAGGGTTTTAGGTGCTAGTTATACACACATATATTTGTTTGGTTCTTTTTACTTCTTTGCAATGGAAAATAATTGTGTGCGAGCGTGTCAGAGAGAGTTTCAATCTCCTCCCTCAGATTAACTTTGGAAAACCAAACCTAATTAGGCGATTGTGTTTTGTTGGTTCAATTACCTCAATTAAGAGGATTTTTCTTAATAAGTGAAGAAATGCAAACCAATAAACTTCGGAAATCAAAGAACAATAAAGAAACAAGACACTTCGATTAATGAATCAAAGACAAACTTACTTCGAAATTGTCTCCAACTTCAAATACAGAGTAACAGAGAACTTGAACGGTGATTGTTGCAAGAACAACAGAGATAGGGGTGATTGTTACAAGAACAATCGAGAGAAATCCTAATCTAAATCCTAATCTACTTCCTAATCTACTTCGAACTGCATTCGAAACCCTAAACTACTTCAAACTGAGTTCGAAATCCTAAACTACTTTGCCAATGAACAAACCAAGCATCAGTTTTTTGATAGCTGTTTGTTGAAGATTTGTCCGGGGGTTTTCATTCTTCAATTTCTTCTATTTATAGACGTTGCTTGTAGTTTGAACTTCCCGCTCCATGAATTTGAATCTAGCTTGCTTCGAACTCCAACTTCCACTCTGATAGTTGGCAGTTATTCTTCCTCCACGTCTGAATTTGAATTCTCCCTTCTCCCAGAAGCTTTAAATTTGCACGTTGGCTTAACAAACTCAAATGATAACGTGTTTAGGGAAATAACTGCTTCCCAGAAGTATTCCACGTGTTCTAACTGCCAATCACCTTGTTTCTCAAGTTTACACGTGGAGCTTGTGCGTTCAGCAGTTGATATCATGGCTTCGAGGCCAATCTTTATTTTAGTAATGGCTTGTAACTGCCAATAACTACCTTTCTAAATTGAAAAGCAATATGACATCGTATTCGGTGCATTTTATCTTATTAATCCAGTGTGTCTTCATTGACGAGTAATTGCCAACGTTTGACACTTTTGATTACGTGTCAATTAATCATTGGATTGATTAATTTTATATGTAAACAATATGTACTAGCACAAAGAAAATAATTATGGCCCAAAATAGTATTTACCAAGATAACTTAAAATAATTTTTTTTTATAATATTATTGAAGAATGGTCCTTACAAATTAGGTGAAATTTATAATTTTGCATTTGCCATTGTCCACATAATGTTTAATTTATGAAAAATTTATCAAAATGGTCCCTCTAGTTTCGCCCCAGTCTCGATTTGGTCCCTCTATTTTCAATTTCACTCTAACGAACCTTGTAGTTTGGATTTTGTATGATTTGAGTCCAATAGATAGTGGAAGTTAGGAAAATACACGGAAAACTCAATTTGGGGCATTTTTAGGGACAAAACAGACATTTTATCCATCCTTCTTCTTCCCCAATTTGTAACCCTAACCCTAATCCTTTCATTTGATAAAAAAAAAAAAAACACATACGCACACAGTTCGAACAGGTGGTGGATCTGGAGCATAAACCTTGTTTTACTAATGGCACCTCATAGTCATCGTGTTAATTTATCTGCCTTGTTGACTGATTTTTTCAAAGAAAGATGAAGGCTCTGTGTTTTCGAACCTGATCGAATTTTGCTCTTCTTTTGACGGATGATCCAATTGTGCTTGGCCGTGTACAAGATATATTTTGAGAGCGAAATCAAATTTGATATGAGAAAAGGGGCCGCGTTTATAAAGCGGATAGCTCATGTGCGCCGTTGTCACGCATGCCAAAAATTTGGAAATTTGGTCCATGCGCCCGCTGTTGAGCTGCACGCGATTCGCGCACCCTATCCCTTCCATACTTGGGCAATGGATCTCGTTGGGCCTATTTCCCCGCACTCGCGTAAGCACCAGTGGATTTTAGCTGCAACGGAGGTCAGCACTAAATGGGTGGAGGCCATTCCCCTTAAGAATGCGACAGGCGCGGCAGTAGCTCAATTCATCAAAGAAAACATCATCTGCAGATTTGGCATACCAAAGGTCATCCTGTCTGACAACGGGACCCCGTTTGTTAATGAGGGACGTGGGTACATTGCTCGAGCCCTACTCCATAGAGCACGACTTGACCCCATATTATCCACAAGGGAATGGCGGCGGAGGCCACGAACAAGTCAATGGCGGGTACGCATTCCGAAAGCAAGTTCTTTGGATGAGAGGGGAGGACATGGTCGAACCATCCGTCACGGCGCTCTGGGCCTACCGCCTGACACCAAGAGAAAGGCCACCTTGAACTAGTCCCTTCAATTTGGTCTATGGCGCTGAGGCGGTACTCCCGGTCGAGCTAAGTGTTCCCTCGCGGGCGGCCCCCGTCGCGAAGCCCCTTTGCCGGCGGAGCAGCACTGAAGCACTTGAAAGAAGAGGCGAGAGCTTCGCCGTGGAGCATCAAGCCAAGTATTGGGAATCGGTGTCAGGTTCTACAACAACAAAGCGTGGTACCGCGGGAGTTCAAAGTTGGGGACACGGTCTGGAAATCTACAACGGATGTAATGAGGAATGTTAAGCTCCCCAAATTCACTCCGAGATGGGAAGGTCCATATCATGTCATCCACGCAGAGGGGGCAGTGGGCATTACAAAGCTATCCGGGGTCTCACGATGGGTTCCTAACAGGGGCCCATTAACATTAAGTTCATGAAAAGTACTATCCCTAAGTTATTCATGTTTGATCTTTGTCGCCCTTTATCTTTGTAAACACCTTTGTTTCATTGTAACGAAGTTAATGAAATACTTGTTCAATTAAATAACCTTACGGAAAGCTGGTTCTATGTGGTGACCAGATAAGTGATAATCTTGATGTAAATGCCAAGGAACATGCATGAAAAGAATTGTGCAAGAGCTGAATCAATACCAAAACATAAGTTTATTCAAATTTTGGTCAAGTCTACTACAAAGAAAGAAAAAGAAAAGAAAAGAAAAGAAATACAAGCAAAATCATGGTAAAGGCTTGGGAAAGCAGTGCCCTTAGTCACGTGGTCGTCCCTCTCAAAGATGTCGCGCGCCAAAGAAATTTCATATTCTTCCTTCTCGCGAAGAAGGACCTCAAGTTCGGCTTGACGATCTCCCGATTCCTTTGCCCCAAGCGCAAGCATCGCCCGCGCCATATCTATCTTCTCACGTTGCTCGGTTGATCTCTCTTTTCTTTTGCTTCTACCCGGGGGGGAACTTGAAGGCTTCGGCGAGAATTGTACATACGTTCCAAATGGGCTATAAGCCAGCCGACCTCCAGACCTCCCAAATCCTGGAGATCAAGGAGGGTTCCCTTCGAATCCTGCAGGGACAACTCACCAAATTTCTTCAGAGGGACAGTCCGCAGAGAATCGATGATCTCGGCCAGGCGGTCTAGCAAACATTCCCCCAGGGCACTCCTTGCGGGACGTTATAAAAGTCTCCGGATGAGTCCAGCGAGAACCGTCTCCGGTGTAGGGAGATTGTTCGCGACAATACGGAAAGACAAGAAAGGTTTCATGAACTTCGGGGAACGGGGATGGTACCTCCACATGATGATGAGAGTTTATGTCGAAGGGGCCCGATCTGGCCGGGCATTTGTTGTTCCGCTGCGGTGCAGAGGACCACCGCTCTCCTTCCGAGCTTTCCTCATCGGTGAATGGGTTCTTGCTGCGGCTAGTGACGTTGACCCAACATCCCCTGCGCGGATCACTTTCGATTTCGACCCGCTATCATCCCCTTTCTCGGATTCGGGCCTCGGGAATAACGGGGGAAGTCGCCGAGCCGTGGCTCTCCCGTGAGCGGCCGACGATGTTTGTGCTTGGTGGCGCTTCTGCGCGACCACGATACTCCCAGAGGATCCACAAAGATTCCAACTCGCAAAGTTATCTTTGAACAATTCATGAATTATAGGATCAACAGAAGTCGGAACAAATTCTCCTATACTATGGATGGTGCGCGGCCCGGAGCTTGGCCCCACATGAATATCATCCCCAATATTCTGAAATGTGCTGGAAGAGTCATGGTGATTACCTTTCTCCGCTGATAATGAGTGTTGACGGTGAACCAGAGGCTGAGAGTCTTCCTCATTGTCTTTTCGGGGATAGGGCGCGATAAGTTCTGCCAAAACCTTGGCGAAACCTTTGGGAGTCCTCCGAGCTCTCCTCCCCCCTCGTGGCTCTTTTCGAGGCGCCCTTTAAGGCATACTTCCCCTTCCAAAGAACGCGCGGCGCATGCGGACCCAACAAATCGGCAATAGGGGGACTCACCCGTTCCCCGGACTTCAATCATCCATGAGAAAGCCTTGCCTCTCGCCCCCCCGTGGATGCAACCCTTCGCAACAAAGAACAAAGTATGAATTGGCGCTGAGGAGGGGGGTGGGGAACACATTTCGGGCGCCCGCATTACGCCGCCTTGCAAGTATGACGCTGATTGGGAGGTTGTCACCATTGCTGTCACTATCATCAACCGTCAGCCGAGCTTGGGTAGAGGGTCCCAAGGGCGTGGCCATGACCCGTGCCCCAGCGAATGGGTCGAGTTGCATGGTCTGCGGGTCGAGTCCCCGCCCGGTTCACTAGGCTCCGGAGAAGACGTAGCGCTCACCATTGGATCACGAAAAAGATTAGCAAATGGCAAATGAATCAGTAAATATAAAGACAGAGGCAAAGATATGAGCAAAAATAGATAACAATAAATCGCATACTCTGTGTAATCTGCGACGCGTAGCTGGCCGGGCAGCCTCCTCAACCTCCTCTTCACCCCCTGGGGCCTGGGCCCTCGCCCGGGATCTAGTAACGCTGATCACGGTACGCCACGGTATCACTACCGGGCGGGCTCGAGGGAGATGCCGAGATGCCTCTGCCGCTGCTCACCGACCAAGACGCGCCATTCCGAGGTTGTGGCTTGGGGGAGAATGTAGGTGGAGTCCGGCTTGAAGATGACGCCGGGCCGGGCCTTAATCAAGGCCGCCTTTGCACAAATGCGCAGAAAAGAGTCACAGTTCCCCAAGGCCAATGAAGGCTAAAATTGTGTTGAAAACCTGAGGAGGGCCTTAGACTTCGGAAAACGCCAGAGGCTGACCCCGGCCAAGATAACATCTGCGTAAGAATGCAGAAACTAATTGTAGGCCTCTTGGAATTCTAGGGGTTCAGGCCCCGCCGAGGCACCACTCGCATCGTGAGCCCAACCGGCGCTGCTTACCTGTATGGGTTCAGTAAACCACATTGTCTCCCCATTTCTCGGCACACCAATTTGGGGTGTGGGGGCCGATGCTCATACAAAGATACCCCTGCCAGAAGATTCCGCCGGCGAAGATCGAAGACGAGAGAAATCCACCTCATTTTGGAATGTCCGGGACATAATTGCAAACACCATCCAAAGTCTGCGATATGGGCGCCGGATAGAAGTGACGCTCATCGTCCAAGTACTCGTCCCAGAGCTTGGTCGTGGAGGTGTTGTTCCAACGAAGAATGATCGGCCACAGAGGCCCTTGAATAGTGAACCGCAGACGCCCATCATCCTCTTTCACCTGACGACCCCGCCCGTCTGAGGCGCAATGATTACCGTGGTCGGGAACTTCCTCGCTTTAGGGGCCACAACTGGAAAATGTTCATACACCAGTGCGGTTAAGAACTGGGTTTGAACCATGGAAGTGATATCATATCGGCCGACTGAACGCTCAAAATCCGCGGAAATGCGTCCAATTACCAAAAAGAGGTGCCCAAGAAACAAAGGACCCAAGGGGAGTCCATCTCTCCGAAAGCCATCGCGCACCGCGAAGGTGGAAGCGTGAAATCACTAGGTGCGTCGATGGGAAAGTCTGGCAGTATGAAGAATGAGAGGAAAAATGCGATGAAAGCAGGCAAATACAGATCACCTTTGTACTCTGGCCCCTCGATGGCCTGACGCGCCGCACTCCCGGCCGGCGCGGGCTGGAGATCCTTGAAGAAATGGCGAATCCAAGACCCGCAGCAAGTCTTGGTTAGTCCGCGACCTCATGGGCCCCATTTCTTTCCCACTGCGAACCCCGATGGCCCGCAGCTTTATAGGCCAACTTGAGACGGGCCCCACTGCCTCCTGGTCCGCACGGCTCGCTTGCGTAGGCTCAAGCTCCCCGTCACGCTGCAGAGAGAGGTGAGCTGAGTGCATCGGTGTCTTGGAGGGTGGGCCCAAACTCACCCCATGGGAACACAAAGGTGTGAGTGTCGCTGCTCCACCTCGACATCAAAAAGTCGAGGTTTTCATTCCTCCAGAGCTTAGAGTAAGGACACGGGAGATCTTGATAGGCTCCGCGGAAGATGATGCAGCTCGAGAATGGCTTGTATGGTCAGATCCTCAGGTACCTCTCGTGACCCATTCACTTACCGGCCAGCCGGGGGGGGGCGAGGGCGGAGTGAAGGCGGCGGAGAAGGGGAAATCCCCCCTCTCCAGTCGAAGACGAAGAACTGACGAGGGTGGCACCATGTCTCCATCCTCCGGTGCCTCCCATGAATGCATGGGGAGTCAGGTCCAGCCGTTGCCCAATTTGGGGTGTAAGACTCTACCTTCCCGCGGAAGGGGGTCACCCCTGCCGTGAAAGTAAGGGGCCTACGCATCGGGGTGAAGGGCCCGGACCTCCCTAAGGGGCTGTAGGCTTCCCACCAACTACTTGTTCACCACGAGTCATTCTACTTACACGGGAAGGTGTAGCTCGGTATATAAGGGGAGGGAGTTGCTTGAGAATGTAAAGGGGCCAAGGGGCTGGTTTTCGGGAGAGGAAGAAGGCGCAAGTAAACTAGGAGAGAGGAAGTAGTAAAAATTTTAGAGAGAGAGGCTTCGAACGCTTGGAAAACGCAGTAAGTGAGTATTGAGTGAGAAGGGTGGTGAGATATTTATAAGGAGGGGATGGGCCCCCAAACTGTCGGAATCATGCCGCCGCGGTTCACTGGAAACGCCGCCTATAATGATGACCTCGATGGCGGAAACGGCGCCGCAAACGGGTCGCTACGCCACCATTTAAAGTTGTCGAAAAAAACGACAGATCGGGCCGGGACCGCCACGCTGCTGCGGGAAAGCGATGAGAGTCACGCCACGCCAACCGTTCCACACGGGCGGGGGGTCACTGTAGGGGAGGTCGGCAAGGAGACCCCCTCACATTGACGTGAGTCAACGTTGACTAACCAACGAGATTATGACAAGTGTCATCTAGGTGGCGCTGGCCTTCCACGCGGACACGCGGCACCCTTCCGCTGAAGCATCGCTGTTTGGGCCATCGGGCGTAGGGACGGGTGTCCGCGCGGGGGGGCCACTATAGCGGGACCCTCTTGCGCAAGTCCCCCCAATGGCGCGCACTACATGCCCATCCAGGGCGGTACTCGAGTGGCTATGGGTCATCCGAAGAGGAGAACAACCCATGGCTCAAGTGATTGGCGCGGCTCAGAACATGAGCAAGTACGCGAAAGGCCATCACTACTTAGCCCAGGTAATAATACCTGCTGCGGTCTAAAGGCAGGACCCCGGGGGCCCCCTGAGGCTTGGCTGCGGTATAGGCGCGACCGAACAGGTCACGACCTTGTCCTTACGGGAATAAGGGAGATCTAGTGGCTTGGTGGCTAAAGAACAAGAGGATCGCCGCGCGGGGGAATGGCTCGCCGCCGCGCACGTCAGCTGCGCGGTGGTGACGTCACCCGTACGGTCAGGTTGTATGGAAAGGACACGTGTTATCATATTATAGGATTACAGCCTGGCATCTTGTGATTGGTCCATGGTGCCTATAAATATGTGACATTCCCTTTCGAACCGAGAAGTTGGTGAAATCTTGGCATAAGCATTTGTCATTCTAGAGAGAGAAAAGGGCAATCATAGAGTGAAGAACATTCCCCTCGATTCCAAACCTCATCTCCTAGATCACCAAGGGTTTTCTCACGGATTAGACTGAAAGCATTTTCACTGCCTTAGTTCTTTCTGTGCACACCTGCTCTGTTCTTCACCCTTTCTCTAGACCACTCTATTCTTTTCTTTCTGTGTATTTACTGTTAACTATCCATACCTCTCCAGCTCATCACATTAGCAAGAATCACCACCTACATTCAGGCGACTCTGCTGGGGAGGTTGCTTAGTTGATGGTAAACACGAGAAGTGGTCTACAAACTTCAACCATGGCAGCACCAACGAATCAAAACAACCCTGTTCTTGACGGCTACCCACTGGTAGAAGATGCTACATCTAGTCATGGAGGGAATGAAAGGGGAGCAAACCAAGGGGCACCAGCCATGGAAGTTATCCATGCCATGCGGTGGAATCACACGATTATGCACAACTTAGGAGCCACGGCTATTGGTCGCCATAGCAAAGGCCCTTACGGAGGTCATTCTCGGCCGCTTTACCTAGGGCTCAACCGGCAGTGGGGACCCAAAGCAGATCCATGCTGGGCGGGGAGTCCACCCATCTGTTCTTCCACGAGCTGCACAGGCTCATGGGACTCAGGGGATGGCACCTTTAGCTGGTGGCCCAGCGCCAAGCAATTTTTTTGCGGCCGGTGATCCCCTCGTTCACCCTCGCTTTGCTTAAAAATCCCGCCCGGCACTAGGAGAACCGGTTTTGTACAAAAAGCAAAGATGGGGGAGCATGCCGCCACAAAGGCGGTGACCCTAGCGGTAGTACAAGCCCCTTGCAAAAAAGAGAGAAAACCAAAGCAACTCTTCCCTCCCTCCCTAGCCCAGACATTCAGCCACCGTACCCCATGGCTATTTTCCAAATGCCATATCCCGAGGGATACATACCACCGAAGTTCATGAAGTTTGACGGAAAAGAGGGTAATGCACAGGAACATGTCGTGCGATTCATCGAGACCCTAGGAGCATTTTCTGGAGACACAAACCTCAGGTTGAGAGAGTTCTCCAAGTCTCTAACCAACAGAGCTTATACATGGTACGTCAACCTCGCCTACTACTCGGTGTAGATCACGGGAAGACATGGTTAGTAAACTTCTATGCAAAATTCTTCCCGGACACCGAGAAGATCACCAGTCTGTCCTTGGTGAAGGAAACTTAAGGCCCCAGTGAGGACATTATCGACTACATCAAGCGGTTTCAGGACCGCGCAGTCGATTGCCTTGAACCAGTGGACGAGGAGTATTTGGTGGAAATATGCACTTCCGGGCTCCTGCGCGATTATCATCCATTCTTGGTTAATGTCAAGATCCAGACGTTCGCGGCCCTACTCGAGGCAGCATATAAGTTGCGCCACACCGTACAGCCATCCGCGCGGGACAGCTGGAAGCAAAGAAAGTCCCATTCCGTCGTCGCAGCTGCGACTTCCGCTCCTCCTTCGCGCAAGTCGCAGGGGGGACGAGGCAGCGACGGACATGCTAGCGGGCGCGGCGGATGGGGCGGAAGCAGTAGCGGCCGTGGTGATTGGAAGAAGCAAAAAACGTACAAAGAAAGCTCGGGAGCCCCGGATTACCCTTGCAGCATGGAGGAAGTCAAAGCATTGGTGAAAGAGTGGATAGCAGATGGTGGCCTTACGCTGCCTGATATTGAGGTCGCGCCATCGCGCGCAAACAGAGAAAGCCCTAACTATTGCATGTTTCACAGACACACCAAGCACCCCACCAGCGATTGCTGGACTCTGAAAAGAATTTTCAAGAAGAAAATGGACAACAACGAGTTGCGGATTACCACGAAGGCACAGGATGTGCGCACGCACCCCTACCCGGACCACGGGACGGCCAACATGGCCGAATGTTTCGAGTTCATACGAGACATTGAAGAAGAGGATTATGGCTGTGAGTACGATTACAACTGCGATTATGAGCATAGTCAGGGGTTTGACCATGAAGAAGCTTACATGACGTCGTTTTACGACGAGCTTGATGAGATCGCTGGGGACGACACTCCAGCAGTGTCCCTTCCGGATCCGGAGAGCGGGGTTAAGATTTTGCAAAATAGCACGAAGTTCAAGCACTTTTACGATGGAATGGGGTTCACACCCAATGCGAGGTTTCTGATGACGAAGGCTATCATGGCCATCGCGCAAGAGGGTCATGAGGCTTGCGCAGCACATGGGGGGTCCCTCCCTAGGACGATCAAAGACGAATCAAGCGCAATTACGTTCTCTGAGGCTGATAGGAAGGTCCTGCACCCGCACAACAGGCCGTTGTATGTCACTGCGCGTGTCAACGACGTGGAGCTGAAACGAGCCTTCATGGA
Source organism: Vaccinium macrocarpon (assembly GCA_022606695.1). Classification (NCBI taxonomy): domain Eukaryota; kingdom Viridiplantae; phylum Streptophyta; class Magnoliopsida; order Ericales; family Ericaceae; genus Vaccinium; species Vaccinium macrocarpon. Next base: position 21,906,625 of record CM040180.1, on the reverse strand, counting down.
TGGCGGGGCTTCCATTAACATCATGCCCATGTCAACGCTGCTAAAGGTGGGAATTCCAGAGGAGCGGATAGTGAAGTCCCTAATAGGGATAACAGGGTTCCAAGGGGACAAGAAGGAATCACTGGGGTATGTGATTGTCGACCTCGCAGTTGGGCCCATCCGTACTGCCACCAAATTCCACATTATTGATGCTCAGACGAATTACCACATCATCTTGGGTATAGATTGGATGCATCGCCTTTCGCGATCATTCCGTCGGCTATCATCAATGCCTGAAGGCGATCTAGGCTGGTAAGAAAGTCACAGTAGCAGCATCAGAAAGGCCGTTTGAAGTGAGTGAAGCGCACTTATCAGACTCGGTGTACTTCACCGAAATGGAGGAAAAGCTGAGTGCTGTGGTGGCCAGGTCATCCGGTGTAAAACTGCCCAAATGGGAAGACATTAAGGATGAGGGAGAGACTTCCACGGGCAAGAGAGAGCCAGTCTCCGAAAGCGCCTCAGGTCCAAGGAAGATTACCAAGGTCAAAGAAGGTGGGAAGGCGATTATGCGCTTTATGGCGGCGGGCGGCCGCCGCCCCACCGGAGCATCGACCCGGGATTGCACGGAGGCAATGGGAGCCGCAGAGACAGATGAGATGGTCAAGCGAGTAACCAAAGCCCCGGAATGCATGCGGGATGTAATCAAACCACGTGACCCGGGAGGTATTAGAAGAAGTTGACCTCCGAGTAGTGATGGTACCCCTCGCGGCCCTGCCGTTCGTGGCTGGGCGCCGATGTTGGGATGAAAAAGCAACTCATTCAATTATTGCGACGATACAGCGATGTATTTGCTTGGCATTATGAGGAGATGCCCGGGCTAGATACTGAACTAGTGGCACACCATCTGAACACTTTTTCCAATTTCACGGCGGTCCAAGGGCGCATAAGTATCGGCCTTAACTCGAGGAAAAGATCAAGGAAGAAGTCGAGAAGTTGAGAAAGGCTGGATTCATTCAGCCTATACAATACCCTCTCTGGCTTGCCAACATTGTGCCGGTGAAAAAGAAGAACGCAAATCTGGCGTATGTGTTGATTTTAGCGACCTCAACAAAGCCACGCCCGAAAGACGAGTTCCCATTGTCGCACATCGACCATTTGGTAGACTCCACCTCGGGGCACCAAATTTTGTTCTCATTCATGGATGGATTTAGCGGGTACAATCGGATCAAGATGGGGGCCGGGGCCTTGAAAAGACCGCGATTCGGGGCGCCCATAGGTAACTTCTATTACAGCATTGTCATGCCTTTTGGCTTGAAAAAATCTTGGCGCTGACATTAACGCTAGCGATGGCGGCAATCTTTCCGCGATATCTTTGCATCACATTGTCGAGGATTACATCGATGACCTGGTCGTTAAGTCGAAAGAGAAGCTTGACCATTTGAAGCACTTAGAGACAGTGTTCGAGAGTTGCAAAAAATTCAAGATGAGGATGAACCCACTCAAGTGCGCGTTCGGGGTCGCGTCAGGAAAATTCTTGGGGTTCTTGGTCCATAGACATGGAATAGAAGCAGATGACGCCAAGATAAAGTCTATCAAGGAAATGCCCCCTCCGCACTCCCAGCGGACACTCAAGAAGTTTTTGGGACGGGTATCGTGATTTTTGTGAGGTTCATTCCAACTCTCGCGGAGATCTCCGGCACCCGCCGACTTTGCTAAAAGGGAAGGCAAAGTTTGAATGGCGTGCGGAGCACCAGTGCGCATTTGAAAGAATCAAGGCCGTGCTGACCTCGCCGGAGACCATGATTGCACCCCAAAAGGGCAAACCCCTAACTCTCTACCTGACGTCCACCCCGAGATCCATCGGGGCCTTACTGGTACAAGAAGTCAATGGCGCGGAAAGGCCAGTGTACTACATTAGCAGAAAAGTGCAAGGAGCGGAGGAGCGGTACACGCCGGTGGAGCGACATTGCCTGGCGCTAGTGTTCACAGCACAGAAGTTGCGCCATTACTTCCTGTCATTTAAGATAAACCTTGTGACAAGGAGTGATCCGGTCTGGCGCTTACTTGCTATCGAGACCTCTTTTCGGGAGAAAGGGTCTGTTGGCTCTTAGCCCCGGGCAGAAGTTCGAGATATCGCAAGGCCGCCTCCCAAGGCAATTAAGTCTCAAGCGCTTGCAGATCTACTTGCACAATTTCCAAGCGGGCAATGCGAGCCAGTCCAAGAGGAGCTCCTGCGTATAGGAGCATTAAGCATTAACAGCCCTGGGTCACATGGACGCTAAGCCTTCGACCAGGTCAAGCTATGAGGTGGGCAGTGGTGCCGGGATAGTTCCACTAATACCGACGGCAACAAGGAAAATTACTTACGCATAAATTAGCTTCCCCAGTTGTTCAAACAACGAAAGTAATAATGGGCCTTAATCCCGGGACTCCCCGGGCAAACCAATAATAAGCAAAGGTATAAAAAAATCCCCAAAATTGTGGGGGGGATTCAAAACTTGTAATTTCAGGACCGAAGGCACCTTCGCTGCTGGAAGAGTTTGCCTCGTGATGGCTACAGCTCAAAAAAGCCGATGCAACGCTTCGACAAGGTGGAAATGGTTCACAAGCCCATCGGATAACAACGATTTCCCCGATGCTCTTGCTATACTGGGTCGTAAGGTGAAGATTAATTCACCAAGAAAAGATAGCCATTGAGATTGTCAAGAGGACGGCCCTCCGGTCCGCCGATGAAGTAACAAAAGAACAAGCTCGCGAGTAAGAGTGGCGGGAAAAGATAGTAAAGCAATTGGCAACGGGGCAAGGGACTTTCCCTTGACAGGTGGCACAATTCACCATGATGGAAGAAGTTATACTACCGCTGCCCGAGGGGTGGCTCGCGCGGTGCATCGGATCAGAGGAAGCTAAGAGCAGGTTGTGTCAGATCCATGACGCAACTTGTGGAGAAAATGATGTCTCTCTGTACCGAAGGGTTCATAGACAAGGATATTATTGGCGTAGCATGAAGAATGACTCCGCGGAGGTGACAAGGAATTGTGAAAGGCTTGCCGAAGCCGTCGGTCCAAGAATGCCGTTTCGGTAGAGCGAGTTGGATTTGAGGTAAAATACATTGATTACATCAATGAGGGCGCGCTACCCGTGGAAAGGGAATATAGGAGGCAGATTAAAATGTCCGCGGCACGGTTCTTTGTAAAGGATGGAAGCCTCTACAGAAGGGCCCTGGATGGCATCCCTCTACGATGCCTTTCCAATGAAGAAGCAGAAGAGGTGCTGTACAAGGCTCACGAGCTTGAGCATCAGGGCGGACGCAAATTATATGAGCACATCATCCACTTAGGATACTACTGGCCGCGAATGGAGTCTGACGCTAAAGCTCATGTACGCCGTTGTCACGCATGCCAAAAATTTGGAAATTTGGTCCATGCGCCCATTGTTGGTTCAAGACGCGACAAGCGCACCCTATCCCTTCCATACTTGGGCAATGGATCTCGTTGGGCCTATTTCCCCTTTTCGTAGTAGCACCAAAGTGGATTTTAGCCGCGAACGGAGGTCACGCACTAAATGGGTGGAGGCCATTCCCCTTAAGAATCACAGCGGGTAAGAGCTCAATTCATCAAAGAAAACATCATCCGGCAGATTTGGCATACCAAAGGTCATCCCTGCTCGACAACGGACCCCGTTTGTTAACAGGGACGTGGGTACATTGCTCCAATCCTACTCCATAGAGCACCTGACTTCGACCCATATTATCCACAAGGGAATGGCCAGGCGGTGGCCACGAACAAGTCACTGGTACGCATTCTGAGCAAGTTGCCGGATGAGAGAGGGGGGGGGACATGGTGGAACCATCCGTCACCGCTGGGCCTGGGCCTACCGCATGCCCAAGAGAAAGGCCCGTTTTAACTAGTCCCTTCAATTTGGTCTATGGCGCTGAGACATTACTCCCCGGTCGAGCTAAGTGTTCCCTCCGGCCGGGCTGCCCCCGTCACATGAAGCCACTGCCAAGGAACGGGCGCGCAGACTGGAAGCACTTGAAGAGAGGCGCAGAGCTCGCCGTATTACATCAAGCCAAGTATTGGGAATGGTGTCAAGGTTCTACAACAAGAGCGTGGTACGCGGGGAGTTCAAAGTTGGGGACTGGTGCGGAAATCTACAACGGATGTAATGAGGAATGTTAAGCTCCCCAAATTCACTCTCGAGATGGGAAGGTCCATATCATGTCATCCACGCGAGGGGCGAGTGGGCATTACAGAGCTATCCGGGGGTCTCACGATGGGTTTCTAACGGGGCCCATTAACATTAAGTTCATGAAAAAGTACTATCCCCTAAGTTATTCATGTTTGATCTTTTGTAAGCCCTTTTATATTTGTAAACCTTTGTTTCATTGTAACGAAGTTAATGAAATACTTGTTCAATTAAATAACCTTACGGAAACCTGGTTCTATGTGGTGACCGGATAAGTGATAATCTTGATGTAAATGCCAAGGAACATGCATGAAAAGAATTGTGCAAGAGCTGAATCAATACCAAAACATAAGTTTATTCAAATTTTGGTCAAGTCTACTACAAAGAAAGAAAAAAGAAAAGAAAAGAAAAGAAATACGGCAAAATCATGGTAAAGGCTTAGGAAAGCAGGCCCTTAGTCGTGGTCGTCCCTCTCAAAAAGATGTCACCGCCCGGTGACTTCATATTCTTCCTTCTCATGAAGAAGGACCTCAAGTTCGGCTTGGCGATCTCGATTCCGCCTTTGCCCAAGCAAGCATCGCCCAGCGCCATATCTATCTTCTCACATTGCTTTCGGTTGATCTCTCTTTCTTTGCTTCTACCCGAAGGGGAACTTGAAGGCTCGGGCGAGAATTGTACATACGTTCCAAATGGGCTATAAGCGGCCGACCTCGACCTCCCAAATCCACGGAGATCAAGGAGGGTTCCCGCCGAATCCTGCGAGGGGACAACTCACCAAATTTCTTGAGGAGGGGCGGTCAGGTAGAGAATCGATGATCTCGGCCGAGGCGGTCTAACGGCATTCCCCCCAGGGCACTCCTTGCCCGGGCGTTCAGAAAAAGTCTCGGGATGAGTCAGAACACGTCTCGGTGTAGGGAGATTGTTAGCGACAATACGGAAAGACAAGAAAGGTTTCATGAACTTCGGGAAGCTGGGGGATGGTACCTCCACATGACACGGTGAGAGTATTTATGTCAGAAGGGGGGACCGATCTTTAGCTTCTTTGTTGTTATTCTTAGCGGTGTCGCGGACCACTCTCTTCCGAGCTTTCCTCATCCGGTGAATGGGTTCTTCTTTGCTTATTGCGGCCGTTGACCAACATCCCCTGCGGATCACTTCAACTTCGGCCCGCTATCATCCCCTTTCTCGGATATGCGGGCCTCGGGAATAACGGAAGTCGCCGATTTCATTTGTGGCTCTCCTGGCCAGGTGACGATGTTTGTGCTTGGTGGCGCTTCTGCGCCAGACCACGATACTCCCAGGATCCGCGGCAGATTCCAACTCGCAAAGTTATCTTTGAACAATTCATGAATTATAGGATCAGCGAAGTGGAACAAATTCTCCTATACTATGGATGGTGCGGCCCGAGCTTGGCCCCACATGAATATCATCCCCAATATTCTGAAATGTCTTTGGAAGAGTCATGGTGATTACCTTTCTCCTACTGATAATGAGTGTTGACCGGTGAACCGTGAGGTCGGTAGTCTTTCTCATTGTCGCTTTCTGCAATAGGGCGCGATAAGTTCTGCTTTCAAAACCTTGGCGAAACCTTTGGAGGAGTCCTCCGAGGCTCTCCTCCCTCTGGGCTCTTTTCCGAGCGCCCCCGAGCGCACTTCCCACCAAGCCAAAGAACGCGGCATGTGGACCCAACAAATCAGCAATAGGGGGGACTCCCGGATTCCGGACTCAATCATCCAGTAGTTTTGCCTTGCCTCGCTTCCCAGATCGGATGCAACCTTTCGCAACAAAGAATAATTATGAATTGGCGCAGAGGTGGGGTGGGAAACCTCGCTTCAGCGCCGCTTACGTCTTTTGCAAATTATGGACCCGATTGGGAGGTTGTCACCATTGTCATCCTTATCAACCGGCCGCTGAAGCTCGCGTAGGGTCCCGCCGGGCGCACAAGGACCCGCCCTTAGGGCGAAAGGCCGAAGTTGCATGGTTCCGTCGTAGTCCGCCCGGTTCACTAGGTCTTCGGAGAAGACCTGACGCCACCGATCGCCTCAAAAAGATTAGCAATGGCAAATGAATCAAGAAATATAAAGATTGCAGGCAAAGATATGAGCAAAAATAGATAACAATAAATCGCGATACTGCGGTAATCGCGACGCCAGAATCGGGCCGGGCAGCCTCCTCAACCTCCCCTTCACCCCCGGCCCGGCCCCCGCCCCGATCTAGTAACGCTGAATACCGCTACCGTATCACTACCGCTGGCTCTGAGGGAGATGCCGAGATGCCCTCTCGGCTGGAAGGCTCCGACTCAAGACGCCAAGGCCATTCGGGCGTGTCAGGGCTGGGAGAATGTAAGGTGGAGTCTGGCTTGAAGATGACGCGGGCTGGGGCCTTAACTGCGTCGCCTTGCACAAATGCGTAGAAAGAGTCCAGGTTCCTGCGCCAATGAAGGCGAAATTGTGTTGAAACCAGTGGAGGGCCCAGAGACTTCGGAAAACGCCAGAGGCTGACCCCGGCCAAGATAACATCTGCGTAAGAATGCAGAAACTAATTGTAGGCCTTGGAATTTAGTGGGTTCGTGCCCCCGCCGAGGGCACCACCGCATCGTAGCCCAACCGGGCGCTACCCCCTCGCCCGTCCGAAAACCATCGCCTCCCCATTTTCACACCAATCATAAGTGGTGGGGGCCGCCGCTCATACAAAGATACCCCGGGAGAAGATTCCGCCATAAGATCAAGACGTAGAGAAATCCACCTCCTACGCCGGAATGTCCGGACATAATTGCAAAACACCATCCAAAGTCTCGCGATAAGGGGCGCCGATAGAAGTGACGCCATCGCCCAAGTACTCGGGCCCCTGCAGCTTGGTCGCGGGAGGTGTTGTTCCAACGAAGAATGATCGGCCACAGAGGCCCTTGAATAGTGAACCGCAGACGCCCATCATCCTCTTTCACCTGACGACCCCTGCTGTCCAGAACTGGCACAGATTGCTGTGTCGGGAACTTCCTCGCTTTAGGGGCCACAACTGGAAAATGTTCATACACCAGTGCGGTTAAGAACTGGGTTTGAACCATGGAAGTGATATCATATCGCCGATCAACGCTTCAAAAATCCATGGAAATGCGTCCAAATTACCGAAAAGAGGTGCCCAAGAAACAAAGGACCCAAGGGGAGTCTGTCTCCCTGAGCCATGCGCACCGCAAGGTGGAAGGTGAAATCACTAGGTGCGTCGATGGGAAAGTCTGGCAGTATGAAGAATGAGAGGAAAAATGCGATGAAAGCAGGCAAATACAGATCACCTTTGTACTCTGGCCCCTCGATGGCCTGGCGCGCCGCACTCCCGGCCGGCGCGGGCTGGAGATCCTTGAAGAAATGGCGAATCCAAGACCCGCAAGAAGTCTTCGGGTGATCCACACCCACCTCTGGGCCCCATTTCTTTCCCCACCGAGAACCCCCCATGGCCCGCAGCCTTTATAGGCCAATCTCTGAGACGGGCCACCAGCCTCGGTCAAGACATGCTCGCCATGAGGCTCAAGCCCCGCCTGCCGGGCCAGAGAGAGGTGTAGGAGTGCACTGGTGTCTTGGAGGGTGGGCCCAAACTCACCCCATGGGAACACAAAGGTGTGAGTGTCGCTGCTCCACCTCGACATCAAAAAGTCGAGGTTTTCATTCCTCCGACTTAGAGTAAGGACCTGGGAGATCTTGATAGGCTCCAGAAGATGAGTACGCTCCAGAATCTGCTTGTATGAGCGGCCCTCGAAAACCTCCGCGGATCCATTCACCAAACCCAGCCAGTGCAAAGGGGCCTAGAGGGCGGAGTAAGTAAACAAAATGGAGGCGGGGAAATCCTCCCTCCAAATAAGACTAAGAATGGACGCAGGGTGGCACCATTAGCGTTCCATCCTCCAAATGGGTGCCTCCAGATGAATGTATAGAGCCGTGGTCCAACTCAAGGCCCATCGGGTGTAAGACCTACCTTACGCCGGATGGGTCACCCCTTGCCGTGAAAAGTAAGGGGGCCCCACTTGATCGGGACGGGTCAAGGGGAACCTCGGGAACTGTAGGCTTCCCACCAACTACTTGTTCACCACGAGTCATTCTAACACAGGGAAGGTGTAGCTCCGAGTATATAAGGAGGGGAGTTGCAGAATGTAAGGGGCCAAGGGGCTCTGGTTTCGGGAGAGGAAGAAGAAGGCAAGTAACGAGAGAGGAAGTAGTAAAAATTTTTAGAGAGAGAGGCTTTGGAACGTTTGAAAACGAGTAAGGAGACAGAGTGAGAAGGGTGGTGAGATATTTATAAGGAGGGGATGGGCCCCCAAACTGTCGGAATCATGCCGTCGTGTCCGCTGGAAACGTCGCCCATAATGATGACCTCGGATGGCTTTAAACGGCGCCGCAAGCGGTGGCGGTCTCAAATTCAAAAAGTTGTCGAAAAAGCGGACGGTATCGGCCGACGCCACGCGTGGAAAGCGATGAGAGTCACGCCACGCCACGCTACGGTCCCACACGTGAGGGGGCCAGAGGGGAGGTCGGGCAATGAGACCCCCTCGCTGACTGCAGTCAACGTTGACTAACCAACGAGATTATGACAAGTGTCATCTAGGTGGCGCGTCTTCCACGTGACACGTGGCACCCTCCGCGGAAGCATCAAGGTTTCAAAGCACCGCGTAGGGATTCGTGTCCGCTGGGGGCTACTATAGCGACCTCATAGTCCCCCAATGGCGCCAAGCACTACATGCCCATCCGTGGCGGTATCGAAAGTGGCTAGCGGTCATCCGGTGAGAAGAACAACCCATGGCCTGTTGATCGGGCGCTGCTCAGAACATGAGCAAGTACGCCAAAGGCCATCACTACTTAGCCTGCACAATACCGCCATGGCCTAAAGGCAAGACCTGGGCCCCCGCAGGCTTGGCCGCGTATAGGCGCTGACCCAATCGTGTCACGACCCTTGTCCTTACGGGAATAAGGGAGATCTAGTGGCTTGGTGGCTAAAGAACAAAGAGGATGCGCGCCGCGGGAATGGCTACGCCCGGCCACAAGCGTCGCCACCAAGCGGTGGTGGCGTCAAAATGACGGCGGGTTGTATGGAAAGGACACGTGTTATCATATTATAGGATTACAGCCTGGCATCTTGTGATTGGTCCATGGTGCCTATAAATATGTGACATTCCCTTTCGAACCGAGAAGTTGGTGAAATCTTGGCATAAGCATTTGTCATTCTAGAGAGAGAAAAGGGCAATCATAGAGTGAAGAACATTCCCTCTGATTCCAGCCTCATCTCCTAGATCACCAAGGGTTTTCTCACGGATTAGACTGAAAGCATTTTCACTGCCTTAGTTCTTTCTGTGCACACCTGCTCTGTTCTTCACCCTTTCTCTAGACCACTCTATTCTTTTCTTTCTGTGTATTTACTGTTAACTATCCATACCTCTCCAGCTCATCACATTAGCAAGAATCACCACCTACATTCAGGCGACTCTGCTGGGGAGGTTGCTTAGTTGATGGTAAACACGAGAAGTGGTCTACAAACTTCAACCATGGCAGCACCAACGAATCAAAACAACCCTGTTCTTGACGGCTACCCACTGGTAGAAGATGCTACATCTAGTCATGGAGGGAATGAAAGGGGAGCAAACCAAGGGGCACCAGCCATGGAAGTTATCCATGCCATGCAGGCTGGAATCACACAGTTACAGACAACTTAGACACAGCTATTGGCTGCCATAGCAGGCCTTACGGAGGTCATTACTGCTGCTTTACCTAGGGCTCAACCGGCAGTGGGGACCCAGCAGATCCATGCTGGGGGGGGAGTCCACCCATCTGTTCTTCCACGAGCTGCACAGGCTCATGGGACTCAGGGGATGGCACCTTTAGCTGGTGGCCCAGCGCCAAGCAACTGCGGCCAAGTGATCCCTCGTTCACCCCGCTTGCCGGAAAAATCCCGCCTGCAGACACGTGAACCGGTTTTGTACATCACCGAAGCAAAGATTAGGGGAGCATGCCGTGCCACAGGCGGTGACCCTAGCAGAAGTACAAGCCCTCTTGCAAAGAGAGAAAACCAAAGCAACTCTTCCCTCCCTCCCTAGCCCAGACATTCAGCCACCGTACCCCATGGCTATTTTCCAAATGCCATATCCCGAGGGATACATACCACCGAAGTTCATGAAGTTTGACGGAAAAGAGGGTAATGCACAGGAACATGTCGTGCGATTCATCGAGACCCTAGGAGCATTTTCTGGAGACACAAACCTCAGGTTGAGAGAGTTCTCCAAGTCTCTAACCAACAGAGCTTATACATGGTACGTCAACCTCGCTACTCTACTGCTGGTGTCGTCCCGGGAAGACATGGTTAGTCGCTTCTATGCAAAATTCTTCCAGACACGCGAGAAGATCACCAGTCTGTCCTTGGTGAAGGAAACTTAAGGCCCCAGTGAGGACATTATCGACTACATCAAGCGGTTTCAGGACCGCGCAGTCGATTGCCTTGAACCAGTGGACGAGGAGTATTTGGTGGAAATATGCACTTCCGGGCTCCTGCGCGATTATCATCCATTCTTGGTTAATGTCAAGATCCAGACGCTCGGGCGCCCTACCAGGCAAAGATATAAGTTGCGCCACACCGCATGCCCATCCAAGGGACAACTGAAGCAAAGAAAGTCCCATCCGCCGCCGCCAGCCTCGCGACTTCCGCCTCCCTTCGCTAGCAAGTCGCAGGGGGACGCAGGCAAATGGGCGGACATGCTAGCTGGCGCTGGGCGGATGGGGCGGAAGCGTGAGAAGGCCGTGGTGATTGGAAGAAGCAAAACGTACAAAGAAAGCTTCCTGAGCCCCGGATTACCTTCGCAAAGATGGAGGAAGTCAAAGCATTGGTGAAAGAAAGGATAGCAGATGGTGGCCTTACGCCGCCTCGATATTGAGGTTTGCCATCGCTACAAGCAAAACGTAGAAAGCCCTAACTATTGCATGTTTCACGGACACACCAGCACCCCACCGGCGATTCTTTGGACTCAAAAAGAATTTTCAAGAAGAAAATGGACAACAATGAGTTGCGGATTACCACGAAGGCACAGGATGTGCGCACGCACCCCTACCCGGACCACGGGACGGCCAACATGGCTGAGTGTTTCGAGTTCATACGAGACATTGAAGAAGAGGATTATGGCTGTGAGTACGATTACAACTGCGATTATGAGCATAGTCAGGGGTTTGACCATGAAGAAGCTTACATGACGTCGTTTTACGACGAGCTTGATGAGATCGCTGGGGACGACACTCGGCAAAGGTGTCCTTCCGATCCAGAGCGGGTTAAGATTTTGCAAAATAGCACGAAGTTCAAGCACTTTTACGATGGAATGGGGTTCACACCCAATGCGAGGTTTCTGATGACGAAGGCTATCATGGCCATCGCGCAAGAGGGTCATGAGGCTTGCGCAGCACATGGGGGGTCCCTCCCTAGGACGATCAAAGACGAATCAAGCGCAATTACGTTCTCTGAGGCTGATAGGAAGGTCCTGCACCCGCACAACAGGCCGTTGTATGTCACTGCGCGTGTCAACGACGTGGAGCTGAAACGAGCCTTCATGGATGGCGGGGCTTCCATTAACATCATGCCCATGTCAACGCTGCTAAAGGTGGGAATTCCAGAGGAGCGGATAGTGAAGTCCCTAATAGGGATAGCAGGATTCCAAGGGGACAAGAAGGAATCACTGGGGTATGTGATTGTCGACCTCGCAGTTGGGCCCATCCGTACTGCCACCAAATTCCACATTATTGATGCTCAGACGAATTACCACATCATCTTGGGGCGCAGTTGGATGCATCGCTTTGCAGTCATTCCGTCCAGCTATCATCAATGCCTGAAGGCGATCTAGGCCGGTAAGAAAGTCCGCGAGAGCAAAGATCGAAAGGCCGTTTGAAGTGAGTGAAGCGACTTATCGACTTCGGTGTACTTCACCTAAAATGGAGGAAAAGCCGAAAGTGTGGTGGCCGTGTCATCCGTGTAAACCGCCCCAAATGGGAAGACATTAAGGATGAGGGAGAGACTTCCACGGGCAAGAGAGAGCCAGTCCCCGAAAGCGCCTCAGGTCCAAGGAAGATTACCAAGGTCAAAGAAGGTGGGAAGAAAGTAATCGCTTATGACGGGCGGGCGGGCGTGACGCCCCCACCGGCATCATTCACCTCAGCGGCCCCGGAGGCAATGGGAGCCGAGATGTATGAGATGGTCGGGTTTAACCAGGCCCGAATGCATGCGGGGATGACCGAAACCACGGCCGTGAGGTATTAGAAGAAGTTGACCTCGAGTAGGTGATGGTACCCCAAGCCCCGTCTTCGTGAGCTGCTGGGCACATGTTGGGATGAAAAAGCAACTCATTCAATTATTAAGCGATTTTATACAAATATGTATTTGTTTGGCATTATGAGGAGATGCCCGCTAGATAATCAACTAGTGGCACACCATTCAACACTTTTCGAATTCTCGGCCGGCCAAGGTGGCGCCGCAAGTATCTTTAACTCGAGGAAAAGATCAAGGAAGAAGTCGAGAAGTTGAGAAAGGCTGGATTCATTCAGCCTATACAATACCCTCTCTGGCTTGCCAACATTGTGCCGGTGAAAAAGAAGAACGGGCAAATACGGCGTATGTGTTGATTTTCGCGACCTCAACAAAGCCCCGCCTGAAAAGACGAAGTTCCCATTGCCGCGACATCGACACATTTGGTAGACTCCACCTCGGGGCACCAAATTGTTCTCATTCATGGATGGATTTAGCGGGTACAATCAGATCAAGATGGGGGCTGAGGACGCAGAAAAGACCGCATTCCGGACGCCCATAGGTAACTTCTATTACACTGTCATGCCTTTTGGCTTGAAAAATGCTGGCGCGACGTACCAACGCGCGATGACGGCAATCTTTCACGATATGCTGCATCACATTGTCGAGGATTACATCGATGACACCGTGCGTTAAGTCGAAGAGAAGCTTGACCATTTGAAGCACTTAGAGACGGTGTTTAGAGTTGCAAAAATTCAAGATGAGGATGAACCCACTCAAGTCTTGGCGTTAGGGGTCGGCGTCGGGAAAAATTCTTGGGGTTCTTGGTCCATAGACATGGAATAGAAGCAGATGACGCCAAGATAAAGTCTATCAAGGAAATGCCCCCTCCGCACTCCCAGCGGACACTCAAGAAGTTTTTGGGACGGGTATCGTATTTGCGCAGGTTCATTCCAGCTCTCGCGGAGATCTCGGCACCCTTCAGCGACTTGCTAAAAGGGAAGGCAAAGTTTGAATGGCGTGCGGAGCACCAGTGCGCATTTGAAAGAATCAAGGCCGTGCTGACCTCGCCGGAGACCATGATTGCACCCCAAAAGGGCAAACCCCTAACTCTCTACCTGACGTCCACCCCGAGATCCATCGGGGCCTTACTGGTACAAGAAGTCAATGGCGCGGAAAGGCCAGTGTACTACATTAGCAGAAAAGTGCAAGGAGCGGAGGAGCGGTACACGCCGGGTGAGCGACATTGCCTCGGCGCTTAGTGTTCCAAAGACGAATTTGCGCCATTACTTCTGTCATTTAAGATAAACCTTGTGACAAAGGTGATCGATCGCTACTTGCCGCCGAGACCCGACTCTTCCGGGGAGAGTGGCCCGTTGGCTCTTAGCCTGGCGAGGATTGAGATATGCGCTAAACTCCCGAGCGGCGAGAATAGTCAAGCGCTTGCAGATCTACTTGCACAATTTCCAAGCGGGCAATGCGAGCCAGTCCAAGAGGAGCTCCCAGGCGATGGTTTCGAAGCATTGCGGCCACGTGTCACATGGGCCGTTAAGCCAGCGGGGAGCGCGAGGGGAGGTAAGCGAGGGTAGTCTTTGGGATAGTTCGACCAATCACTTAGGCGAGGCGTAGCGAGTACTTAAGCGTACAAATTAGCTTTCCCGGTGTTCAAACAACGAGGCGTAATCACGAGGCCTTAATCACAGGACTCACGGCGGCCATTGCTAAAGGCATAAAAATCCTCAAAATTGTGGGGATTCAAAACTTGTAATTCTCGCAGTAGAAGGCACCTTCAAGGCGTTGAAAGAGCCGACTCTCGCCCAATATAGGGCTCAGATTCAAAAGTCGATGCAACGTTTCGACAAGGTGGAAATGGTTCACAAGCCCGAATCGCATAAATGTGATTTCCGATGCTCTTGCCACTTGGCGGGGTGAAGGTCGAATTCACCGAAGAAAAGATAGCCATTGAGATTGTCAAGAGGACAGGCCCCTCCGTCGCCGATGAAGTAACAAAAGAACAAGCTGCAGAAGAGTGGCAGGAAAAGATAGTAAAGCAATTGGCAACAGGGCAAGGGGACTTTCCCTTGACAGAATTGGCACAATTCACCATGATCGGGAAGAAGTTATACTACCGCTGCCCTCCGGGGTGGCTCGTAGCGGTGCATCGGATCGTGAGGAAGCTAAGAGTGTGTTGTGTCGCATCCATGACGCAACTTGTGGAGAAAATGATGTCTCTCTGTACCGAAGGGTTCATAGACAAGGATATTATTGGCGTAGCATGAAGAATGACTCCGCGGAGGTGACAAGGAATTGTGAAAGGTGCGCCGTAGCCACGTCAGTCCAAGAATGCTGTTTCTCGGTAGAGCAGGATTGGAGGCAGAAATACATTGATTACATCAATGAGGGCGCGCTACCCGTGGAAAGGGAATATAGGAGGCAGATTAAAATGTCCGCGGCACGGTTCTTTGTAAAGGATGGAAGCCTCTACGTATGGGCCCCCCGATGGCATCCCTCTACGCATGCCTTCCAATGAAGAAGGTAAGAGGTGGCTGCATAAGGCTCACGAAGCTTGAGCATCGTATGACGCAAATTATATGAGCACATCATCCACTTAGGATACTACTGGCCGCGAATGGAGTCTGACGCTAAAGCTCATGTACGCCGTTGTCACGCATGCCAAAAATTTGGAAATTTGGTCCATGCGCCCGCTGTTGAGCTGCACGCGATTCGCGCACCCTATCCCTTCCATACTTGGGCAATGGATCTCGTTGGGCCTATTTCCCCGCACTCGCGTAAGCACCAGTGGATTTTAGCTGCAACGGAGGTCAGCACTAAATGGGTGGAGGCCATTCCCCTTAAGAATGCGACAGGCGCGGCAGTAGCTCAATTCATCAAAGAAAACATCATCTGCAGATTTGGCATACCAAAGGTCATCCTGTCTGACAACGGGACCCCGTTTGTTAACAGGGACGTGGGTACATTGCTCCAATCCTACTCCATAGAGCACCTGACTTCGACCCATATTATCCACAAGGGAATGGCGGTGGTGGGCTACCTAACAAGTCACGGGCACGCATTCCGAGCAAGTTCTTTGGATGAGAGGGGGACATGGTCGAACCATCCTGGTCACCAAGGCCGGGCCTACCGCACGACCAAAGAGAAAGGCCACGCGAACTAGTCCCTTCAATTTGGTCTATGGCGCGGAGACAGTACTCCCAGTCGAGCTAAGTGTTCCTCCTGGGCTACGGCCGGCCCTCGTCCCCCACCGCGTGAACGGCCTTGAACTGGAAGCACTTGAAGAGAGGCGAGAGCTCGTCGTGGAGCATCAAGCCAAGTATTGGGAATCAGTGTCAAGGTTCTACAACAAGAGCGTGGTACCGCGGGAGTTCAAAGTTGGGGACCTGGTCTGGAAATCTACAACGGATGTAATGAGGAATGTTAAGCTCCCCAAATTCACTCCGAGATGGGAAGGTCCATATCATGTCATCCACGCAGAGGGACGAAAGTGGGCATTCTGAGCTATCCGGGGGTCTCGATGGGTTCCTAACGGGGCCCATTAACATTAAGTTCATGAAAAAGTACTATCCCTAAGTTATTCATGTTTGATCTTTGTCGCCCTTTATACTGTAAACACTGTTTCATTGTAACGCGAAGTTAATGAAATACTTGTTCAATTAAATAACCTTACGGAAACTGGTTCTATGTGGTGACCAGATAAGTGATAATCTTGATGTAAATGCCAAGGAACATGCATGAAAAGAATTGTGCAAGAGCTGAATCAATACCAAAACATAAGTTTATTCAAATTTTGGTCAAGTCTACTACAAAGAAAGAAAAAGAAAAGAAAAGAAAAGAAATACAGCAAAATCATGGTAAAGGCTTAGGAAACAGGCCCTTAGTCACAGGGTCGTCCCTCTCAAAGATGTCACCGCCAGCAGCTTCATATTCTTCCTTCTCGCGAAGAAGGACCTCAAGTTCGGCTTGACGATCTCCCAGTTCCGCCTGCCCCTGCGCAAGCATCGCCCGCGCCATATCTATCTTCTCCTGTGCTCGGTTGATCTCTCTTTTCTTTGCTTCTACCCGAAGGGGGAACTTGAAGGCTCGGCGAGAATTGTACATACGTTCCAAATGGGCTATAAGCCAGCCGACCTCCAGACCTCCCAAATCCTGGAGATCAAGGAGGGTTCCCTTCGAATCCTGCAGGGACAACTCACCAAATTTCTTCAGAGGGACAGTCCGTAGAGAATCGATGATCTCAGCCAGGCGGTCTAACAGCATTCCCCCCCCCCTAGGGCACTCCTTGCCGGGCGTTATAAAAGTCTCGGATGAGTCCGCGAGTAACCCGTCTCCGGTGTAGGGAGATTATTCAGCGACAATACGGAAAGACAAGAAAAGGTTTCATGAACTCGGGAACTGGGGATGGTACCTCCACATGACAGTGAGAGTATGTCAGAAGGGGCGGGATCTGCTTCTTTGTTATTTTTCTTGCTGCGGTGCGGCGGACCCACTTCCTCGAGCTTTCCTCATCCGGTGAATGGGTTCTTTTTGCTGGCGCGCCGTTGACCCAACATCCCCCGCGCGGATCACTCAACTCGGCCCCGCTATCATCCCTTTCTCGGATATGCGGGCCTCGTGAATAACGGAAGTCGCCGAATTTGTGGCTCTCCCCGCCAGAATCGGGTGACGATGTTTGTGCTTGGTGAAACGCTTCCTGCGCAGCCCTGATACTCCCCCGAGGATCCACAAAGCAGATTCCAACTCGCAGTTATCTTTGAACAATTCATGAATTATAGGATCAAATGTAAGTCGGAACAAATTCTCCTATACTATGGATGGTGCGCGGCCCGGAGCTTGGCCCCACATGAATATCATCCCCAATATTCTGAAATGTGCTGGAAGAGTCATGGTGATTACCTTTCTCCGCTGATAATGAGTGTTGACGGTGAACCAGAGGCTGAGAGTCTTCCTCATTGTCGCTTTCAGAATAGGGCCGCATAAGTTCTGCGCCAAAACCTGGGCGAAACCTTTGAGGAGTCCTCCCGAGCTCTCCTCCTCTCGCAGGCTCTTTTTTCGCGCCCCAGTAACGCACTTCCCCGCCAAAGAACGCCCGCATGCGGACCCAACAAATCGGCAATAGGGGACTCACCCGCTCCCGCACTCAATCATCCGCAGTAAAGCCTTGCCTCTCTACGCCTCCCGTGGGATGCAACCCCTTCAAAAAATGAAAGAATAAAGCATGAATTGGCGCAGAGGTGGGTGGGGAACTCGTTTTGGCGCGCCATTATTTTTCCTTGCAAGTATGACGCGATTGGGGAGGTTGTCACCATTGCCGCTACCATCAACCGGCCGCCGAAGCTTGGGTAGGGTCCGCGGCGGCGGCCATGACCCGCTGGCCCTTAGGGTAGCCGGGCCGAGTTGCATGGTTCCAGGTCGAGTCCCGCCCGGCTTACTCAGGGTTCAGAGAAGACGACGACGCTCACCGATGACGCTCGAAAAAGATTAGCAATGGCAAATGAATCAGTAAATATAAAGACAGAGGCAAAGATATGAGCAAAAATAGATAACAATAAATCGATACTCGTGGTAATCTGACGCCAGAATGGGTCAGGGCAACCTCCCTCAACCTCCTCTTCACCCCCTCAGGGCCTGGGCCCCTCACCGGATCTAGTAATCGCTGGTCACCGCCACGCAGATTACTACCAGCGGCCTGAGGGAGATGCCGTAGATGCCCTCGCCGCCTGGCCGACCAAGACGCCGCGCCGCATTTCCAGTCGTACTGGGAGGAAGCGTAAGTGGAGTCCTGCTTGAAGATGACGCTGGCCGGGCCTTAATCAAGGCCGCCTTGCACAAAATGCGAAAGAGTCCGTGTTCCCCGCGCCAATGAAGGCGTAAATTGTGTTCAAAACCAAAGGAGGGCCCGTGAGATTTGAAAACGCCAGAGGTGACCCCGCCAAGATAACATCCGCGTAAGAATGCGTAAACCAATTGTAGGCCTTGGAATTCTAGGGGTTCAGTTCTCGCCGAGGGCACCACTGCATCAGAGTCCAACCGGGCGCTGGCCAATACCCCTCGCCCGTCCAGAAACCACTGCCTCCCCATTTCTCAAACCATGGGCATTGCGGGTGGGCCAAGGCTCATACAAGATACCCCCGGCGAAGATTCCGCCATAAGATCAAGATTTAGAGAAATCCACCTCCGCTGGAATGTCCGGGACATAATTGCAAACACCATCCAAAGTCTGCGTATATGGGCGCGGATAGAAGTGACGCTCATCGTCCAAGTACTCGTCCCAGAGCTTGGTCGTGGAGGTGTTGTTCCAACGAAGAATGATCGGCCACAGAGGCCCTTGAATAGTGAACCGCAGACGCCCATCATCCTTTTCACGGGACGCCCCTCGCCGCCCGTAATCGCATGCATTGCCGTGGTTTCGGAACTTCCTCGCTTTAGGGGCCACAACTGGAAAATGTTCATACACCAGTGCGGTTAAGAACTGGGTTTGAACCATGGAAGTGATATCATATCGGCCGACTGAACGCTCAAAATCCGCGGAAATGCGGTCCAGCTGCTGAAAGAGGTGCCCAAGAAACAAAGGACCCAAGGGGAGTCTGTCTCCCTGAGCCATGCGCACCGCAAGGTGGAAGGTGAAATCACTAGGTGCGTCGATGGGAAAGTCTGGCAGTATGAAGAATGAGAGGAAAAATGCATGGCGAAAGCAGCAAATCTGAGATCACCTTTGTACTCCGCCCTCGATGCTTTGGCGCCGCCGACTCCGGGCGCTGGCCGAGATCCTTGAAGAAATGGCGAATCCAAGACCCGCAAGAAGTCTTCTTCGGGTCAGTCATGGCCCTGCGGGCCCCATTTCTTTCCCACTGAGAACCCCGATGGCCCGCAGCTTTATAGGCCAACTTGAGACGGGCCACTGCCTCCTGGTCCGCACGGCTCGCTTGCGTAGGCTCAAGCTCCTGTCTGCCGCGTAGAGAGAGGTGTAGGAGTGCACTGGTGTCTTGGAGGGTGGGCCCAAACTCACCCCATGGGAACACAAAGGTGTGAGTGTCGCTGCTCCACCTCGACATCAAAAAGTCGAGGTTTTCATTCCTCCGACTTAGAGTAAGGACCTGGGAGATCTTGATAGGCTCCAGAAGATGAGTACGCCTGACCGCTTGTATGAGCCGCCCCTCGAAAGTACCTCCTCGCGGATCTATCTACCCCCCGCCAGGGGGCCGTGAGGGCGGAGTACCCAATAAATGGAGAAGGGGGAAATCCCCTCTCTAAGACCTAAGAATCGACGAGGGTGGCACCATGTTCCATCCCTCCGCCGTGCCTCCGCATGAATGCATGAGCCGCGGTCCAACTCGCTGCCCACCGGGTAAGACTCTACCTTCTCGTAAGGGGTCACCCTTTGCGGAAAGTAAGGGGCCCCACGCCACCGATCGGTCAAGGAACTGGACCTCCGGAATCGTAGAGGCTTCCCACCAACTACTTGTTCACCACTGCAGTCATTCTAACACAGGGGAAGCGTGTAGCCCGAAAGTATATAAGGAGGGGGAGCGTGTAATGTGCGGCCAAGGGGCTCGTTTCGGAGAGAGGGGAAGAAGAAGGCAAGTAACCCAGAGAGGAAGTAGTAAAAAATTTTTTAGAGAGAGAGGTTCTGGAACGCTTGAAAACGAAAAGCGAGACAGAGTGAGAAGCGGTGGTGAGATATTTATAAGGAGGGATGGGCCCCCAAACGGCCGTGGAATTGCCGCCGCGGTGTCACCGGAAACGCCGCCCATAATGATGACCTCGGATGGCGGAAACGGCGCTGCAAACGGTTCGCCAAAATTTCTAAAAGTTGTCGAAAAATCCGGACAAATCGGCCGACGCCACGCGCCGTGGAAAGCGTGAAGGAGAAGTCACGCTTGATCGCCAAATAAGTAGTCCCACACGGGGCGTATGCCAGGGAGGTCACTACAGACCCCTCTGACCCGAGTCAACGTTGACTAACCAACGAGATTATGACACAAGTGTCATCTGGGTGGCTGGGCCTTCCACGTGACACGTGGCACCCTCCGCTGAAGCATCGCTGCAAAGTGGGCATCGGGCGCGGGGACGGTGTCCGCTGGGGCCATACTATAGCGGGACCCTCTGGCGCGAAGTCCCCCAATGGGCGCTTACACTACATGCCCATCCACAGCATGTACTTTCGAGTGGCTATGGGTCATCCGAAGAGGAGAACAACCCATGGCTCAAGTGATTGGCGCGGCTCAGAACATGAGCAAGTACGCGAAAGGCCATCACTACTTAGCCCATGTAATAATACCTGCTGCGGTCTAAAGGCGTGACCAGGGGCCCTTGAGGCTTGGCCGCGCGGTATAGGTAGCGACCGAGCAGTCACTTAACTTGTCCTTACGGGGAATAAGGGCTGCATCTAGTGGCTTGGTGGCTAAAGAACAAAGAGGATCGCCGTCTTGGGGAATGGCTGCGCCGCCTGCACGACGCCACCGCAGTTGGTGACGTCACCCGTCGGGTCGGGGTTTATGAAAGGGACACGCGTGTTATCATATTATAGGATTACAGCCTGGCATCTTGTGATTGGTCCATGGTGCCTATAAATATGTGACATTCCCTTTCAAACCGAGAAGTTGGTGAAATCTTGGCATAAGCATTTGTCATTCTAGAGAGAGAAAAGGGCAATCATAGAGTGAAGAACATTCCCTCTGATTCCAGCCTCATCTCCTAGATCACCAAGGGTTTTCTCACGGATTAGACTGAAAGCATTTTCAACGCTTTTTAGTTAGTTAACTGCATGCGACACCGCTGCATTCTTCACCCTTTCTCTAGACCACTCTATTCTTTTCTTTCTGTGTATTTACTGTTAACTATCCATACCTCTCCAGCTCATCACATTAGCAAGAATCACCACCTACACCTTGTTGACTGATTTTTTCAAAGAAAGATGAAGGCTCTGTGTTTTCGAACCTGATCGAATTTTGCTCTTCTTTTGACGGATGATCCAATTGTGCTTGGTCGTGTACAAGATATATTTTGAGAGCGAAATCAAATTTGATATGAGAAAAGGGGCCGCGTTTATAAAGCGGATAGCACTGGACAGGGGCCTGAGATTCGAACGGAGAGACGGATGAGGCTGAGATTCGAACACGGCCCAAGAAATTCTTGTGGGTCGTTGGCAGTGACTCCTGTAGTGAATAGTTTGGCCATTTGTTTGTTATTGAGTCGTCGGCAGTGACTCCGGTTTCCCTTGATTGGAATTGGACGAGAGAGATGGAGGGATGAGATGGGTTATCTCGGAGTAAGAAGACAGAAAATTGAAATCCTTTTTTTACACACACAAACACACACAGGGTCTGGTATATGTGCATGTTTTTTTTTTTTTTCAAAAGAAAGGATTAAGTTTAGGTTTATAAATTGAGGAAGTAGAAGGATGGGTAAAATGTCTGTTTTGTCCCTGAGAAATGTCCCAAATTGAGTTTTCCGTCTATTTTCCTAACCGCCGTTATTAATTGGACTCAAATCGTACAAAATCGAAACTATAGGATTCATTGGAGTGAAATTGAAACAGAGAGAGATCAAATCGAGACTAGAATGAAACTAAATGTATCATTTTGATAAATTTTCCTTAATTTATTCTTCTCAGGTGCCAAACCTCTTCCATCATCCCCGCTTCCCCAAACCTCTTCCATCTTATAAGAAATTAGCCACCTCAAAGTCTAGCCTTGCCACTCTCTTTCCGCACACGCCTTCCTCAATTCGGGATCAATAATTGACCAACAATAATGCACATGAACAACAATTTTTTATTTTGTTACTGGCCGAATCTGCGGCCGTAATTTGAAGATGCTAATTGATTAGTTGACTCGCCCAAACTCGGCGAGGCTTTTAACTTTTTTAACATTATCATAGATGTTAAGTTGTAAAGATCAATATAATTTGTGGCAAACGCATCATTTGAATCGTAACTTGTTGTCGAGGTCATGAGATGTAAGCAATGACAAACTGCCTAATTTATTTCAAGTTTGTGGTTGGACAAAATTGCTTTATTTGCCTATTTTAATATTTTTCGTTAAAAATTTGGAATATGGGTCTCTGTAGTACACTAACACACTACAAGATCATAGCATACCTTAGTGGAGCCTTAAGTAAGCAACCCAATTCTATGATCAGTTGGACCAGTCGAAGCCCCGGAGGTCCAAATAACTTTTAATTGAAAATTGTCAAATTCGACAATATATTATCGAGTCTGGATCAGCTCAAACTTGGTGGACTGAAGCAAAATCGCGACTTGGTCATTATCAACCGCCATAAGTTTGCAACTTATTATGGATTTCGGCCAAATTTCTTTGTTTAGGCTTTCAATTTAGTAATTTTGCTATTTTAGATAATATTTAGATTACGAATCTCTCTTAGCGTGTAATTCTGTTTTCGTTGATTCCAGTTGGAAAAGTTTTAGAATTGTTTCTAGTTTTCAATATTGAGAGTTTCCCTAATTTCTGAGGTATTTTATTTTTTAGTAGTTTTTTTTTAGGGTTTGCTAGGGTTTCCCTATTAAAGGGTCTATAATTTCTACTATTCAGTAGCTAACTTTTAATCAAATACAATTTCAGAGTTAATCTCTTCTTTCTTGTGGATTCAAGAAGCCTCGCGGTTTTGAGACCTATCTTCATTCGGAATACTACGCTAATTATTTTTTCGTGAATTCTGCTGCGTCACTCTTGAGATATCATCAACAAGATTTAAATTGTTCATTATATAGCATTTTTGTTGCTCACTTTTTTTTTTGGTATGATATCTAGTTTATAGGCATCTCAACTAATTCTGGGATCCTAATTCTACTGTCCATTTAGGGTAGCCCAATTATAGCTAGAGCCCACTTGCTACTTAAAAAAATTAAGTTTATCAGATATTGAGAGACATATGGTCGGACGGATCAGTATTTTGAAAAATTGGTCGTTAGTATGATTTAGACAATGAATAGTAAGACAATCTATCTCGATCAGGATAAATAAAGTGTTTGACAAACTTCATAAAATGAACCAGGGATCGTGATGTTATATTGTTATACATACTACAAATACGTAGGTGCACTGCAGAGACCTCTGGGTCCAAAAAATTCGTTCTTGAGTTGATAATGACTTGGTAGCAGTAATTTAAATAAATACAGTAATTGAAAAGAGGCCAGTGAGTTAAGTTTGGTTGTTGAGGGGCTTCTTTTTGGCTTACCTAAGTTCAAAGCATATTACAAGCATCATGGCATGTCGAAGGAGTTGGTTGCTCTTGTCGGAATTTGGATCGGGAAAAAAAAGGCCTCCGAATGCAATCGTCGAAAAGAACAGTTATAGCATTCCGACTTTATGACGTACACTTGGCACAAAAGTTTGATGGAATAATTTCTGTTTACTACTCCAGCTGTCTCAATTTTATAATCTTAGTTGACACTTTTTGTCGTCTCAAAAATATTTTTCCACTTCAAAAAAATTTTTTTTTTTCAAAAGTTCAATGATTATGTCCCATTATTAAATTGAAATCTCCGAAAGAGACTAAAAAATTGGGACGAAGCGAGTAGTATCTTACTCAATTTCTAGTGATGTGTCCATAGATGGCATTTATACATTGAATTGGGGATTAAAGGGACATCAACCATGTTGTTCCAATTAGGGCTGTCTGTGTTTAGCAATGAACGACTCAGAATTATTTGGTAGTGGACGATTCGAATGTGTTTGGACAAGATGTGATCCGAGCTGCCCATTGCCGAGCAAGGACGGCCCAGATCGGACAAAATGCATGCTTGCACCCCGTGTCCTGTCTTTATACATTGGGCATCGGCTAAAAAGTCAATCAAAAAAGAAAAAGACGTTTAAAACTTCGGCTAGATTAATCATCGAATTATACCGTTGGTCGTATAGCATGGTGATATGTTGGTGACACATTTGGAAAGGAAAAAGAAGATTTTCTAAATAGTCTTTACATAAAAGAAAATTGTAATTTGTTACGATTTTGGATTCTATATATTTGTCTGGTACTGGCGCGAGCTCTAAAATGAAACCTTAAGTTAAATTTTCTAATTTGAGGCCAGATTAAGAGGTGTTTTGGTTAAATAATTGGGTCATATTGTTTTTTTTGTCATTACTAATTTTTTTTTTCACTTGATAGTTACAAGTTGATTTTTCTTTGTAGATCATTGGTTTGTTTCGATGAGAGGAATTTAAAAGGTAAAAGAGTATGAGTAAAATCTTAAAAAAAATTCACTAAAGACAAAAATAATCCAAAACAAAAAGTTTTTGGGTCTTTGTTTTTATTCACCAAAAAAAGTAGTTTGGTTAATAATTTTTTATTTTTTAGATTGCTCTCATCAAGACAAACTAATAATTCACAAAAATTAATGTAAAACTAAAAAATGTAAAAAAAAAAAATCTTGAATAAAAAAAGCTAGCTTAATTATTTACCCAAAAGTCCAAAACACTCCTAATAATTACACCTGTCCTAACATCCTTATTTTTGAAATAAAAAGTCTTTGCCTCTTACGTCAACTATAGTTAGATGGCGATCTGATTTTAAATGCTTTAGAAAAAATTACACTACCATAAACCCACCTCAAACCATCTTAAGAGCGGCTCCATCACATATTATTTTGTATGTCAAGCGAATCCCTTGGCTTAAAAAAATGCACTATTATTTTGTATGTCAATGTAAATCAGCTGTATCACACGTATAGTTCTGTGTCTTGTATTATCTTTCAATGTCAGAGTTCTTCAAATATTACTAGGTGTGGGACTGCTTTTGTCCTCCGGCCCGACAGTCCAGTCACTCCACTTTATGAACTGCTATTGTCCATTGGGCCTACAGTCCATCACTCGAAAGTATTGTTGTGTTTATGTCTCTTTCAACTGACAGTCGCCAAACTTTCCAATCACACCCACACAAACATGGTCTTGATTGGCTTGTCATCACAGACTCTCCTCGCCATGATACAAGGTCTGTTTACCATGTTGTTGTACAAGCGTAGCCTTTACCACTATGTTCTCTCCACGAAGATGGGGTGGCGCTAATCCATTCATTTCCTATTATTCATTTTCATACTCATTTCTCATTTCACGTCTCGCATTTCTCATAACTGATCGTATTATTTCTCGTATGTGTCTCGTGAAATATGCAAATTTTCTCATAAAAATATGTCTAGTGATTATGCAACTTTTATCGTAAAACATGTAATGCTAATATTTCGATTTTACTAGTCTTTTACTAAAGGTCTCGTTTTTCATAAAAGTTGGTTTGCTTAGGCATGCCATGTAAAGCATTATTTATCTTCTTGACGATCGATTATCGTGAATTTTCCAAAAACTAGTCTAGTAATTATTTGTAGAAAATCAGGCATTATAATGACTACGGAATTACATTTAGGAACATAAGTTTGAAGTTTCTATCCTTGTAAATATAAATTTTCCTTGATCGTACTACGTAAATACATTATTACTATTTCTAAAAAGACGACCAACTAACTATAATTTTCTGGAAACTAATCAAGCATTATACTGACATAAAATAATATACACAGGAAATTAGGTCAGAGTAACTACCTCGATTCCGAAAATAAGTCGGTGGCTTGTTAGGCAGAGTAATGGCTCCTCGGGCTCTTTTGAAAGAAAAAGAATATGACTTCTTTTCCTAGAAACAAAAAGACTACTAACTTTCTACTAACGGTTGTTGGTGGATGGTGGTGGCCACTTATGAACTCAACTTGAATTTTTGAAGAGCAAAATGAAGTTCAAGAAGAACTTCAAGAACTAGAAGCTTTTCTTGTCTCTAAAACACTAGAATGCCAAGAACATAGAAACTTAGAAAGGTAGAGAAGTGGTGTGCCTTCCTCATGCAAATGTGTAACGCCTCTAAAATTTGGGCACGTTAAATATTATTATTACAACCATAATTAAGTTTAATCCTTAAACTTCAATCCAAATTACAATATCCTTAATCACTATGTAAATAGCAACTGGGGTGGTTCTAGGTCGACGTCTATTCTTGTACCGAGTCATCCTCTATTTTGGTAGCATTCCCTGCTTCATAGGACCGGTCTCCACAGTATTGTCCCTGTCCATCTAGATAATCTGACATAATACGTCCGAGTCGCACAGGCAACATCATGGTAATATGTCAGGGTCACACGAGTGCAATATCGTGAGCAAAGCCCAGTAGTTCACTATGCTAAACTTCTAAGTAGCAATTCTAGAACAATAAGTGCAAAAAAAGTACATGTAACTTATGAGCGGTAAAGCCATACAATGCACCATGCGTGTTAATGCAGATCAGAGTAAACATGCGCAGAAAACAATATCTCGTTTCAGTATCTCAGAATTTTGCCACGTGTCACTACAAGAAAATGGGCCATTCCCGGCATTTTTTTTTCCGGCATTTCAACAAATGCCGGGAAAAGTGACTTTTTCCGGCATTTTTTGAAATGCTGAAGAAAAAAACGCCGGAAAAAGTACTATTCCCGGAATTTTTCCATAAAATGCCGGTAATAGTTAAATTTCTGAAAATTCTTTATTTTATACTATAAATATTTTTGTTTGGCCTTTAGGAACCAAATGTGTGCTAGCACAGTTGGTAGTGCTCGCGCGCAAGGTGGTGAAGGTCACGGGTTCAATTCTTGGGGCAAGCAATTTGTCCCAATTCTGCTGGCCACGTGGCATGGGGGCCACGTGGCATTTTTTTCCTAATAAAATAACCGACTTTTCCAGGCATTTGGGAAATGCCGCAAATAGTGGCCACTTTTTCCGGCATTTGTGACAACTTTTCCCGGCATTTGTTAGTATTAACGACACATGTATAGACGGCATGTGTAATAAATGCCGGTAATGCTTAAAAAATGCCGGTAATGCCCTTTTCCGGCATTTGTGGTGGCTTTTCCGGCATTTATCAAAATGCCGCTAATAGTAAAATTTGGCGTAGTGTGTCATTCCTTGTAACAATCTTAATCGGTTTCTCAATTTTAACTCATTTATCAACAATTTCCCAAAAATCGATTTTCCCTCAATTCAGTACCTCTTTCAGCATTCTTCTTCAAATTTCATATATCTCCCACTATTTGAAAGTTATTGGTCTATTTACGCTTCCTTTCAGCTGACGGCTGCTTGCGACCTTGAATTGTATCGTAGATGATCACCCCAAACGTAGGGCTAGGTCGGCGGTAGCATAATAACCGGTAAGACCGGGTCGAATCCACAAGGACCGAACGCACCCGGTGTGAGAGTTTTCTTGCAAGTGTAGGTTTTTGGCCTTGAAGCGGCAAACTTGGTTTGTGATTTGATTGGTGGAATTCTCTTAACCACGAGAATGACTTGGAAAGAAGGAATTAAAACAAGGCTAAGTCTAGGAGGTTTAACAACCATAACTTAGGCTAATTCGTTCCTCTCTAGTTGAGATTAGGATTCTTATAACCATTTAGCAAACATCTAAGTTGACATTGCTCCAAGCATCGCACGTGAAAAGGAGAATCAACCCTTAACTACGAGAGATTAAAAAGACTAACAAACCTAGACTTTGGTACGTAAAATCGATCCTAACTCTTTGAACTAGAAATGGTGTTCGATAAAGTGTAGGATTCTTGTGCCATTTATACAAACATTTGAATTGACATAGCCCGAAGCATCACACGTGCCAAGTGGTCAAGCCCTTGGTTATGTGTGATCAAAGAGATTAACAAATCCCAATTTTGATACATAAAGATGAACCCGTGACTTTATTAAACAAGAAGTGTTTGAAATTTGGGGAGAAGAATGAATTGAACCTAAGTCATGGAGTGCTAATCACCCCATGACCGAGCCTAAAACGACTACTCGATCATTACTACGTAAAACATGACTAATTTTATGAAGGAAATAAAGAACATGACATATGACTTTATAAACTGATTTTTATGGAAGATTATAAGTCTACCTACAACATTAATACTTAAGAAAAATCACAAACAACACTTGGAAGGTAAAGATTTCTAAGGAATTAGCTAGAAAAACAAGGAAACAAATTAACAGACAAAAATGGAAATAAACTAGATTTATATGAAGGTCTCAACAAGTACTACAACATTAAAGAAGAGCATTTACCTTGAAACTAAATGGAAGAGCATGAAATCTAGAGAGATGGTAGAGCTAAAACCAAGAACTAGCTAAGGGAGGTAGAGAGAGAGAGAGGGAAACAAAAACTAACCTAAAAAGTCGTGCCAAATAATTACAAAAGTGCCACAAGATATTTAGATCGGGCTCAAAAAGTGCAGAAAATTTGCAAGGATACCGGTATCTCAAAAATCAAGCTACCGGTATCTCACTCATCTTGACCTTCTATTCCAGGGATACCGGTATCTCATTTTTGTAGCTACCGATATCTCTGTTCAAAATGTGAAATTCTTCAGGGATACCAGTATCTCATTTTTGCAACTACCGGTATCTATCTTCTAAATGTGAGTTTTTTCAGGGATACTAGTATCTCATTTTTCAAGCTACCGGTATCTCTGGGCCTTTTTCTTCTTTCTTCCTTAGTTCATTTCCCGGCCTTTTGGTCTCCCCAAGCCTTGTCCGGTGCTTCATCCTTGGCTCTTGGGGCTCGGTGGCGGAGTGCCACGTTGCCTTGGGTACTTGGGTACCCCTTTGGTCAAATCACGGCATCAAAGCACGCCTTATTTACAAGTTTCACTTGAAATTATCAAAAACACAACTACACGCGAAATCAAATGATTAAAGCTATGAACGGCACCAACCTTTCTGCTCGAGGTCCCGGTCGTCGTGCATCACCGAACTTAACAGCCTGTTTGCACGGTCCGTCCACCCTGCGACTCACACGTCACAGTCCCAGCTGTCTCATATCACTAAACTTAACCAGTCTGTTTATGAGGTCCGTTCACCATGTGTTGTGCACGCTTAGCCTAAACATCCAAGTGCTCTCCGCGAACTGGAAGTGGAGCTCTCGCTGCACCACCGCATCAAACCATTCCTCCAAGTTCTCTCCGTGAACTTGAGGTGGTAACAATTCATCTCATCACATTTCATTTTCAAATCTTAATTCATTTCATTTACTCTGTCATATCACCCTGGCAAAGCGAATGTTGTCGTTGATGCTCTGAGTCATCTAGGTACTCCATCCATCTTCCTTGTCTCATGTTCAACTCCTTTTGAGTGAACAGATACTTGAGGCTTTTGTGATAAGTGAACACCTCAAATTGTTCTCCATATAGATAATACCTCCATGACTTATGGGTAAAGACTATAGCTGCTAATTCCAAATCTTGGGTAGGGTAGTTCTTCTCATGCGGTCTTAACTGTCTTGATCCATACGCTACAACCTTCCCGTTTTGCATCAAAACGCAACCTAATCCTTCCTTAGAAGCATCACAGTACACCTGATAACCAATATCTCTCTCGGGAATGATTAGAATTGGTGCACTGGTCAATCTTTTCTTCAATTCTGGAATACCTTCTCACATTTGTCAAACCATTCAAACTTGATACTTTTATGTGTTAATTAGGTCATTGGTCTAGCTTAGATAGAGAAATCTGGTATAAACCTCCAATAATATCCTGCTAATCCTAGGAAATTACGAATTTCAAACACCGAGGTTGGTCGCTTCCAATTCAACACAGTTTCCACTTTGTTGTCATCCACCGCTATTCCTTCCTTAGACACCACGTGTCCTAAGAACTTGACCGTTTCTAGCCAAAAGTCACACTTGCTGGCTTTGGCATAGAGCTAGTTGTCTCTAAGCACTTGTAAGGCTATACAGAGATGTCCTTCATGCTCTTCGCTACTGGCTGAATATATTAGTATGTCATCAATGAATACTACTCCAAATTTGTCCAGGTAGGGTTGGAATATCTTGTTCATGAGGCACATGAATACTGCTGGAGCGTTTGTCAGGCCAAACGGCATTACTACATACTCGTAGTGTCCGTATCTGGGCCTAAAAGTAGTCTTAGGAATATCCTCGTCTCTAATCCTCAATTGATGATATTCAGATTTTAGATCAATCTTTGAGAAACATGTTGCTCCTCTCAATTGATCGAATAGGTCATCGATCCTAGGCAATGGATAACGGTTTTTAATCGTCACTTGGTTCAACTGCCTATAATCAATACATAGACGAAGGGTTCCCTCTTTCTTCTTCACAAATAATGCCGGCGCTCCCCACGGTGAAGTACTAGGTTGAATAAATCTTTTATCCAACAGTTCTTGTAGCTGAATCTTCAACTCCTTCAACTCAGCTGGTGCCATATGGTATGGGGCTATGGAGATCGGTGCAGTTTCGGGTTGCAACTCAATGGTGAAATCTCTTTCCCTCTTAGGTGGTAATCCGGGAAGATCTTTTGGAAACACGTTTGCATACTCATAGACAATGTGTGGCAGTCCAGGCTCCTTTTGGTCAGATTCTTCCAACTGGAGACTAGCAAGCCATCCACATAGTTGGTTTTGCCTTTTCGAGCGTCTAGTCATAGAACTCACGGTCTGTCTATCCCCCTTAAATCAGAAACAGATTCCTTCAGGGGTAAAAGCCGTTACTATTTTCTAACGACAATATATGACTGCTCGGTGCCTAGATAACCAATCCATCCCCTATATCATGTCGAAATCCTCCATCTCCATCACACTCAAATCACAAGTCAATCAGACACTGGAGACTTCTATCTCGCACTTCCTACAGATGAGTTTGACTGGTATCTTATCCCCTAGTGGCGATGCTATTGTCATACTGGTTCTTAGGGGTTTGGTCTTTAACTCTAACATAGATACACACATCGAGGAAATAAACGAATGCGATGCTCCAGAATCAAACAAGGCTTGTACACAAGTTTCGAATAACAATAGCGTATCTTGGATCACAGTCGGGTCATGTCCTTGATCCTTAGCCTGTAGTGCAAAAATACGCCCTCCCGTACTTGGCTGTGCCTTATCTGGCTGCTTCCCATTCCACTGATTCAGGGGTACTGGCCTTGCTATCTGCTGCATAGGCTATTTTCTGAAATTCTGATACTGCTGCATTTGCTGATTCCCAAAGCTCATTTGTCCGTCCCTCCTAGGCTGTGGGCAGTTGCGGCTGATATGTCCGTAGCCGGAACAATTGTAACAACGCACTAACTGACTCTCACGTCCCAAATTTGATGGTCCTTGGCAGTTGTCGCTCCTCCTCCAGTTCTGGTGGTGGGAATGGTTAGGGATTGGTCTAGCTGGATAGGGTCCACGGTTGTTACTGGCATGGTTGTTCTGGTTGGTACAAATCGGTCCTCCACTTCCTCCTACTGGCTTCTTACTGCGGAAGTCCTGTTCCTCTCGCTCTAATCTCAGCGCATAATTCACCACTTCTGCATAAGCGGAGAGTCCGAGTCCCACAACAGTTCTGCGGGTAGAGCCAAGTCCCCATTCAAACTTCCTTGCCTTTGCTTCCTTAGTGGGAATTAAAGTAGGAGCATAGCGGGACAACTCCTCAAACTTTATTGCGTACTGAGACACAGTCATAGAACCTTGGCACAATTCCTGGAATTCCAGAAGCTTGGCCTGTCTGACCGGATCAGGAAAATACTTATCGAGAAATAGATTCTCGAACTCCACAAATGTCATAGTGTTGACATTGTGGGTACTCTCTATTGGCTCCCACCAGTATCTAGCTTCTCCCTCTAGCTGATAAGCTGCAAGTGCTACACAATGTCCATTTTTCTCAATTCCCAAAGTACTAAGAATAACCTTGATGCTTTTAAGCCGAGCCTTGGCTACAATCAGGTCAGGTTCTTTGTGAAAAGCAGGGGGTCGGCGTTTACAAAACTCATTTATGGATTGCATGCGGTTCATAGGGGTAGGTGGGTGGTTATTATTGGCAATAGTTAGAGGTCAGTTAGCATTAAGGGCATCAATAAATGCTTGCATCAGTTGTGCAATATTAGCTCCGTTGGTTCCGTTAGAAGAAAGAATCGTCTCCATTTCTTCGTTCATTCCGCGTGTTTGCCATCTAAGTGCTAGAAATTGTTTGGGAAATAAGTCTAATGAGTAAAAGATTTGTTCACTTAGAAATTGAAATTCGTTATTTTATAGATAAGCCATGCATACAATATAACATTCGGGGCATGATGTCGATACAGTGGTCAAAACGTACATCAGCCGAGTTCTACATCCATTACAACGGGTTACATCAAAATACTAGTCCTAATACAATGCGATAAAATCAGCTCATACTATGCTGACTAAGGTTGACTACTGAATATGAAAGTGGGCCTTAAGGGCCTCTGCATGAGCTCGCTCAACCATGGTCAACTCAACCTCGTGACGCTGCAAAATCTGCTCAAAGACCTGTTCTGGGGTAAGCGGGGACTGTTCCACTAGTGGCTCTAGCACTAGAATCTTGAAACAGTACGGCTCAGCATTGAATGGTGCTAAATTTGCCATGGATAGGTCGAACTGGTATGTCGGCTCTATCGGTGTAGGCAGAGGCGGTAGCTGCTCCATCACGGGGATCTCATACAGGTTGCATCCTAAGTCTTTATCATAGACAAGTCCGGGATGGTACATCACTACTGGTGGTGTAGCTGATAGGGTGAAAGGTCGGTACTGGGACGGTGTAGGGTCCATTGGTGCGCTGTATAGCAAGGTCATAAGCTGAGTGCAGGACAGATTGACAGTATACTCCTCTCCAGGTAGGGTAATGAAAGCCATAACCTACAAAGATAGGAATTATATATTAGACTTAAGTATATAGACAGAGACAGATCAACAGGAATTCTAAGTAAAATGCTACAAAACTGTGGATGCTAGAACTGGAACGCTACTTATTATTACAATCTGACAAGTCTATTAACTTGCTACAAAATGGGGTCTAAAATCAACCCTCACAACCACCACAACATAGTTCAGGACAATACAGCTACAGATCATCATAGTGTCCAATTACAAAATAGCAAATAGTTAGCCTAACTACTGTTAGGTCCTAGCTAACACTCCATCAGAATACACCCATCTACAGAAAACATTCCGGGTAGTGAACTCTCATGGTGCTCTCCCTCTCCACCGTCACCTCCATCAGTCCAAAGCACTTCCAAGTGATCCTCAACCTTGGGTTCTGATAGTGACGTCCTGTTGGATCAAGGTAAGAGTCCTTGTGTACAGGCACCTTAGTATAGGTCTTAATATCTCCAAAATCCAAAAGGTTAGAGATGATACGTTGTTCATTGACAGGTTGGGTACGAAACACTCGGGTAAACAGCACCTTGTTAGAGTAGACATGGGCATAGCCCTGAGGTACATCTAAGGTATAGTGGTGGTCCACACACGGCTGAACAATGCGGATTGGACCCATGAAGTACTGTTGGGTTTGCGGTTTCAGCGGGTAGGGGTAAATCGGAAAAACCTCAATGCAGCAGTATGTGCTGGGCTGAAGGCTAGTCATGTGGCTATGCCAAGAGGAAAAATGTGGCAATGAAATTCCCAAAGGATAGGGTATAGGATCCTTCACTTCACTCTCAGGTTCAGATTCCTGTGGTTCTCTTCCTGGGTAGCCTCCATCTCTATGACCTCATAGTCAACCAACTAGTCATTAAAATCAAAACTTGGTGGGGGTCCATCATCTCCTCATATAGATCTTCCTCATCCTCATCACTCTCATCATCCTCAAACTCCGGGTGAGATATATATCCTCCTTCATCTTCTGGTTCCCTCGGATCACTCTCATCTGAATCACTTAGGGTAGTGGGTGGAAATGTGCCATGCTCACGGAGATAAGCTGTCATAAGCGGATAATGGGTCAAGTAGTCGAAGTCCAGATCAAGGTCTGCTAGTGGCATGCTAAACTTTCTCTTGAACTCTCTGATCTCTTCTAGCAATTCGAGGCTCAAAGGGGCCATCTACACAGAGAAATATTTAATCAGTGCTATCACATAGGCTCAATAAAAGCACTAGGGATAGATAATTCTTATTGGGTTCTATCTCTTGTTTTCTTTAGTCTTTTATTACTAGCTTAGTGTTTACCCATTTACCAAAGGCCAGGGGTTGAACCTAAAGCTCTGATACCAAGCTGTAACGCCCCCAAAATTTGGGCACGTTAAATATTATTATTACAACCATAATTAAGTTTAATCCTTTAACTTCAATCCAAATTACAATATCCTTAATCAGTATGTAAATAGCAACCGGGGTGGTTCTAGGTCGACGTCTATTCTTGCCCTGGGTCATCCTCCATTCCGGCAGCATTCCCTGTTCCATAGGACCGGTCTCCACAATATTGTCCCTGTCCATCTAGATAATTTGACATAATACGTCCGAGTCGCACAGGCAACATCATGGTAATATGCCAGGGTCACACGAGTGCAACACCGTGAGAAAAGCCCAGTAGTTCACTATGCTAAACTTCTAAGTAGCAATTCTAGAACAATAAGTGCAAAAAAAGTACATGTAACTTATGAGCAGTAAAACCATACAATGCACCATGCGTGTCAATGCAGATCAAAGTAAACATGTGCAGAAAACAATATCTTGTTTCAATATCTCAGAATTTTGCCACGTGTCATTCCTCGTAACAATCTTAATCAGTTTCTCAATTTTAACTCATTTATCAACAATTTCCAAAAATTGATTTTTCCTCAATTCAGTGCCTCTTTCAGCATTCTTCTTCAAATTTCATATATCTCCCACCACTCGAAAGTTATTGGTCCGTTTACGCCTCCTTTCCGCTGACGGCACCAACCTTTCCGCTCAAGGTCCCAGCCGTCGTGCATCACCGAACTTAACAGCCTGTTTGCACGATCCGTCCACCCCACGACTCACACGACACAGTCTCGGCCGTCTCATATCACTGAACTTAACCAATTTGTTTATGAGGTTTGCTCACCATGTGTTGTGCACGCTTAACCCAAACATCCAAGTTCTCTCCGCGAACTGGAAGTGGCGCTCTCGCTGCACTACCGCATCAAACCATTCCTCCAAGTTCTCTCCGCGAACTTGAGGTGGTAACAATTCATCTCATCACATTTCATTTTCAAATCTCAAAAATCTATTTTCATTCTCATCTTTATTTTCCCGTCAATCGCTATTCAAAATTTTCAAGTCCGGTGTCGTAACATATTGTGTATGTGCTCAACACCAGATGCTCAAATCATGCCCATACAGTATTCTGTAATTTCTTCTAAAATTCATACTTCTCTAAATAGACATTTCTCACATAAAATCATACAATTAAATACACCCATTCTCTAAAATATAATATTTCCACTAGAAATTTTGCCACATAATATCATACATTTAGTACACCAACTTTCTCCAAAATAATATATCCAAATCTCTCAAATTCATTTCTCATAAAAAACCCCCCCTCATTTTCTACCCTTTTCTTTTTATCTCTTTCAAAAGAAATAAAACTAGTCAACTTGCTCTCTTTAAAATAATTTAACATATACTTCTTTTCTAGAATTTTTTTTAACAAAAATTTAACTCTACTAGTTATGGGTTTTCAAAAAAATATTTAATCTCTCCAAAAATCTACTCTTTATTTTTCTAGAAAACTCTCTTTCCAATAAACTCAAATAAGACATCTCTTTCTATATCTAGTAAATCATAATTTTATTTCTAGAAAATTTCATCAACTCTCTTTATTTCTTTGCTTTTCATCAAGGCCATAAATTATACTCAAAATAATTTAGTAAAAACAATTCTAGGAAACTTTTGTAAGAATCCTCTCTTCACATTTATTTATCGAGAACTCCATACTTTCTTACAAAAATTTCCATAATATACTTATTCTTTCTTTCTAGTGAGTAATAATTTCTCACTAAATGTAGCACATATATTATTTTAGGAAAAATCATATTAAACAATAACCATTTATTGAATCAACAATGAATAACTAATTCTTCCATGAAAGGTTAACATAATAACACTAGAACCTTGCCCAGAAAAATACATATTTTCTAATAAACTTCTAATCCCTTCTAATAGACTTCTAATCACTTTAATCTTACTAATCCCACTTTTAATTTCATGAAGAACCACTCTAATTAGAACCTCATTAACATTCTTGTTAATCTTTTAACATGTAATCCTCTTTCTTAAACACTAAGTAACATGCTTAAGAACTTAATGCATGCATAAACTAAACCAATCAAACTCTAAAATCATGCTTAGAAAATTAATTAGAACATCATAATAAATCTAGAAATAACTAATTAGAAGGTTAGTTTAGTAAACTACCTTGTTTTCCGGGTGTAAACCGGAAGCCGAAAAGCTATCCTTGGTGTGGAGGCTCCTTAATCTATCTAGCTTACTCACTAATTAACTTAGTAAGTAGCTAATTAGAATTAAAATGAGTTGGCTAAAAGGTGGTAGAAGTGGTTGGTTTGTTGGGAATAAGAGAGACAAACAAATAAAGAAAGTGTAAAGTGGTCAAAAGAACAAATGGGTGGGTTATTTATAGACAAAATGAGAGTCCTCTCTCCTCCCTCAAAACTTTCGGCCTCCCTCCCTCTATGTTGGCCGAACCTCATTCCATGTGGGAGTGTAAATGGTGCACTAAATGTGTACATGGGAAGTACACAAGTTGGCTACACCTCACACTCTAGTTTTAGGTTAGGTCCTAGGTTATTACTTGCAAGCAAATGAAGAATCTTGGGGAAAAGTACATTGAACCAAGGTGGAAAGTAGTAGTGGGGGAAAATACGCCTCTCGTTCTGTAGGTTTTTGCATGGTCACCTTAGTTATGGGGTGTTTTTAGGGTTAGATACACACAAAATGCATGTGAAAGCATCTAGTAGCTAAGGGATAGCCTTAGTGGGCTAAAGTGTAGGGGAATATTGTTCCCTAAAACAAGGAAGCATGTTTCATGGAGACTTGGAGTGCAAGGTTAAGCATAATAGGTCTAGGTTGTGTAGATTGTGTTCTAATACATTTATTGTGTGGGTATGCATAGGTTACTCCTAAAATAGCAAGGCTTATTGTAACACCCCGAATTATTTCAAATATTTGGTGATGTAGCTAGACCCAATAATTTTCCTATGGGTGGGATATTATGTGGCACC
Organism: Vaccinium macrocarpon; assembly: GCA_022606695.1. Taxonomy (NCBI): domain Eukaryota; kingdom Viridiplantae; phylum Streptophyta; class Magnoliopsida; order Ericales; family Ericaceae; genus Vaccinium; species Vaccinium macrocarpon. Next base: position 21,869,177 of record CM040180.1, on the reverse strand, counting down.
CGTTTTTAATAAGCATGTGTTTGGGTTTCATTTATATGATTAACTTGTTGATTAAGGAAAAAAAAGAAAGAAAGAAAGAGTGGGACGTGCAAGAGGGGGGATGTTCCTCATTAATGGTTTGTGGAAAAAAATTTGACAAAGAGGACACCTCATCCCTCATGGGATAAGAACCAAAGAAGACTTGACTTCTTTCTCTGCCAACAATTCAGAGAAGAGAGAGAGAGAGAGAGAGAGAGAGAGACCAAAAGAGAAGAAGAAGGAGACGAAGGGGGAAGAGGAAGAAGGAAGGAAAATTGGGGAAAACCCAAAATTAAGGTACGGATTTAAGTTTAATTTCCGAATTTCTTGAGCTATATTGTTCGTTTACAAGTTAAGTTGGTCTTTTGCATCTCATAAGAGTGATTTGGGGTTTGTTTTTACAAAATTCGTGGAAGGGAGAAAAGGTGTTTACTGACTGGGTTTTTCACAAAACCAAATCTGCCACGGTTTTTGGTGAATTTTAAGACATGGTTCTAGAAGTTGTAATTTTATGAAATTTTTACAGTAGATACCCATGGATGTTCTTGGTTTTGTGTGAAATTTTCAGAATTTAATTTGAAGAAAAGAAAATATGAAAATTCGTGAAGTAATCTGCTGTCAGATTCGTATTTGTATAGACAGCACTGATACATCTTGGGAAAATGGTTATAACTTCTAGCTCGGGTATCCAATTGGTACACCGTCTTTTGATTATGAAACTAGACTCACATACCTTGAAATGGTGTGAGGTTTGTGCCTTAATTCCTTCCAGAGAGTAGCAGTTTTTAATTTGAAGTTGGAGAAAAATCTGTTTTGGGGAATTTTCAGCAGGTTCTGGGTTCGTTTGACGGTTGATTAAAAATAGTTATAGAGTTCATAAAATTCTGAATATTTGATATGATGATTAAGTATGAGTTCGGAGTTTATAGGAGAAATTTTGTGAGAATCGGATAAGTGGATTAATTCTGAAAATTCGTAGAGCGCAGTATTGTTGGGTCGTAGGATGCATTTTCGTGCATTTCACTTGCACTTGGGCATGAATTTTGGTAGTGAGCCTTATGGGTATCGTATAATTGGTATTATAGGTGGTGAAATCATAAGAATGGTCGTGGTTATGCTTTCGGTGCGTGAAGATTAAATTGATAGCAGAGTTTGTTCTTTCGTGGCAGGTGAGAATGTACAGCTTCTATAATAAATAGAAATGTTGTCTTTTCAAAGTTGATTTGTGGTTAATACTGCTTTTGAAACTCTTTTTATGTGTTCGGGTTTGTGTTGGTAATAATTAGGTATGGATGGATCAAATGAATTTAGTGATGGATCAAATGATTTTTGGTGGGTAGAAAGAGAATGTTTTTATGCCTCTTGTGCCAATGTTTAGTTTGCAAGGTTGGCAACTTGCATTCGTGGGCTGTGCCATCTGGCTGTGTGCCAGCATTTTAGCCAAAAAGTTGCAAGGTTGGCATCTTGCAGCGTGGGCTGTGACAATATTTTAGTTTGCAAGGTTGGCAACTTGCATTAGGTAAATTTCGTGCCAAATGTTGTTGTGCAAGCTTGGTTCTTTGCTAACGGTAAGCTTTGCTTACGTTGTTGGTTGCACCTACCATTGGTGATAAAGAATGGCCCTCGTCACCGCCACTATATGTGAGCCTGTGAACGAGGTAACGGTACCGTCATAACTCCCAGTTGCGAGGTTGGCGATTCGTTGGCACATTGGGTAAATTGTTTTGATATTATTTTATACTTTGAAGGAAAATGTGAAATATTTTGCAAAACTTGCAGAGGTATGTTGATGAAATGGGCCGGTGGGCCGTGGTTTTGAGATGAGCCGATAGGCTGTATTTTTGAGATGGGCTGGTGGGCCGTGTTTTGAGATGAGCCGGTGGGCAGCATTTTTTTGAAATAAATATGGTGTGCTGTGTTTTTGAGATAAAAGTGTGGGTGTGATGTTTAAAAATTGTGGTCCATCTAAATTGTTTAAGCAAATGTGTTGGTGTGTTGTTTATGCTTCGATCCATCTAAATACTTATCATTTCCATTTATTATGTTCCTAAGGTACATTCTCCTGTAACCTTTTTGGTTGCAGATTTCCAGTTGAGCTAGACGTCGGTCCACTACAGTGCCAGGGTGCCAGTCAGGTGTTCATAGAGGTTGAGTTTTGTAACTCTGTCGGTTAGAGTGTGTTGAGGAATGACAGTAAATAATGTGAGGTTGGTGTGGTTCAGTACATGTCTAATATTGTTGACTGTACAATGGTTGAGGAGGTGTGAACACTTTCTTTTTTTTTTGTTGCTTCTGCTGCGAGTTGTAGTTTAACTTTGAGTAATATTTTTGTGAGTAGCCTAAAAGGCGTACAGATGGGGACAGGTGTCCTGCCACTTTGTGCAGGCAATAAGGTGCTGGAGTGGGGTGTGACACTTATTCTAATTAGTTTGGGTACAAAATGTAGGCTTAGGTGGCTACCCTAAATCCCTCAACTTGCTTGTGCAAGTGAACAAACAATAAACCTTGCATGTGCAAGTGTACTTCATGCACACACTCACACTCACACTCTCCCTCTCTCTCTCTCTACCGCTCTCTCTTTCTCGACATCTCTCTCTCTCTCTCTAACTCTTTATCTTTAACTTGGTTAACACCAAGTTCCAGGTGGGGAGGTGACAAGTCTAGGTAGTACCAAGGTGGTTGGATGGAGTAAAGACGGTGGTTGGGTAGGTTTCGGGTATTAAACTCGGTCCCTGGGTGCTACGGTAGTGTAACGGATGTGTTACTCCGTCTCGTACGCACATATACATGGCTAAAATTCTATTTATTCGAATGAAAAGAATTTAAATAATATTTTAATAGAAAAATATTCCAATAAACCAAAATTTAAAACAATTAATTAAACCTTTAAACAAAAATTTTATTTACGAAAATTCGGGTTGTTACAAAATGCATGGGGTATTTATAGGCATCTCAAACCCTCCCTCTCCACCCCTCTCTCTCTCTCTCAAAATCTCCCCAAATTTCTCCCACATATTGGGGATTTACCTAGTACAACAAAAATCCATATGATCTTAGGCAAAATCCTAAGCAAATCTATAGGTTTAGCACATGATAATTCTAGGGTTTAGACTTTGCATGGCCAACCTCATTTTGAGGAATTTTTGGTGTACCAAAGTGAATATAGGCATGGATCGATATGGAGGACCACAAATCTTGGAGATCAAGTTTAGAGTAGGATTCTACCATGGCACCTTCCTCTCTCTTTCCCTCTCCCTCTCCCAACCGAAATTCTCTCTCTCTCTCTCTATATATATATATATAATTGGATGCGATTCTAGTCCGGGATCCGCACCTCAATGATCCGAGCGTTTTTTTGACGATTTGAGCCGTGCCAATGTGTTGAAGGTGTTTTCCAAGGTCCACGTGAGAACTCTTCGAAAAACAAATACCGGGAAGGGCTTGATCCAAGTAGTTTTTCGCAAAAACTATATATTTACAGTTTTTGCGAAAAACTGCTTGGATCAAGCCCTTCCTGGTATTTTTTTTTTTTGAAGATTTCTCGTAAGGACCTTGGAAAACACCTTTTGAACACATTGGACGGCTTGGATTTTCCCAAAACAATTTGCAATATAAAAAAAAACACCCCAAATGCTTTAATCCGGGATCCCATATTAGAACCCCATGGTATATATATATATATATATACACACCAAACTTCACCTCCAAATTCCCGGATTCTGTTAAGTTCCGAACCTCATTGATCCCGATCGAATTTCGACGATCCAAACCATCCAATGTGTTTAAAAGGTGTTTTTTTGGGGTCCTCGTGAGAAATCATCAAAAAAAAAATACCAGGAAGGGCTTGATCCAAGCCGTTTTTCAAGGGAGTTTGGACCGGAAGTGGACTCTCTCTCTCTCTCTCTATATATATATATATATATATATATATTCCCATCTCTTCAAAAAATAATGAACAAGGTGGTCTAGAATTCTTGAAGTGTGTAGGAGAAAATCTAAGTGGAGATTTTTAGTACACTAATGGAGGATTCTTATACCAGCACATGCTCATTAATTAGGAGTTTAAATTATTTTCTAGAATTTTTGAAAAACTTTGGGAACTTTATTTAATAAAAGAACAATAAAAATAATTAAAATCGAAATTATGATTGAATTTTTTTTTATCAACAATTAGGGTTGTTATGGTTTGTTGGCAAAAATAATTAAACCTGAGACCTTAGGTGGGAGCAAACCCCTAAGTCCAAATGTATGACCACTTTGCCAACGCCTTAGAGTTTATTTTCATAATATTATTGGTAATGAATAATACTACATCCTTAGCGAAACTAAATTCAAATTATCTTTACCTAGTGAGTAAGACTCTAATATAACTCAATAAAACATAATAAATAAGTGGAGATTTTACATTATCAATAGAAGAACTAGGCTTTATCCTAGAAGAATTAAAAGTGAAACTGTTTATATATTTTTGAAATTTTAATCTTGTATCATAATATATTTCTCATGGTTCATCCTTTTTTAAATTTGACATCCTCTAAAACAATATTTGGTTCCGCCACTGCCTATCATCAGGCCAAGTGCCCAACTCCATTATCTAGATGAGGACGCTATATATATTGATAATTTAGGCACTTTACAAGATGTATTCTGCTTGCAAAGTTGAAGCAACTTAAAAAACTCTTACGTCTCTGCTAGCAAGTTGCATCCATGCTACTAAGAGCATCTCCAATACACTCTAAAATTGGCCTAAAAAATTACTTCTAAAATGAACACATAAACAAAAGAGAGGTCCATTTTTGTGGGAGGATTTGCTAATGTATGTGGTATTCCAATATAATCTCTAAATTGGCTCCAAGTGTGTCCTATAGTTTGTTTATGCATAAAAAATATAAGTGGGTCCCTCATTTCCTCGTATCTCTTCTCTCTCTCCCTCCCTCCCAACTTTCTCTCTTAACTTAGGGTAAATTTCAAAAAAGTCCCTAAACTTTCAGCCAATTCTGAAAAAAAAAACACCTGTACTTCAGCTGTTAACAAAACAACACCTGATTCATGCTGTTTGTGGGCAATGATTCTGTGTTTTTTATTACTACCATGCTCCTTTGTTATGCATATAATGCACTGCGCTTCAAGTTGGATTTAGTGGTGTTATGGATAAATTTTGAGTTGTCTGGTTTGTATTCTATGCGCATATGCTTTACTTAGGTGATCCTAGTGCATTTAGTGATTACTTGATCCATGTCTTGTATCTCATTTGGACTGCCAACAGTTGGGCCGAGCTGTAATGAATATATTTGTCAACTTGTGGCATCTTGTTGGCCTTTGTGTGGTTATAAGTGTTTGTCCAGGTCTTAGCTAGTCGCTGCCTAGTTTGGCAGTAGATATCATTGACTAGAAATATGGTTGCTTGTGCTACCCTTGGTTGCTTGTGTTGCATTTATGTAGATGCTATGCTGCCCGTGGTAGCTCGTGCATTTTCAGATTACATTGGTAGGTTGCATTTCCAGCAGCTGTAGCCTTTATCAACTTCTAGCAAGGTGTTACATCTGCAGTCTTAAATCGTCCCAAGTTCTAAGTTTTAAATTCTGCTGCTGCCAGCTCAACTGCTAGCGCAATATCATTAGCGCTATTAGTGTTGTATATGTTGTATTATGGAAGTGTTGTATCTGTTGGTATAGCATTTACATTATCAAATGCACAGTATCTAATGCATTTACCTTATCTAATGGTGGTGTAGGCCAAGCTTAGGGGGTTGTCCCTTAGCATGTCTGATCCCCTTTTGGGAGGGGGCTTCTTCTCGTATCATGTTGATTACTTCCACTTAGATATGAGGTTCATCTATCATCAAGTTCAACTCATTAGAGTTGTTCAAGCAGCTTGCTACTACTGCTCCTTCCTCATCCATCATCTATTCAATGGTGGTTCAAGCAGATTGCTATTGCTACTCCTTCCTTATCCATCATCTATTCAATGGTGGTTCAAGCAGCTTGCTATGGTCTGCTATTATAGTCTTGTAGGTGTTTAGTTCTTTTACTTCTTTGCAATGGAAAATGATTGTGTGAGGGCGTGCCAGATATAGTTTCAATCTCCTCCCTCAGATTAACTTTGGAAAAACCAAATCTAATAAGGCGATTGTGTTTTATTGGTTCAATTACCTCAATTAAGAGGATTTTTCTTAATAAGTGAAGAAATGCAAACCAACAAACTTAGGAAATCAAAGAACAATAAAGAAACAAGATACTTCGATTTATGAATCAAAGATAAACTTACTTCGGAATCGTCTCCAACTTCAAATATAGAGTAACAGAACTTCGAACAAGTGATTATTACAAGAACAACCGAGATAAAGGTGATTGTTGCAAGAACAATCGAGATAAATCCTAACCTACTTCCTAATCTACTTTGAACTGGGTTCGAAATCCTAAACTACTTTGCCAATGAACAAACCAAGCATCAAATTTTTGATAGCTGTTTTGTTGAAGATTTGTCGGGGGATTTTCACTCTTCAATTTCTTCTATTTATAGACGCTACTTGTAGTTTGAACTTTCCGCTCAATGGATTTGAATCTGGCTTGCTTCGAACTCTAACTTCTACTCTTTAAGTTGGCAGTTTCTTCTTCTCTCCATGTCTGAATTTTAATTCTTCTATATCTTCCTTTATAAGCTTTGATTTTGAATCTGCACAGTTATTCCAAATAACTAAAATGGTTACAAGTTATGTACATAACTGCCTTTTAAGATGTATTCCACGTGTGCTAACTGCCAATTGCCTTGCTTCACAAGTTTACACGTGGAGTTTATGTGTTTAGCAGTTAATATTATGGCTTCGAAGCCAATCTTTATTTTAGCAATGGCTTGTAACTGCCAATAACTGCCTTTCCAACTTGAGAAATAATACGACGTCGTATTTACTCAATTTTATCCCTTTAATCCAGTGCATCTCCATCAACATGTAATTGCCAACGTTTGGCACTTTTAATTACGTGTCAATTAATTATTGGATTTGTTAATTTTATATGTAAACATACCCCCCACATTAACATCTTTGTTCAAAGGATTTGAATAAGTGTTAATGTGCCTTTCGCCGCTTCAAATTCCTGTAAACTTCCAAGGCAGAAATTATTGGCAGTTCTCATCACTTCCAATGATACAGGTATCATTAAATCTCTATGTTCTCATGAGAGATTCATGGATAGTGGGCAGTTAATATCCACGTTCTCCACTTCACCGGAATTTGAATCGTTTCATACTTAAAATTCTGCTTATAAAAAGGCTTAATCACTGGTAAAATCAATCATCAATTTTCTTTGCAAACTGATTCTCATCTCGATTTGACCATGGCTAATATTTCTAGCACCCAAAATACCTTCGAAAACTTGGCTCTTAATGACCCAATCCCTGTTGATACTAGAAACGTTCTCACACCAGTTATTGGTGAAATTTGAAGAAATTTTACTTACTCAGTACTTCAAGTGGATGATTCTGAGCCTATTGACCCGGGAAATCCTCCAATTCCTCCTACTCCTAAACCCTTTCTATGGGGTTTACAATCTGAAATAGTGATGGTAAAATTGGGTGATCCTGCTGGTTACAAAAGTTGGAGCCACTATCGCTCATTAGCTATGAGCAGATATTTATCTCCTTTCATCAACGAGATCCCAACATAATGTTGCTTGATAGTCTCATTGCCATTTGTCTTACTCCTGCCTTCTTTAGAGTCCATGAAGATGAAAGGTCAGGCTTTGCTGGTTATGGGGAACTTAAGAAGAAGGCCAGTACTCAATTTATATACTGGTTGCATGAGGTTCAAAGGCCTCATTTTGAAGGAAATTTCATTGATCTTGCCAATCTTTCTCTTCTAGCCCTTCTAGAGAACACAGATTGGTTCCAAGAGTTAAAGAATATTAAGTTCGATCCCACTCTTTTTCATGCTGACCTTTCTTATTCTCTTTACCCACAATCTGACTCTGTCAAAGCCAAAGAACTATTGACTCCTTTTGCTTTTTTGGACATAGGAATTCTTGAGGAGGATATACCTTATAAGAATTTCTTATGGGCTTGCGAGACTCTCCAATGTGACATCCAAGCTAACTCTTTTCTAAATTCTTTTCTGAGTCAGCTTCCTCTACTTTGAATGTGGATGAAGAACAACAATGCTGCCTTTGGGTTTAATCAAGATCTTCATGACTATGAAGTACTTCATGATCAAGTCTCCAAGCTTCATGAAAAGATGGAAAACCTGAAAAAGAACTCCTTCGAGATGCCCGCTGGTGTTTCTAAAAGGCTTCGAAAGAGGTTTAAAAGCCGTATGAAAAGAAATGTTCTTAAATTGGCCAAGTTTGAAATCAAAGCCAAAACTTTGGTTTTGAAAATCAGGCCATTGATTGAGAAGAAACTCAAAATAGATGAGGAAAATAAGGTTAGAATGATGGAAAAGGAATTCTTCAACTTTACTTGGGCAAGATTTCATGCTTTAGTAACTTGGAGTTTTCCTCATTATTTTCAAGTCATTCCTACTCCAACAGCTGCTTCAGCACCAGTAGATGCTTAGTCCTTAATGTAATAGGACTTTTAGTAGTATATAATTTGCTTGTGTTAATGAGATCTTAGTTCTTTCTATGGCTTGATTTTGCACTTTCTAATGCTTTTCGAAGCACTTAAAAATGTTATGAACCAATTCGAACTCATTGTAAAAGGAACACAACAAAATATACTTTATGATTTTCAAACCAATGAAGTGGCTTGAAACATATTGTATTTTTTGAGACAGAAATCATGTGAGAAATAAAAGGTTAAAATTTAGATTTGGGCTAAAAAATAAGATAGGCCCAATTATCCTTAACCAATACTTGACTCGAACCGGTATATCGTTTCCTCGTAACGTATAAATCTAGGGTTTAGAACGTTTTCATTACACATTCAAATTTTCAAACACTTCGTCCTCTCTCCTTAGTTCTCAAATACCTCTGAGATCATGGCTTCTGAAAGTGAAATATCTCAAGGTACTCCTTCCTTCATTCTTAGGAAATTAGTTACCAGAGAAGTCTTAAAATCAACAGGAGGCATGGGTGAACTACATAATCGTACCTTCATCGAATACCCTATCTTGCCAAATACTCAAATCCTTGGTCCTGCATTTCTTGACCTTCCTTTAGATTTAACAACATGCTATTCTATTCTCGAAGGCAGCAACATTGTAAAGGATAGGTCTATAAGCTTTTCCAAATGGTTCAAGAAAATTTTTGTCTGTTGGCCGAATTACGACGATAAGTGGGAAGATTGGACCATTCGTGTTTTCAAGGCCAAAAGAAAGGAACTAGAAGATGTTGGGTTAGCACATATTATTTCCTTGCTTCAAAGTGGTATACTTCAAAATCCTTCCCTCATTCATGCTTCTTTAGCTTTTTGGGACCCAACTTACAATTGTTTTCGATTTAATTGTGGCATGATGGCACCTACAGTCCTCGATGTAGCTTTTCTCACTGGGCTCCCTCCTTATGGACCAGTCTTTGATATTACTTCAAACGTTGATATTCCTTATTTAAACGACATTCGATATACCCAAACCCATGCTTCTTATGGTAACTTTTTGGAAGTTGAAAGGAAATTTGGAGATGAAGTTTCAAATAGGGAATTCTTTGCGTACGTTTGGTATTCCTTATGTAAGATGGTGTTTTGTACTAGTGCCAAGAAGATAATGCTTGAATTTGCACCCTTAGCCTTTGCCATTTTCCAAGGTAGTGCAATTGATCTAGCTTCTTACTTCTTAGGTTATGTTTATAAGATGGGATCTGAAAACCACGCTAAACCACTTACCTATAATTTGGGAGGCCCTCTTTGGTTTTTGCAGCTTTGGCTGCTAGCCTATTTTCCAGATCAGAAGGTGGCAGAAAGATCTCCTCTTAACATTTATGGTGAAAAATTCACTATTTTAGCTTCGACTCCTTTTTCCTTGGTTGGATACTTACAATATTTTCACAAGATGAGGAAGGATAAAGAAGAGAGAATTTTGTCCCTTTGAAGATTGGGACATTGGTCCATCATGGATTAAGAGGATCATGGAACAAAGAGGTAGTCCCTCCTATCATGAAGCTTGGGCAAGTATTCTACTTCCAAGAGAAATCATTATTAGAGCCTATGTTGGTGGCTGTAGACAGGCTCATGCTGAAATTTATTGTCCTGCACAGTTTGCTAGACAGTTTGGATTAGTACAAGCTATTCCTTGTCCTTACCCTGGTGAGATCAACATTAAGCTATCTGCAAGGAATAGGATTGACAAGGATCATATTGCACGCCTTAATGCAGAATTTAGGGAATTGAGATCACTATTTCAACCATATAAATTTACAATTGGTGTGGAATTTTCCCTCTTATCATTTTCTCAATGGTGGCATAATTCGATGGAATTGTACCATAAGTCTGAAAGTGTTAAAGCTTTTGCCAATGAAATTGGCATTGTTATTGAAGACACTCATTCTGGTTCGATATCAGATGATGGTTTTGGGAAAGATTCAAGAGATAAATCTCAAACAGACCAACAAGGAGAGGCGCCAGAAGTGCAGTCTTCTGCCTTAGTGCCAATTGTTTTGGATGTTAGACCTCTTAGGTCTGTGTCATATATGAGGACTAGATCACAACAACAAAGCACTATAAACATTCCTTCTTCTCCATCAGGTAACTCTTAATGATCTGTGTGATTGTCATAATTTCAAAATCTTTTCTACTTCTTACCTTATGATTCACCACACAAAATCTGTCCCGAAGAAGAAAACGAGGAAAGAGGAAGAACCTGCTCAAACTTCTGTTTCTGAAACTCCGAAGTCAGGTAACTCCTTTGTCTCCTAAGGCTTATGCTGATATTCAAATTCCCCTTTGTTAAGTATTTTATTTCCTTTTGTTCCTTTGAACAGGTAGTAAAAGAAAAGGTTATCCAGAGCAAGAAGCTAGCCCAAAAAAGGTACAACTTACCAAAACTTATGTGACTTCGAAAAGGGGAAGGCAAATCTTGGTTGAAGAACTAGAAGAAGAAGAAACAGAAGATGTCCTGATAAGACAATTTATAAAAGGTAAACTTTATAAATTTAACTTCATTAAAGCCCTTGATCTTGACTTCATGCTTTTATGCTTCTAGTAAATATTTCTTTGGAAAAAACAGCAAAAAACAAAGCATACTGAGGCTTTAAAAGCTTCTTCAGATTCCATTCAACATATTTTTGTCGAATTTCGAAGACCAGTTGACCCTTCTGTTACTAAGGCCACTGAAGCTCCCAAGTCTGATACAGTTGTCACAAGGAAAATTGCTTCTGCTATTGATGAGAAATTCACTGGGATAGCACAAACTCTTCAATCTCAACCACAGATCACAATGGAAGGCATGATTCCTCCTCTTATCAGTATTATGGCAAGAGCTTTAGCTTCAGAAGGTATTCGAAGTGAACCTATTGAAATATCAGCAATGGCAAGCTCTACTGCAGGGACCTCTATTTCCAAAGATCATATTGATCTTAATAAAGAGATGTTTCCAGGTGAAACCTTCATAGGAATCTCTGTACCCAAGGATGACAACAGTTTATTTCTTGAGATTACTCCTAGTACTTCTGTCATTAAAACCCATGAACAGGCTGAGGTAATACTTGGGAAGACTGTTCTTGATCAGTCTCCAGGAACCAATAACCCTACTGAACAGATTCTACTAGAACAAATCCATCCACTTGAGGTATTGTGGCCCATTATAATTTAAGTGTCAAGGCTCCTTCCCTTACTTAAAAGATTAAGCCTATATGTGATTATGTATTCCTTTTGACAAGAAATTGGTGCTTCTGCTAGCGCTGCTGTTGGTGATGTCTCTTCATCGGAACAATTTAGATTAATGCTGAGTGCTTTCTGTCATAGAATTATCAATCTCAAGGCTCCAGTTCTTTTTCCAGAATCTCCCATCATCCAACTCAAGGCTAAACAAAGTTCATCTTTCCCTAAATCAATCAAACCTACTTTTACCCCAGAAGAGATTCAAGAATTGAAGGAAATTCTCCAACAATTCTTACACTTAAATTTTGAAAAGTTGGCTGAAGGAGACATGAAAGTGCACTTGGACATCTGTTGTCAGGCTGCTTGGGTATTAAAACCAGCCTCCCAAGACTTGCATAAACAATTTTTGAATAAAGCTTCTGAATTCCAAGTGAAGGCCCTCCAACTCTGTGAGATTCAAGAAAGACATCTTCAAAGACAGAGTTTGAAGGCAGCATTGTCAAATGCAAAGGATGAAGCACAAAATGTAATTTCTTCTTATGATCAAGACGTTGCCAAGCTAAATCAGTTAAGAGAAGAAGAAGTTCGTTTGGAGGAAGCTTTATTTGCAGTCAAAAGAGAGATTGCTCGAACCACTTCTAACATGCAAGCCTCTATGAACAAAGCTTCTTCAACAATTGAAATTATGAGAGATCTTGAGAATCAACTGCAAAGAACAACTGATCAAGAAGAAATTTATGACTTTGTTTGTAACAAAGGTGCTCATGTGTTGATCGATCTAAGAGATACAATTGTACAGTTTCTATGTTAATCAATGAAATATTTTTGTTGTTCCAATCTCATAACTGTTCTTACTGCTTGGAATGTTGATATCATTATTTGAATCATGAGCTTCAATCATCAAATTTGCTTGTTCCTATGATTCACCTTGAACAGCACAAGCAATGAGAGACAAACTACTTTACAGTTTTACCTTCTGCTAAAGGATTCCCAAATAGTTGGGATATAGGCCTTTAAATATCTCCCATTAATCTTTCTTCTATGAACATAACCATTTAAATCCTTTAAATGGTATGCTCCTCTTTTAAGAACTCTATGAATCTGGAAAGGTCCTTCCCAGTTTGGAGCCCAATTTCCAAGTCCTTGCTTTCTTTCTTTGATAGGCAACACTACTTTCCATACTAAGTCTCCTATATCAAAGCTTCGAACAGCCACTTTCTTATTATAACTTTTGGCTACTCTTAATTTTTGTAGTAGGATTTGATTTAGAACTTTAATTCTTTCTTCATCTATTTCTTCAAGCTCCATGTACATTGCTTGGTGGTATGCTCCAATATTTAATTCATTCTGAGAAGCAACTCTTTGTGATCTTACCACTATTTCCATTGGTAAAACAACATCATGCCCATAAGTTAAGGCAAAAGGAGTAGTCCCTGTATTGGTCATTTTAGTGGTTCGATAAGCCCATAACACATTTAAAAGAAAATTTGGCCATTCTTCTGGATTTTTATCAACCATCCTTTGAATACCTCTTTTGATAATCTTGTTGGTTGATTCAGCTTGACCATTCGACTGAGCATAATAGGGTGTAGAGTTAATTAAAGAAACTCCATGAGAAGTTGCAAAAACTTTCACTGCTCTACCTTCCAAAATGGATCCATTATCTACGGTTATAGTTTCTGGAGATCCAAACCTATAGATGATATTCTTAATGAATTCAATCACTTGCTCTTGAGATACACTTTCAAAGGCTTGTGCCTCTACCCATTTAGTAAAGTAATCAGTAGCAACTAGTATGAATTTATCCCCACCTCTAGATGGAGGGTAAATCATACCCATCATATTCATATCCATTGCCCATCCCCTAAATGGCCAAGGCTTGATTACATACTGTAATTCAGTAACTGGTAATCTTTTGAGGGGCCTTGTCTTTTGACAAGCTTGGCATCCCTTTGAATAATCAATGCAATCCTTAAGGATAGTAAGCCAATAATATTCATACCTTCGAATCAACCATCTCATCTTGATTCCTGCTTGATGAGCTCCACAAATACCTTCATGAACTTTTGCCATAACCTTAAAAGCATCTACTTTGTTTAAGCACTTAAGCAACAACCCATCTGCTCCTCTCTTAAACAGTTCTCCATTATACATAATATAATTAACAGATCTTAGCCTTGTTGCTCTATCTGTTTTGGCATCAGGCTTTGTTAAATAATCAATCAATGACTGTCTCCAGTCATTCGAACTAGGAGGAGTAGTGATTTCACATATTTTGAAATCAATATTCCTGTCCTTAAGCAATGGCAAAGACTTTCTTAGAGTTAATTGACAAAACTCTCTACTATCGTCAGGGATAAGCTTGAATCCTGATGCTCTTTGAGCCAGTGCATCAGCTTCTTCATTGAAGAATCTTGGAACATGTGTAAAAGTAATTATGTGAAATTGCTTAAACAATAACCTCACATGTTCATAATAAGGTTTTAAACCAACATTGTGGCAACCAAATTCTCCATTTACTTGGTTTATAATCAACTGAGAATCTCCAAACACCTCAGCTATGTCAACCTTCAAAGTAAGCAAGAGTTCTAAACCCATAATTAAGGATTCATATTCTGCTTGATTATTAGTACATTCCCCTTCATTCATTTGAAAGCCAAATTTGGTTTTCAAACCTTGAGGAGATTCCAAAATAACTCTAATTTCAGCCATTTGAGATGATTTCGAACCATCGAACCACATTTTCCATGGTTTGACTGCTACTGTATTAACATCTACTATTTTAGGAGTCTCAATTTCATTTGGATGATCAGCTAAAAAATTAGTTAAGGCTTGCCCTTTGACTGATTTCTGAGGAACATATTGTAGACTGAATTCAATCAAAGATACAATCCATTTCCCAATTTTACCACTATGTACAGGTTGAGAAAACATATACTTCATAACATCAGTCTGAGAAATTACATAGGTTACTCTAGGTATCATATAGTAACTGAGTTTCTTTGAAGCAAAGAGCAAAGTTAAACATAATTTTTCTATTTCAGAATACCTACTCTCACAATCATTAAGAAACCTACTTAGATAATTGTAAGGACCCAAAATTTTGCATAATTTTTCCGGAGTAATGTTGGGTAAATGTGAGGAATTGAATTTTGACTAAGATGGGTCAATGTGATAGTGGTAGAATGCATTGGGTGTGTTTAAAGTACATTTGGAAGTCTAGGGGTGAAAGTGTAAAAGGGTGGGGGTATATATGCACATTGTATGCTTGCATTTTACAAAAAATCAGCCATCTTCTTCTCTTTTCCAGCCATACTCCTCTCTCTCTCTCACTTCCTCCATTGTTGCTTGCTCCAAGCTCAAGAATTCACCAAAACCTCAAGTTCCCTTCATAAACCCCACCTAAAATCACCTCCTCTACGCGTTTTGAAGCTTGTAGTGCACTCGTTTCGCACCAAGAACCCACATTTCGGGTTGGAGCTCCTTGGAGGCTAGGGCTTTCATCTTCTCACTCATTTCAAGCTCAAATCTTGAGGTAGGAAGACAAATTCTACTCCCTCTAGTTGTATCTATGTGATGTGTAGCATATCTCTTGCTCTTATTGTTCAATTCCATCAAAATCATGATTTCCTCCATAAGTGGGTTTGTTTGAGCTCAATTTTGTGATCTATGATTTGAGTACTTGTTTGATGCAATTGATTGTTGATTTACCTTCCCTTGATGTCTATTAGTTGTTCCACATATCCATTTTTGGCCTAAATCTTCATATATGCTATTGGGTTGAAGTTTCATGTTTTGAGAGAAACTCGCAGAAATTCTGGGTTTCCCCAACCAGTCGTGCAAAAACTTCCAACCGGTTGGCACTTCTGAAATTTTCACACGAATCTGTCTCTACCCAACCAGTTGGGCAAAAACCACCAACCGGTTGGGATTTTCTGAAAACTTGTATTCGTCTCTGTTTTAGTCCAACCAGTTGGGCAAAAACCTCCAATCGGTTGGGAAACGCTAAAATATCATATTTTCATCTTTGATCCTTCCCTTGAATATTTGACACGTCGTACATCCCTCCAACCATATTTTGGCATCGTTTGGATAATGTAAATAGTTGGTTTGACTTTTCGATGCAAATGATAAATTTTGGGACAAATTGTAAAGTTTTGAGATGAGTTTTAAATCGAAAATATTTTATGGATAAATGTGAACTCTAGGGATCACCCGTTTGGTGTCCCTAGCCATGGGTGCACGGAGCCCGCGAAATCCGGCAGGGGTGCACGGAGCCCAAGGAAATCCGGCAGGGGTGCACGGAGCCCATGAAATCCGGCAGGGGTGCACGGAGCCCAAGGAAATCCGGCAGGGGTGCACGGAGCCCACGAAATCCGGGCAGGGCACGCTGAGCCCAAGGAAATCCGGCGGGGGTGCACCTGAGCCCATTTAAATCCGGCAGAGGGATACTTCCCTATTGAAATTGATGATTGTTTTCTTATGAAATATCGGGGTAGTTGAATTTGGATTAATTTGGAGTATATGACGAAAATTGGCTTTTGACATGCGAAAATGAGGATTTTGGTGGAATACTTTAAATTGTTTTGGAGCACTTTGGCATATTATGGGCACCTTGACACATTTTGGACACTTGGACACGTTTTTGGACACTTGGACACGTTTTTGGACATTTGGACACCCTTTTGTTACTTCATGGTCGAGTTTAGCCTTCCGTTCATCCTAATCTTGTACCTTGGCCGTGTCCATCATATTATACACATTCATTATGCATGCATTATGTTTATACACCTAGCGTTGGTAGAATAGTTTTCCTACTGGGCTAGTGAGCTCAACCTATCAATTTTCAGGTACACGGCATGGAGCATGAAGTTGGATGCTTGTGGAGTGATATTTATTTGGAGCTCAAACATGCATGAAGTTATTGTCCCATCCTTGTAATATATTTTTGGAAAGATGGTTTTATAACTTCGATAGTTCATCTTTTTGATCATTCGGCAATGTAATAACTTTTAAACCTTGTACTTATGCATTCGGGTTTTGGTCGATAGTGGATAGAACTCATTTCTTCGAAATGGTGAGATTGTATTTTGTTGATTTTGACTATTTAAAGGGAAATCGTGAGACTTTGACTTGTTCCACGTGGATTTTATTTACTTTTGGATTATTAAATTTGAGGGCGTGACAATAATAGATAGCTTGTTCCTTCCCTTCTTCATTGTCCCGAGCCAATAAAACTTCTATTGAGTCATGGTTTGCTGCCAAATATAGCTTGACAGGCTCTCCCGTTTTGGGTGGAACAAGAACTGGTGGATTGATCAAGTACTCCTTGATGACTTTGAAAGTATTATCATGCTCCTTTGTCCATTCGAAGTCCTCTCCATCCTTCAATTTCAACAAAGAAGAAAAGATTTTAGTTTTTCCTGCAGTATTAGATATAAATCTTCGAAGAAAATTCAATTGACCAAGAAATTTTTGTAGTTCTTTCTTGTTTGAGGGAGGTTTTGCTTCAACAATACCTTTAACTTTATTTTTATCAACTTGAATACCTTTGCTATGGACTAGATATCTCAAAAAGTTTCATGCCATTACTCCAAAGGCACATTTAGCAGGATTCAACTTCAATTGATAATGCTTCATCTTTGAAAAAGCTATTTTCAAGTGCTCTACATGATCATTAATAGATTCTGATTTGACAATAATTTCATCTATGTAGCATTCTAGAAAACCCCCAATTATTTCATGAAAAATAGTGTTCATAGCTCTTTGATAAGTAGCACCAGTATTTTTTAGCTCAAATGGCATTTTTACCCACTCAAAGGTCCCAAGATTTCCAGGGGATCGAAATGTAGTTTTATGAACATCCTCTTCTGCTATGCAAATTTGATTATACCTTGAATGACCATCCATAATAAACATAATTTTATGGCCTGCAGAACAATCCACAAACATGTCTACTACAGGCATTGGGTATTCATCTTTAGGGGTTGCAGTATTTAAATTTCTAAAATCAATGCAAACCCTAATCTTCCCATTTTTCTTGATAACAGGAACAATATTTGATAGTCACTCTACATATCTTGCTGTTCTAATAAAACCAGCATTTAAAAGATTTTGGATTTCCTTTTTAACCAATAATATGGTTTCAGGAGACATTTTCCTTGAAAGTTGTTTGAAAGGCTTGCAATTAGGCTTAATAGGCAATCTATGCTCAACCAAATTTCTACTTAAACCTGTTAATTCTTTATAACTCCAAGCAAAGCATTCTTTGTTCTCTTTAAGCACTGTGATCAACTTGGCCTTCGAAGCAGCATTAAGCTCTTTGTTGATTTGTACAGTGTTTGGAACAATTCCTTCTCCCAATTCCACTTCTTCTAAAGGACCTTGGGAATCGACATGGCCTATATAGGCTTCTTCGAATTCGACTGGCTTCAACCCCTAGTCAGATTTCTCAGCCAATAATTCTTCCCAATCATTTGTTTCTTGTAACTTCTGCTCTATTTCTAGAGCTATAAATTTAACTAAAGCCAATGAGTTGGCCTCTTTGAACTCTATCTTGGATTCACATCCAAACATCATCATCTGGTGGATTGTCTGATTCATAATCAACCGTTTGTTTAAGCTTAGATTTTAACTCTGATTCTTACTTTCACCAGTGAATTCAGTGATGGATGTGCTTGTTGGGATCAATCGAACCTTTTCTTTTCCCAACTTCTTCAAAGTCCTAGAAAGTAGAATGTTCATTGCTGCACCATTATCAACCAAAACTCTATTCAACAAAATCCCATCAAATAAAGATATGTATAATGGTTTCAAATGGTGCCTCATATCATTCGAAGGTGATTTGAAAGGATAAGAAAGATCAACACAATTCAAATCAACAATCAAAGGATACTCAGAATCAGTATCTGACTCTGGGATAAACACTGCTCTTTCTTTAGATGTCACCTCTGGTTCTTCAATAACATTAGCCATAATCATAAACTCTTCTTCTTCTTCTTCTTCTTCTACCTTTTGGATCTTGGATATCAAAGCTCCCCAACCATCATTCCAACCATTATCATATGTAAGATTTTATTCTTCATCACTTGATACATCAATGACCTCTATAGGAGCAACTGTTGGTTGTAATGCTCTTCGAATTGGTGAGCAGTCTGGTCCAAAAGGTCCAAAGTTAACAAATGAAGGAGTTACCATGTTAATTTGAACTTCAGGTAAAGTCCCAAACTGAATGGTCCTATTTTCCTGCACTAGTAACTCTGATCCAACTTCTGATGTGTTCATTTTTTTACAAAACTCTGCTACAGAAGTTTCCATAGGGGAAAATGTTTCAACAGGAGATGAATTTGTTCCTCCACCTTCTCCCTGTTCCACTATCATGGCTTCTAATAAGCTAGATTGATAACTTGCCAAGGAATTTGGTGAAGTTGGACTATTTTGAGGTACTTCACTGTCCATTCTTGCAGCCAAGCTTTCCAGAGTTTCCCTTTTCTAATTGAGTAAACCCCCTTCGAAGAGATTCTTCAGAATCTTCTCTTCGAAGTCTGTTAAACCTCGGGTTGAACTTTTCACCCCCATTAGGATTCCCCTTAGAGGCATATTCCTCCATTTAGAAACTGGTATACCTCCTTTGTAATTTCCTCTTCTGTGTTCTTGTCAACATAGGAATCATTTGGGGTGCTTTGGTCTTTGGATCTCTGACCACTACCCATTGACCATTAGGAGCACTTGGAGGTTTAACCATTTTGTTCCCAATTTTAGAAGAAGTTCTACAGTCTTGGAAGAGTTCAGGTTTAATTTTTTTTAGAAACCAATCAAGAACTCCTTTTACCAAGGTAAACTGTTCCTCTTCTCCTTCATTTCTTTGGCCCATTGGGGTATTTCCAGTGTTAACCTTCTTTGAAGGAGGATAATCCCTCTTCAAAGCTGGTGGAACTGGACTAGAAGGTACATTGCTCTTTGACACTGACCAAGGCCTCTCATTTTTTTTTCATGATTTGGACTTATCCAGGGTTTTCTTTCATTATTTTGATCCAAAGCTTTTCTTTCCATCCTTTTTGGAAAGAAATCAACCCCCTGTCTATCCAAATCTTTGAAGACCAAATAATTGGCCCTGCATTCCATGCACAAACATTCCAAAAAGGATGCCTCAAACATGGGAAGATGAGATTACTTAAAACCTCTTTTAAAAGAACTTCATGATGCAATGCTTTGCCGGTAAGTCTTCCCATCATCATTTCGAAGTTGGCTAATTTTTTACTTTCCTCTACCAAACTGCACTGAATTCATTTCCACTTGCACTTGCTTGTTCTGCCACATTTCCTTAACAGTTTTGGCTAGTGATGTTGGCACATTAGTGTTAGCAGTCACTTCTTCAATCTTTGGGAATGGATCAACATCAATCCCCATAGCCTTTTCTGGGAACATGATTCTTCCCTTCTTGATCTGCTCCTGAATCCTATCACTGAATCTAGCAATATGTTCAGTTGTTGATTGTTTTCCATCTCTATGGCATAAATTGAAATCTGGGATTTTAAACCCCCTAGGGACTTCGAACTGTCTATCTATCCATTCTGGACAAGGCTTTCTATAAATTTAAGTTTGTACCCCCCAGTTTAAAGGTCCATAAACTTCTTGCATGAGACCTAATATTTCATTTCGAAGGGCTGGGCGTTCCCCTAAAGGTACCCTTGGATTAATAGGTGGTTCCCAAGTGACATTTCTAGGCATGTGATCTTTTAGAAACCTCTGATAAGGATCATCAAAAAGCCTAGGTTGCCTGGAACCTCCTTCCTATTTTGCAAAAGGTTCATAAAGGTAGTTCGAATGTACCCTTCTCATTTCTGGTATTCCTGAATACTTAGGAATCCCAATCTCTGGATTAGGCCTTTTTGCACTAGTCCTATCCTTTTCATTAAAATGATTTCCAGGAGTATACATATACTCGTTAAACCCATAATCATTGTTTCTAAAACCCTTATCCTCATTTACGCCATCAAAGTTTGGTTCGAATGGGATATTAGTGTTTTATTTGAACACTTTCTAAGGTTTAGGAGTTTGATAATCATGAGTTTTTGCAGGTTCATACCAAGATTCTGGTGTATCATCTACATCTGTAGTCTCTTTTCCTAGCCTTGACTTAAATTTTCTTGTACTAGCCTCTCCTTTATCCTTCTCAAATGAAGACAAAGGGTTACTTCTAAGCCCTGATTGCTCTTCCAATTTTCGTAACATAAGCTTTTGGGCCTGAGCAAATTCTTTAAATGTAGCAATCATTTCTGCGAACTGGCTAGATGACAAATTCCCTCCAACTTCTGGATTCTTTGGGTCATCAACATGCACAGTTTTATTATTCCTAGTATTCATTCGAGAGGTCTGGCCAATTCCCGCATTTAAGTCTTGACCAGTATGAGTCTCTGGTCCTATTTGAAAGCCTTCAACTTGTTCATTCTCTTTAGAATTAACATTATTCTCATCTTCTGGCATTTGGCCAACCTGAGAATCATCCGCTTGCTTCCTAAGTTTTAGAGTCATTCAACACTTTCAGGTGTCCCACCGGGCATGCCAAGAAAATGTGTTTGGTTCTTTTACTTCTTTGCAATGAAAAATGATTGTGTGCGAGCGTGCCAGAGAGAGTTTCAATCTCCTCCTTTAGATTAACTTTGGAAAAACCAAATCTAATCAGGTGATTGTGTTTTATTGGTTCAATTACCTCAATTAAGAGGATTTTTCTTAATAAGTGAAGAAATGCAAACCAACAAACTTAGGAAATCAAAGAAAAATAAAGAAACAAGATACTTCAATTTATGAATCAAAGATAAACTTACTTTGGAATCGTCTCCAACTTCAAATACAGAGTAACAGAACTTCGAACGGGTAATTGTTACAAGAACAACCGAGATAAAGGTGATTGTTGCAATAACAATCGAGACAAATCCTAACGTACTTCCTAATCTACTTCGAACTGGGTTCGAAATCCAAAACTACTTTGCCAATGAACAAACCAAGCATCAGTTTTTTGATAGTTGTTTGTTGAAGATTTGTCCGGGGGATTTTCCACTCTTCAATTTCTTCTATTTATAGACGCTACTTGTAGTTTGAACTTCCCGCTCAATGGATTTGAATCTGGCTTGCTTTGAACTCTAACTTCTACTCTTTGAGTTGACCGTTTCTTCTTCTCTCCACGTCTGAATTTGAATTCTTATATATCTTCCTTGATAAGCTTTGATTTTGAATCTGCATAGTTATTCCAAATAACTAAAATGGTTACAAGTTATGGACATAATTGCCTTTCAAGATGTATTCCACGTGTTCTAACTGCTAATTGCCTTGCTTCACAAGTTTACACGTGGAGTTTATGTGTTTAGCAGTTAATATTATGGTTTCGAAGCCAATCTTTATTTTAGCAATGGCTTGTAACTGCCAATAACTGCCTTTCCAACTTGAGAAATAATACGACATCGTATTTACTCAATTTTATCCCTTTAATCCATTGCATCTCCATCAACATGTAATTGCCAACGTTTGACACTTTTAATTACGTGTCAATTAATTATTGGATTTGTTAATTTTATATGTAAACAGTAGGACTCTGCGATTATTGTTGTTGTTGTCATATGTTTCTTCTCCATCTACTTTAGAAGGATAGGAAACATTTGTTACTAGTCTTCTAGTTCTTTGTAGCCATTTGGCCTTAATTTCTCTAGTTTTTCATTTTATTTCTTTTCCTTCTTTATTTTCTTTTCTTTCCTCTTAGGGTATGCTCTTTGTAGGCTGTACATCCGATTAGCCTTTTCTCTATTTTCAGCTTTATTTACCAAAAAAAAAAAACACTTGAACTTTCATTCCATCAACAAAAAGACCCTTGCCATACTGTTCCATCAATTTTTTGATAGATGGGGCTTAACAGTTACTATTAAAGAGTTAAACTACATGTTTTGGAATCCGACGACTATGTTCACAAATTTCTTCTGCATCGATGTATGTGTGAGGCCCATTTGCGTGTCTAGCAAAAAATCCAAACCGTTCACTAACTTTAAAATAATTTTTCAAGTGTGATCATCGAAAAATCAGTTCAATCAGATACTCGTAAATGCTTGATCTATGGTTGCAAGTTTTTGTTCAGAATTCTTTTCCTTGAATTATGAACGAAAAATTAAAACATTAGGTCAAGCACTTACAGGTATGCGATTGAGGTGATTTTTCATGAGCCCACTTAAAAGTTATTTTAAAACTAGTGAACGGTTTAGATTTTTCGTGTGATGTAAATGAACCCCACATACCAATCTTTGCAAATGGACTTAACTTAATCAATTGGGTCTGTAGGGCCCATTTACGTGTCCCACATGAAAAATCTGAACTATTCACTAAGTTTAAAATAATTTTTCAAGTGAGCTCATCAAAAAATCAACTCAATCGCATACCGGTAAGTGTTTGATCCATTGTTTCAATTTTTTTTATTCAGAATTCAAATCCTTGAATAGTGAATGAAAAATTGAAACAATGGGTCAAGCACCTACGGGTATGCGATTGAACTGATTTTTTTTTATTCATGTGGGTCCCATCTGTGCACAAGGGACTTAACTAAATCAATTGGATCCGTGGGTCCCATTTACGGGCCCACACAAAAAATTAGAACTGTCTGTGAAAAATTAGCTCAATCAGTTACCCATAACTACTTGATCCATTATGCCATTGAATCATAATTTTACCCATAAGTTACCATTAAGCGCTATCCGTCAAGAAATTGATGTAATGAGACAGATGGGATTTTTTGTTAGCGGAATAAAAGTTCAGGTGATGTTTGTTAAAGACTAAAATCCAGGTGTTATTTTAGAATTGTCTGAAAGCCCAGGGGGGTTTTTTTTTTTTAAATTTTAAATTTCCCCTAAACTTAACGCGCCAACAATGAGCCAACTTTGGGAACCTATTTTAAGGAGTCACTTTGGAGCACTAAAATGAAGATATGTTCACTAATTTGTCGATGTCACATAAGAGCCTAACTAGAAGTCATTTAAGAACTCACAAGGGATGCTCTAAAAGTCAAGACGTTCAGGAAAAAAAAAATGCTTCCACTGATCGACGCAACATTTTTTTTTTTGGGTAAGTCAATGCAATGCACCATTGATTTTATCACATCCATCACAAAAATGTATGAATGGACCATTTTCGGAAAGAAAAAATGCCAAGTACTCATAAAACTTACCCCAAAAATACTTCAAAAGTGAAATCGTGGTTTCAACTTCCAATAAACAACCAAATGAATCTGAACCATTTATCGTTTCACTTTCGGGGTAAGTTTTATGGGTACCTTGCATTGTACTTTTGGAAAACGAAATCTATTGGTCATTTACTCAAAAAAAAGAAAAAAGGAAAAAAAATGATGTGGCGTATAAATATTTTTTACTGATGATCTACGTCTTCATCAAGGAAATAGGCAACATTTACTTTTGAGCCGCAATGAAATAAGCAATCTTCGAAATAGAAAAGAAAATGAAACACAAGCCTCACGTACGGATCCGAACAGTTTGATCCATAGTACTTGGTGGAAGAAGATTTTGTTTTAAAAAGAAAAATTAGTGGAACGAATATAAGCATGTGCTTTTTGGAAGCCGTTTAATTACTCAATACAGTAAAGATTGTGAGATTGAGTTTCTAGGAATTAATTAAAGATTTTGGACCCGACACCTTGAGTTATCAAAAGAAATAATTATGAGTGGGTTTCCCATGAATTTGGGGTTCCCGTATTGAGATATGAGATGTAGGAACTCTTTTGTAAGTAATACGTTGTTAATTTGTTAAGGTCATGCTTACAATAACATATGACAATTTCTACTATTAGACATGAAGAGAGTTACGAATAATGGTCTTATTACCATACTGTATGGAATTTATCTCTTACTCATGGTTATATTTACCACTACTTTTTGACCTGATTCTAAGATATCGATATAATGTAATGATAGACATAGACAACCCTAGCGATGATGATGGATGTGATTTTAGTTGGTTTGATGAATTAATAGATGTAATGTCTAAATTTGCAACGTAAGTACAATAATTAATTAAGCCATAAGATTTAACTGTAATTAATTAAGCTATACGATTTAACTTTTCTGTATATAATATATTTATAGCCGAAAAGCCAAAAATGGAAAATACTAAAATATATAAATTTTCAATTTTTTTTATTGAATTAAAGATCTCTATTGGTAGATTAATTTGGCGAAAAAAAAAATTATGCGTGGAAGTACTTTATTGTTTAATCTTAAAGTTGTTTAAAAATAAAACTCAGCAAACCAATAATGTGAAATACTATAGTATGCAATTTTTCAAATTCTTTTGTATCGAATTAAAGCTCTATTAGTAAATTAATTTGTTGAAAAAAATAAAAAAAGAATGAGCTGAAGTACTTTATAGTTTGATTGGAAGGATATTGCATAGCAATTCAACGCTAACAATGTGAAATACTAAAGAATATCTTTTTCAATTTATATACTTCAGTATTTTATTTTTTGATTCAAAAAATATTTACAAAGAAACTCAATAAGTTAACAATATGAAATACTAAAGTATATAAATTTTCAATTCTTTTCAACCAATGTAACATGAGAGTGAAAGATGGCTCAGGCAATGGTTGAGATTAAAAAATGAAGTTCCAATAGTTGAGGAAAACTGCGGGATATGAGTGCCCAAAAACCATTTGGGCACCACTGGCCGACCCCTAAACATTGGGGGCGGGAGAAAAACGACCAAATTCATTCGCGAAGAGAGAATCTGAGGGGAAATTGTAAGAAAAGGTGCCGCCCGCATAGATAAAGCATTGGGTTGTCGCTTTCAATCTCGGCCCGAGCTGTTGGAGGATTATATTCCAACTCATCAGATTCAGACGTAAGTAGTACAGTAGTATTTTTATCAGGCGAATAAGTAGGTACTTGGATCGTGACATCTTTGTTTGGGGGTTTTTTTTTTTTTTTTTTTAAATTTAAAACTTCATTTCGATGATCGTAAGAACCCGCAACTAATTAGTTATTCGTGTTTTTTCCGTTTTAATATGAATCAATGATGTAATACAGTAGTACTGATGAATTCCTTTGCTTGGATTATAAGAGGGGAGCCAGGCACCAGGTGTTTGTGTTTTTGTTTTTTAAACACCTTGTCGATCGCTTCTCTCTTTGTAAATCTCGCATTGATGATTGAGATCAGTTTTGACAGGTCTGCGTGAATGAATATTTAATAATTCAGGAACAAGAAGTATTACTGTAGTTGTTTATTCGACATGATGCAGAAGTAGCTGAGGCAATTATTTTTCAATTTGGTAAATACATCCCCCAAGTCACACCGCCACTAAATTCAAACGTACTGTATAAGTAAAAAACTCCAGTTGATGGCATCCCCAATTATACCCTTCCCGTCCCTTGGACAACAACTCATTGTCAACTCCTCCGCGTTACCGTGTAGAGAGAGAGAGAGAGAGAGAGAGAGAGAGAGAGAGAGAGAGAGAGAGAGAGAGAGAGATTCCATAGTCAACGGAATGGGGATTTAGAGTGGTGAAAAGAAAATGTAGGCCATTTCCATCCCTAGCAAGCACTGCCTTGTCCTTCCTTTCTTCTCTACCTGATATGGGTTCCTTTCATCCATTCTTCTTCACAATCTTCTTATCTTGTGCTCTTGTTTCTGGTTCTAATCCATCTTCAGGTTTTATATATCCAAGTTTCACTTCTAAAGGTATCCATTTCGTCGATGGTTCCATCGGCTTCTTAACCTCCATTAATGCAACGTTCAAAGCAGCTATGATTAATCCCTTCGGTCAAGAAACCAACTTCTATTTGTGCATCGTTCACATGGCTTCCAATACCGTCACCTGGTCTGCTAATCGCGATGCACCCGTTTCTAATGCAGGAGCCATGAATCTTTCTGTCACTGGTATTATGATCACAGATCAAGATGGGAGTCTTAAATGGTCGACTCCTCGGTTCAACTCTTTGGTTTCTGCACTACAGTTAACCGAGACTGGGAATCTCGTGTTGCTCGACCAATCTAATGCTACTCTTTGGGAGAGTTTTCAACATCCAACAGATACAATCGTGATTGGGCAGAAACTGCCTGTAGGGGTAAATCTGTCCAGCGCTGCATCAAGTACTGACTTGTCGGTTGGCAGTTACCGGCTTTCATTAACTTCCTCTGATGCTTTACTGCAGTGGCAGAACTTGACTTACTGGAAACTATCGATGGATACCAATGGTTACAAGACCTCGACTTACCCGGTAGAGTACATGGAGATGAACCAAACGGGTCTTTATTTGTTCGGTAATAATGGTGCTGTTGTCGTAATTGAGGTGAACTTATCTCTGTCTGATTTTGGGATTGCCATGTTAGATTATTCCGGCCAGTTCAGTGTCAGTAGCTTTTCTGGTACTGATTCGAAGCAGGTATTTGTCGGGCCGGGTGATAAATGCCAAACCCCGTTCGTATGTGGAACACTTGGTTTGTGTACTGACGGTGCTGCATCTGGTAATCCCGTATGCTCATGCCCATCGAACTTCCAACATAGTTCACCGAGCCAGAATCCAACTGTTTGTGCGCCAAGTGATGGTTCTTATTCCTTGTCAAATTCTTGTAATTCAAGTAATAATAACAACAGTACAGGTAACTCCTCGTCAGTTACATATTTGAGCCTTGGCTATGGTCTTGACTATTTTGCTAATGATTTCACCAGTCCTGTCAAGTATGGCATAAACTTGTCTGTCTGTGAAGATCTATGCTCACAGAACTGTTCTTGCTTGGGAATTTTCTATGATAACTCATCGGACTCATGTTATGTCCTTCAAAATCAGTTGGGATCAGTTATGTCGAGCACTGGTAACAATAATGACCGCTTAGGTTTCGTTAAAGTAATAGTTGGCCCTTCGCCTGCTAATTTTGCTCCTAATAATGATCAAGTACTTGGGTTTCCCATAGTTGCTCTGGTGCTCTTGCCTTTTATTGGGTTGTTCCTTTTAGCTGCTCTGGGATTCTTCTTGTGGAGAAGATCTACAAGCTCTAAAACTGGAAAGATACATCTCAACAGTCAGACCCTTCCTTCGGTTGAGGAATTGGATGCCTTCTCCATCCCAGGATTACCTGTAAAATTTGGGTATGCAGAGCTTGAGGCGGCTACTGATAATTTCAAGACTATGATTGGATCAGGTGGGTTTGGTGCAGTATACAAGGGTATACTCCCCGATAAATCAGATGTGGCAGTGAAAAAGATCACTAATTTTGGCAGTCAAGGGACGAAGGATTTTTGCACTGAGATAGCCATTATCGGAAATATTCACCACATCAATTTGGTCAAGTTGAGAGGGTTTTGTGCTCAGGGGAGAGAAAGACTTTTGGTTTATGAATATATGAACCGTGGGTCCTTAGACCGCAGCCTCTTTGGGAATGGACCAGTCTTAGAATGGCAAGAAAGGGTTGACATAGCACTTGGAACGGCACGTGGACTTGCTTATTTGCACAGTGGGTGCCAGCAGAAGATCATCCATTGCGATGTCAAGCCTGAGAACATACTCCTTCACGACCATTTCCAGGCCAAAATCTCGGATTTTGGGCTGTCTAAACTTCTGAGCTCTGAACAGTCTGGTTTATTCACAACAATGAGAGGAACTCGTGGATATCTTGCTCCTGAATGGCTTACTAGCTCTGCAATCTCCGACAAGACTGACGTCTACAGTTTTGGAATGGTACTGCTTGAAATTGTGAGTGGGAGAAAAAACTGCTCTTTACGAACTCGAAGCGGAAGTATGAATGATGAAAGTGGCGGTGGTGGGTACTCATCATCTTCTTCAGGACAAGGAGTTGTTTATTTCCCTATGTTTGCCTTAGAGATGCATGAGCAGGGAAGGTACTTGGAACTTGCGGACCCCAGGCTCAATGGGAGAGTCACAAGTGAAGATGTCGAGAAGTTGGTGCGTGTGGCTTTATGTTGTGCACATGAGGACCCAACGCTTAGGCCAAATATGGTTAGTGTAGTTAGCATGTTGGAAGGTGAGATCCCTTCAGGTGAGCCAAGGCTGGAATCTTTGAACTTTTTGCTATTTTATGGGCGTCGATTTGCTGAGGCTTCTATGGCAAAAGAGTACAATGGGCAAGATGAATTTGTATTTCCACAATTCAATCCTTCTCTTACTAGTTCAAGGAGTACCTTGCATTTTAACTTGTCTTACATGTCATCGCAGCAAGTCTCAGGCCCAAGATAGTACCTAACGACTGTGCTTTGTATAATCATTTTTGTGGTTTTCTGTTGATAGATTGTTTTACCGTCAAATAGACGCGCAAGTTTAGTTACCATATTTGGTATTCAGTCTTTCTAATATTCAATGTGTCATTACTCCGTATTTTGTGTCTTGTGCACTGAGATTGTTTATCTGTTTATGGTTGGATTTGACTCCATGTAATATTTCTGTATAGGATTTTTTTTTAAACCTCTTTTTAAGTACTTGTGAATTTGGTTATGATTGGGTGGTCTCTTCAAATGGTGGTGTTGATGTACTAGGATTGTTTATTGGGTGCTGCAATTTCTTGGCCGTAGAACATTTTTGGTGTCCATTTAGCTAGAGAATTTGTTGTCCTCGTTTAGTTAAAGTGAACTTCTTGTTTATCCATCGCTACAGTCCAAACTCTTCCTTTTTCATTGCTCTGTGAAGTGTCAATTACATCTGAATTTCGAAGACAATTTGTGGAAGCATTGATCTTCAAAGTAGAAGTTAAAAGATCATGTGATTATTCATGTCCCTTAGAACTATTACTATCATCTACTAATATTTTGCCAGGAACAAAAAAGTTGAAATAAGATACCATAAGAAATCACAACTGTGTAAGGATGAGTTGAAATCATCCATCAAATGAGTTAGTTCGAAGAATGGAACTCTTTCATCTGTAGCAAAGAACTCTGCGGTGGTATTTGTCCGGATTTAGGGTCTCCATAATAGAAGGAAGTATGTGATTGAGTAGACAATTTCATGGCTGAACAAATTTTTGATAGCATAGTTTTGATAGGTTTCTGGAGGGATGCAAAAGGATGTCATATGCAATCTCAGCCCATCTATTCTCTCTTTACTCTTTAGTAACTATATGCCGATATGCAGGTTAAGGTTGCTGCCCTCATTGATTATACAGATGGCATGGTCAGAATTGGAAAGGATGTGGTGCCCCAAAGTGGTAATGAGGCAATGGTGCCCCAATTTTACTTACCACGAACACTAGGGCTACAAACTACAAAAATATGTCACACTTACCACAAAAACAGACCACACGTACCACATGTATAGGCCATAAATTGTGGTAAGTAAAGCAAGTTTTAATGGTAGTAAAACCTGTATTCAAAGCAAGTACAATTGCGCGGGAAAAGAAAATAACCACCTCCTCCTTATGGTGCTTTTCATCTAATGACTGAGATTTACCCATTTTCTAATTTAACGGTCAATATTTACAGGGGAACCGGTGCCCTAATTCCACTCTGGGGCACCATAGAAATTTTCACGCACACGCAGACACAATTGTCTTGAAACCTTGAAGAGTTTAGTTGTTTACTTTTTAGGGAAAGTTGGCGATTTGGATTAAAGGATCCAGCCGTTCCAAAAAAAAGAAAAGTAAATAGGGTAAAGCAGAAGCTTTGGGTAAGGCTTCTGTAGGCTAGAGAGAGAGTATTTGACATATATAAGCCTTGAATGACTATCACCTCTCTACACACGATGATTCTGCTACAACTGTTGACATAATGAGCCTTTCGGCTCACTGGTAATTGATTGATAGGCACGTAAATGTCACATATGCACCCCCTAATTTATCCTTACTAACTCTGTTTATATTGTTACTTACTGTTACTTTGTAGTATAATGATTTGTTTTTGTGTTTTAGGTATTTGGAGTCTTTGATATAGAAAAAAAAATGCAAAGGTGAATTTCATTTGGTATCAAAGCAAAGCCTGCAGTCGAATTAATTCAAGTGGTGCAACCAAGTTATTACGAACGATCAAGCACCCAATCTTATTCCGAAGCAAAAGGGATTTGTGGAGCCCTCTTTCTCTGGGGTGGTTCTTCGACGATGATTAGTGATGGAAATGGTGAATTCTCTCTCAAGTCGTTCCTAGGCCTGCACACTCAAAACACCGTTAGCATTGGATTGGATCGAAGAGTCCAGAACGATTCTCCCACGGTCAAGTTAGTAGAGGAAGAAGAAGATGAAGTGTAGATCTAGGGTTTTGAGAGGAGAGTTGTGCGTACTTTTTCTAGGTGATGAAGTTTACCTTTTATAGGTGAGCATTAGCTTGGCCTCCAAGCACAGCTGTGCTCGTCACGTGACTTAACCGTTCGGCTGACATCACGATGATGAGCCCGAAGGAATATACTGCGAACGCATGCTTCCAGTAAAATCTTGACGTGTGTCATAACCGCTCGGATGACATCACTTGTCATGATCATGGTTTGTTACACACACATGCAGCATTAACTACTCTGCTGACTCAACACTGGTCTTTCGGCATGCTTCCACACAACAAAGTTGGTTTAAGTCACCCCTCGGGTGTGCCCCGAGGTCTATTGACATTAACTCCAAAAACGTGTTAATGAATCAAGTATGGGGCAGATCTCGGTGAGTATCCGAAGAGTCCCTCAAAGA
The DNA here is from genome assembly GCA_022606695.1 of Vaccinium macrocarpon. Classification (NCBI taxonomy): domain Eukaryota; kingdom Viridiplantae; phylum Streptophyta; class Magnoliopsida; order Ericales; family Ericaceae; genus Vaccinium; species Vaccinium macrocarpon. Next base: position 21,837,755 of record CM040180.1, on the reverse strand, counting down.
CAATTTCTCGAAAACGATCAATGAGGTGTCTGATTATATGAACCAGGTGCTCGGGATATCCAGACCCTTACAATAGCCCCTCGATCCCTCCGCACGGTTTACTTTCCACAGGAGGGGTTGAATACTTGGGTACCGAGTAGGGTCTGGACCGAGCCCCAACCCTTAGATAAGGCTCATCTTAGATCCTCTGTCGTCACCGACTTCCCTGCCATTCGAAGCCTGTCACATGTCCCTTAGGAGTAGGGTTTCAGTGGTGATGTGACAGTTGTAGTCACGTCGCGCTGTATAGCTAATGTATTGGGTGGGAGGTGTTACGGTGCACCGTCCTATTGGCCATGTGTCACGCATCTACCAGCCGAGCACACGCCGATCCGAGTTCATAGCTGTTATCGTGTGGGTTTCCCACCCAAAACCATTAATTTTCAAACCGGCGCAACCTCTCTATAAATAGGGTGACCGGGGAGGAAGAAACATTTTCTCTCTCTCCAATCTCGATTTGCAAAGCCTCTCTCTAGAAAACTTCATAGCTTCGGTGGATCCAAGCCTTTGCACCCGATTTTTGCGAGATCTTCAGGTAATAATCTTCATAATCACCTCGTTTTGATGATATTTCCTATTTTTTCTTATTCTTCGTCAAATCTTTGCATTGTTTTCCATATTTTCTTGTGTTTTCTGGGTTTGTGTCCCTTGAAGATGAACAGTCATCTTCATCCTCCTTATGAGGTTAAAGATGATGCCATGAGGCCTATGGAGTAGATCTTCTCCCCCCTCGGCCATGGGTACCGAGGGATGTCACTTCACTTGTGCACTTTGTGTTAGTTTCAGATCTCAAGTGTCTGGTGGGCCGCCGAAGAGTAGGTTATTCGGCATGGGTTTTAGAACCCTACTGCATATAGCTAATGGTCTTTTACCATGCATTCTTTTTGTTAGGTTTGGTGCCACCAATCGTTGAGATCTCCTCAGATTCCGAGAGCTCAGGATCCGAGACTTCTAGCACCGCTGCTTCCCATATTACTTACCTTCTCCATAAGTATAGAGCTCGGTTGAACCCTTGCCAAGAGATCATATCGATGGACTACAATTTTAACAAACTTGTAGATGAGAGGCCCTTTCAATCCATATCTCCAAACCCTAATCCTAACGCTACCGAGGAACCATTCGACTTAGGGGAAGAAGAAGATGTTTCGGATGGATTCCTTGATGACAGTGACACCATAGAATCCGATGAGCGTTTGGGATGGGGACCTTCCACTACCGGCATGACCACAAGCACCGAACGCACAGCAAGCGTTGGTTCCGAACAGGATGCCAATGCCACTGAGGAAGTGGAATAGGCAATCTTAGCTAAGATTGATGTCGTTGGGTCTGGAAAAAATAGATCGTCCAGAGCAGCTTCAAATAGCGGGAAGAAGAAAGACCCCTCGTATCCCTACCTCCTTTACTTCATGAATGTTGAGGCAGGGTACTCCAAGTTCGTTGAGAAATATGATATCCCGGAGGGGGTATTAGTGACTCTCATTGCGAAGGGAATGGTTCCGAGCTACGGTCCCAACCACTTGATCGTCCCACTGATGGCGATCACTGAGGGTGGTGTCCGGTTCCCGATGAACACGTTCATACAAGCGGCATTAAATACCTATTTCCTTTCTCCCGACCAGCTAACGATCAATAGTTATCGGGTGATAAACTCTGCATATGAGTTAAAATTGAGGGATAACCTCGAGCTCTGGGTATGGGATTTATTTAAACTCTATGCCATGTCTCGGAACGCGAAGTTCGGTAGGTATTTCCTGATGACTAGGCCGAAGAAGAAACATATAGTCGAACGCCTCCCAGACTTTGACCATTTCCAAGACATTTGTGTTATTGTTTCGGGAAATTATTGTCTGCCAATCTCTGAGGATCCATTCCCTGTACCCACCCTTCGGGGTGACCATAGTTAGTGCTCTTCACTTTATCCTTTCTTTGATTTTGTAGATGGCATTTCGTTGCGATTTACTAACTTCTATGCTTTGCAGGTCTTTCTCCAATTACTTAGCGCTTAAAGACAAGTACCAACCTCGAGAGAGCACACCAATTATACCAGTGTTCCGGATGCTTCGCTTACGATCTTCTTAACTACTTGCCGACATAAAGGTGTTGGTTGAAGAAGAAGCTTGCGAGAGTCCAGAGGCCTAGGAAAGGGAAGGGTGTCTCCGAAACTTCTTTTAATCCGACTTTGGTCTCCGCTCGGGAGAGAGCTCATCTTGAGGATCAATCCGTTAAGTCACTTCGAGGTAAGGAAAGAGTTCACATGGACCACATTTCCCCCGACCCACTAGAACAAGAAGAAGAAATGCCGCCGAAGATTGACCTTGCTGCGAGGCTAGCCGAAATGGCAGCGAAGAATAAGAGCCCCCCGGAGAGAAAGGAGAACCTGAGCAGAGGCTCCACTCCTGGAAAGGATTCTCTTGCTCCACGAAGCCAGGTTTCCATTTCTGAGGAAGAGAGACCAGCTAAAAAATCGAAGGCTGACACGGTGCTTTCGGTAAACACTGAAGGGGTTAAGTAGGCTAGTGACAAGGGCCCGGAGAATAAGGTGATGACAAGGCCTTGGTCTCCGGCTCTTATTAATGCCGAGGGGAGGAGCATCATGAATACCGACAGTGTTCATGCTGACTCTCAACTTGGTTTTGGACTTTTTTCTGCCCTTGCCTTGAAGAACGACATGGCAATGGTTCTGAGCAAATTGGAAGACAATCTCATCCGTTGCTCATCCTTGATAGTGCAGGTAAGCCTTCAGATCTAAACTTCTGAATTTTATACTTAGTATATCTGCTTACTCAGTTTCCTTTTATTTTTATACTTGTAGACCGGGCAGTCCATGATGAGGCTGGGCGATCAAGTGCTAGAGCTTAACGGCGCGGCCAAGAAATACAAGAGCCACGCATATGCTGCTTTGGCAAAAGTGCAAAGTGTTGAATCCTGTGCCAAAGAGCTTCATGAAGAGATTAAGAGGTTGAAGAAGGATCTTGTTGAATGGAGGGAGAGGTCCGACCGATGACTTGAGCAAGTAAAGGCTGAGCATCAGAAAGCTATTGAAGAAGCTCTCCAGGAAGGGCATAGTGCGGGGTTTGCAGAGGCTGGAGAGGTGAATGCTAGTGACATTCTGAAACTTGTGAAGAATGGTGAATGAAAAGGCTTTAGGAAGGGCTATGTGCATTGATGTGATATTCTCGGCATACCGTCCGAAAATCCAAGAAGGGAAACTCCTGAGGTGCCCGACTCTCCAGTACCCGAAAACATGCCTGATGAAGATGAAGAAGATGTCGGCATTCCTGATGCCGAGAAGTCTACTAATGGGACTCTTCCTGAAAATTTTTTTGCTGATAAGACTCTAGCTGAGGGGACCTCAGCCGAGGGTCAATCGAATGAAGCTATTAATATAACTCCCTAGAGTAGGGATTTCTGAAACAATGTTTTTAATTTTAAATGTTTTTTTCTGGACGGTTCCGAACAGTTGGAGTTTGCCATTCCAGGAGGTTTGTAATTTAAGACAGGTTTCATGAGGATGACCCCGAACAAGTACCACCAGGCCATGCCTTAGCATCACCGAAAGGGTGAAAGTTTTTGGATAACTGTTTGAATGCTTTGAATCTTTGAATGTTTATGTTGCATAAAATATGCTTTATTGCTCGTATTGTATGTGATAGCCCCTGCTTTGGGACAAAACGAGAGAGTATGTGCTCGGTTTTGAGCCAAAGTAATGCAGTGGTTGCACAAAATTATCTTCTATACTTAGAAAATTGTAATACTTAGAAAATTTTCCAACTCTTAGCAAAACGTTCCACTGATAGCCCTTGCTCGGGACATATCAGAGAAATAATTGCTCGGATTGGTACTAAAGCAAAAGGAAATGGAATGAAAATTTTCCAACTCTTGGAAAACATTTCCACTAATAGCCCTTGCTCGAGACGAATCAGAGGAATAATTGCTCGGATTGAAACCGAAGCAAAATGAAATGAAATGAAAATTTTCCAACACTTGGAAAAAATGTCCACTGATAGCCCCTGCTCGGGGCAAATCAAAGGAATAATTGCTCGGATTGGAACTGAAGCAAAATGAAATGGAATGAAAATTTTCCAACATTTGGAAAAAATTTCCACTAATAGCCCCTGCTCGGGACAAATTAGAGAAACCGTAGCTCGGGTTTGAACCAATGCAACACGAAATGAAGTGAAATTCCTGTCGCCAGGCGTAAGTTTTTCTCGAGGTGTTAGTAGGAACACCAAACCTTGATGTTTATTGTGGCAAAGTAATCTGAATAGGCAACAGTTGTGAAATCTTTCTTCATTGAAAATTGATACATCATATATTCAAGGAGCAAAGGGGAAAAACAAGCAGCTCAAATACATTTTCTTTTAAAAAAATTTTCCTAAGCATAGAACTTCCTAAGCTTAGTGGCATTCCAGGGGTTGCCAATTGGTGTGCCGTCCATTTCTGCTAGCTTGTAAGATCCATGTCCGGCCTTTGCGATTACACGGAAAGGGCTCTTGTAGGTTGGTTTGAATTTAGTCTTCTTGGACTTCTGGACCACTTCTTGGAGAACAAGATCATACACATTGAAGGGCCTCATCCGGACATTTTTGTTGTATCCATGAGCGACCTCTTATTGATATGAGGCATGTTTCAGGTGTGCTTCTTTCCTAAGCTCTTTGGCTAGGTCAAACTCCCTGTCCATGGCCTGATTATTGGTCAGCACATCAAAGTTTTTCTATCCAAGTCATTGGGATTAGGGTGGCTAGAGGGAGAACAGCTTCCATACCAAATACCATAGAGAATGACGTTCGGCCAATTGAGCGTCGGGGTGTGGTTCGATAGCCCCAGAGAACTTTTGGGAGCTCCTTGACCCATTTGTTTTGTTCGATGCTTCGGGTTGTCCGTTTCCTTGTGGGTATGACACCGAGGAGTGGAAGATCCTAACGTTGTACTTCTTATAGAGTTTCTCGATCGCTCCGGTGCTTGACCCCCGGCAAAAGATAGCCAGAAATGCTTGCGACCTTGGATTGTGTCGTAGAAAGTGTCGCCCCAAGCGTAGGGCTAGGTCGGAGGTAGCATAATAACCGGTAAGACCGGGTCGAATCCACAGGGACCAAACACACCCGGCGTGAGAGTTTAACTTGTGATGAGAGTTTTGGCGTTAAGACGGCCAACTTATGAGGTGGTTTTGTTTGGTGGTTCTCTTCCTATTTCTAGAATGACTCGGAAGATTAAAAACGACAAATTAAACTAAGGCAAAGTCTAAGGGATTTTAACAACCATAACTTAGGCTAATTCGTTCCTCTCTTGTTGAGATTAAGATTCTTATAACCATTTGGCAAACATCTAGGTTGACATCGCTCCAAGCATCACACGTGAAAAGGAGAATCAACCCTTAACTACGAGAGATCAAAAAGATTAACAAACCTAGACTTTGATACATAAAATCGATCCTAACTCTTTGAACTATAAATGGTGTTTGATAAAGTTTAGGATTCTTGTGTCAATTAGACAAACATTTGAGTCGCCCTATCCCTAAGCATCGCACGTACCAAGTGGTCATGCCCCGGGCGATGTGCGATCAAAGGGGTTTACAGACCCGAATTTTGATACATAAAGATGAACCCATGACTTTATTAAACAAGAAGTGTTTGCAATTTGGCGAGAAGAACGAATTAAACCCAAGTCATGGAGTGTTAATCACCCCATGACCGAGCCCATTTAACTACTCACTAATTATGCTTAAGCTAATTAGAAATTTGAAGGAAATAAGATTCATGATTAAACTTGATATTGATATTGAACCTAAGCTTCCCTACACTTTTAAGCCTTGAGAAATTAACAAACAACAAATTTAAACTAGTGTTTCTTAAGGAAGAAGATGGAAAAACAAGAACAAGAGTTAACCGGTAGAAATGCAAATAAACTAGATTTATATAGAGAAAATGATTGTAGCTACAACAATAAACCTTGACAAATTAACTAGAAATGAAAACTTACTTGAGAAATCTAGAGAGATAAAGCTTGAGAAACCATGGAAATGAAAAACTTCAAATACCTAAAGCTAACTAATGGAGGAGATAAGAGAGAGGGAGAGAGAGAGATGATTATATACACAACACTTTCTCTCTCACAAAAATATCATAAAAACAACAAAAGTAGTAAGTTTCCATAAGTGGAAAGTGCAAAAAGTCCACAAAAATTGGTTCGGAGCACTTTTGGACCGGTCCAGAATTATTCCGGACCGGTCCGGAATCGTCTGAAAATTTTTGGGCAATTCTGGATCGGTCCGGATTTATTTGGATCGGTCCGGAATAATTTGGATCGGTCCAAATTGGTCTGGAACTTTCTGGGAAAATTTGGATCGGTCCAGATTGGTCTTGACTTAGTTTTTGTCCCCTTGATCACTTTCATTGGTTTGCGTGTCTCCGGACTTCCTCCAAAGCTCCTAAATGAGTCGTGCGACCCTCGGGGGTGGTGCTCGTCGGTCTTGTGGGTGCTTGTCCAATCCCGGACTTCACCGGGAGTTTAGCTTGAGCGAGACGCGTGGCCTCAAAGCCCTCGGCCACTTGGGATGTTTCGGCTTGTCGGGCCTCAACCAAATCGTCGTTTCGTGGCTCGTGGGGCCCGGCGTTGGCATGCCATGGGGCATGTGGCCCTTGTGATTTCGGCACATTTTCCAAAGCACACAAAACGCGCTAAGTTACCATGTTTGACCTGTAACTCAACAAAAATACTTCTACACACATATCAACCAATTTAAGCGCGAATTCGCGTGTGTGTGTGAACAAAAGGAGCAAGATAAACCCCGGTATATACAATATTAGGGGCTTATCATCCGGCGACAAACTATGTCCCATTATCCGAGATGATTGCATAAGGGACACTGAACCGAGAGATGATGTTCTTCCAAAGAAATCGTTCCACGTCGGCGGGAGTTATAGTGATCAGGGGCTCGGCCTCCGCCCACTTGGTGTAATAATCGGTTGTCGTTATCAGGTGTTTGAATCCTCCTGGAGCCATCAACAACTTTCCCACTGTGTCCAGCCCCCATTGCCCGAAGGGCCAAGGGCTGGTTATCGGATGTAAGGCTTCAGCAGGCTGAAGCAAATGGGAAGCGTGTTTTTGACACTGTTTGCACTTCTTGGCGTATTCTTCTGAAGTCTTTTTTCATTTTCGGCCACCAGTACCCCTAAGTAAGAGCTCGGAGATAGAGAGACCGTCTGCTAGAGTGACACCCACTGCTTCCCTCATGGAGTTCTCGGAGGACGCTCCCAATTTGAGAATCATGGATAACCCTCAAGTCAGGGCTTGTGAAAAACCTTCGGTACATTTTATTGTTCGGATCCAAGTAGAAGTAGGAAGTCTTACACTTGATTCTGTGTGCTTCCTTCTTGTCTGTCGGGAGCTTCTCCTGCTTGAGGTAGGCATAAATCTCATCCATCCCAACTTGGGCCAAGAGTTATGATTAGGACTTCTCTTATCTCATTCTCGATGCTCGGAAACTCTATTTCCCCTAATAGAATGGTTGGATTGGGGAAACGGCCACAAGCCAGTGATGGGAGGCAAGAGCATCCTCGTGGGTGTTTCGCTCTCGGCCCACCCATTCAATATCCACAGTTCCGATTTCTTTTACCAGCTCCCATACTTTGTCATAGTACTTCGCCATTTTTGGGTCCTTCAAACTGTATTGATCTTTGATTTGGTTCACGATCAACTGTGAATTGCTTTAGACTTGCATTGTCTCGGCACCTAGGTGTTTAGCCATCTTTAGTCCGGAGACTAGTGCTTCATATTTAGCTTCGTTGTTTGACGTCGGGAATCCAATGGTAAGTGCATTTTCATGTATAATACCTTTCGGAGAAACAAGCACAATCCCAACTCCTGCTCCTCGGCTATTGGATGCTCCGTCCACATGTAAGTGCCATACTTCTCTTTGGAACATCCTCCACACCTTGCCTTGCCTTTCTTCTGAAAGCTTCTCCTTGTGTCGTGTCTTCGGGTAACTCTCGTTGATTTCTGGGTTATCTTTCAGTTCAAGTGTCAATTCGGCAATGAAATCTACCAGAGCCTGTCCCTTAATAGCTATTCGGGGTTTGTACTGAATATCAAAATTTCCCAACTCCAAGCTCCATTTTGAAATTCTAGCCGAGAGGTCAGCTTTTTTTAGCATGGCCTTTAGAGGGTAATCGTTGATAACAATGATGGTGTGGGCTTGGAAGTAAGGTAACAATTTTTTTTTCGCCGTCACAAGTGCCAAAACTAGTTTTCTAGAGGGAGGTATCTTGTATCGGAGGGAATCAAGGTTTTGTTGGAGTAGTAGATGGGCTAGAAATTAGCCCCTTCTTTCCTTACAAGGATTGAGCTTACCACATGGCCAGATACTGAGAGGTAGAGGTATAAATCTTCTTGAGGCATGGGCATCACGAGGAGGGGAGCTCTGGAGAGATAGTCCTTCAATTGGCCCAGTGCTCGGTCACATTCATCGGTCCACTGAAAAACTCCGTTTGCTTGTTTTCAGGGACTCGAAGAAAGGTCGGCACAGTTCCAAAGACCGGCTGATAAACCTATTGAGCACCGCGGCCATTCCGTGAGCCTTTGCACTTCTTTAATGGTGCCTGAAGGTCTGAGGTTCTAGATTGCAGTTATCTATCTCGATGCCCCTGTTTATAACCATATATCCGAGGAATTTTCCTGAACCGACACCAAATGCACACTTCTCGACATTAAGGCGCAGCTTGTGTTTCTTCATAACAGTAAATTTTTTGGCAAGGTGCTCCAAGTGATTCGAAGCGTGCTTGCTCTTGACTACCATATCATTGATGTATGCTTCCATCGTGTCCCCGAGTTGCTTGGCGAACATTTTTGTAATCATGCGCTGGTAGTAGCCCCGACATTCTTTAGACCGAACGTCATGACTTTGTAACAATAGGTCACTCGGGGAGATATGAAAGTTGTCTTCTCCTAGTCCTCAACTGTCATTGCTATCTGGTGGTACCTACTGTAGGCATCCATCATGCTGAGTCAAGCATGCCCGCTGTAGCATCAACTAACTGGTCAATCCGTGGGAGTGGAAAGCAGTCTTTCGGGCAGGCGTCGCCAAGGTTAGTGTAGTCTACGCAGACGCGCAGCTTGCCATTCTTCTTTGGCACTACTACAGTATTCGCTAGCCACGTCGGATATTGTACCTCTCAGATAACCCTGACATCGAGTAGTCTCCCAACCTCGACTATAACAACATCTGAGTGGGTTGGAGATGAACACCTTGGTTTTTGTACCACGGGCTTCCAAAGAGGATCGACATTGAGAGAGAGATGAACTGAGGGTCAGTGCCTGACATCTCATATGGTGACCAGGCAAAGACCTCAATGTTTCTTTTTAGGAATTCCGCCAGTTGCTCCCTTTCAAAAGTTGTCAATGCCGATCCGAGAAGAAAGTAACGGGTCCCATCGTCATTAATGGGTACAGTGATGAGGTCATCCACCGCTTTCTCCTCGGCAGGCAACCCGACGTCTTCCAAGACCGGACCTTCAGGTTTTTCGATAGAACTTGGTTTTGTCTCTTTCTTTTTCTTTCCCTTAGAAGTTTTCTTCTTCATATGCACCGCGTTCACTTGGCACTTCTTCGCCGCCATCTAGTCACCTTTGATGTCTTCTTGCCATCCTTGGGCACAAATAAATTGGACAACTTGGTGATAGGTTGAGGCGATGGCCTTCATTTCGTGCAACCATGTTCTACCAAGGATGGTGTTGTAAGGACTTAAGGCATCGACAACAAAAATTTCAACTTGAAGGTTTCTTGAGCCTGCCTTCACAGGAAGAATGATCTGTCCCATCGGCCAAACTAGAGCCCCATTGAATCTGAAGAGGGGGGAATCAGCCGGCATCAGATGGTCTGGACTTAGGTTCAGTGCCTTGATGGCTGAATAGTATAAGATCTCAGTGGAACTACCTTGGTCCACGAGCACTTGCTTGACTTTGGGGATTCCCATGTAAATGGAAATCACAAGAGCATTGCTGTAGGGCAGCTGTACACCCTCTAAATCTCGCTCGATAAATGTGATAGTCCATTACTCCTCACGGTTCGAGAGCTTCCATTTGGCATTTCCGCCAATGGTGAGGATTTGATCGGAGGAGCTCAGTGTTGCCCGAAGTGCTGCAGTTTTCTCTTTAGTTGCAGCCCCGTGGATCACATGCACCACAATCTCTTCCAAGGGGTCATTTTGTTGTGGGTGTTATGCTCGGGCTGGTGTTTTTTGTCGATCAATAAACTGGTTCAAGCTCCCCCGCGTAACTTGCCTTTCAAGGAACTCCTTGAAAGGTCGGCAAGTAGTGGTATAATTCCCAGTTCATCGTGAAAAGTACACTTGACTTTACAATCGGCTATTTGGCCCGCCGTTGTCCTCAACTTATTGGCCGGCCAAACAAACAAAGGTTCCTGAGATATAGCCCTTATCAGTTTGTAGAGGGGTTGGTTGAACACAGTGCTTATCACAACATACTCCTGAGGCTTCGGCTCACGCTCTTTGTACTGCCCACATTATTTCATGTCCCTAGTTTAACCTTGTTAATTTGTTTCTTCCCCGAATAATCTCCAGTGTTAGCCTCCTGATTTCTGGAGGTCCTTGAAAGCCTTCTCTCGGATATGATATCTTCTAGTTGAGCAAACTTTTCAATAGTTTCCATCAACCAGCTCCTGTTTGTCGAAGGGTTCAACATCAGTTCTTCAAAGATCGTCGAGGTCTCGTCTAAGCCATACTTGAAAGATGTGGCAGCCATCTGTGGGTCATAGCTTTCAACAGCATTGTAAATCTCCCAATAACGCTTAACATAGTTTCGTAGCTTCTCACCGGACTATTGTTTCAGGCCTACGAGTGTGTCGATCATTTTTGGCTGCGTACTGGTCACAAACCGAGCTGTGAAGGCCTCTTCCAGTTCTTCAAACGAATCGATGGAGCTCGGTTGTAGTTGGTTAGACCAAACTAAACTGATCCCCTGAAGGCTCACTGGGAAAGCCTTACACATCATGGCTTCATCGTAGCCATAAAGTCCCATTAGCTGTCGGTAGTGCACAAGGTGTATCACCACGTCAGACTTGGCATCATATTTTGTGAATTTTGGGACAGTGAAGTTCCTCGGGGACTGAGCTTCCTGGATCTCTCGTATGAACGGTGAGTCCTGGATTTTTTGGAGCCTGGAGTTAATTGGTTTCTCGGATGAACGAGGGGCCTCGTAGGCCTTGCCAGTGCTGAACGCCCTCTTGGTGGTCAGCCTGTGCTGCTTGTCTTTGTCACCGAGCACTGGTGAATGCTCTTTTCATTTTTTGAAATCCCTGGGTTGAATTTCAGCTTAGTATTTTTTTATTCTCCGGTATGTGGGTCCCATAAAACTATAAAATCGCTGGTATCATCCATATCGTACTTCAAAATATTGCAATTTCTCTAATCTCAACTATTTCGAGAACTCCTATCACAAGGAGTATTCTTAGAGATAGCTCGGTCACCATGTTGGTCATCATGGCCACCAGATCTACTGTGCAGGATCTCTCGGCCATCTGCGTCGTACTCAACCAGAGCCCTGTCGTGATTTTTTCATGGCAGAGCGTCATTACGACTGGTTGTCTGGGATCTGGATCGCCCCGTTGTAGATTGGGGGCTTGATGTCGAGTGACCTCCTATTCGAGTGGTGTGCTCTGTACACACGATTTCTAGCCGCCTTCTTGGAGAGGGTGTCTGCTATTTGGGGTGGATTACTCGTCTCAAGGTGTCAATAATGATACACGGCTAGCCTAAACGATCTTTGGCCAAAGGGCGTTGAGTGTGGTGAGTGAGCTAAGTTGTCTGGGCCACCGCCTCGACATCCCCGAACGAGAGGCTGAGGTGGTGGGTTGCTTTTTCGTCAGAGCTTCAATCTAAGCCTTCATAGCAGCCATTTGCTCTTGCATCTATTGCACGGTATCCAAAGCGTTTGGGCTCGAGGTGAGGCCTGAAATAGGGTGGGTAACGATCCCCACCCGAGAGCCACCTCCGGGATTAGTTCCTACCGCCGTAGCGGCATTTCTGTCATCTTCAACAATTGCCATGGAAGAGCTGAGAAATAGAGGAAGAGTACTCTCCAAAGAGAAGTGAAGAACGCTAGGAAGGTGAGAAAATTACTCTATCCCGAGCAGAGTCACCAATTGCGGAGCCCTCTTTCTCTGGTGGTTCTTTCTAACAATGATCAGCGACGGAGATGGTGCATGCATTCTCTCTTAAGTTGTTCCTAGGCCTGCACACTCAACACACCGTTAGCACTGGAATGGACCGTAGAGTCCAGAATGGTATTCCGACGGTCAAGTTAGTAGAGGAAGAAGAAGATGAAGTGTAGATCTAGGGTTTTGAGAGGAGAGTTGAGCGTACATTTTCTAGGAGATGAAGTTTACCTTTTATAGGTGAGCTTGGCTTGGCCTCCATGCACAGCTGTGCTCATCACGTGACTTAACCATTTGGCTAACGTCACGATGATGAGTCCGAAGGAATATACTGTGAACACATGCTTCCAGTAAAATCTTGACATGTGTCATAACCACTCAAATGACGTCACTTGTCATGATCACAGTTTGTTACACACACATGCAACATTATCTGCTCTGCTAACTCAACACCGGTCTTTCGACATGCTTCCACACAACAAAGTTGGTTTAAGTCACCCCTCAGGTGTGCCTCGAGGTCTATTGACATTAACTCAAAAAACGTGTTAATGAATCAAGTACGGGGCAGATCTCGGTGAATATCCGAAGAGTCCCTCAAAGATAGTTTCTCGAAAACGATCAATGAGGTGTCTAATTAAATGAACCAGGTGTTCGGGATATCCGGACCCCTACAAGATTTGATTTTGGCTAAAAGGAATTTCATCTTTAGAATTGAGATTGATTTGTAGCGGAATATTGGGTTTTGCTTTGTTTAGAATTCTAAGAAAGGTAAACCTTTGGGAATAAGGAGCTTTGGTAAGGGCATAGTATAGGGGTTAATACTTAATAGCATAATTAGGGTATCAAAAATTTCTATACAGCGTGCCTGACAAATGTTTCACTCGTTCCAAAAACACCCTCAACCAAAACATTCCCAAATCCAAAATTGAGAGAGAGAGAGAGAGAAGTTGTAGCAATCACGCTCTGTATGGCTTATGAATTCTGTCGTTGGAGAGGTGCAAATGGTCTGTGACATCGGTGGCGAGGCGATGATGGGCGCCGGTGATGGGACTGGGAGGGGCTTGGGGTTATGAAGGACCAATGGGAGTAGACCATTAGAAAAATGAGGTGGAGGTCCAAGAGTGTTGTTGTTTGAATATGGTGGGTTGTTTTGTCATGGGGAGAGTCGGTGGTGGTTGGCAGTGAGAATGGGAGAGCTTAGACGACATTATTTTTTGATGGATTTTTTAGAGGTGGTGGTTATTAATATTTGGGTTATGTAGGGGAGTGGGAAATTTGACGCCATAGGTGGAGAGACCCACTTCTTGTTCTATGGGTATACTTGTAGTGAAAATATTGGATTTAGTGATTTCGTGAGGATAGGGAAGAGTGGTAAATGTTAGGAGTGATTAGGGGGAGTGGACGTGATAGTGGTGTAAGCATAAATGGTGGTTGTCTTAACGTGGAGTATTAAAAAAATTAACTGATACTCTTAACTGATAAGGGTTACAAGTGTAAAGACACATAAAGTTTTTGTCTAAATTTAAAGAGAATACTCCAAAATTTTGAACTTGGGGTTTGGGGTATAAATTGCAAACGGTTTTTAAGTGAAGAGTTAAGTGTAATATAACTTGGATTTTGGACTTGATGATAACACATGAAAATCAGAGGGGGATACGAGTGAAATTATCTTTATATATTCGTGTGTGGCTGGGAAGAGAGGGAGAGAACACACAAAAAAAAAATTAGAGAAGAGAAGAAGAAGAGAGAAGAAGAAGAAGAAGAAAATAGGAGAAAAGGAGGAGGAGGTCTCAGCTGCCACCACCTCCGGCGACCTCCACTGCCATGTCTAACCACCATCTCGACCTCCCCACTTCACCTCTGCAAGTATAGCTCTCATCTCCCTCGTTTTTATCAACTTTTATCGAAAATTTTCGTGTGTATATGCTGATATGAACAGTAGTTTTATCACAGCAGACTGGGTCTCGGTTTTTGATTGATTTCTCCTTCTTAAACGGCTAATTAGGTTTTGGTTCCTTCATATGATTTAAATCTAATTCAGAGAGCTTTCTTTTGCCGCTGGAATCACTCAAATCCATTGTGAATTCGATTTACTATGAATTTTTGAAATCGGGTCTGCAGATCTGGAAATTTTTCTCTAAGAAAGATTTGTGTAGCCTTTGTAATTGCTTATTTTCTCATCTTAGGAGAACGAACTAGATTTTGGTCCCTTCTTAAATTTTTAATTACATTTCATTACGAAACTTTTGGCACCAGAATCACTCAAAAACATTAAGAGTTCGATTTATGGTGATTTTTAAAGTTAGGCTGTCCAGTTCATCAATTTTCCTGCCGATCTCTGTTTTGGCTGATTTTTTTGATATAGTTCTAGAGCTTGTAAATTTATGAAACTTTTACAGATGATACCCATAGATGTTCTCTGTGTTGTGTAAAAATTTCAGAGGTTAATTAAATTTATAGAAAATATGAAAAAATCGTGAACCAAGCTGTGATCTATTTCACTATTCTACTGGATCTGGGTTTTGTGGCCTTTGTTTTTTGGTGCCTTAGACCTAGTAAATCATGTCCTTATTTTTTGAAATTTTTATATGATGTACATACATGAGTATACCAGATTTTGTCCAAAAACTTGAGTACAATATAAAGTGGCTATTTTTAAACAACTTGATGCGTTCTGGAAATTCGAAAATCTGGGCAGATTGTTGAGTGCTGCGTATTTTTGTAAATTATGTGATAATTAATATGTCTATTGGTTATGGGTCCCTATGGAGGTTAAACACTAATAAGTTAGTGATGTTTTAGCTTTGGAATCATTGAACAATATTGAGTACACGAATTTTGATGAATTTTTGAATGCAAGGCTGTTTGGTTGAAATTATGTGTATGATGCTTCACGGATACATAAAAGCTTGGAGCTTGAGTTTCGGGAGTTAGGGTTTTGCTCAAAACCCATCCAAGTAGGGATTTCTCTCCTCTCTCTATATATCTATGTGTCTAGTTAATAAACTCTTGATTTCCATATGCGATTTTAGTAGATGTTGTATTGTGAAATTTCTAATTTGTGGCTTAGACCAAAATTGAGGCTTTTGTGATATTCATGTGTACATGTTAAATGGCTTTCCTAGTAATGAAATTGGGATATTTATAAGTGTATTTGAGGTATGGACTGACGGAGACGCTTACGGTTTTGACCGTGGTGAAATTACGAAAATGCCCTTAATCTCATGAGTTTGGGAAGGTTTGACATGTTGAGACCTTGGTAAGTGAAACGGTCGGTGGAATGTTTAAATGCCTAATCCTTTAGCCTTTTACATTCCTTAAATTGAGTTGTTGGTTCGTGGAGTTGAACATGTTGTGTTGTTTATTGTGTGTTGTTTGTGATTTGTTGTTGTGTGTGATTGGTTGTGTGTTATTTTTTTTACATTCCTTGATTGTTTTGTTCATGTCTGTGTTGTTGGAAATTGTGTGGTATTTATTGTACATTGTATGAGGGGTGTCTTGATATTAAGGAAATATCTATTGAAGACATTAAAATGCGTGGTTATGTTGAGAAACTAGAGGGTTTGGGTGTGTTGAGAAGTAAAAGAAGTTGATCCTTAGAGAAAAGACTGAGACAAAGTCGTGGTGATCCTAAGGTGGTGTTGAAGTGGAAATTAAGTGCTAAAGAGTACTTCCGATCAGTTTGAAACTTTCAAGCGTGGTTATGTTTATATGGTGTTGTGTATGCGCGAGAGTGTATTATTGTGAGTGTGTGCGTGTATGTGTATGTGTATGTATGTGTGTGACAAGACGTGTATTTAAAGAAAAGACTTTTAAAATTTGGCTCACGCATTGTAGGTTGACTCACAAGCATGGTGCACTGCATATATATATAGAGTTTGTTTCAGGGATTTTCCTACTGGGCTAGTGTAACTCAACCTATCAATTTTCAGGTCTTCGATGAGGAGCATTGCGTGAAGTGCATTGGGAGTGCATGAAATCTTTTGGAGGCATCTTTTGTCATTGTTTCTTATTGAAAAACTTAGTATGTATTCATTTGTGAGTTGATCATGTATTTTATTAAAACTAAGATGGGTTTGTAAACTTACTTTTTAAAATTTTCTTTTGTTTAGAAGGATGTAACCAATTTATCATTTCTATTCATGTCTTTCCAAAGGGAGACGGGTACTCTTTTTATAAGAAGCGTTGTGGTGAGATAAAAAAAGAAAATTTATGAGATGTGACACTTTTGTTTCTAAAAATGTTTACTTTTTATTGTTTAAAAATTGAGGGCGTGACAACAAGGGTATCTGTGCTTTTAACTTTTTGTATATTACTAACCAAACAAAACCAAAACAAGCTGAGTCTTATGTCCCAATCAATTTGGGTCGGCTACATGAATTCTTTTTCTTTGTTGAGCTCTGTCAAGCACTGCTTATTCACTTAAACCTTGTAGACACTTTTTTTGCGCGCTACTGCATGTAATGTCAATTTGGGTCTTCTCCTCCCAGGAACTTTGTTAACCAAAGTTATCTTATCCGCTCTGTTAACTACTCCATCCGCTGGTCTACGGTAGACATAACTCTTTGTTTATTACTATATAAAATAAAAAAAATAATAGATACCATTAGCAAATAACGGTATCTTAGCTTATTACTCCCTCCATTTGAAAATAAGTGTCCCACTCTCTCTTGCCGTTTTTCAAATAAAAAAATTAAGTACTTCCGTGTATCGTGTTTCGAATTTTTTTGTACCAAATTAAAGTATTCATTCTTCCGTGTATCATGTTTTGAACTTTTTCACACTGAATTACAATACACAAAAGTACGAAAGTTTTTATTTGAAAAATGACACGACATTTGGTAGTGGACACTGATTTTAGAATGAAAAGAGTTATTCTTTTTTATTAAACAAAATCAACAAATATGCTTAATAGATAGTATGTATTATGTAACATGTTCTGCACCTCAAAAATGGAAAAGATTTTTCACTCAAGACAACATGCGTTTTCTTAAAAAACTGGAAACATATAGGTCAAATGTCTTCTACTTCAATGAACTAAGAAAAGAAATTATATTGACATACCTGTGTTCCTTCTTTCTGGGTTATGAATTTGGTGGGATAAGGCTTCATATCGCTTTTATAGAAAAGAAATTATATTGACACACGGGTACTTGACACGGGTACTCGTGGGATAAGCGTGAGACACGTGGGTATTCCGTATTCGTGGGATACGCGTGAGACACGTGGGTACTTGTAGGATACATGGCTAGGTGTGAGTACTTGTGGGACTGCTCACCCCGTTTGTTTTTATTTACAGGTAATAGTCGAACCCATGAGTTGGAGTGCTTGATGTGCATGAGTTGTGAATATATGCATGGCACAAACATATGCATACCATTTTGTAAACTTTATATGATATCACTTTGAGGCGAAATTGTAATTTTAATTACTCATTATCATTTTATTCGGAAGAATGTAATAGGATTAATTTCTCTTCATGCAATATATATTTTTTTATGAGACATGGGTGATTGATGTGAAGTAGAACTATGCTTAATCGGAAATGAAATTTAGATTTTGTTGAAAAATCGAGACAGTAGTACCAGAAATATTGCAGGCTATAACAGAAATACTGCGCTCTTTGTTTTCTTCGTGTGTTATCACTATTGTCTACTTCACTTTCATCACCTCATGCTCAGTTGCTACTGCTACTAATGATGGATTGTTTTTTTTTCTTTTCCAGATCGAAGCTTTAATGGAGTATGCCGCCGTTCTACTTTTGGGTTATTGACTATGAACATCAAAGCTGGATTTTGGTTGTAGATGTGCTTCGATGTTTTTGGTCATCCATTTGTTGAAGTTGAATTACTTTAGTATTTTGCGGTGTAGGGGTTTTGGATTTTTTATTTTCCTCGTGTTATGATTAGACTTGTTATTTTCTGCTTTTGGAATTTAGATACAAGTTATTTGGTGGACTTTTATGTATGAAAGTTTGGATTTATTTCGTAGAATTTATTTTTTTAGTATTCATTTACATATTGGCAGGAAATCAAAATGGGAAAAAAAATTGTAGCCAATTTCAATATTTAAAAGTGGCGGCCAAAAATGTTGTGGGATATACATTCACCGACTAGAATTTAGTAGGCAAATGGGAAGCAAGACCGACTAGAATTTAGTAGGCAAATGTGAAGCATGCCCGACTAGAATTTTGGTAGGCAAATGTGAAGCATGCCCGACTAGAATTTTGGTAGGCAAATGTGAAGCAAGCCCGACTAGAATTTTGGTAGGCAAATGTAAATGTGAAGCAAGCCCGACAAGAATTTTGGTAGGCAAATGTGAAGCATGCCCGACAAGAATTTAGTAGGCAAATGTTAAGCATGCCCGACAAGAATTTAGTAGGCAAATGTTAAGCATTGCCCGACTAGAAAAATATTGCCCGACTAAATGTTGGGTCGGGACTCATTGTCGCCAATTAATTGACCTTGGCCGACTAAATATTTTTTAGTCGGCGACGACATTTGCCGACAAGCATTGCCCGACTAAAATTTCCGACCAAAAATCTAGTCCGGAAAATATTTTGCCGACTAAAATGGCCACATTAGCCGACTAAAATTTAGTCGGGAATTGTGAAATTTCTTGTAGTGTTTGTACTAATTGACTTGTTGTATGTTAAAGAAAAAACCAACAGATAAGAGTATCTCTTCTCATCAATTCTTTGTATACCTTTAACAGATAACGATATATGTGCTTATTAATTTCTTACAGGAGAATAAGAAATTAATAACAGATACCCTTATCTGTGTCTTAAGGGTAATTGGGGTATTTGTACTAATTAACTCTTTTATGTTACTATGTAATAAAAATCAATAGCCACCCTTGGAAAATAACGGTATCTGTGCTAACTAATTCTTTGTATATTAAACAAGATCATTAGATACCTTTATCTATGTGTTCTTATAAAAGCAAATAAAATAGATAAAAATTCTTATTTGTTCATTTTTTTGGGAATAAAAACAGAGTTTTAATTTGCAGGGATACCTTTATCTAATGATTTTCTTGAAGTTATGAAATATTGATCTAGGATAGAATGACTCCAAAATTTGGGAGGAATAAATAGTCATGAATACACAAAGTGAAGTGAAAAGTATTTTGGATAGAATCTTTTTGAAAAGTATTTTGGAAATGTGAAGTGAACAAAGTGATCACTTTGTTCACTTCACATTTCCAAAATACTTTTCAAAAAGATCACTTTGTTCACTTCACATTTCCAAAATACTTTCAAAAAGATTCTATCCCCATCTCTCATCTCTCCAATCATTAATCACATTTCATTCTCTACTCATACCCCTCTCCAATCATTATTCTCATTTCTCTCTATCTCTCTCCAATTATTACACCTCTCTCTAATTATTACTTTTTTAATAAACTCATCCAAACACTATCTCAAAAATATTTCTCACAAAATTCTTCTCAAAACTCTCAACCAAACACAGTGAATATTTTGCCTATTTGAAAGGAAGGACAATGAATTTTTGCATTCAAACATAAAGACTATTATCTCAAAATTTTAGAATCAACTCTTCATTGTCAAATTCCCGCTCGCTTGTTCTCTCACAGACTTTCTGCTTATCTCTCTTTCTCCTTGAGTCCATTTTAGATATAAACCCTACCTCAACCACCAATACAATAGTGTATTTGCCCTCATACTGCTTCCCTAGTTTGATCAAGTTGATCTCCCCATCACACAAATAGATGTCATTTCAGTTGCCACGTTTCAGTTCTCGTGTATTAAGGGCAAAATGCTGCTTTCCTGTTTCACCTTTATTATTGAAAGTAGAAATTAAAATTAGTGGGGTGGTGGTCAGCTGGAGGTGTGGTGATAATTTTTTTGAATTTTATGTTCGAAATTAGAATTTTTAAAAATTAGTGGCATCTCACTAATTTGTTTAGTTGCCGGAAGTGATTGGCCAAAGGTGGGGTTGTGCCCTGCTGGAGGTGGGGTAGTGATTTTTTTTAATTTTATGTTCGAAATTAGAATTTTTAAAAATTGGTGACATCTCACTAATTTTTTTGGTCGCGGGAAGTGGTCGGCTAGTGGTGGGGTGGTGGTCGGCCGGAGGTTGGGTGTTAATTTTTTTGAATTTTATGCTTGAAATTAGAATTTTTAAAAATTAGTAACATCTTACTAATTTTTTTGGTTGCCAGAAGTGGTCGGCTAAAGATGGGGTGGTGTTCGGCCAGAGGTGGGGGTGAGATTTTTTTGAATTTTATGTTCGAAATTAGAATTTTTAAAAATTAGTGACATCTCACTAATTTTTTTTTTTCTTTATATTTGATTGCAAAAGTTTTTTATCCATTACTTTAAACATGTCTGTTTTGATTTTTTTACTAAGTAACCCAAATAAGGAAGCATTCTCTGAATGACTTCACACTAACTGATATATATATGTACATATGGAAAACAGTAAAAGTTCTGCATACGCATGAGAATTTAAAGCCGGAACATGTCCTATACTGCTATGCCTAGCGAATAGATGAGGACAACTCTTGAATCTACTCCTCTTTATTATCATTTTAATTTTTTTGTATTTTCCGATACATAAACATTGAGATCAAAAGAGAAGTCTCCACTCTTTTTTTTTTTGGTCATTCTTCACCTTTAAAAAATTTGATCCCAAGTTCCCACCTTCACCTTTGCTTTGTACCATTAAATCGAGTAAAATTCCTCTCTCTTTGTCCCCCCTTTACCTGTATTTGTGTTCACATAAATTTCCATGAAGTCTGGAGAAAGCTCAGAAAAAAGGATGACAAAATTCGACTTGATTTGAATTCAGAACGATTGTAGATGTTACAATCCCTTCTTTTGATCATTTCTTCCTTCTTTTCTATCTTCTGCAACCTAAAACCTTGATTCGAGATTTCTCTTTCGAACTGGGGAAGACCTACTTTTCTTGACCGTAACACGGAGGACCTGATTTTTCCGCTTTCGAAGGAGGTACGGTTTGAAATTGGGTGAGCTTTTTCTTGACCCAAAGTGATCGTTCGGGTTTGGTGTACATGCATAGACACACCCACATATATGTATGTGTGTGTGTGTGATCGATTGTGTGACTGAGAACCCGTTTCATTTCGATCAGGTGGAACGATTTTTTTAATGTTTGTAATCTATTGGGTAGTCCATCCCTTCTTAAATGTTTTGTTTTGTAAATCAAACTTATTAAAGAGAAATTATCATTGCACCTTTCACCTCCACTTTTCAAAATTATCCTCCACTTTTACCCACTAACTCTTTACCTATTAAATTTTCAAAACCCCTTTATTTAGGGATAGTCTAAAATGGAATACTCTACTTTTATTGGGGGACGCAGGGAGTATTTGTTTGCATGTTTTCATATACGGAAGTATTCAATGGTTTTCTATGATTGTGCTTCGACTTTTGAGATAGAATATGCACGTAAGACAGATCGTGTTGTTAGGTGGTTCGACCGTGCTTGTGAGACAGTCCTCTATGGGATAGTCCATGCTAGTTAACAACTCAACATATCATCTTGATAATTATCGGAAAGGATTGCAAGCCCTGTCAAAGTCATATAGCATCAATAATGTACGAGTACTCGTAACCCTAAATATAAGTATATAAGTTTAAAGTGTTATTACAACTCAATGTGAAAAGATGAAATATAAATCAAGTTACAAAATTATCTCTTAAAAAATTATGAGTTCAAAATGATGGTATAACTCCTCTTTAAGCTTTCAAAAGATGCATGCAATCACTCCATGTTGGGTACTTGAAATTATTAGGGTGAGCTCACCAGCCCAGTAGAGAAAAGTCTAAAAAGAAACAAACTAATTGGCGTTTGTGTCTACAGATGAGAGGTAAACCCTAATTCAGCCTCGTAGGGTTTGCATTGATTTTTGTTGTCTAATCTTGTATGTGGGGATTCGTTTCCCAGCACATAGAGCTCTTGTTCAGATCTATGGGCGCCATTAGAAAAGCCTCTAGTCCTGTCTTCTTCACTCTATCTTCTTCATTGCATTTTCTGTCTTCATTCCAATCTTCTATTCTTACGCCCCAGATGAGAAGAGAAAGGGCTTTTGAAATTACAAAAGGTTGTCTCTTGACTTTGAAAGTTTACGTATTGTGTACTCAACTTTCACAGGTGAGTGGTATAAATGCTATACCAAAAAGCTAATACACTCATAAAATGATTATTAAATATTAATCGAGTATTTTTAAATATATAGTGGATTTATATATATGTATAATGGTAGTACCGATAAATCTGAAAAGGTACCCACTATCGGTCGATATCGCTAGGTACGGTACGGTAGTGGTATCGGCCGATACCGGGTGCTATTTCGGATTTATCGCTACTACGTATATAATGGGCCTAGTAAAACTGGTTAGTTATAAGTAAATAGTTGGTGATTTTTACTGGGCTTAATTATATTGACTGGAAAAGGAATTTGGATTCAAAACCAGTATGAGATTCTGAACCTTGGTTAGGAGTGTTTTACAAGTGTTGCTAAACTGCTTATAAAATGAATAGCAAGAAAGATTCAAACTTTCTCAAAGGTGGGTGTTGATAGGCGACCATATTTTTTATTGGTGGGAAAATTCTCTAACTTGGTAAAAATTCTTGTAATGGACCTTCCATTATAATGGGCCTAGTTAAACTGGCTATTGTAAGTAAATAGTTGGTGATTTTTTCTGAAATTTTCTTAACCAGCATTCTGTTTTTGTTTTCTTGTCCCAACATTCAGCAAAGGAATTTACGAGAGAGCATTCTAGAGTGAGAGAGAGTTCTAGGTGGTTGGGTTTCCACCCCCAACCCACACCGCCCCCCACTCTCTGTCCCTCATCGGCTCCAGGCTCTCTCTCGTCTCTTTTTCAACTCATGGTTGTGAGGTGTTGAGACTCTTTCCTTGGGAGCAGGGACGGATCTAGGAATTCTCCACAGCGGGGGCACCAATGTTAAAGTCAAGAGCAAGTAAACTAAATGATACTCCAAAATTTAGGAAGCTAATTTTGGGACTCCCTTTTTCAAAAGGCCGACGTCTATCTTCATCGTCTTTCAATATCTTGGGGAATCATAATCGATTCCTTCATCATCATCTCTCATCCGAGACTCGAATGGTATCGGTTGTGTCACCATTGGGTCGCCTCTTGATCGAGGCACCCCTGTCTGTCACTCGAAAATTTGGCTAAGTATGGAAAAGTATCTTTTTTCGGAAAGTTTCGATTTGGCAGATAAAAAGTGCCGGTATTTGTTCCTTGGATTTTTCTAAGCATAATGGTATAATCGGATGATCTTTTCAAGTATGGGAAGGTTGTCTTTTGCCCCTTTTCTTCGGAGAAAAACGTGTTGTTTTTCACATTTGTACTAAAAGTGGGGGATGAGATTTTGATAAGATTGAAATATCAAAATTTTGAAAATGCCATTGTTTCCGAAATGGGGGTACTTCCTTATTTTCATAAATAAATTAAAGTAAAGAAAACAGAAAAAAATAAGTGTTCTGAAGGGGTACTTCCTTATTTGTTTTCCCTTATTTGTAAAAAAAAAAAAAAAAATCCTGAAATTGAGGGGGGCAAGTGACCCCCCAGGCCCCCCCTTGTATCCGTCCCTGCTTGGGAGGGAAGACCTCGTCACCCATCATTTTTGTACTCGGGAGCTTAGATTTGGGTTTTGGCTGGCTTTGTCGACGGATTTTTGAGCTCTCCAACAGTGACGATGATGGCATTTGCAGCGAATCCGGTGGTGGTCCTTCTGCTTTGAGGTGGGTATGAGCTTTTGAAGGTACAAATCTGGTCACTTCACCTTCCATGAGTGTCTGATGGGTTTGACTTCGATGCTGATTTCTTGTGGCATTTTTGTTTGGTTTGTTTTTGTTTTTGCTTATTTTCTTTTGTTTTGTAGTTTTAATCTCTTCTCTATTTAAGCCTTTGGGCCGTATAGTTTATATCTGGTTTTTTTATATATCAATATAAACTGCATTTTCTTGTTTCTCTAAAAAACATTAAGCAAAGGTAGGCTACTAACTTTCTCGTTTGTCACCTGGCACACTACGTTTATTTGCGGTGGCGATTCCAAACTGTTTAAGGTTCAGACCACTCAAAAGATCAGTGGTGTAGCAAGTCAACCTTGTAGAATGGAAAGCTAGAAAATGAATTATACTTGTCAATAAGCTAGGGATGCCCTCGCTCAAGGCTGGGGAGTTGGAGTTGGGAGCTGAATAATTCTCTGAGGTATAGGCCCTGTGGCCTATTCTTGCAACTTGAGTTTCCTCTTTCTCCATACATAGTTTGGTAACTAGGTCTCAACTCTCAAGCTTTCTGTTTTCGTGGAAGTAGTTATGCTTTTGACATTTAAAGTACTGTTTAGATTTTGGTGCAAGTTTTCAATGTGTACTACACTTGTAAAATTTATGTTCAGTTTATTGAGATTTACTCATGTTGAAGATATGCCTTCCTTGACTTCAAGCCGTTCAAAGAAGGTGCGAAAAGCAGTTTTCAGCCTCGCTTGTCTGGAAAAAGGAAAGTCTTGTCTAGACCAGCGGGTCTAGGATGATTTGGGAAGTTTCTGCCTCGCTTGTCCGGACAAGAGATGCACATTTTCATGCGGTTGCGCGTTTTAAGTAGGGTTTTGACCTAATTTTTTTGTACTTTCTTAGAAATAAGAGTCTTGTGGCCTTCTAGGGTTTTAAGTCTTTTATTCTTGGGATTAGATATTAGGGTTTGAGTGTGTCTCTATTCTATTTGTGAGATGTTTTGTGCTCTTTAGGTCGCTCCTTAGAGATTTGTCCCTTGATTACGGGTATAGCTAGCTCATTGTTTTTCTTCGTTTATAGGGAATCATCTTGCTCTTTCCCCGTGGATGTACCTTTAGAGCTTTGTGCTTGAGGGGGAACCACGTAAATCTTGTGTCTCATTTTCTCTGTTGATTTGTTATATTCTCATGATTCGTGGCCTGTCACAACAACTCGTCTATTATTCTAGCTGAAATGTATGTGGTTAGATGGGTATTTCACTTTGTATATATGAACTGATGGATTAAATTTTGGATGTCTTCTTTGATGCATTTCATTTTGGTTTGGAAATCAGCTTTGTATAGAATTTTGGTTCTGGTTTGTTATTATTATTTCTCTATTTATTAACCTGAAAACACAACTAGTCTTATGACTCCACTTCAGGTGGATTTACGATGGTGTTTTTGGGAGGGTCGCAAATTAGCTTGACATCTACAACACAAGCCTCCTTTTACAAAACTATTTGCAACGAAAATTGCAAACAAGCTTGAACTAGAGATACTCCCTCGTTGAACAAACTATAATGAGTAAAAACTCAGTTTTCACTAATCATAAACAACCAAATTTTAATGTCAAAACCTACAACTTACTTTATACTAGAAACTATGGCCGAAAAGGAAACATCAAAACAGGTAGCTGAATCTCGATTAATAAAGAAATAAAGAAAAAATGAAATATTAAACTAGGAAACTAAGATACCTAATTTCCTAATTCAAAGAATCCTAGCAAGATATATGAATAAATATTCCTATTACATTAAGACAAACTGGGAAAGTAAAATCTTAATTAAATAAAACAAACCTACTAAAATACTAATATGAAAGAATAAAATAAAATTCCTATATTTCTAAAATTCTTCCAATATTGGTCTACATCATTCTCTCCGGCTTGAAAAAACTCGTCCTCGAGTTTATACAGTTGAATTCGCTAAAACTTGTCCACATCCATCTTGTGCTTCAAATTGATTTTTGCAACCCCAAACTATAAGGAAAAGTCTCGAAGATGTGAACGAATAATTTTCATAAGCAACACAAATCCATCATTCTTCCAGATCAAAATACATTGACTATTGCATGTAGTATATTTTAAAAACTCCCAAAACGGATCAACAAATTCACTATTTTGATCAACCTTACCACCTTCATGCTTTTCAAAAAAATCAAATCTAATTGATTCTTCAATATCACTCTCCAACAATGCCAACCTTGTAACACCTTTTTTTTTGCAAATTTTTTTTGTTTTCTACTTTTATAATTTCTCCACCGGTTGTTCGTCAAAAACTGGTGGCTTACCCCAATCCACTACTGGATCTGGAATATTATTTAAGTGAAAGGCCACTCAATAGCCTCATCCACCAAATCAACCTCTAGGATTTTTTCTGGTGTCACAACTCCCTAGAATTCAGAAAAGTTGATCTTTGAACCAGATTCCCAAGGTTGATGATCATGATTTGAAACCTTGACCGCCCTTGTCCTCCCCCTCGGCTGATAGTTACCCGCTAAAAGTTTGGTGATAGAAACGTCATCCAACATGTCCTCTTTCGAAAACCAAGGTATAACAAGACGACGGCGAGGCAGATTTCCTCCAACAAACAAGGCAGCAAATTTGATCGGTCACGCTCCCAATGCCTCTTCCAATCGTTGCTCAAGTTGTTGAAACCTTTCCTTCGTTCGCGTTTCTCAAGCAACATCATTCCATTCATAGACTTCCTCAACAAAAGATGTACGACCGCCTCGTCTACCTTGACCTCCAGCACCTCCTTTGGCCATAGCCAAGAAAGGAACTTGCGCTCTGATACCAAATGATGCAGGGAGAAGCCTCCTTTTACGAAACTATTTGCACCGAAAATCACAAACAAGCTTGAACTAGAGGTACTCACTCGTTGAACAAACTAAAACGATTAAAAACTCAGTTTTTCAATAATCATAAGCAACCAAATTTTAATGTCACCCTACAACTTATTTTATACTAGAAACTAGGACTAAAAAGAAAAAACAACAAAACAGGAAGCTGAATCCCAGTTAATAGAGAAATAAAGATAAAAGGAAACATTAAACTAGGAAAGTAAGATACCTAATTTCCTAATTCAAAGAATCCTAGCAAGATATATAAATAAATATTCCTACTACATTAAATAAATATTCCTACTACATTAAGGCAAATTCGGAAAGTAAAATTTTAATTAAGAAAAACTCACCTACTAAAATATTAACATGAAATAATAAAATAAATTTGCTATATTTCTAAAATACTTCCAATATTGGTCTGCATCATGAGTCAATAGTAACAGAGGAAGGGATCAATGGTTTGACAATGGGGAGACGTTAATAAGAGAGTCACTAAAACTTCTAATATGAATTTACAATGCTGGAAATGTTGCCAATGATTAAGAGAAATTGTTTCCACCTTACCTTTTTTTTTTGATCAACTGCAAATTTCATTCCAAGAAGCCAAACAACACTTAGATGAAATAATCATAAAATTTGGAAAGAGCTACAACTATTGATCATGGGACACGAGCAACCTTCGAAGGCAAACATGCTCAAAGAGGTATTACTGCAGAAGCAGACAAACACAATGTGGTGTAAGGTCCGTCCAAGAACCAATAGAAGAGCATCTTAGAGCTCAATCCATTTGAACTGTCCTTAAAATGGCTAATGTTGGCATTCAAGACGTGAGGAAACTGAGTCACTCACAATGGCAAAGGGATGCTCTAGTTCAAGTTTCTGCTAACACTTCGAAACTCCAAACGCTGTAGTATACCAGACAACCCACAACAAGCCGGACCTCCTTGCAAGAACCTCTGACAGGAGACTGGTGAACCAGTCTAGCAAGAACCAGACGACAGAAAACTAAAAACAAAAAAAATTATTTACTCTCCAAACTATTGGGTGGAGGAGTATAGATCACACATTTTTCATGTATGAAACTCACAAAGAGATTGAACAAACACACTCAATTTTATTGATGTTCTCTTGCTCTACACTTGATGAAAAAACTTAACAGATTACACACCTATTTATACGTATTACAAGAAGAAAAATAAATAAATACATGATAAACTCATATTTAATGCAAATCACAAAATGAATCACGGAAACTTAAAAAGTCTTCGCCTGATATTTCAATAGTAACCCACGTTTTTTTGTTTGGGCTGCTGAGAACCCACTTGGTTCTCTCAAGTTTATCTTTTCTTCACAAACCACCCACCAAATCTGGGGAAAACCCAGATTGGTACAATACCGGACCAAAGCCGGTGGAAACAAGACAAAAATAAACAACAAAAACAAAAAACCACCATCTGCCGCTCTCACCCATTATTACCACACTTCCGGCCACCATACACCGGACCCCAAACTCCATCTCCACCGTACCAATTAGAACCCATGGAGCTAGATCCACATCTTCGTCGGAGACCGCCAAAGAGGCCGAGCAAACCCAGGAACAGAACCACTACACATGAAGAAAACGAGCCAGGATGGGTAAGGACACACCTTCAGGTGGGAGGTTGAGAGAGAAGGGGAAGAGGGGGTGGGGGGGCAAAGGTGGAGGGAGATGACCGACCTCCACCCCCCTAACCCTAGCAGCCTAAAAGTTTCCACCTCACTTGTTCAGGATATCACAGTAATTGAGGGAGAGTGATATGAATCATTTTAATGAAGCCCAATTTGCGGTGTCAATTTTATGGGCAGACTGACGTCAATTTTTCAGAGTTAAAAAATGGTGGACCAAATTGTTTGTGTTACATATCCGCAATGGAGATAGTTATCCTTATTCTATGCTTGAACAGAGTTCCAAATAGAGATCCGATACTGATTTTCGACTGATCAAAATAGCTCAAATTTAAAGTTGAACTAGTACATGGAATTTGATAGTTTCATCATGATATATTAACATGAGTGTCTTATATTCTTCGTGCCGATAAATGTAGTCATACAAGAATTTTAATGGAATATCTACCCTCAACAATAACCTAAGAAGCATGACCATGTTTATAGGCCTCACGTATCCATGTCCGACACGTGCTGGCTAATGGCGACGGATACGACAAGACACTCTCCGGGCACGTGTAGGACATGCTCAAATACTTGTCAATTTTTTTCTTGTATTTCTTTTATTCAAACACATGGTAGATGTTCTAGGGCATGTTGGCAAAACTCATAAAACGTGCTATGGACATATTAAAGGTTAAAATCTAATTATTAAAACTCAGCCATAGGTTAAAATTTCCACCAATGTATAATCATGTATACTTTTATGCAGACTGCTAATTTATCTTCTTTGTATTGTTTCTAAATTAGATAGAAATAAAGATTTCGTAATTTATATCAATTCATCACATACATCTATAATACAAATAAATTTTACATTCGACATATACCCAACGTATCCGTGTCCTAATTTTTGAAAAAATAACGTGTGTGCATGTTCGTATCCCATATCCGTGTCCGTGCTTCTTAGACAATAACTATTGATCGTTGGTAGCGACGCAGTTTACTGAGGGGCAAAATGTCTAACTAGTTGGATTCAACTATAGCAGTAGCCGCCGCTAAAACTCTGTAGGCTAGCTCTATAGTTGGACAAACATAGCCTTGGACCGGTTTCACTCCCACCACCACTAACTCTTATAGTTTGAGATGAGGAGGGATTTGTCATTTGAGCCATAAACAAGAGTTTGAGATGGGGTACTTCTTTCTACTCCTATCGATAGTGTATAGCTGTCCGGCTCTATGGGATCCATGCTATCCATCAACTGAGTTAGCTGCATAGGACAGCTATATAGACAAGCCTATTGTATTTTTTGTATGAACACTATGGAATCTTTCATTCTGAATTCAATACGGCTAGCCAGACGGAACCTGAAGTGAGGCTTTAATCTGGGTTCTCACGTACGTACCCTTTTTATTGAGAATGCAAGGCATTTACGGATTGACATCCAAAATAAGATACAGACATGGGACAAAGCTATGTGAATGCGGTGTTAATTAATTGGGGAGCTATTCCGTTAGTATTAATTTTGTAGACCACAGAAACTTTCTTGCCTCTATTTTTCCACTTTTCCCTCTCATCCTCTCATTCTGGGTGAGCCTTATATGTGCATATATGTAGATATCAACCCACAAACGCAAGGTTGTCTAGTGATCATAGAAGGAAGAAATGATGGACCAGAAGGAGAGAGTGCAGGCCATTGCCTCGGTGTCGACAGACACCATACCGGCAGAGTTCATCAGGCCAGAAAGTGAGCAGCCCGGACTCACAACCTATGGTGGGCAGGCCCTTCAAGTCCCGGTCATCGATTTCTCAGACCCGCATGAGGAAATCCTCGTGGGTTCCATTGTTGATGCAAGTTGCAAATGGGGAATGTTCCAAATTGTGAACCATGAGATTCCAGTAGAAGTAATAATAAAATTGCAGCAAGTTGGGAAAGAGTTTTTTGAGCTGCCACAAGAAGAGAAGGAGGCTTATGCTAAGCCTGTTGGGTCAAAGAGTGTGGAAGGGTATGGAACAAAGCTGCAAAAGGAAGTGGAAGGGAAGAAAGGTTGGGTTGATCATTTGTTCCATAAGATATGGCCTCCTCATACTATTAACTACCAATTTTGGCCTAAAAACCCACCTTCTTACAGGTTCGTGATACGTTTTCTTTTCTATCGATTATTCGTTAGGGGCAGATAGAAGGGCGAACAATTAGAGTACTACTGTTTTGGCAAAAAATGGATTTTTTTTTGTCTTTATTCAAACAAAATTTGCATTTATTAGTTTTGCGTTGATTTTTGTTAATTATTGGTTTATCTTGACAAGATGAATCTAAAAAGTCAAGGGTTACTACAACAACAACAACAACAATAACATAACCCATTTAGTCCCCAATAATTGAGGGTATGGGCGGGGGATGAATAAGAGACAAACCTAACCTTTGGCAATAAATGCACAAAGTGGCTGCTCCCAGAATACCACTGAAACAGATGGATTGGAGACAGACCTAATCTTTGGCAATAAATGCACAAAGTAGTCTGCTACGTGAGAATCTGGCAAAACAAATTGGTCCCTTATATCTGGATTGCGTTTCTGCCTGCAAATAAATCTTTCAAAAGATCAAAAAGCATCGTAAGGCGGACTCCAAGAATCATTTTGATTTTTGTCTTGGCATTTACCAATATTTCTTTTCACTTCAAGAGATCAAAGCATTGGCATTGCACAATTCAAGGGTTACTATCAAAATAAAATAAATAAATAAATAAATAAGTTCACTAAAGACAAAATAATCCAAATTTTTCTCAAAACACACATTCATGCGATTCAAATTCTAGCTAGAGTATGTGACAATGTTTTTGAAGACGACATTTGTCATTATGCATCCGTATACTGGGAACATCTCATCTGCATTTTTTATTTTGGTTATTTTTCTTGGTGTCTTATAAAAATGTTGTCTTGTTGTTTGATTTCATAAAATAAAAAAGGGTAACTTGGAGATAGGATTTAAGTTTTTGTAAGTAGTAGACACTAGTAGTTGTACAAGAGTCACTGTACTATTTCCTGTAGATTACTATTTGTTATTTTTTATAATTGTATCAAAGAAAAATGATCACCACATAGATATGAGTCCTCCTAAATTTTCCTAAATTTTCCTTGTCATATATAATTTCTTCTAACCACCGAACTAATAAACACAGGCATAAAAAGGGATACTGATTTTTTAGATCTAAATATTCATATTCTCTTGATTTTGTTGTAGAGAGGCAAATGAGGAGTATACTAAGCACTTGCATGGGGTGGTGGAAAAGTTACTTAGGGTACTTTCATTAGGGTTGGGGCTTCAAGGGGAGGAGTTGAAAGTGGCCGTGGGTGGCAATGAGTTGGTGTACCTAATGAAGATCAACTACTACCCACCGTGCCCCCGCCCTGACCTTGCCCTTGGGGTGGTGGCTCACTCCGACATGTGTGCCATAACCATTCTGGTGCCAAATGAAGTCCAAGGGCTCCAAGCTTTCCAAGATGACCACTGGTATGATGTTAAGTACATACCTAATGCCCTAGTCATCCACATTGGTGACCAGATTGAGGTACATTTATTTTTAATCGTCTTTTCTTTTTTTACAAGGAAAATACATGTACAAATTATTAAGAAGGATTGATGTCTCCGAGTTGTGTGCTTAATACAGAAAATTTCAGTCGAATTATTATGAAGAAAGATAACATAAAATTAGTGACCCTAACTTTGGCTTATTGACATTTTTGGTCCCCAAAGTATGCCCGAGGTACTATTTTGATCCCCAATATTTCAATTGCACAATTTTGGTTCCCAACGGTTGAAATTTGGGTCATTTTGATCCCTATACCTCACGCCGTTTCTCTCCTCTGTCAAATTGAGGAGCACAAGGGGTATTCCACATCTCCACTTTCCTTTCCTCTATCCCTCTCTATATATATTTCCAAAATGCAGTCAAGATGAACAAAAGAAGAGATGCTTGATCAGGGGGAAAAAAAGAAAAGGAAGAAAGAACCTTTTCCTAGGTCTAAAGAAAAACGCCATGCTTGATCACCCAAAACAAAAAAAAAAAAAAAAGCCATGGAAGACCTCGAGGCCGCGATACACGAGGATAAAAACCTTAGGTCTTCTTGGATCAGGCAAAGAAAGATGAAGGAACATATGGGTTCGATCCAGGTCATCTTGACCTGGCTCTAGGAATCCAACATTGAGTCCAAAACCCTCTACAAACCCAGATCCATAAAGGCCCTCCGCCACCGGATCAACATGGACGTGGCGGCGGTGTTAAGGGTAGTGAAGGGGATCGGTTCGGAGCTGGAGAATATGGACAGGGCTAACGCTGTTGTTCAACCTCCGCCGTATAACTCCACCGCTTCCTTCGTTGCCGCCATGTTAAAAGAAACAGACGCCTTCTCTTCCCTCTCCACCTCCATTGCCACCGCTGCCGGAGTCGATGTTGACGCTAATGTAAGCTCTCTCACTTCGCTTTCCCGTCGATTCACCGGAAAAGCCTTGATTCATTAATGCCGACGCTGCTCCAAGATCATCCCCTTCCAATGGCTCCTTTGTGCTTCCCCCTCGGCACCCACCCCTCTGGCTGCGTCTTCTTCTGGTCCTATGTATCTTCATCGTTACTTCTATTGCATCAGACTTCAAAAGTGTCCTCTTTTTCATTCCGATTTGGTCGAATTTGGTTTTGTAATTAAAAGGGGAGATCTTAAAAGGGGAGTTTCAAACATCAGGGACCCCTTCTGTGGTTATGCCACTTTAATAGTGGCACGTGAGTTTCATGTTTTCAGTGGTTATACCCTTTCTTCCCCTCTCAACTTAACGGAGGGGAGATACGGTGTGAGGGATAAGGACCAAAACAACCCAAATTTTAAACATTTGGGACCAAAATGACCCCCGGCATAGTTTGGGGGATCAAAAATGTCAATTAGCCCTCTAACTTTTAATTTTAAACAAACAAAATCATAACACTCGAAAAATATGTAGGAATACTGAAAATTCGTTAATCCTAAAGTCAAGACACAAGTAAATTCCAAATTCCTGTCTCATCATGTTTCTTTTGCGTAGTGAAGTAAATAAATTTTTAGTTGTTCTTCTAACTGAAAAATACCCATTTTGCGTTTTACCATATACCTTGTAAACAAAATATGAAATTGTTAATTGGATTGCAGATTTTGAGCAATGGCAAGTACAAGAGCGTGCTTCATAGATCAACTTTGAACAAGGAGGATACAAGAATTTCATGGCCAGTTTTCTTGGAGCCCCCATCAGAGCTTGAAGTCGGCCCACATCCAAAGCTCATTAGCGAAGAAAATCCTCCAAAGTACAAACTCAAGAAGTATAGTGATTATGTTTATTGCAAACTCAACAAAATCCCTCAGTAAATGAATGAGGCCCATTAATATATCTATCTTATAGTATGATCTTTTTATATTATAAATCAGAGCAGTTTCGTATTAGGACATTCAATAAAATCAATGAGATTGCATGGATCCAACTGTTGCGTTGGCATCTTTAGAAGTGCACCAGTGGTTAGGTGTTGGGTGTTCAATTCTTGGCAGATGCGCATGTAGTACGTTGAATGCAAAGGTAGTCCAGTGGTTAGTGCCAAAAAATATATATAATAAAATATATTATAATAATATATATAATAAAATATAGTGCATTACATAATTTATGATAAATAATGTTATACATTTGTCAATGTAAAAAGGAATATACGAAAAGATAATACATATAAATTGTTTCTAACAAATGGAACATAAATGCATAGGTAGCCTAGTGGTTAGGTGTTGGGTTAAGGTTTGGGGAGGTCGTGGGTTCGCAGAGGCTGATGGGGATTTTTTTTTTAGTATGAACTTTTCGGGCAAAAAATTTTGGTCGCCAGATGGCTCCCTTTGGCGACAAAGCGGTTTGGTTGCCGTCCCCTTTGGCGACAAAATTTTTTGGTCGCCGTATGGCTCCCCTTTGGCGACAAAATATTTTAGTTGCCGTATGGCTCCCCTTTGGCGACCAACCAAATTTTTAGTCGGCGTATACTTTCCCAGACGACGTTTCGGCGACAAACTGGGCGACTAAAATATTGGTTGCCAAAGTATTAGGGCGACTAAAAACAACCCTTTGACAACAAATTTTTTGGTCGCCAAATGTGTTTTCTCTTGTAGTGAGTTGAAAATTTCAACTTTCACTTTCTGTTTTTGTTTTCTCATTCTTAGCCACCACCTCTAGCCACCACCCACCATCACCGCCACCACCCACCACCACGGCCTTTAATCACCACCACAACCACCACCACCACCACCACCACCCCCATCGCCACCACCCCACCACCACCCACGCACCACCACCACCCTAATCACCACCTTCAACCACAACCCACCACCTCCACCACCACCACCCACCACCATCACCACCGCCACCCACCCCACCACCACACACCACCACCACCCACCACCCTAATCTCCACCCCACCACCACGCACCACCACCACCCACCATCACCGCCACCACCCACCATCTCCACCCACCACCCACCACCACCACCACCACCCACCACCTCCGGCCTCCCGCTGGCACACTTCCAACCAACTCATAATTATGTTCTTACTCTTTTTTTTTTGAAAATAATCTCACACAAACATATTTTTGTTTTCACTTCCTTTTTACGAAAAACAGAAATTAGAAAACAGAAAATAGAAAACAGAAGTGTTACCAAACATAGCCTTAATATAAGTCTTTTCTAGCAAAAGAGTCTACCCAGGTTAAAATAAGTTGGTATTTTCCAAATATGATATATTCTGGTTATGAGGTATATAAAATAAAATATTATAACCAAATAAAAAAATAACTATAAACATATTTAATAAAAGAAACAGTGTAACCTTTTACACTAGAAGAAAAAGCTTAGGGGAAAAAAAGGGAAGAGAAGGAAAAGCAAGATTGGGAAAATAGACCCAATTGTAAGGATCGAACACGGGCATAATCCCTAGAAGAGGGAGCTTTTCCACTAAGCCACATACTGTCCTCTAGTTGTGGTTGTGCTACATCATTTATTTATTCCTTATCCACATATATATACATATTTGGGGCCCCAATTTTGGGCCAAATGCTGGGGGGGCCCAGACCCAGGCTGATTGGGCTATGCCCAGGGTCTGGCCTGCTCCCAAGTCACAAGACATAACCCATCAAAATGCTCGCACCACATTGCTATAGCCTAAACCACTGCTGCCGTTACAACCCCACTGCCACTGCTGCTCACAAACCCCTCAAACTTGCCCAAAACGCCAAACCCAAACCCTATACAGACAACCCTAAAATTGCCAATGTGAAACCACAAACGCCAAAAATGGATGGAACATTGACCCAAAAAAAAATGAAAAAAATTATGTGAAAGGGAAAGAAAGCTTGAGAGGAGAAGGAGGAAGAAGGGAACGGATAGGAAAGGGGGGAGGCACTGTTGCTCCCCTAGGGAAATTCTAATAGAAAAAAAGAGAGAATTGTTATAGCTCCATTATAGCTATTTCTTAACACTTCTAGTTCACACCATAATTTTCTAAGAGAAGCAGTCCACACATGCGAGCGAAAGACCAAAAAAAACCTCGGTTAAAAGCGAAACCCTGAAGGGTGATGGCGACGTGTGCCAGTATGTTTAGAGGGTTTTTAGTCCCTTCACGCGTCAGGAAAGTAAGAGAGAGAGAGAGAGAGAGAGAGAGAGAGAGAGAGAGAGAGAGAGAGGTCAAAGAAAGGTTTGAAAACCCAATTTTCAAAAATAGGTTTCGAACTGGGTTTGAAAACCCAATTGGACATGCCCTTATGCTAAGGTACCGTATCACCCCACACGTCGCCATCACCCCACATGTCGCCATCACCCCTCGATGCATTTTCCTACTTTGGGATACTTGAGATATTATTTTGCGCCAACCCCGATACCCCGATGAAAATGCTTAAAACCCTAGGGTACCTTATAAAAGTGCCTAAAACTCTAGGGTACCCTATGAAAGTGCCTAAACCACCAAAACCCTATAATTTAAAAGTGCACCATAAACCACACACTTTTCCACATCTCTCTTCGACTTTCCTTATAGCTTCCTTCCCCAACAATCCCATTTCCCATTTGACTGTTCCTTCTCAAAGCCAAGGCTGTTTCGTATCCAGACTTCATGGTATAAATTATGTTTCGAGTAAGGTGCCAAGCCGATGTATCCTTCCTCTCAAACCTCAAAATCAGAATTCCCATGATTAATTCTGCCTCTTTCGGATTAAAAACTTCCTGAAACAACTCACCTTTCCATTTTCTACTGCTATCATCAATGAAATGACTAACTTTAAAAGCTTTCGCAAAATCAGCCACCATTGTTGGTTTAAATCTGTTATCTTTAGGAATCCAAGGGTCCGTTGCTGCCATAACCTTTTTTCCATCGCCAATATGCCAATGAATTCCTCTTTCCAAGACTTTCCTACCTTTCAAAATGCTTTTCCAAGTCCATGAAGCATTAGGACTAGCTGAGGCCTGCATAAAGGAAGATTGGGGATATTACCTCACTTTCAGGACCCTTCGTAATAGACTATCACCCCCATTCAAAAGACGCCATCCTTGCTTAGCTAAAAGCGCCAAATTAAAGCTTCTAAGATCTTTGAATCCTAGCCCCCCATCATGCTTCTTCTCTGAAAGTTTGAAAAATGAGAGCCAATGAATTTTCTTATCTTTTCCTTTAGAACCCCACCAGAATCTTGCCATCATTAAGTCCAATTCATTGCAAAGTTTCACACGCAATTCAAAACACGACATGACGTAACTCGGAAGAGCCAAAGCCACTGATTTTAGCAAAACCTTCACGGCGGCTTGGTTCAGAAAAAACTCCTTCCAACCTTCCGTTCTTCCCTTCATCCTGTCCTTGATGTACAAAAATATCTTGTGTCTCGTATGAAAATATCTTGTGTCTTGTATGACATAAATTAGTGGGTAAACTCAGATAATTACCCAGGTTCACATCTCTACGAATACCCAATAATTGACTTAAGTCATCACGCTCATCAACAGGGGTATTACTGCTAAAGAAACAACATGATTTCCCATAGTTAATGAGCTGACCCAATGCTTTACCATAAGTCTCCAAAACCCTTATGACGTTGGCAAAACCGTGAGGTGAAGCCTCCATAAAGAGGAACGTGTCACCCGCAAAGAAAAGGTGGATAACAGACAGGCCATTTCTGTAGATCTTGACCTCTTTAACACTCTTGTCCTCCTCTCCTTTTCTCAATAGTGTAGATAAACCTTCGTGGCTGTGG
Source organism: Vaccinium macrocarpon (assembly GCA_022606695.1). Taxonomy (NCBI): domain Eukaryota; kingdom Viridiplantae; phylum Streptophyta; class Magnoliopsida; order Ericales; family Ericaceae; genus Vaccinium; species Vaccinium macrocarpon. The sequence continues at coordinate 21,799,976 of CM040180.1, read as the reverse complement.
ATGCTCGGTTTTTCGCGCGGGCACGATTGTCCACGGAGTTTGGTGAAGTTTGTGAAAATGGCGATCTGGGAAAAAGGAAAAATTTAGAGTCGCCACCCGGGGTTTAATTTCTGGAAAATGTTAGGTACCCAGGAAACCGTTTAGAAAAATAAATGACTTGTGCCACTGAAAAAGGGTTTGATCTGCGAAAAGTAGAGATTTGGGTTCGGGAGCCAGGTTACCTGTGGGGAAGGTTTTGTTAGAAAAATGCACCCCGCATCCCCTCTATTTTCCGGTCTTTACTAAATATTTGTGGGATTATTCTTTGAAATGATTTTATGAAAAACTTTATTTCACGTAAACAATAAAAGCAATATCACGCTAAAAAGGAAGTGAATAACAGTAATGAATCACGTAACACGCAATCAAGTACATAAACGTAAGAAATTTAGCATAAAAGGGACGTGCACATGAAGAAGATAGAAAATGGGAGGGGTTTACTGTAATTAAACCCGATTGGTTTTGCCAGAAAATAGAGCATTGGACCTTAGAAAATAGAGCATTTACTAGTAACACCGTACGGTGTCCAAAATGTACACCACGCGGTACCAAAAAGATGTCGTACGGTGCCTCTGTGCAGTGTATTTTTCAAAATAAATAAATAAAATTTTGTCCGATTGAAACCAACTTTGTTTTTAGTTAGATATTCAAACTCTTTGTTGGTCAAAACAAGCTTAGAGAATGGTTTTGGTTAGGTGAATGTACCTCATTTTCAAAGACAGCATCCCGCGACAATTGAGGGTATCGCGTGATATCTTCCTAAGAGGTTCGAGTGTTACTAAACTATCCCCATTTGGACTCAAGGAAGAGCTACAGAGCCCTCCTTAAGCCCGAGGGGGACTCCCCTCAACAGATTGTTTATTTGAATGCGACTGTGTACCTCTGGATTTGCTTGATTGAGACTATGGACTTCGAAAGGGATCGACTTGAGGATCGGGAATTGTAGTTGTAGGTTTATAAAGACAAGAGCGGTGTGATTTGAAGTTGGAAATGATTTTGGCAGAGTAACGAAGAAGATGTCGAGTTTGTTTTGAGAGCAATTACGCTGAGGATTGATCAATTTCCCTCTCGGCCTCCCCTTCTCACGCGTTTTATATAGGGGATTTTGGGGCGAACTCATCATTTTGACAATTCCCGTATGCCAGCGAATGTCATGATTTGCGAATATCATCATCACTCTGAGCTGCTGAAGCTTCTCGGGAATCCTGTTGATGGGACATGGGTGTCGTACGGCATCAAGGATGTGTCGTACGGTGTACAAAGCAACACCACAAGTTGCAAATGGAATTCCAAGCCGTACGGTTTAGGGTTTTGGGTCGTACGATTCAGGTGGTTGGGTTTTTTGGTTTGTTTGATCCATCTGATTCAAGTAACCGTTCCAAGGTACACTTCACGCTTTCTCTTCATCATTGAGGATGCACGAGTCATTAAAATTGGGGTGTCTACAGCTGCACAAAAGAAACAAAAAGGGCGAGAGTGGGTCACCCTACTACAATCGACGAGAAGGTTAAATATAGCTCGTAACCATGCCATCTAACAAAAAGGAATAGGAGACAGATTCCATACATTCCTTCAACCACTTGTAGACACCCCACCTTGGTTGTCTGTAACGCTTAGGCCCTTTGCTTGTGCCGTCGCCCGATGATGATCATGTTGGTACGATTTTATCCGCTTTGAGAATATGGACTTGATGCAAAGAACTCTTATGGTAGTCTATCGTCGTTTCCTCACGCCCGGATTTTGAAGGATGTTTGAAAAATCTTTTGTTAAAGTTCCTAGTAATATTTTTGTTGAGTTCCAGACTGAGTGTTTTTCAAAATATTGAGTAATTTTATTTCCCAAAAGTATTTTATTTTTAATCCACAAAAAACCTTGCTTTTAGCCTAATTTATCACTATTTTTGGACTAAAAATCAGCCCAGAATGCGTCAAAATGGACCAAAACGTATCTAAACTAGCCCGAGCCCGTACCAAGACCAGAGCCGGTCCGGCCCTACCAGAAAAATTCCTTTTTTTGGCCAAAACATTCTAGATTTGCGTGTCGCCGCCTCTAAACACGAAAAAAATCGTATTGTTGATCGTCCCATATCGTCTAACAAATCCTTTTTCACCTGTAATAAGCCTGTATATACCCCCCTTCACCAAAGGTTTTAGAGACGGGGCCACATTTAGAAAAAACTGAAGAAGACTCCAAAAATTCTAAAAAGACTTGTAAAACCTCTTAGCAGGTATTGTGTAAACCCCTCTTTGGACTAATATCAAATCTTGGTCCAACTTTGGAGTAGTTCGGTTAGTTCTTTTTCTCCTAGATGCTAGAAGGCTGTCGGAGAGAGGTCGAAGCATCAAGTATGTCTTAGCGGAGATGGTCTAGTTTAGTTCGGTTGTTTACTGAGGGCGACCGGCTTAGTCAAGGTATGTTCCCATTTTTTATTTTTTTAATTGTTTAGTTAGTTTAGTTTAATTAATTTTTCTTTCAAGTTAATTTGTTTTGTTTTGTTTTGTTTAATTAATTGGTCTAATTAGTTTAGATTAATTATTTTATTTTATTTATTTTGTTTTAGGCTAGTCTTGTTTTTGAAAGCATGTTTGGATTTATTTATACTTAGCTAATGCATAATTTAGGGATTTTGAATTATGTTAAACATCCAAATATTCTTAGCATGAGAAATTACTGCATGATTAAAGTAGTTTAATTATTATTCAGCATGCATACATCTACACGTAATTAATATGCACACATGATTTAATTGTCAGCACAATTGTTATTCTGTTCGAGTGGAACCCCGCACGTAACATGCACAATTGTTATGTTGCCAGTTCAGATACTCGAGAAGTTTGTATCTTGAGTAGTTACCCTGTCTACAGGCATCCTTACACTTCTGCCCATATCGTTATGTTGTTCACATTATTGCATGAATATTGTTAGTTTACAGACGTTATGCTTGTCCCCAGCTTTTCAAATTATCGCTTTACCCCTTGCATCTACATATTGCATGATTAATTACTTGTCACGCCCTTATGGCCTTTCCACAAGTAGCAACATGCATATAGTTCAAGTCCATGTTTTGTTCATGCATGCATGTGTAATGTTCATTTAATCATGTTTAGTTTATTATTTTGCATCGCATGAGCCTTGTTTTAGTTCAAGGCCATATCATGTTCACGTTACGATAAAACCCTTAGAAGTAGGTGCACAATCTATCATTTGCAAAGGCAGATTAATCTTTTGTTTTGCATGTGTTACTTTCATGCAAAGAACCAAGGGTAATTGCTTATCATCGTTTAAGGGTAATTGCCTCGAGTCCCTGTTCATAGGATATTTGTTTCTATTTCTTGCGTGATGCATCTTCTGGAAGTGGATTTCAAATGGTTGTTTTTCCCTCTTGCAAAAAGGCAATTTTTTTTTTGAAAATGTTTTACTAAAATCCACCTATCCATTTGCTTGAGTCTCATGCATTTAGGGTAATAACACATCAAACCAATGGTGATGAGTAGAGGCCAATATTTGATTGGGCGGAGTGGGTGCCTAACACTTTCCCACTCAGTACCTTAGCCCCTGGACCCATCTATGGTGACAAGGATCTAGCCTATCCATATATAGAGTCATTCAAGGTTCTTGGACCTATAACCAAATGGCAACTCTGGTCTTCGCTATGTATTCATAACCCAAATATTCGGTAGTGCATATGGTCATCAATCCAACATAGAGATAGAGCATCAAAGCCACATCAAGTGCATTTCCGGCAACGAAAGCCAACTCAGTTCCAACCTTTCGGCCGGCGAGGGCACTCACACCACCCTACCCACTTTGGATGAAAACCCATGTTCAGCATAATCTTCTCCAAAAACACCCACTCTACACGGTCGTACGCCTTACTCATATCCAGCTTAATAGCCACACTTTTCACTCTACCGTGCTTGCAATTCTTTAAATTATGGAAAAGTTCTTGACCCAAAAGAATGTTATCCATGATTACCCTCCCAGGAACAAAGGCGCATTGGTTGGGAGAGATCACAGCAAGCATGACTTTGCTCAAACGATTAGCCAATACTTTAGATAAGATTTTATAAGCCACATTGCATAAACTTGTGGGTCTTAGCTGGGTCATTTTAATATTGCATTTCACCTTTGGAATAAGTACAATATGTGTGGGGTTCATACCTCTTAAAAGCTTCCCTGGATGCATGAAACTCCAGATAGCTTTAGTAATGTCCGTCCCCACCACATCCCAATACTTTTGGAAAACTGCAGATAGCATTAGTAATGTCCGTAGAAGGTTCCATCTAGAACAAAGCTGATCATACCTCTTTCCAAACAAACTGGTTTTATGAGCCTTTCATTCATATCTACTGTGACCTTTGGCGCAACTTCCATAAGAACCTCTTCTGTTGACACTAGGGAAGAAGAAGAAAACATATGGCGAATGTATGCCCAGGGTCTTGTTGAGTCTATTGAACTGATATTCCATGGGGTGGAGCACAGATTTTGCATACGGCACACATATGCCAACTTTCAAAAATTGTTCAAAGGGAAGGAATTCAAGGATCTAATGTGGGGGGCTACTAGTGCTTTTTATAGTGCATGAATTTGAAGCAAAAATGAGGCAATTGGAAGCATTTTCACTTGAGGCGCATGCATGGTTATAAAGGGAGCCAACTAAAAATTGGGCAAGGTGTTATTATAGTACAAGGGCTAAGACCAATAGGATGGTCAACATTAGTGAGTCCTTCAACAATGCCATTAAGAAGGTGAGAGACAAACCCATCCTAACCATGTTAGAAAGTCTTAAAAGGTACATTATGCAGAGGTATGTGGAGAGGACTAAATTTGCAGCCACTTTCAAGAACAAAATATGCCCTCACATAGTCAAGAAGTTGGAGAAAGTGAAAAAGGCAGCAAGAGACTATTTTGTCATTTGTTGTGCTCCCCAGAAAATTGAGGTTACCACACCCTGCAGTTCCTTCACAGTTGACTTAGGGGTGAGGTCTTACACATGTAGGAAGTGGGATGTCTTTGAATACTATGCGTTCATGCATGTGCATCAATGATCAAAGATAGGGTCAACCCTGAGGACTTTGTGCCCCCATACTACCACACTGAAACATTCGAGAATTCCTACAGCTATCTTATTAACCCAATCCCAGATAAATCCACATGGCCCTGTACAAAGTATAAAGACATTTTGCCTTCAAAAATTAGAAGAAAAGCTAGTAGACCCAAGAAAGCAAGAAGGAAAGGTGAAGATGCGAGTAATGATCTGAAGTCGAGTGAAAGGAGGGAAAGAGGAAGGGAGGAAGAGTCAGATAATGTGACCATTACAAAGAGAGTGAGGAGGTCAAATATTGTGATTAAGTGTAGAAGATGCAACCAAGCTAGACATAATATTAGGATATGCAAATCTACATCTCCTGATGGTTTGGAGGGTACCTCATCACATGTACCACATCTTACTATAACTTGTGATATAAGGTATACACAAACAAAGAAATTATATTTAATATACTATTTTCTTTGTGTTGCAGCCTAGTAATGTTGCAAGGGGACATGAAAGTGGTACAAGAAGAGGTGTGAGTGGCAACTTATCACAGGTAATATACCTAGTTATAATTTCATTCATGCTGCCATGAAATACATTTTCAATTAGTTTTTAATTTGAACTATAAACCAACCTATTGATTTGGGTATTGCAAGTGTTGGAAAAGGAAAAACAACAGTTGGAAAGGGAAAAGGAATTGATGGAAAGGGTAATGGTAGTGCCAACTCATAGATGGATCAAAACCTGGTGGATCATAACAAGGGTGGAAGATTGCAAAGATTGGAGATGGTGTTTTTTCCTCCAAAGTCAACACTAGATCCACTAAGGGGTCAACCCAATAGATATATCTAAGTACTTTTAAGACTTGAAACTTTATTAATATAACAACTTTGTGGCTTTGGGATGCTGAAGTGACAAACACAAATTGCACAATGTATGCATATGTTGACTAACTACTTTGATAGGTAGTTTTTGAAGCCCTTGGGAAAGGAAATAACCACTACGCCAAATTTCACTATTAGCGGCATTTTGATAAATGCCGGAAAAGCCACCTCAAATGCCGGAAAAGGGCATTACCGGCATTTTTTAAGCATTACCGGCATTTATTACACATGCCGTCTATACACGTGTCGTTAATACTAACAAATGCCGGGAAAAGTTGTCACAAATGCCGGAAAAAGTGGCCACTATTTGCGGCATTTCACAAATGCCGGGCAAAGTCGATTATTTTATTAGAAAAAAATGCCACGTGGCCCCCATGCCACGTGGCATCCATGTGGGGGGCCACGTGGCAGCCACTTGGTGCCCGCATGGCACCCACGTGGCGGCCCGTGGCAAGCAAAATTGGGACAAATTGCTTGCCCCAAGATTTGAACCCGTGACCTTCGCCACCACGTGCGCGAGCACTACCAACTGTGCTAGCACGCATTTGGTTCCTAAAGGCCAAACAAAAATATTTATAGTATAAAATAAAGAATTTTCAGAAATTTAACTATTACCGGCATTTTATGAAAAATGCCGGGAATAGTACTTTTTCCGGCATTTTTTTCCTCGGCATTTCAACAAATGCCGGGAAAAGTGACTTTTTTCCGGCATTTCAACACTTTTTTCCGGCATTTGTTGAAATGCCGGAAAAAAGTCACTTTTCCCGCATTTGTTGAAATGGCGGAAAAAAAAATGCCATTTTCTTGTAGTGAACAATAGGTTCTTTCTTTCTTTGGTCCTACTATTGTCCACCTAAGTGGCTTTTTGTGTATGGATAGTTGAAATTGGTTGTGACTTTTTAGTTGGGTAGTTATATATGTATTGTCATTGCCCAGGTTGATAGTTGAAACTGGTTGTGGCTCTGTTTTACCAATTGTTGCCTAGGTTGTAATTGTGGCACATTTTAGTGCATGCCACATGATTTGTAGGTTTTATGAACAGTCGCACAATGCTTTTCATGATTGGCAGGTTTGTAGGTTTCATGATTTTCAAGTTTCAAGATTGTACAATATGTGTTTGTGGGATTGTTTTTGTTTCATGATTGTGGGACTATTTGTAACCCGATAGACACGATTGTTGTTGTTTCAGTATCAGGATTCATGATTGTGGGACTATTGTTATTTTGTGGGATTGTTATTGTATATCATTTGCAGGTTTCATGATTTTCATTTGAAGTTTGGTACCTAAATGCTTTTCATTTGAACTGGATATCGCAACGTTGCCCTATTCCAATTTGGGTCATGTCTGTGGTCATGTTTGTGTTTGTCTATCAGCACAATGCAGTGTGTGTGTGTGTGTGTTTGCCCATGCTTAAGTGTCATCTTGCTACTGTTGTCATTGGCCTTATTCTTGAAGGCCCAGGCATTGGCATTGTGTTTGCCCATGCTTGGGTGTTATGTTGCTACTTCTGTCATTTTGATGCTATTACAAGTATTGTTGCTATTATTTGTTTATAACAATTGTTATGTTGGTGCCCTTCTTCTATTGTAGCTCTATTATAGAATTGAATGCCACATGGTTGTGCATGCCCAGGCTACAATTTCTGAGTTCACACTAAGTCCCATGACCAAATATCACTAGATTTTTATAGCGCATGGCTTTCTTTCTGTTTTTGTGTGGCTTTCTTTCTATTTTTGTGTAAATTTTATAGTGACAGATTGTGGAATGGCATCTATGTATTTAACATTTGGTTAACTTAGAGCATCCCCAGGTTGGATTTGTGTAACTAAACTGGCCAGGTTGTGGAATGTCAAGTCTAATTTCTCATTCTCATGCTGCTGTAATTTACAAATGAACAATTTTGTTGTGCCATTTCCAACCATAGAGGAAACAACCCTTCAATGATCCATTTTTTCCTAATCAGTGGTCAATTTTGCCACAAAAAAAAATTTACATACAAGTTATGATATACCTCACCTACAGGTTATTAAGCCAAGCCATTACAACAACCAATTTAAAAAAATTACAAGTCGTTAATTTCATTTCCCATAGCCATAATATTATATTCATTACAAAACATCATCTTGTCCTTTTGAACACAAACAAACATAGACTTGCCTTAAAACCACCTAAAACAAAAGTCAACTTCATCTTGTTAGTGCCAACATTTTTTTTCATCCAAAACGTAAATATTCCTTCCATTTCCTCTTCTAAGGTGAAGCCAACATTTTTTTCTTCCTTAGTCTTTCACCACAAAAGCAAATAACCACTATGACAACCATAGCCAACACCATTGCAATCAACACCTTCATCTTTCATTTTCCCGACTCCACCTTCTCCTTTAGTAAATTTAGTTTTCTTCCTTAAATTCACCATCTTTGCTTCCACCTTTTCCATTTTGACTGCATACCAAGTCTCCCTCTTGTCCAACTCTTCCATTTTCAGTTTGAATCCATCTTCCATTTGCTTCATCTCATTCTTCATCAATGACACCTTAACTTCAAACCACTCCTCACCCATCTTACTGTTGGGAAACGAATCCCAGAACCCAGTAATTGCGCATACAGATTAAACAACAAAAATAAACACAAACCCTACAAGGCGGAATTAGGGTTTACCTTTCATCCGTAGACACGAACACTGGTTGACTTGTTTATTTGAGAACTTGACAGACCTAATTACTGTATGCAACAAGCTTTGCTTGACAGTACCTCATGATCTTCTGCCATATTCCCTTATAGCTCGATCATGTAGCCAAGTGTGGACTTCTACATGATCTCTTTGTTCTCTCTCTCACAGCCTCTATTCTAAATTTCTGAATGACTGTTTTTTGACCTAGAGAACATAACGATATATTTATAGGGCTAGAGCAGGGACCTGAGGAGAAATAAAACTGGGCTCCTTGTGTAAATAAGAAAACCTAATCGCACCCGGATTCTATTCTTATTTCACAAATTATAATTCACACCACTATAGAATTATAATTGCACTCCCATCTTTATCTCAATTATATTTCGAGCTCTATATTATTAAATACTTATTAATCTCCCCACGTTAAGATTACAGATACCCGTTGATTAAATGTCGATTACTAACACTTACACTCTTCCATTTTTTTGCCCAGGTTTGCCAACTTGTTTTGCAAATCCATGTTCTTCTTGACAATCCACCGGCCAAGCTACTTCTGTTAATTAGATTCAACTACATGAGGCTTCCTATTTGCTGAAGCATTAGGAAATCCCTTCATTTTCTCCATCTCCTCAGATGTCTTGAGACATTAATCCTTGGATAGATAGACTCCGTGTCTAAAAGGAAGGAATCCTTTCTTGGAATCCGGCATGCTAAAATGGGCAAGGATCGCATTGATATAGGAAGCTTGAGAAGCCCAACATCCTTTGCTTAATCTCGCAAAAATTTAATCCCAAAGATGTGACCAACTACTCTTAAATCCTTCATATCGAACTGGCTGGATAAGCACAACTATACCAAAGATAACACTCTGACATCGTTTCCGATGAACAAGATATCATCCACATATAGCAATACAAACACCACCACATTTCCATTGCGCTTCTTATACACACGACTTATCCAGACATTGATCAAAACCAAAAGATTTGATTACTTGATCAAAACGGATGTTCCAAGACCTAGATGTCTGCTTAAGTCCACAAATAGACTTCTTAAGACTGCATAACATGTGCTCTTGATCTTCTGCCAAAGTTTTGCATCTTTATCTTGTAATGCCTCTTTGTAGTTTTAGGGTTTGACCTGTTTTTCTTCAGGGATCATATCATAAGACTCTCCCAACAACGTATACCGATTAGGTACAACAATAACCCTCCCACTACAACAAGCTACTGGTGTGTTAACAACAATTTCATGTGATGTAACCTCTTGTACTGTAGGTATTGAAGAAGCCTGTGCCGGTCTATTTTCTCTCAATTCTACTAGAACAATCTTACTACTGGGCTTGTGATCTATGACATAGCCTTCCTCTAAGTATCAAGCATTGGTGCTAACAATGACCTTATGATCCTCAGAACTATAAAATAGAGCAACTTTCATTCCTCTAGGGTACCCCACCAAAACAAACAAACATTCGTTCTTGATTCCAATTTATCTCTTTTTTCCCCTGCGGCACACATGTTTGGACTACCCTAGTCCCCGAACATGCCATAGACTAGTTTTCCTCCCAGTCCATAGTTCTTTGGGTGCAGTTGGTACTAGCTTAAATGGTACCAAGTTAAGAATGTACACTATTGTTTCTAGTGCATGTCCCCAAAACGAATTAGTAAATTTGAATAACTCATCACTAATCTCACCATATTCATAAGAGACCTTTCCTTCTTTCTGCTACACCATTATGTTGTGGCATACCTAGCGCAGACAACTGGGATGTAATCCCTTCTGCTGTCACTAGTTCCTAAATTCCTCCAAGAGGTATTTGCCACCACGATGGGATCAAAGTATCTTGATACATTTATCCAAACGGTTTCCCGTTTTCGGTCTATGCTCCTTGACTTTCTCAAAGCATTCAGACTAACGGTGTATCAAATAAAAATAAATGTAACTATGTCTTGAGTAATCATCAATAAAAATATTGAAATACTTAAAACCACCTCTATCCCGAATGTTCATAGGTACACACAGATCAAAGTGAACCATTTACAACGTTTCATTGGCTCTCCCTTTTTCCTGGAAAACAGCATCTTGGTCATTTTAACTTCTAGATAGAATTTCACAGATCGGAAGTGCCTCCACTTCTAATGAACCCAAAGATCCATTTTTAACCAGTCTAGAAATTCTATTTAGATTAATATGACCTAGGTGTAAGTGCCAAAGATACGTTTGGTTCAACTTATAAGGCTCATTTCTCTTAAATGGCAATCTATTAGTGTTATTCAATTCATGTAGTTGCATCGTAGGAACGATATGATTAATTACGTAGAGATTGTCATCTAATGAACCAGAGCAGATAAAATGTTTATTTAACTTAATAACCACAGAGTTATTAAAAATAAACCAAATATCCATTTTCAACCAAATTAGAAACCGAAACTAAGTTTCTCCTAATTCAATGATCATAAAGACAATCTCTCAAAATTAAACGCCTACTGCAACTGCTGCTACTTTTGTAGCACTTCCCATATGTAGATAAATCTCTTCATCACTAAGTCTCCAAGTTTCTTGGAACCTTTGCAATAAATTGCAAACATGATTAGTGGCACACGTATCTACACACCAGGTATTGGTAGATAACACCACTAAACATGATTCAACTACTAGTGAATAAAAATTTCCTTGATTATTCAATTTATTGAGATAATTCGGATAACCTTCTTCTAGTGTCCTTTCTGCTTATAGTGAAAACACTTACCGTTAGGCTTTTCCACTCTACCTCTAAATTCATAAATTGTCTAAGGAACCGTGGCTTGTTGTTGAACCTTTTCCTACTTCTTATTTCCTTCGGCTAAGAAGTAGAAACCTCTTCAACTACACTCACAGTTGTCTATTTATTAACCAAAAGACCCTTGGCTTATTTAACTCTCTTTCAGCAGTTTCATCAAATAATAAAGCATTTTGTTCATATTTTAATTCAGGTAGAACTGCTGAAAAAACTTGGTAAGCAATTGGAGCACAATATCAACTTGGGTTTCCCCATTGATTTTAGCTCCTGGGATTTCTAGTTCATTCAGAAGACCTATTATCTTCAGAACATAATCCCCTTAGTTGGGTTCCTTCACCAATGGTTAAGTCTCCAAATCCCACATTGCAACTTGCCTAGCCGCACCCTAAACCTTTATTTTAGGTTATGCATCATGTCATAGGCAGTTTCTAAAAAAATGATGTTGATGTTGCAATACATTCGACATAGAAGCTAAAATGTAACACCGCGCCATCTCATCAGTTGTAACCTAATCCTTATATACCAGATTTCAGGTTCTTTTGCGATTTCAGTGGGTTTGATAGAGCACACCTCAGAGAACACAAATTTGGTCCCCTAAGCAGTCGACACAATATCCAGATCCTTTTCAAGTCAATATAATTAAGACCAGTGAATTTGTTTGATAATGTCATCAAGTGGATTGAAAGAGACCATTTTTTTGAATCTGAGAATCACATAACAACAATTATGAAGGGCAAAACTTTTTGTATTTCTATTAAATTGGTTCCCTCAACCAGTCTATTAAAAGAAAAACATTAGCAACCCTACACACCGTGAAGAGTATGCATCGATGGGTAGGTCCACTACTCTTCATCATTCGTGTAGATAGGCACAACCTTTTAATTTTACTATCAAGGCACTAAACCATGCCCAATAAAATTAAATAGTTAATTTACTTCGGTCCTATAAATAAAAGCAGTGACTCAGATGGAGAGGATACTTGTTATTTATAGCTAAGTGTATACCATTACCTAACCTCAAAATCCATTGTTCCGTAATGAACTACCCCAGATGGAGGAGCAATCCATACAACAATTATCTTGGAGTTATCCTCTAAGGAAGTAAGTACTGATGATGCCATAATTAATTTCGTCCGATACGGAGGAAGGTACTAAAACCAACACACAAAACTTAATTATATCATCTAAATACTAGTAGTGGAGACCATGAGATTTATACAAAATAAACTCCCTCTCTCACTTAGTAATTTAAAAAATTTGTGAGGGTTATCAAAATTAACATGTTTGCAAAAACCGTGATCTAGGTCAAAAACCAAATATTACCATGTTGTCCAAATATGGTAAACTATCACACATGCAAACAAGATAAATATTCAAATATTCATAAAAAGAAACATAAATAATATGTATCCCAACTATTATGGTCAAAGATGCAATCCTTGAGTAATAAGGAATCCTTCCAGTCTTGAAATCCTTAAGCAGTAAGGAATCCTTTCCAAACTTGAAATCCTTGAGCAATACATATGGTGAAGACTTAGATACTTTGAATCAATCAAGGAAACCAAAATCCAACCATACTTAGGCAAGAAAAATCGGATCTGAAATTTTTTCCGAGTAAACTGCACAGCCTTCAGTATTTTGGACTTTTCTCTCTCATCCGAACTCCGATTGAACTGATTCCAATTGGGTTGGATTTGAAATTCAATTATCTACAACTTCTATGAAGAACAGAATTTCCAATTCCAACATTTATTGGGTCAAAAAAGCCTTGCAATATGACCCTAAAAATCTGAAAAAATTCTGCTGCGAGCCAAACATTCTTTTTTCTTGACAAAACTTATCTTCTTGTCAAAAAAGATTGTTTTCTCCGCGTCTTATGCCCCATTACAGAATCTGTAACCTTATAACAAATCTATATATCTAAAACGATACAACTGAAGAAACAAAGATTACATCAAAAACTAATACCTCCCACATACTACTATTACAGATTACAAAACTAAATTTGTAATAAAAAAAACAGTAATAGTAACCACGCATAAAACAATTACAAAGCGTGGGATCCAATCACACAATCAAAAACATGTGTTACCATAATAGTGGGATAATCGATTCTGCAAAAACGAACGTTAGAACAAACTAGAACTCTGCAAAACAACGGTTAGCATAATTCTATATCTATGTTCTACAGACAACATGGCTTGTTTAATCCATACGCATGATTACAACCCGCTCTGACAGCACTGTTGGGAAACGAATCCCAAAACCCAGTAATTGCGCATACAGATTAAAAAATAAAAATAAACACAAACCCTACAAGGCGGAATTAGGGTTTACCTCTCATCCGTAGACACGAACGCTGGTTGACTTGTTTATTTGAGAACTTGACAGACCTAATTACTGTATGCAACAAGCTTTGCTCGACAATACCTCATGATCTTCTGCCATATTCCCTTATATCTCGATCATGTAGCCAAGTGTGAACTTCTACATGATCTCTTTGTTCTCTCTCTCACAGCCTCTATTCTAAATTTCTGAATGACTGTTTTTTGACCTAGAGAACATAACGATATATTTATAGGGCTAGAGCAGGGACCTGAGGAGAAATAAATCTGGGCTCCTTGTGTAAATAAGAAAACCTAATCGCACCCGGATTCTATTCTTATTTCACAAATTATAATTCACACCACTACAGAATTATAATTGCACTCCTATCTTTATCTCAATTATATTTCGAGCTCCACATTATTAAATACTTATTAATCTCCCCACGTTAAGATTACAGATACCCGTTGATTAAATGTCAATTACTAACACTTACACTCTTCCATTTTTTTGCCCAAGTCTGCCAACTTGTTTTGCAAATCCATGTTCTTCTTGACAATCCATCGGCCAAGCTACTTCTGTTAATTAGATTCAACTACAAATGAAACCAAATACAAATGAAATCAAATGGGTTTATTTAGATACGAGTAAAATTACCTTGTCGTAGTTCACACAACCTAGAAATCTTCTCCCCACATTGTCATCTATTAGGGTTGTTCTTAGTGGACCTAACTCCACAGAAATAGTCCACTTTTAATTGGTTCGGTGTATTCTGACTTGAACAAGACATTGGAGATGGTTTAAAGAGGAGATGGATTGAAGAGAGGAGGAGAGAAGATGGGGGAGGGGTGTTCTTATTAGGCGAGAGAGAGAGAGAGAGAGAGAGCTGACTTGAATAAGACATTGGGGGGATGGTTTGAAGAGGAGGAGAGGAGATAGGGGGAGGGGGTTATGGACGTCCGTTCGTGGGACAAGTATCCCCGCGTTTTGGTTGTGTTTATGAAAAAAGGGCAATCCGGGAAAAAAAGGAAAATTTAGAGTCGCCACTTGGGGTTTAATTTTTGGAAAATGTTAGGTACTTGAGAAATCGTTCAGAAAAAGTAATGACTCTTGTGCCGCTGAAAAAGGGTTTGATCTGCAAAAAATAGAGGTTTGGGTTCAGGAGCTAGGTTACTTGCAGGGAAGGTTTTGTTTCAAAAATGCACCCCGCGTGCCCAAAATTTTTTGGTCTTTACTGAACATTTGTGGGATTATTCTTTGAAAGATCTTACCGAAAAACTTTATTTCACATAAACAATATCTCCGATAATAACATGCTTAAAACAAACAAATAACGATAACAAGTCAAACAATCACACAATCAAGTATATAAACACAAGAAAATCAACCAAGAGAGGATATAAATACAAAAATACGAAGTAAAGGGGGTCATCTGTAATTTGACCCACTAGTTTTCCATAAAAAAACAGAGCATCGAGTTTCAGAAAATAGAGCATCCAAGATGTTTTTCCAGTGACACCGTACGGTGTAGAAAGTTGCACCGCACGGCGCATAAAGGATGCCGTACGGCACCTCTGTGCAATGCATTTTTCAAAAATTTTCTCTTTTTATCCGATTGAAACCAACTTTGTTTTTGGTGTAAAAACTACTTGTTAATCAAAACAAGTTTAGGGGATGATTTTAGTAAATGAATGTACCTCATTTTCGGATATGGCATCCTACAACAATGGATCATGTCGCGTAATACCTACCTGAGAGGCTAGAGCGTTATTGAAATGTCTTCGCTTGGATTCAAAGAGGAGCTACAGAGCTCTCCTCAAGTCCAATGGAAGTCCCCCCTTAGAAGATAGTTATTTCAATTTGAACGCAAATGTATACCTATAGGTTTGCTCAGTTATGGCAAAGTCGTTAAGAAGGATAGGTTTGGAGGTTAAAAATGGTAATGATAGGCTTTGTAAAAAACCAAGGGATTTGTATATGGTTTGAACTTGGAATGGTTTCAACAGAGTGACGAAAGAGACGACAAATATGTTTGAGAGAAATTTTGTTGGGAATTCTTGAATCGATCTCTAGCCTCTCTATTTCACATCTTATATAGACGGAGTCCTAAACGATTTCATCATTTAGGTGATTTCTATACGTCAAGAATGACATCATTGCGAAATCGCATCATTGCTCTGAAGCAAGCGCGGGAATCCTGTTGATGGGACAAGGGTGTCATACAGTGCCAATAGTGTACCGTACAATGCACATACTGACACCGCGCGGTGCAAATGGCTTTTCAAGCCGTACAGTTCAAGAGACAAGCTCGTACGGTCCAAGTAGGTTTGGGTTTTTCGATCCTTTTGACTTGAGGAACTGTTCCGAGGTATATTTCGCGTGCTTTTCATCATTGGGGATGCACAAGTCATCAAAATTGGGGTGTCTACATGGGTGTTTTTATCACACGAGAGAGAGAGAGAGAGAGAGAGAGAGAGAGAGAGCCGGTGTTTTTCTAAGGTTTATATTTGGGAGGAAAAAGGGTTATAATGTTAGGGAATCGGAGGGAAATATAGGAGAGAAGGAGATATACTCGTAAGATATGTATAAATTGATATGATACACTTATAAGGGCAAGTTTGGAAGAAAAATATGTATTTCACCAAAAATAAAATAACAGAAGTGGACGGAATCCTAACAGAAGGGGTGTCGGGGATAACGTTAAATTGTTGAGGGGGTGTAGTTGTAGGTTAATTTAGTTTAGGGGTGTCTAGGTAAAAGAGGTATAGTATATGGGGTGTCTAGGTGATTTACCCTAAAATCTCCTAGGAGTTAAGAGCTAATTGCTTGTTTAGAGGCAAGATTACTAGAAATGTATAAACTTTTATCTCTTATGGGAAATTATGTGCGATAAAAATGTACTTCGAATTTTTTTTAGGCTTTCACCTTTATCGAAACCTAAGATGGGGAAGGTGTAGACATTGAGTCGAGCTCCTGTCCAATTTAGTCTAGTTTGGTCCACCCTTCCCTCTCCTGTCTCCCTCTCCTATTTTGCTCCTCCAATGAAGAAATCACTCAAAATTTTCCTAATCCGAAGTAAAATGGAAAACTTAAAATTACCCATTTTTTTTCTTTAAAAAATGTTTCCGTCATGTACCAATCATTGTTCAATTAAATTAATTTTTACTTGGATGGCATACTTAGCAAGCCCTAATAAATGAACGATTCTGATCATCAATGTTAGTGGGGAAGAGGCCTAGAAAAGTCCAAAAATAGACCAAATTGGACCCCTAAAAAATAGGATAGGAGCCCTGTCCGTAGTCATCAACCTATTTTTTAATTACTTCCCTCAGATCTGCCTCTTCTTTCATTCCTCTTTTGTCGATTTCATTATCCTTTTCTTAAATTCCAAGCCCTAATAAGGATATCTATGCTAATTAACTTTGGTAATTGATATTCACACCCCCAAATTGTTAAACCACACCCCCTTTTTGTCTTTTAGTGAATTTTTACACATGAAAATGTCACTAAAAGACAAAAAAGGGTGTGGTTAACAATTTGGGGGTGTGAAAATCACTCCCCTTAACTTTTTGTTATTAAAAAAACCAAAAAATAAGGGTGATCTTTACTAATCAAGTGCTTGTATCTTAAAAACAATAATAACAGGTAAGAGTATCTCTTCTAGATAATTCTTTGTATATTAAAAAAAGTCAACAAATACAGTTATTTATGCAAATACTTATGTTAAATTATTACTCCTAGAATCTATTTTTCCAAGCACACATAAATTAGACTTTGAGAAATAATACTAGACTACCACAGACAACCATATATGTATGCTTTGCTGGAATGATACAAAGAATAATGTGCGTATATTTGGTAGTTTGTTGCTATTATTAGCAGCATTAAATAGAGGCTAGATTGCAATAGATTGCCATAGATATTTGTTTTGCTGGCAAGATACAGACTACAAATGTACACATATTTGGTAATCTATTGCTGTCATTTGCATGAAACAGAGGCCAGATTGCAACAAATTACCATTTATGTCTGGGTTTTTTTAAAGGTTTAGGCACTTTTTGGTTCTTTTCATAGAATGATCTTGTGTAAAAAAAAATATCAATGGTAATGGTAATGATATCTATGTTAATCGATTCTCTACATATTCCCTAAAAAATTAAAAAGGGTATTTATGCTAATCAGTTCCTTATATATTCCCTTACAAAATCAACAGATAAGGGTATCTATATAATTAGTTTTTTGTATATTAGAAATCAACATATCATGGTATATGTGCTAATTGAGAAAAAATACAAACAAGACATTTAGTGTTAATAGATAAAGTTATATGCGCACTAGATCCATAAAAACAAAAAAAAAATCATTTTTTGTGTTAGCCAAACATGGCCCTTCCCGGAGGGTCAACAGACCAGCACAGTCAGATATGAAAAACAAAAACAAAAAAATCATTTTTTGTGTTAGTCAAACATGGCCCTTCCCAGAGGGTCAACAGACCAGCACAGTCAAATATGAAAAACAAAAACAAAAACAAAAAATTCATTTTTTGTGTTGGCCAAACAAGGCCCTTGCCGGAGGATATTTTTGTCAACTATTGCTCAAATGTCCTATTGACATTATGGGAAAAGTTGATGTCCTAATTATATGAATAGCCCCCATACTATGTCCTTATTGCTCCCCAAGAAAACTCTTTGGGTTCGCCAAAGAAAATTCCTCAGTTTGCAGCTTTTGACAAAAAGAAGAATATGAAACTCAGCCACACTTTACAATCAAAGCATAGTCTAAATCAAGAACCTAAGCAATGTACTTAACATACTAATCGTATCCCTGTTTCCAAATGGGTACCGAGTATATTAAGGTGCTCAAGCCAAAGGATAAGATGATGGTGACTAAGGCATAAACATCTCCTCTCCAAGGATGCATGCTTTCTCTTAGCAAGTGAACCTCAGCAATGAAAGTGGAAACAGTGCTTAGACAACCCAATAGTCCAAACTGTATTCCTGTCGCAATGGTGTAACAGGCGTTTGTGTTAACCTGAAATTAAGCAAATCAAAGAATTTATAACATTCCAAAATTACATTTAGTCACACACATAACAAAATATGTATTTGCCATAGTGCAGAAACACAAAGGAAAGAGAGGGAAATAACAAAAAAGGAAGAAGTCCTTAGAGAACATCAATAGGAAATTACTTTCGTCCACACTTTCCTTCATTATTATTTCCACTTGTCCTTTCATGTTATGCTTTGTTAGTTTCATCACTTGATTTTCATTCCTCTTCTCTCTTTGAAATCAATCCAAGGAGACAAGCCTTAAACTTCGCAAAACCAAACAAAGGAGAAAAATAAGAATACTAATTTCCCTATAATATCCAGTCTCACTTAAGTTCGCTTCCTTTCTCATTCCTTCATGTACTCTAAACAAAAGCAAATATGTATAGAAACGGGATATTATCTCGACCCTACTCAAATGCAGAAGATAAGAAGAAGGTTATCTTACCACTTTCATTAATGTTGCAAGTGCCGCCATGACACAAGTGGCCAAAACATTGGCAATCAAAGTACCAAAAGGAACCCAATTCAACAAACCGGATTGTCCTGAGCCATGTCCATTTAGTCGACAAGCTAAGAAATACCTGAGCCACACACCGAAAGGCCCAACAATGCAAGCTAACCAAAGCTGGGCTCCACTACCACCACTGTCAAATTCTCTCGTCTCCAAAGCTCCACAAACACCCCATAACAAGCCTAGCATCACTAGAAGCACAAACGTAAATGCAAAGTGGCACTTGAAATTATTCACCATGGAATTGTTTTGAGAGCTCGAAAGGTCACTCAAAGGGAGTACATTTGAAGTTCCCCTAAATCTTTTGAAGCTCTGAGCTGTCCTAATCCCATAGACGATGGAATAATCAACAAGAATGAAGCCTGAAAATCAAAATTAGAACTGATCATCTATTCATCTTATAATAAGTTAAATGAGCCACATTAGTATTTCAACTTGAAATGAAAGGAGGGCAAATGGTTGCATCAGTCTGCTTGAGGATTCAATAGAGATATTACAATATCAGACATACTAATTTGGCCATGAGAATCTGAACAGTGGAGTAATTTTGTGTAATTATTCCGGTAGCACACATATGTAGAAGCATCATGACCACTTTGCCTGTATTTTGTATAGCTAAAACTCATATTGCTCTAGTTATTTTGGAAAAAAAAAATAGAATAGCTGTGGATCAATAGGTTTGATGTTTCGGGCAATAAGTTTACAATAATCTAGACCATGCCCTCTAGAACGTAATATGCTGGGTGTAAGCAATTTGAGTCCGGGTTTGTTAACAAAAGTGCGAATTTGAGCATTTACTAGCAATGGGTTCAGAATCTAGCCGACTTCAATTGATTGGGACATAAAGCTTGGTTAGGTTTTGGAATCAGAATCTAAGGCACCATAAGACACAACGGCCCATTAAAAGAAGCAATCTCCATAATTTTGAGCAATCAAGTGGAAGATTATTTCATTTCTTTTGAACTCAATGGAAGATTCTTTCGTTGTTGTGGCAAAGTCAGTAGAGGAGGTTGTAAGGACTCGTGTTTTTTTTTAAATAATTTTTTTCGGAAATAATGTTGGAAAAATGTGAGAAATATTTTAAAATGCAATACGAGATCAATATGAGATGCATATATGCTTTGAGGTGTCTTTATAACACATTAGAAACATGAGGGGCTTCAGTGCAAGTGTATGGGTGTATATATATACCATATGGATCAGATTTTTTAGGCAAAATACGCCTCTCCCTCTCTCAAAAAGGGCAGCAGCCCCTCTTTCTCTCACCCCATATTCTCTTCAAGTTCCACCACAAATCCACCTCCCATGCCTCTCAAACTCAAGATTCAACCTCATATTCATCATCTACGCGTATTTGGGAGCTTGAAGTACCATCTTTTCGCACCGAGAAGGCCAAAAAACGGGATTGCTCAAATTGGGGATCTAGGAATTCGTTTTTGGGTTGACTTGGAGCAAATCTTTGAGGTGGGGATATTACTACCATTACTAAGTGTTTTGAAGTGTGTGATGTGTAGATTATACTCATTTTTGTTCAATCCCTCTTATCTTATTGAAAAAATCCATTTTCTAGCTCCATGGATTTTATTGGATGTTGATTAATGTTTGTTGTTGTTGTTTGACGTAAATTAGTTGTTGCAATATCCTCTTGTAGCTTGTGGTGTTGATTTTTTTATCATAAACATGTTTGGTTTGGTTTGGAACCCATTGAAATCCCCTTGTTGATGTCAAATATCTACTCGTGAGGTCTCCGGATCGATCCACTTTTGGATTGGATCGATCCAAAACCTTCTGATGGAGTTACGGATCATAGTGGATCGATCCACTCATCACCCGGATCGATCCACAACCTTCTGTTTTGCTCCGGACCAAAGTGGATCGATCCACTCTCATTCTGGATCGATCCACTCTCACAGTGGATCAATCCACTCCCCCCCTTCACTTCACCAAAACTTGTTTTCGTCGATTTCGGTCGGTTGTTCGTGTTATTACTTGGCGTAATAATCTCTTATACCTCAAAACTCATTGAATAACTCGTCCTTAGCCTATCCTAGTATAATTGGTGACTCAGTTTGGTTTTTGCACGACACCTACGTGATCATACACTTGTTATATTTGAATTGAAGATTTTGACGAAATGCGTGAACTTGGGTGACGATCCGAGGTATGAGTGATATGATGACACTTGTGCGAAACCAATGAACGTGAATTGAAATGAGAACTTGAAACTCTTGATACGGGGCCGAAAGGTAGCCCGGAATGATACTCGGGCCGCTCTATGGGCATGTCACGAGGAATTATGCCTTGGCCAAGGGAAAGATTATACGGGGTCGAAAGATAGCCCGGAATGATACTTGGGCCGTCCTATGGACGTATCGCGAGGAATTTCTAAAGATCCAATTTAAATAAAATGGTTGACGCGACACAACGGACAAATTAGACACTTATGAGAGAAGATGCATGTCGGGTATGCATCGGGTACACTTTGGTGATAACAAGGGATTTATAAACTTATGTGATTCGTTGGACTCTTGTAAAATCTTGTTTATCTTGTTCAGCTTTCATCCTCATGTCTCATCTTGCATCTACGTTTCATTGTGTTTAGTTTTGGTAAACGTTTCTCTACTAGGCTAGTGAGCTCAACCTATCATTTTTCAAGTACCCAGCACGGAGCATGATTTGGGTGTGCATGAAGTGATTGCATGCATCTTTTGAAAGCTTAAAGAAGAGTTATCTCATTATCTTGGGTTTAAAATTTTGAAGAGATGATTTTGTAACTTATTCATATTAAATCTTTTGACTTTGATTTGTAATAACTTTAAGACTTGTGTATTTTGGCTTGGGGAATGGGTAGCCATAGACTATTGTACCCCTTTTTTATGCTGACTCTGATTATTTGACAACTTGAAATTTAACGGGGCCCGTGGACTTGTTGACCGTCCATGTGGAATTTCTTAATATTATATTCATTGAATTTCGAGGGCGTGACAGAGGTGGCAGATTCTATAGAGAATGTGGCAGATCCGGTAGAGATTTTAGAGGATGATGTTGACAGCACAACCTTAGATCTTGCTTCTACCGATCCTCTTATTAATTATGTGGAGCTCAAACGTCACAAGAAGAAAAACTACACCCAAACAAGGAGTTTGGAGGAAACTATCCCCTTATGGAGATATAATCCTTTGAAAGCATCTCTTTTATTGAGGATATATAGCTTGGACAACATAGAGAACAATTCAAGAAGGTTAAAGCCGGGATCGAAGAAAGTTTCTAGAAATGATCAATCTTTGCTTAGCTCGTCTATTAATGCTTCTCTTTCTTTGGGGGACAGCCGTCACTCCGATTTTGGGCCCATGCATTTGTCTCAAGAGGAAGTTAGTAGCTTCAAGAAAAGGTTGGAGGGAGATACTATAGCCACAATAACCAATGGGAATATTGTCGATGTTAAACTTCTTCTGAGGGATGAAACAATCTTGAAGGAAATGATTAAAGCTGATCTCAAAAGAACTCTTTCAAATGGTGACTTATTGGAAGGTTTTTCTGTTGTTTCTCGAATGAGGATTTGGAGCCTTTCGGTTTTTTAGCGGAGACGGCATGGGTTTGTTTTAGGCTCATTTTTTTTGTTTGCATTTTTGTGGCTTAGGGTTGTGCTTTAGGTGCCATAGAGCAGTGTAGGGGGTAGCTTTTCAAGGGTTTGTGGTGGTTGTTTTAGGTTTGGCGCCTTTTGGTGCTTTTGGTGTTTTCTTCTCTCCCCTCCTTTTTTCTATGGTTCAACCTTGGTTGGATGTCTCTCTTTTCTCGATGTACCCTCATCGAGTTTCTTTTATAAAATTTCTTTTTCTGATAAAATAAATAAATAAAAATTGAGCAATCATTTTTCCTTGTTAGGTCCAGACTGAAATAGCATATATGAATCCACCATACATTTTATTTGTAGTACGTGAGTGTGTGTGTGTGTGTGTGTGTGTGTGAGAGAGAGAGAGAGAGAGAGAGAGAGAGAGAGAGAGTCAAGAACATATGTAAATTGCATGTATGTTCTTCTTTCTTTACCAACAAAAAAAGAACATCTTTCAAGAGATGATGTATGAGAGCAACCAAAAGGACCCAAACCCTAAATTTTCTTGAGAGAGAAAAAAACAGACGTAATCTAGTGACAACCAAAAGCAATCAAGATAGGACTTTGTAGCTACGCCTAATCTTTGTACTTGCAAGACAGATTACTACTCTCTCTGTCCCAAAAAATAGTATGCTACAAAAAATGTGCAATTTTCCGATGAAAAATAAAATACTTCTGAATAAAACTTTTCGTATTCCTTCGCTCCAATTTTATATATCAATTAATTCTTTAAATAGTTGTGAAGGAAAATGAAAAATTATGTCCCAAAGTGCTTTATTGTTAGTCAAAAAAACACATTTGGTGGATTATTATTTTGGGATGGAGGAAGCATTTTTTTCCCTTTATTTCTTAATTTTGTTCAAAGATATGAAACCCCAATTTTCAAACATGCATAAGTGGTTGCCTCAGACACACCAGGGGCATGTGTGGATACATAAAGGACACGCTGAGGGATTATCTATCCTAAAATGAAGCAACAGACACGTTGGAGACACACTTGTTCGTTTGAGACACGTATGGGGACACAACATTGTGCCACTTAACAACACAACAGCTTTATTTCAAGGGTCAAAAAACCAAAAAAAAAAAAAAAAACCTTCTTGCTTGTTCCTGTTTGTTCTTCAATGAAACATCAATTTATTATGCAGAAACAATGTTAATGTTAAAGCATCCAACTCAAAACCAAATGACTATGAGCAAAGAGGTCATCCAAGCTCATATTCTAGCTTTGCAAGTTACAATTAACCAATGTGGGACAAACTCTAACGCTCCCTTGCATGTGCTACCCATGACCAGCACGTGGAGAGGAAAATAACAGATCCTCAACATTGGGATACTAAAGAAACATAGTGCACTTATGGCACAAACAACGGAAAAATAACCAAGAGAGTCTTGTCCAAAATTCTCCGAAATTCTAGCTCTAATACTATGTTAAAGCATCCAACTCAAAATCAATTGGCAATGAGTGGAGCGGCCGTCCATAGTATATACTAGTTTTCGAGATAATAATTAACTGATGTGCAACAAATTCCAATATTCCCCCTCACTTGCGACCCCTGATTCACACATGGAGAGATCAACAAAGGATCCGGAACATACGGATCACAATGGAACAAAGCGCAAGTATGGCACAAACAAAGGGGAAAAGCCTCTCAAAACCTTACTTTGATACCATGTTAAAACACCCAACTCAAAACCAATTGGCTATGAGTAGAGAAGTCGCTCAGGCTCATATACTAGCTTTGGAGATTACAATAACCAATATGGGACACACTCTATGAGTTAACTTTGAATTATTTTAATTACCCAAAAATAAACTTTGAATTTTTTTGCTAAGTTGGTATTGGTTTCCATTAATATTGGGTGTTGTGGATACACTATTCGTATTACTGGCATATGAAGACAATTTAGGCCCAGTTTTTCAAAAGATTTTTGCACTTAGGTGCTAAAATCTTGATATTTTAAATCAAAAAATGAAGTGGTTCCATGTATCGTTTTTCAATTTTTTGCACCAAATTAAAGTACACGATGAGTACTTTAATTCGGTGTAAAAAAATCGAAAAACGATACACGGAACCACTTCATTTTTTTATTTGAAAAATCCTGATTTTAGCACCTGGGTGCTAAAATCTTTCGGAAAACTGATAACAACACAAAACCTTATTTGAAGGGTCAAAGAACTAAAAAAGAAGAAGAAGAAGAAGAAAGCCTTGTTACTTGTTTTGAATGGTTTGTTATACTTATTCGATGGAGCATCTATTAATTATGCATAAAGAATGTTAGTTTTCAATTTTTTTGCTAAGTTGGCATTGGTTAATTTGGTTTCCATTAATTTTGGGTGTTCACGGATACGCTATTCATATGACTAGCAATTAAAAACGAAATTCATATATTCATTAAACTTTTGCCGTGTTCCTCGTGTACGTAACCCCATTTATTTAGAATTTCTTTATACAAGTGTGTATTTGTATCTGTGTCCATTTTGTCTGTGTCCATTCCCGAATTTCTTAGGCTCAAATCAGTTTGGATGAAATGAAATGGGAACTGCAAAGAGATTACCAGACCACAGATATGAATGGACAAGGTTTTCTAGCACATGTCAAGGAAGAAGAGAGAATGCCCGACTCTGTCAGTCAAAGAAAACAAGGACTCAGTTTGTCAAGATTTGGAGATGGTACCATTTTAAGTTGTTACCCAAATCTGGAAGTATATGACCCATCGTTTATGGTCTGATGGCTCGTTTTATGTCCAAATTTACCATTGAAGCTGAATAGAAACTTCAGCAAACCCGGACAGCAGCGCTTTCCGGTAACAAAAGGTTTATATAGAATTATTCTATCCAGTAAGACTGCAAAGGGGACCACCGCGATGGGGATCAAATTCACCTCTATTTCTTTTCAAGAGGGCAGGTTACATGTTAGATCTTGAAGAGCCTGTGGTCTCAGTATCATCTCCTTCTCAATCCCTTTTCCTTTTGCTAAGCATAAAGTCTCAATCCCTCCTTCCGTTGTAAACTCTTACTTTTATTGAATTATTGTTCAGTAACTAAAATATACCCACTTTTTCTTCATTGTAATGGTATACTGTAATTTGTAACTTTTTATATTTCGATCTGTTGCCTTGCTAATACCATTGATTTTTCTCAATTTCCAAGTAACGAATTGTCTTCCAAGTCAACCTCTCCAAGCAACAAACCAAGAAGGCCATAAAATGGGTACCTGCTATGCGCGTGGTAAAATCACTAGTTAGCATAAGTAAAAGCATATTCCATTACCTAAGGGAAACCCAAACACAACAACCACCCATTTGCCTCGAGCACTGAGATCTAGCATTTTCTGATTCCAACCACTGTAAGTTGTCAGGCTTCCCAAGTAACCAATTGTCAGTCCAACAGCTAGAGAGTCTGAAACTCTAGATATATCATCTTTGAAAACAATGCCCCACCACCCAATCAAGAACGAGCCAACCTTCGAACAAGTCAAAATTTGATTAGACTAATAACTAAATTGAAGTACGAGTAAACACAAACAAAAATGATTGTGACACATACTTTATACCACGACCAACTACAACCCCACTCACATGGGGTGTGGGTCCCACATGGGCCCCACATGCGGGTCTCACACCCCATATGAGTAGGTTTGTGGTTAGTTGTAACACAAAGTTTGTGTATGTATCATTATTCAAAGACAAAAGACTATAACAACTAAAGTGAAAAGTGATAGCAAATTCAGTGCAATGCCTTAAATAGAGATGACAAAGCAAACACACATGGAGAAAAAAAAACATGGACACGGGAATTTTGAAAAATTGGGGACACGGACACGGAGGGGAACACGCCATGTGGAGAAAAAAAAAATTTTGTTCTAGTATTCCTGTAACCAAACATCCATTATAATAATGATGTAACTCCAGTACTCCAGTAACGAAAAACATCCATTATTTTTGAGTTCTCGAAAAACATCCATTATTTTTGAGTTCTCAAAAAACACAGCTGTCGACCACCTCCTCCCTCTTCTCTCTAAACAGATCTGAAGCAGCCTCATCAACGGTGGGTACCTCTTCTCTCTCTCTCTCTCTCTCTCTCTCTCTCTCGCACGCGGCACGCGCGTACGCCCGCGCAGCAATAGCAGTCGTGTCCCGATCTGTGTCCCCCTTGGAAAATTCAAAAAAAGAAAAAAAAGAGAGAGACACGGCTCAAGGCGTGTCCCGTACGTTTCTCTGGCGTGTTCCTGTGTCCAATATGGCAGGCAGTAACCGTGTCGGTGCTTCATTAACTGCAACTGTTAAACTGAGAGTATAGATCACAGGAAACAGCGTACACTAAGCATTAAATAAAAATCTTTGCAAATACATTCCTTTACTAATCTGGTTGGAGGCCACAACATGTGCCTCACATATAAATTAAATAAATTGTGTGTGTGTGTGGGTGTGTGTGGGTGTGTGTGTGTGTGTGTGTGTGAGAGAGAGAGAGAGAGAGACCATATTAGAAGGAAGATCAAGGTACAGAACGCTCTGGTCACTTGTGAGACCAATTACTCCAGGGCCAAACAGTTTTTGCAGTAAATACCTTGTGAAAACCTGCAAAAGATACCAAACTTGGTTACAGTATTCCGCAGACATAGAACTATTTCAAGAATTTCCATCACTTGCTGAAAAGGTAATGTAGGGGAGGTCAGCGCGAGACCCCCTGTTGACCAGAGTCAACGTCGACCAACCAATGAAAGCATGACAAGTGTCATCCAGGTGGCGCGGCGTCCGAGTGACACGTGGCATCCTCCGCGCAAGCATCCATTGCAGACAGGGGGCCATTGGCGCTTGGACTAGTGTCCGCGCGAGGGGGCCACTATGGCAGGACTCTCCTGTGCAAGGCGCCCCAGTGGCGCGCACCACATGCCCGTCCAGGGCGGTGCTCGAGCAGTTATGGGTCATCCGAATAGGAGAATGACCCATGGCTCAAGTGATTGGCGGGGCTCAGAACATGAGTAAGTACGCAAAAGGCCATCACCACTTAGCCCAGGTAATGATACCTGCTGCGATCTAAAGGCAGGACCCCGGGGGCCCCCTGAGGCTTGGCTGCGGTATAGGCGCGACCAAACAGGTCACGACCTTGCCCCTACGGGAATAAGGGAGATCTAGTGGCTTGGTGGCTAAGAACAAGAGGATCGGGCCGCGGCGGGGAAATGGCTTCGCCCGCCCAAGACGCGTCGGTGCGCGTGGTGGTGACGCCACTGCATCGGTCAGGTTGTACGGAAATGACACGTGTTATCATATTATAGGATGACAGCCTGGCACCTTATGATTGGTCCAAGGTGCCTATAAATATGTGACATTCCCTTTCATACCCAGAGGTTGGTGAAATCTTGGCAAAGAGCATTTGTCATTCTAGAGAGAGAGAAAAGGGTACTCATCGAGTGAAAAACATTCCCTCTGATTGATTCCAGCCCCATCTCCTAGATCACCAAGGGTTCTTTCACGGATTAGACTGAGAGCAATCCACTGTCTTAGTTCTTTCTGTGCACACCTGCTCTGTTTTTCACCCTTTCTCTAGACCACTCTATTCTCTTCTTTTACGTGTCTTTCGTTAACTATCCATACCTCTCCAGCTCATCACGTTAGCAAGAACCATCACCTACATTCAGGCGACTCTGCTGGGGAGGTTGTTTAGTTAATGGTAAACACGAGAAGTGGTCCATAAACTTCAGGCATGGCAGCACCAACGAATCCGAACAACATTGTTCTTGATGGTCACCCACTGGTCGAGGATGCTACATCTAGTCACGGAGGGAATGAAGGAGGAGGAAACCAAGGAGCTCCGGCCATGGAAGTGATTCATGCCATGCGTGTTTGGAATCACACAGCCTGCATAACCCGCATACACTACTGCCGCCATAGCCGGTCTTACGGAGGTCATCATCGCCGCTTCTACCTAGGGCTCAACCAACAATGGGCGACCCGCCAGATCCATGCACGTGCTCATGGGACTTGGGGATGGCACCCTTATTTGGTGGCCCAGCGCCAAGCCGCTTTTTACGCCCGCTGATCCCGGTTCACCCTTCTTTGCCGTAAAACCCCCGGCCGCGGACCACGTAAACCGGTTCTGCATACACGAGAGAGCAAAGATTGGGGAGCATGCCGGGCCACAGGCGGTGACCCTGGTAGAGGTACAAGCCCTCTTGCAAAGAGAGAAAACCAAAACAACTCTCCCCTCCCTCCCTAGCCCAGACATTCAGCCACCATACCCAATGGCTATTCTCTAGATGCCATACCCTGAAGGATACACACCACTGAAGTTCACCAAGTTTGATGGCAAAGAGGGTAACGCACAGGAGCATGTGGTGCGATTCATCAAGACCCTGGGGGCATTCTCCGGAGATACAAACCTCAGGTTAAAAGAGTTTTACAAATCTCTGACCAATAGAGCTTATACTTGGTACGTCAATCTCGCTCCTTATTCAGTATCGTCATGGGAAGACAAGGTTAGTCGCTTCTATGCGAAATTCTTCCAGACACGCGAGAAGATCACCAGTCTGTCCCTTGTCAAGGAAACGTAGGGCCCTAGTGAGGACATTATTGATTACATTAAGCGGTTTCAAGACCGCTCAGTCGATTGCCTTGAACTAGTGGACGAATAGTACTTGGTGGAAATATGCACGTCCGGGCTCCTGCGCGATTATCAGCCATTTTTGGTTAATGTCAAGATCCAGACATTCGCGGCCCTACTCGAGGTAGCATACAAGCTGCGCCACACCATACAGCCACCTGCGCGCGACAACTGGAAGCCTAGAAAATCACACTCCATCGCCGCAGCTGCAACTTCCGCTCCTCCTTCGCGCAAGTCGCAGGGGGGAAGAGGCAGCGGCGGAAATGGCGCCGGGCTTGGCTAATGGAGCTGGCAAGAACGGCCGCGGGCTTAATCGGAAGAAACAAAAAGTGTATAAAGAAAAGCTCGTGGGTCCGGATTAGCCCCGCAAAGATGGAAGAGGTAAAAGCGCTGGTAAAAGAGTGGATAGCGGATGGTGGTCTCACATTGCCAGATATCGATGCCGCGTCCTCGCGCGCAGACAGAGAGAGTCCTAACTACTGCATGTTTCACAGACACACCAAGCACCCTACCAGCGATTGCTGGACTTTGAAAAGAATTTTTAAGAAGAAGCTGGACAACAATGAGTTGAGAATCACCACCAAGGCACAGGATGTGCGCACGCACCCTTATCCAGATCACGGGACGGCCAACATGGCTGAGTGTTTCGAGTTCGTACGAGACATTGAGGAGGAAGATTATGGCTGCGAATATGATTACAATTACGATTATGACTCTAATCAGGGTTATCACTATGAAGAAGCGTATATGACGTCATTTTACGACGAACTTGATGAGATCGCAGGGTACGACGCTCCAGTAGTGGCCCCTCCAGATCCAGAGAGTGGGGTCAAAATTTTGCAAAATAGCACGAAGTTCAAGCAGTTTTATGATGGAATGGGATTCACACCCAACGCGAGGTTCTTAATGACGAAGGCTATCATGACCATCGCGCAAGAGGGCCATGAGGCCTGCGCGGCACAAGGGGGATCCCTCCCTAGGACAATTAAAGACGAGTCAAACTCCATCTCGTTCTCTGATTCCGATAGAAAGGTCCTGCACCCGCACAACAGACCCTTGTATGTCACCGCGCGTGTCAACGGCGTCGAGCTGAAGCGAGCTTTCATGGATGGAGGAGCATCCATCAACATCATGCCGATGTCAACTTTGCAAAAAGTGGGAATCCCAGAGGAACGGATTGTAAAGTCCCTGATAGGGATAACGAGGTTCCAAGGAGATAAGAAGGAATCACTGGGGTACATTATTGTTGACCACGCAGTTGGACCCATTCGCACTGCCACCAAATTCCATATCATTGATGCTCAGACGAATTACCACATAATCTTGGGGCGCAGTTGGATGCATCGCTTTGCAGTCATCCCGTCCAGCTATCACCAGTGCCTGAAGGCGATTTGGGCCGGAAAGAAAGTGACGGTTGCAGCATCGGAAAGGCCGTTTGAGGTAAGCGAAGCACATTTATCGGACTTGGTATATTTCACCGAGATGGAGGAGACCCTGAGTGCTATGGTTGCAAGGCCATCCGGCGTAAAAATGCCCAAATGGGAAGACATCAAAGATGAAGGAGAGGTTTCTGCTGCTAAGAGGGAACCAGTCTCGGAAAGCGCCTCAGGCCCAAGGAAGATTACCATGGTCAAAGAAGGTGGGAAGACTGTGTACTGCTTATGACAGGGCGGCGGGCCAGACGGCTCGCACCGAGCATCTGACCCGCAATGCCTAGAGGCAATTGGAGTTGAATCAGACGAGATTGTTAAGCCAGAACCAGCCCCAGAATGCATGCAGGACGGACCAAAACCACAACCAGAGGTATTAGAGGAAGTTGACCTCAGAGAAGGAGAAGGTAACCCGCGGCCCATCTTCGTGAGCGCGGCACTCGAGAGCGGAATGAAAAAGAGACTCATTCAGCTGTTGCGAAGGTACAGCGATGTATTCGCTTGGCATTATGAGGAAATGCCCGGGCTAGATACCGAATTGGTGGCACAACATCTGAACACTTTCCCGAATTCCAGGCCGGTCAAGTAGCCCGCTCGCAAGTACCAGCCAGAGTTAGAAGAAAAGATCAAGGAAGAGGTCGAGAAATTGAGAAAGGCGGGATTCATTCAACCTATACAATACCCTCTCTGGCTTGCCAACATTGTGCCAGTGAAAAAGAAGAATGGACAAATACGCGTGTGTGTCGATTTCCACGTCCTCAACAAAGCCTGCCCCAAAGACGAGTTTCCTTTGCCGCACATTGACACGCTGGTCGACTCCACGTCGGGGCACCAGCTGTTTTCATTCGTGGATGGTTTTAGCGGGTACAATTAGATCAAGATGGGAGCTGAGGATGCAGAAAAGACCGCATTCCGGACACCGCTGGGTAACTTCTACTACACTGTTATGCCTTTTGGTCTGAAAAATGTCGGCGCAACGTACCAGCGCGCGATGACGGCAATCTTTCACGATATGCTGCATCACATTGTCAAAGATTACATTGATGACCTGGTCGTGAAGTCGAAAGAGAAGCTTGACCATTTGAAGCACTTGGAGACGGTGTTTGAGAGGTGCAGAAAGTTCAATATGAGGATGAACCCACTCAAATGCGCGTTCGGGGTCGCGTCAGGGAAGTTCCTAGGATTCCTGGTCCATAGACATGGAATAGAAGCAGACGACGCCAAGATAAAGTCTATTAAGGAAATGCCCCCTCCGCACTCCCAGCGAACGCTCAAGAAGTTTTTAGGACGAGTATCGTATTTGCGCAGGTTCATTCCAGCTTTGGCGGAGATCTCGGCACCCTTCAGCAACCTGTTAAAAGGGAAGGAAAAGTTTGAATGGCGCGCGGAACACCAATACGCATTTGAAAGAATCAAAACTGTCCTGACCTCGCCGCATACCATGATCGCACCCCAGAAGGGCAAACTCCTAATTCTTTACCTGACATCCACCCTGAGATCCATTGGGGCCCTATTGGTACAGGAAGTGGATGGCGCGGAGAGGCCAGTGTACTACATTAGCAGAAAAGTACAAGGAGCAGAAGAGCGGTACACGCCGGTGGAGCGACATTGCCTAGCACTGGTGTTCACGGCACAAAAATTACGCCATTACTTCTTGTCATTTAAGATCCACCTCGTGACAAAGAGTGATCCAGTGCGCTATCTGCTGTCGAGACCAGCTCTTTCAGGGAGAGTGGCCCGTTGGCTTTTAGCCCTGGCGGAGTTTGAAATATCATGTGTCGCTCCCAAAGCAGTTAAGTGTCAAGCACTTGCGGATCTACTTGCACAATTCCCAAGCGGACAATGCGAGCCCATCCAGAGGCGCGAGGATGGTTTGAAGCATTAACGGCCACGCTTGTCGGCGTGGGCGCTAAGCTTCGATGGGGCATTGGAGGTAAGCTGTGGCGGCGCCGGAATAGTCCTTGCCAGCACGGACAGCCAGCGCGAGTACCTCGCATATAAACTAGCTTTCCAGTGTTCAAACAACGAGGCAGAGTATGAGGCCTTAATCCTGGGACTCCTGGCAGCCATCACGAAAGACATAAAAATCCTCAAAATTGTGGGGGATTCAAAACTTGTAATTCTTCAAACTGAAGGCGTCTTTGTGCTTAAAGAGCCTTCCCTCGCCCCGTATAGGGCTACAGTACAAAAGCTGATGCAACGCTTCGATAAGGTGGAAATTGTTCACAAGCCCAGATCAGACAACAGGTTTCCTGATATGCTTGCCACGCTGGGGTCCAAGGTTGAATTCAGCAAAGAAAAGATAGCCATAGAGATTGTCGAGAGAACAGACCCATCCGTCGCCGATGAGGTAACCAAGGAACAAGCTGCAGAAGAGTGGCAAGGAAAGATAATGAAGAAATTGGCAACAGGGCAAGGGGATGTTCCCTTGGCAGAATTAGCGCAATTCATCATGATCGGAAAAAAGTTATACTACCGCGGTCCTCAGGGCTGGCTCGCGCGGTGCATCGGGTCACAGGAAGCCAAGAGCAGGTTGTGTCAGATCCATGACGCAACTTGCGGAGAAAATGATGTCTCTCTGTACCGAAGGGTTCAGAGACAGGGCTATTATTGGCCTAGCATGAAGACCGATGCCGCGGAAATGATAAAGAGTTGTGAAAAATGTGCCCTAGCCACGTCAGCCCAAGAATGCTGCTTTTCGGTGGAGCATGACTGGAGGCAAAAATACATCGATTACATTAATGAGGGCGCTTTACCCGTGGAGAGGGAATACAGGAGACAAGTCAAAATGTCCACAGAACGGTTCTTTGTGAAGGACAGAAGCCTCTACAGAAGAGCCCTTGATGGCATCCCTCTACGGTGCCTTTCCAATGAAGAAGCTGAGGAGGTGTTATAAGGCCCACGAGCTTGAACATCAGGGCGGACGAAAATTGTATGAGCACATTATCCATTTGGGATACTACTGGCCACGAATGGAGTCTGACGCAATAGCACATGTGCGCCGGTGCCACGCGTGCCAAAAATTTGGAAATTTGGTCCATGCGCCCGCAGTGGAGCTACACGCGATTCGCGCGCCCTATCCCTTCCATACTTGGGCAATGGACCTTGTCGGGCCTATCTCACCGCACTCGCGTAAGCACCAGTGGATTTTGGCTGCTACAGAGGTCAGCACCAAACGGGTGGAAGCAATCCCCCTGAAGAACGCGACAGGCACGACAGTAGCCTAGTTCATCAAAGAAAACATCATCTGCAGATTTGGTATACCAAAGGTCATCTTGTCTGACAACGGGACCCCGTTCATCAACAAAGACGTGGGAACGCTGCTCCAATCCTACTCCGTAGAGCACCTGACTTCAACTCCATATTATCCTCAAGGGAATGGCCAGGCTGAGGCCACGAACAAGTCACTTGTACGCATCCTGAGCAAGTTACTAGATGAAAAGGGCGGAACGTGGTCAGACCATCTGGTCACTGCCCTCTGGGCCTACCGCACAGCCAAGCGAAAGGCCACGCAGACTAGTCCCTTCAACTTGGTTTATGGTGCAGAGACAGTACTTCCCGTCGAGTTAAGTGTTCCCTCCGCGCGGTTGGCCCTGTCCGCAGAGGCCACTGCCGCGGAGCGGCGCGCAGACTTGGAAGCACTAGAAGAAAGGCGAGAGCTCGCCGCAGAGCATTAAGCCAAATACTGGGAATCAGTGTCAAGATTCTACAACAAGAGCGTGGTTCCACGGGAGTTCAAAGTTGGAGATCTGGTCTGGAAATCAACAACGGATGTAATGAGGAATGTCAAGCTCCCCAAATTTACTCCGAGATGGGAAGGTCCATATCAAGTCATCCACGCAAGAACGAGCGGTCACTACAGACTGTCCAGGGTCTCCGACGGGTTCCTAACGGAGCCCATTAACATTAAGTTCATGAAAAAGTATTATCCGTAAGTTATTAGAGTTTGATTCTTTCTTTTGCATTGTAAGCATTGTCCTGTCATGATGAAAAGTTAATGAAATACTCGTTTAATTGTAAAGCTTTGCGGAATCTTATTCTATGTAATGATGAGATAAGCGCTGATCTTGCTGTAAACACCAGGAAACATACATAAAAGAACCGAGCAAGGGTTGAATCAACAACAAAATATAATTTTATTCAGAAGTGATCAAATCAGTTACAAGAAAAGAAAGAGCAAAAAAAAAAAAAAAGAGAAAAGAAATACAGCAAAGTCATGGGGAAGGCTCAGGGAACAGGCCCTTAGTCACAGGGTCGTCCCTCTCAAAGATATCACCGCCAGAGGCTTCATATTCTTCCTTCTCGCGCAGGAGGGCCTCAAGTTCGGCTTGACGATCTCGCAAGTCCGCCTGCCCCTGCGCAAGCATCGCCCGCGCCATGTCTATTTTCTCCTGGGCTTGGTTGATCTCTCTTTTCTTTGCTTCCACCCGGAGAGGGAACTTGAAAGCTCGGTGGGAAATGTGCATACGTTCCAAATGGGCAACAAGCCAGCCAACCTCCAGACCTCCCATGCTCTGAAGATCGAGGAGGGCTCCCTTCGAGTCCTGCAGAGACAGCTCACCAAACTTTCTAAGAGGAACACTCCGCGGGGAATCAATAATATCAGCCAGGCGGTCCAGCAGCATCCCACCCCCTAGAGCACTCTTCGCCCGGATGTTTGCAAAGGTCTCTGGATGAGTCCGAAGAACGGTTTCCAATGTAGGGAAATTGGTGCTGGCAATACGGAACGACAAGAATGGCTTCATGAACTCGGGAACGGGGGAGGGTACCTCCACGTGACACTGAGAGTCGCTGTAGTCAGAGGGGGAGTGGCGCTGCTGTTGCTATTGTTGCTGCGGTGGAGATGACCCTGCTCCCTCTGGACTCTCCGCATCGTCATCATCAATGTGAATGGGTTCTTGCTGCACTGTGCCCCTCGACCCAACACCCTCCTATGGGCTTTCGATTCCTTTTGTCATCTCCTCCCCTCAGTCACGAGGCCCCAAGTAATAGCGGAAAGTCGCTCAAAGCCGTGGCTCACCCCTCGCTTGGACCCCCTGTTCCGGCGGTGGCTCGATGAAAGGCTTCCTATGCCATACGATACTTCCCGGGGATCCACGGGTAGCCTTCCACCCTCGCAAAAGTTATCTTTGAACAGTTCATGAATTATGGGATCGACCAAAGTCGGAACAAATTCTCCTATACTATGGATGGTGCGCGGCCCACAGCTTGGCCCCACATGGATGTCATCCCCAATATTCTGAAAAGTGCTGGAAGAGTCGGGGTGATTACCTTTCTCCGCAGATGGCAAGCGCTGATGGTGAACCAGAGGCTGAGAGTCTTGCTCATCGTCGCTTTCGGTACAGGGCTGCATAAGGTCCTGCTCAAAACCTTTGCCGAAACCCTCAGAGGAACCTTCCGAACTCTCCTCCCCCTTTGGTTCTTTTCCAGGGTGCCCCCCGGAACGCACTTCCCTTGCTTCAGCTTCAGAAACGCTCACGGCATGCGGGCCCAATAAGTCAGCTATAAGGGGACTCACCCGCTCCCCAGACTCAATCATCTGCAAAAACCCTTGCCTCTCCAACCTGCTGCCGGATCGACCCGCCCGGCAACAACCGCTAGATGCGAGATGGGCGGAGGGAGCATGGGTAACCTGCTCCGCGGCGCCGCTACGCCGCCTTGCGAGGATAACGCTAATGGGAAGATTGTCACCATTGCTATCCCGTACATCATCCGGGTGGCGCCGGGGGTAGTATCCCTGCGTGGTGTGGCCTGTTCCGCAGCCCAGGCGGGCCGTCAAAAGTTGCATGATCATTGTCAGGAGTCTCGGCGAGTTCCGTGGGCTCGAAGAAGACCTACGCTGCGTTCGCGTAGTCAGCCTGAAAAAAGATTATCAATGGCAAGTGAATCAATAAACGAAAAGACGCAAATAAAGATATAGACAGAACATGAATAAAAATGAACTGCGTACCCTGTGCAGCCTACGGCACGTGGTTGGTCGGGCAGCCTCCTTAACCTCCTCCTCACCCCCCGATGCTTGGGCCCTCGCTTGAGATCTAGTGACGCGCACGGCTGCCAGCGGCACCACGATTGCGGGCTCCGAGGGAGATCAGATACCTATATGTCAATGCCCAACGACTAAGATTACCGCGCCATCTGCGGATGCGGCTCGGGAGAATGTAACGTGGAATCGGCCCAAGATGACACGGCCGGGCCTTGACTGGCCGCTGTGAACGGCTTAAGAAAGAATCCTGCATTCCTACGCCGCGGAAGCGAAACTGGCGTAGAAACCAATTGGAGGCCCAAGGACTTTGGAAAGCACCGAGGACCAACCCCGGCCAAAATGACGTCTGTGTAAGAATGCAGAAACTGGTTGTAAGCTTCCTAGAATTCCAGCGGCTCAGGCCCCGCCGCAGGCACCACCTGATCATACCCCAATTGGCGTGCCACCTTGTCTGGCCTATAAACCATTGTTTCCCATTTCTCGGCACTTACTGCGGACAAGTGGGCTGGGCGACTCATGCAGTACACACCGACAAGGAGGTTCCGTTTGCGAAGATCACTACGGGATAAGTCGACTTCCCCTGGAATGTCCGAAACATAATTGCAAACACCGTCCAGGGTCTGCGTATACGGGTGTGGGTAGAAGTGACGCTCGTCGTCCAACTACTCATCCCAGAGCTTGGCTGTGGATGTATTGTTCCAGCGAAGAATGATTAGCCACAAGGGCCCTTGAAGAGTGAATCGCAAACACCCATCATCCTCTTTCACCTGACGCCCCCTGCTGTCCAAAATCGGCACAGATACCTGCGCTGCGAACTTCCTCGCTTTAGGGGCCACGACTGGGAAATGCTCATACACCAGCGCGGTCAACAATTGAGTATGAACCATAGAAGTGATGTCATAGCGGCCGACTGAGCGCTCAAAATCCACGGAAAGGCGGTCCAGTTGCTGATAGAGATGCCCGAGAAACAAAGGGCCCAAAGGGAGTCTGTCTCCCTGAGCCATCCGCACCGCAAGGTGAAATGTGAAATCACTAGGTGCGTCGATAGGGAAGTCCGGCAGTACGAAGAATGAGAGGAAAAACGCGATGAAAGCAGGCAAATACAGATCACCTTTATATTCTGGACCCTCGATGGCCTGACGCGCCGCACTCCCAGCCAATGCGGGCTGGAGATCCTTGAAGAAATGCCGAATCCAAGATCCCCAAGAGGTCTTCTTTGGGTCAGTCATGGCTCTATGGCTCCCATTTCTGTCCCACTGACAGCCCCGATGACCCGCAGCTTTATAGGCCAACTTGAGTCTCGCCCCTGATTCTTGGTCCCATGCTGCTCGGCTCAGGCTCAAGCTCCCCCCGCCGCAGAGAGAGAGGGTGTGGCCGGCCACGGGTGTCTTGGAGGGTGGGCCCAAACTCACCCCATGGGAACACAAAGGTGTGAGTATCGCTGCTCCACCTCGACATCAAAAAATCGAGGTTCTCATTCCTCCAACTTAGAAAAGGACTGAGATCTTGATAGGCTCCGTGAGAGATGAGTACGCTTCCAGATCCGCTTGTATGAAGTCGCCCCTCAATCACCTCTCGGCGGACCCATTCACTCCAAACGCCAGCAGGGCGTAAAGGGGCGAGGCATGAATGCCAGAGAAGGGGAAATCCCCCTCTCCAAATAAGGGGAAGAACGACGATGGTGGCATTCATGTCCCCATCTTCCAAATGGTGCCTCCGGATGAATGCACGTAAGCGTGTCCAACTCCACGCCTAATCGGATCAGAGGACTCTATCTTCTGCTAGAAGGGGTCACCCTTGCCGTGAAAGTAAGGGGCCCTACGCCATTGATCCGCTAAAGGAACTGGACCCCCAGGAACCGTGGGTCTCCCACCTACCACCGCCACCACGAGTCATTCTAATGTAGGAGGGTGTAGCTCGAAAGTATAGAAGCACGGAGTTGTAGAATGTGAGGGCCTAAGGGGCTCTGGGTTTCGAAGAGGAAGAAGAAGGCAAGTAACGAAAGAGGGGGTAGTGAGATATTTAGAGAGAGAGGCTTTGGAAGGTTTGAAAACGAGTAAGGAAGAAGAAATGGGGGGTGGTGAGATATTTATAAGGAGGGGATGGGCCCCGAACAGTCGCAATCAAGCCGTCATGTCCGCTGGAAACGGCATCCGTAATGGTGACCTCGGACAACGGAAAAGGCGCCCCAAACCCGGTTCGTCGGTTCGGCCTAAAAAGTTGTCGAAAAACGGACAAGTCGGCCGACATCACGCCAAGCGTGGGAAAGCTGGCGTGAAGATCACGCCCCACGCCCTCCACGCGTGTTCCCACGCCGCGTGGGGCCATTGTAGGGAGGTCGGTAGCGAGACCCCCTGTTGACCAGAGTCAACGTCGACCAACCAATGAAAGCATGACAAGTGTCATCCAGGTGGCGCGGCGTCCGAGTGACACGTGGCATCCTCCGCGCAAGCATCCATTGTAGACCGGGGGCCACTGGCGCTGGGACTAGTGTCCGCGCGGGGGGGCCACTATGGCAGGACTCTCCTATGCAAGGCGCCCCAGTAGCGCGCACCACATGCCCATCCAGGGCGATGCTCGAGCAGTTATGGGTCATCCGAATAGGTGAACGACCCATGGCTCAAGTGATTGGCGCGGCTCAGAACATGAGCAAGTACGCAAAAGGCCATCACCACTTATAGCCCAAGTAATGATACCTGCTGCGGTCTGAAGGCAGGACCCCGGGGGCCCCCTGAGGCTTGGCTGCAGTATAGGCGCGACCAAACAGGTCACGACCTTGCCCCTATGGGAATAAGGGAGATCTAATGGCTTGGTGGCTAAGAACAAGAGGATTGCTGTGCGGGGGAATGGCTCGCCACCGCGCACGTCAGCTGCGCGGTGGTGACGTCACCCGTACGGTCAGGTTGTACGGAAAGGACACGTGTTATCATACTATAGGATGACAGCCTAGCACCTTATGATTGGTCCAAGGTGCCTATAAATATGTGACATTCTCTTTCATACCCAGAGGTTGGTGAAATCTTGGCAAAGAGCATTTGTCATTCTAGAGAGAGAAAAGAGTACTCATCGAGTGAAGAACATTCCCTCTGATTGATTCCAGCCCCATCTCCTAGATCACCAAGGGTTCTTTCACGGATTAGACTGAGAGCAATCCACTTCCTTAGTTCTTTCTGTGCACACCTGCTCTGTTCTTCACCCTTTCTCTAGACCACTCTATTCTCTTCTTTCTGTGTCTTTACTGTTAACTATCCATACCTCTCCAGCTCATCACGTTAGCAAGAACCATCACCTACAGGTAAGTAGTACGAAAATAAATGCATGAAATATCCCCTTGAAGCTACCGATGTCTCCTCCCACAAGGAGGAACACCCTTGTTATAACATGCCAGGGACTAATGACAGAAGCTAGAAAAAAAAAAACACCAATTTTCTCCCTTCCCTCCCTCCGTGGGTCAACCAATCCGACACCTTCGCCACCCTACCTAGCCCATAGCTCAGTTTTTTTCACCTACTATTAAGTAATGCATTGGCCACGTTAAATGTGACCAATCATAATGACTGGAATCACCTGCATATTCAAGCACAAATAAGCAAATGAAAAATAAATAGGTCTTTTTTTGAAGATGCAACTAGTAAAAATGCAAAGTGAAGAGAGTCAAAAGGCCATTCATTGCCAACTGTCAAACGAAAAAAGAATAAGAAGCAAACAAAGAAAGATCCAACAAAAGAAAAGGCATGATAAGAGAACACATGAATGGGAAGAAAAAACACCACAACTCAAAACTTTGGAACCTCTCCACCTTTGTGCCCTGCTTAACACATGATCCTCTTTTCCGCAGTCACTTCAATATAAATTAGGTATTCCTTTTCTACAAACAAGGAAATTTTAAATTTTGAAATCGTGGGACGAACAGCTTGCATGCAGATACATAACTTAACCATGGGACGAACAGCTTGCATGCAGCACACACAAAATTAATGACATCCAATCCAATTCTTTACTTACAGCCATAATTAAACAGCAGAGAGCAAAGAAAAAGCACTAAGCAACCAACTCCTTCGTCTATTGGTTTTCAGATTGCTGAGGGAAAGTCTGTTGAGATGAGGGTCCAGTACTCTTGGAAACCCATGAAATGTTCTAGTTGTAAAATGTTTGGTCATACTGAATCCCAAAATAAAAGGCAAATGGAGGGGGTTATTTTGGGAGCTGAGCAGGGCCAGATACTGCAGCTGGTGTTCCCAATGCCATGCTGGGTATAGGCATAGACAAGTGGGGGCTGCAAAAATAGGGGTTCCTTCCAATACTGCTGTTAGTAGCATGGATCGAGCTTATTCCTGGGCCTGAGGTTAGTGTGACTGTGGATGCCTCAACTAATATTTTTCCATGAATGGATGGTCATAGGTATTGAACCAAAAAGTCTGATGCTGATGTTAGAATGGACTCTAGCATATACACCGTGAATACGTTCCTGAATTACGTACGCAGGATTACCTGCGTACGTA
This sequence comes from Vaccinium macrocarpon, assembly GCA_022606695.1. NCBI lineage: Eukaryota > Viridiplantae > Streptophyta > Magnoliopsida > Ericales > Ericaceae > Vaccinium > Vaccinium macrocarpon. The sequence goes on along the minus strand of CM040180.1, from coordinate 21,758,550 downwards.
ATTCAGGAACGTATTCACGGTGTATATGCAGATTACCTCCTCAGGCATTTTGAACCGTATTGAATGTCTGAGCAAAGGAAAATGAGAGAAGAACAATCGAATAGCATGGCAGTTTGATAAAGTACAACTTCAATAATCAATACGATGATAACATAGTGATACTTAAAATGTACAAGGGACAGATGACATTTAATCTAAGTTGCTGCAACATAGCTACTAATTTGCCAAAAGAAAACATAGACCAACTAGTAGACTGGTGATACAAGTTACTCATACTGGTATTTGACTAGGAGAAATCAGCAGCAAAACTACGACATTCAGAAGTAAGAAGCAAAGGTTTGGCATATTACCCCAAGAATTCCAAAAACAGCAAGATGGATAAGGTGTGAACTGCAATCCAATACCCATGGTAGCTCTCTCTTATTCTGCTGCACACGAAATATGCAACGCATAGTCGCTAAATGAATCAAACGCACATATTTGCCTATATCGTCAAGGAGCACGACATTGAAAATTTGAGAACTGCAGACTTAGACTATTGTCCGCAGGGTTAGCTAAGTAACAATATCTGAATTTATGAACAAGAGTCTTAGAAACCACCAAAAAGAAAATACAAACTCACTTGGTTTTGGTCATCAGAATGTATGATAGCCTCAGTAGAAAGAGGAGGTATCAGTTCCAATGTTGATGGTGATACAAGGGAGGTAGTGGCCAAAGCATTCGCAGGAATGGGCACAACACTACCATTTCCCATTATATCATCCTTATCATCATCTATTGGGGTTATAGCATTTGAAGAACTCGAAGAATGCCTTCTCAAAAAAGAATCAGCACCATTCCTCTCAAGATCCATGACAATTGCACCAGGGCTAGTGAAACTTCATCTCGCTTGAGAAATGAGACGATCTCAAAAACTACAATAGTACAAAAGTGAAACATGATCATAATTCAGTGAAAAAGATAAGCTGAAAAGTACGATGACAGTAATTAATCATAAGGTAGTGTCAAGTTGTCAACTTCTATACTCTTGAAAACTAACAGAACATACATAAATAATGACAGAGAATCATATGCGTATTTGCAAAGGATATTGGTTACTTAATTAATTGTTCCGCTTATTATGTACTGTAAGACTAGGATATGGAATCCTCGCAAATGTCATAAACTTTGAATACTGAGACAATTTTTTTAAATCAGAATACTGAGACAGTTGAGTAATTGTTATCTCGCACATCGAGTTTTATTTGGTGCAAAACGATGAGTTTTACTGCTAATAGGATTACAACCGTCATAATGGTTACTTGACAAAAAAAAACCAATCATAATGTTTGAATTAATAAATTTCCTCATTATTCTATCTCTACAAGAGGATCTGCAGATCCATGGCAAACCCATTTAGACTTACGGTTTTGCTAAGCACCACCCAATATTACACAGACAAAAAAATTTGATTTTATCCACATATCTCATGAATATTATACAAATTTACAAGTTTAGGATACATTTTTCTATTTCTATGGAACTTTATCTACTGTCCGTTGGTAATTTTCAGCACTTATCTTAAACTTAATATAGACGGTCATAATAAAAATCATGAAAACGACCAGAAACAAGAGAATAAAAGGGGGGGAAAAAACATTTACAATTGTTGAAAAAAGGATCTACCTGTCTGGTTATGCTGGAGCCTGGAACCAAAGGAAAGTTGACCCGCAGATTGATTTTTTTTTGTCTTTTTCCTTTATCGATCTGACCCACAGATTGATTATAGTTACCAAATCCACTCTCAAGGGGCATAAAGTAATACTTGAATTATCAGCTTTGAATATGTGCTGCCGTCCGCTAACAAGGGCAACAGAGGAAGGTAAAAACAAAGAATTACTCCTAAACACCACCAACCAGACCAATGAGATTTGTTGTTAAACCTTATGCTTACATGTGAAGTGCATGTATGATGTATTTAAACAGTCAAAACAATAAAGTGAGTACAAAAACAGGGAAAACATAATGCCCAAAAAGTAGGCCCAACTCAACATACTTCTACCTTTCTACTGTGATCAACTCAATGGAATAATGCCAAATTCCCCCCTCCAAAACCAAAAAAAAAAGAAGATGGAGAATGATTTGAAATGCTTAAAAATGAACAGATACACTTATCTTTCTAATAAAATAAAATAAAACAAATGGCCCCTTTCTACTCTTTTTGAACTTTTAAACCAGGAACTGGACTGCTATTCAGACCCCAATTCCTGAACTCCTTTTCTAATCTCATCGTCAATTATAGGAATATACAAGAGAAAGTTTGTTTAACGAGTCACGCAGAAAAAATAGTTGCCGAGGAGGAGTCAAATCTTACGTGGAGCTCCACTCATCAAAATTGACAATCATAAACCTCCCCAATTTTACTTCCAATTGCAAATTCAAATCATAAATAGAATGACAACAACTAATTTGCTTCAAAATTGGTATCTAAGTGTCAAATGCAAAAGTGACTATTTGAAAGGTGACAAATTGCTACATCATCCATAAAAACAACTATAAACAGCCAGAAACATTATGTGCAGATTGCCCCAGACAACAAGCCGTAATAGTACAAAAGGAGATCGTTGTGGTGAACAGAGGTAAGAAGAAGAAGAAAGAAGCGTGATGATATGATACATAGATAAATAACATTGTCTAGAGAGAGATAGAGAGAGAGAGAGAGAGAGTACCCAACGGAAGTGTGAGACCAAAATCAAACAGCTGTAGGTGATGATTCCATCTATATATAAGGGTGTTTGGGACCCAACTTTTTAACTTTTCATTTTTGGCTTTTTGCCTTTTTGACTTTTTGGATTACGGCTAGAATGAGTTTTGAATCTAAAAAGAGTGTTTGGGAGAAATGTGTAAAATGCATTTTGCAAAATGAGTAGTTTTTGGAGAATAATGATGAAAATAAGTTTTAGACTGTTTGTTTACCATTTTGCCCTTGATTGTAATTTTAATTTACTTCTTTAGAATAATACTCTTCTTCCATTCACATCCAACACACACATACACAAGTAGTTTTATTGTATATACACAAAGGGGGATCAATCTGAGGCCGCATATAATTGAAGGAAAATTTGAAAGAAAAATATCACTAGTCCAATGATGTGGCCAATGATCTTTGTCAACAACACCTCATGTCTTTTTTTTTTTTTATCAAAAACCGATCTTCTTCAACTCAATTCTCTCTCTCCCCTCTGCCAAACCCCACCTACAGTCTCCCTCTTCCCAAACCACAACAAATTCTTGGATCTCTCCTCCATCATCAAAGACACCGCTCCCCAACCTTAACTTTCACTTCCACTGCCATAGAATCCAGAATCAATTCTTCCTTCTCCACCGTCGCTACTACTGGAGGTGCAAAGGTTTGGGATTGTGATGAGTATATGAAGATCATGAAAGATTTCGAGGTTGGGAACCTTGATCCGGTTGTTGAAGGGGTAGAGGAGTAGAATGGGAGAGAGAAATTAGGGGAGAATGAGAATGAGAAATGGAAAATGATCTTTCAAGCTGCTTTTCACTTCTTGCTTGGAAAGTGAGAATCCAATAACCTGTTTTGCCAGAACTCATTCTGGGGAACATCGGCCAAACAGCCATAAATGGAAAATAGAAATGTTAAAATGGGAAAATGAAGCGGCCAAACAGACTCTAAATTTATGTAAGTATATATGAAAAGAAGGAGAGGTCCATAATGTGAATGTCTGGGGGTTGACATTGAAGAAAAAATAAACGAATGGATGATACGCAAGATGTAGGACTTGCGGTGCACGTATGAATGGCAGTTGAATGTGTTAGATATACATGAGTTGACTCTGCAATAGTGTGACAGGGGAAACTATTAGTATAGAATCGATGCTTGGGCGTCACTGATTATGTCTTCGACGGTGCCGTGTCCTTGTCATAAAAAATCGTGGCCTAGCGCGTGCATAATTCATAAGAAGATTAAGAAAACATTTTTATTTTCCGTAAAAAAAAAAAAAAATTTAGCTTGTCATTGTTTTCTTTGGATTAATTAAGAAAAATCAGAAAATATAAAAATATTGACCAATGTTGACAAAAGTTCACATGAGATACGCTTTGGACTAAAAAGACAATTGTTATGCATTTTTTCGTCTTTAGTGAATTTTTGTTTTTTAAATTTAGACTTCTTTCGTCGAGATTGATAATTATTCCAAAAAAAAAAATCGAAAAACTAAAACAAATTTTGCCGGAAAAAAAAAATTTGCGGATAACTTCTTCATCTTGATTCAATGGCCAATTTTGAGTAGATGTAGCTATGGGTAGCTAAATAACTAGTCAAGACAACCGACTTAAGCTTCTAATTTTTGGCCCAAACTTAGGGTCTTGGATAGATACACTTAAGTATGAATATATATATATATATATATATATATATATATATATAGAGAGAGAGAGAGAGAGAGAGAGAGGAGAACGATCACCCAAAGAATCCCTTATTAAAATTTGGTGCAGACCTCATAAGTATAGTTTTATTGAAAATTCTTTGGATCAAGCCCTTCCGGATTTTTTTTTTTTTTGACAAATCCTAATGTAGGCCCTTAAAAATGCATTTTAAAATTATTGAGCGGTTCAGATCATTAAAATTTGGCTTAGAAAGTTGAAAAAAGGCTAGATCCGCACAAAATTTTAAATAAGGGATCTCTTAGGTGATCATGATCCTATGTATATATATATACGCCACGGATCCTATCAAGGATCCCGGATTGAAGGTTTTTTAGTGTTTTGATCCTTTTAAAAATTATTTTTGGAAAATCCGAGTCATCCAATGTGTTCAAAAGGTGTTACAGTTTTGCGAAAAACTGTTTAGATCAAGCCCTTCTCGGTATTTTTTTTCTAAGATTTCCCGTGTAGACCCCTAAAAACACCTTTTGAACATATTGGACGGCTCGGATTTTGAAAAAAATATCGGGAAGGTGGAGTACCTGTTTGGTTCTTTTACTTCTTTGCAATGGAAAATAATTGTGTGCGAGCGTGCCAGAGAGAGTTTCAATCTCCTCCCTCAGATTAACTTTGGAAAAACCAAATCTAATCAGGCGATTGTGTTTTATTGGTTCAATTACCTCAATTAAGAGGATTTTTTCAACAAGTGAAGAAATGTAAACCAACAAACTTAGGAAATCAAAGAACAACAAAGAAACAAGACACTTCGATTAATGAATCAAAGATAAACTTACTTCGAAATTGTCTCCAACTTCAAATACAAGAATTTCGAACGGTTGATTGCTACAGGAACAATCGAGATAGGGGTGATTGTTACAGGAACAATCGAAATTAATCCTAACTACTTCCTAATCTACTTCCTAATCTACTTCGAACTGTGTTCGAGATCCTAAACTAATTTGCCAATGAACAAACCAAACATCAGTTTTTTGATAGCTGTTTGTTGAAGATTTGTCCGGAGCTTTTCACTCTTTGATTTCTTCTATTTATAGATGCTGCTTGCAATTCGAACTTCCCGCTCAATGAATTTGAACATCGGCTTGCTTCGAACTCTAACTTCCACTCTTCGAGTTGGCAGTTGCTCCTTCCTCCACGTCTGAATTTGAATTCTTCTAAATCTTCCTCTAAAAGTTTTGATTTTGAATCTGTGCAGTTGTTTAAACAAACTCAAATGATTAAACGTTAAGATGAATAACTGTCTTTCTATAAGTATTCCACGTGTTATAACTGCCAATTTGCCTTGCTTCCCAAGTTCACACGTGGAACTTATATATTTAGCAGTTAATCTCATAGCTTTGAGGTCAATTCTTTCCAATAACGATATTTCGTAACTGCCAATAACCGTTTTTTATATTTGAACACGATACGACATCGTATTCACTCAAATATGTTCTTTTAATCCAGTGTGTCTGTATTGACGAGTAGTTGCCAACGTTTGGCACTCTTGATTACGTGTCAATTAATCATTGGATTGGTTAATTTTAGATGTAAACAGTACCAGACCCAGAATGCTTCTAATCCGAACCTCTCATTTCCAGACCTCCATGATGCAAACATTTTTTTGACGATCTAATCCGTTCAATGTGTTCAGAAGGTGTTTTTAGGGGTTATACTTTTTTTTGTGAAAACTGTTTGGATCAAGTCCTTCTTGGTATTTTGTTTTTTAAGATTCCCGCATGCACCTTTGAAAACACCTTCTGAACACATTAGACGGATCAGATCGTCAAAAAAATGTTTGAATCATGGAGGTCTAGAAACGGGAGGTTCAGATTAGGACTCCCTATATATATACAAGAAGTTTCCTATGAGGATTCCCTCACAAAAAAAAAAGTACGGAAAAACAGTTATAAGCCGTTGGATCACATGAAGGGCATAGGATCTAACAGCCCACAACTGTTTTCCGCATTTTTTTGTGAGGGAGCCCTCATAGGAAACTTCATATATATATATATATATATATATATATATATATATATATATATATATATGGGTAAACTTCTAGTCCGGACTTTTAATTTCTGGACTTTTTATAGAAAAAAATTTTTGACGATCCAATCCGTCCAATGTGTTCAGAAGGTGTTTTCAAGGGCCCTCGCGAAAAATTTTCAAAAAAAAACACCGGGAAGGACTTGATCCAAGCAGTTTTCGCAAAAGTATATAAATACAGTTTTTGTGAAAACTGCTTGGATCAAGCCCTTCCCGGTATTTTTTTTTGAAGATTTCTTGCGTGGACCCTAGAAAATACCTTCTGAACACAATGGACGGATCGGATTTTCCCAAAAAAATTTGCAACACAAAAAACCCCATTTTTTTTCTTAAATCCGGGAGTGTGGACTAGAAAATCCACCTATATATATATATATATATATATATATATATATATATATATATATATATATATATATGGAAAACTGCTTGGATGAAACCCTTTTAGATATTTTTTTATTTTTTACGATTCCTCGCGTTGGCCTTGGAAAACCTTTTTTTAACACATTGAGCGGTTTGAATCGTCGAAATTTGGTCCACAAAATCAAAAAAGGGATTGTCCTCATGGAGGAGATCCATAAGGGAGTCCTTAAGAGATCATGATTGATATACATAGGAGGATGATCTAATGAGGACTCCCTCATTAAAATTTCGTGAGGACCTCGTGGATCGAGGTCGAATCTTGACGATCCGAACCGTTCAATGTGTTTAAAACATGTTTTTAAGGGTTATCGCGAAGAATTGTCTAAAAAAAACACGGAAGGGCTTCATTCGAGCATTTTTTGATAAATTATATATGTACGGTTATTATGACAAACTACTCGGATGAATCCCTTTTAGGTATTTTTTTTTTTTTTTTGTGATTCCTCGCGTTGGCCTTGAAAAACATGTTTTAAACACATTGAGCGGTTTGGATCGTCGAAATTTTGTTCGAAAAATAAAAAATGGGTTGTCCTCCCAAAGGAGATCTATACATAAGGGAGTCCTTTGGAGATCATAATAGTGTGCATATACCAAGTACCTATAACCTATCATTTTGAAGTTTTTTTATTTTTTTAAATGAGAATATAGGGCTCAAACTTTATAAGTTCGTCTTAAGCGCCAAGAATCTCAGGGCCAACCCTGTAAACAGACAGTAGCCACCATGGTTTGAAAAAATTAGTACATGCGATTTAAAAATATATTTCCTCTAATGCAAAGCCTTCATGACAAGGAAAAGTTGGACTAGCAAATGAAGAAAAAATATGCATGCAAGATGCAACTGTATCATTTCCCTATACAAATTGCTATTCTCTGAATCATCTTGCAATTCTAAAATCAGACATAAAAAAGAATAATACAAAGTATTGTGATCAATCGCGTACAGTGTGATACTACAAAAACTTTTTTAAAAAAATAGATAAAAGACAAAATACAACAAATGTTAAGCAACACTGATTAATTAGTTGGTACAAACAAAACTAAAGACTAATAACAAGATAATAAACAATACAGTTCCTTCCAAAAAACAAAAACAAAATACCAAGTGTTAGTACACAAAGTACTCCCTCCATCCCTAAATAAGTGTCCTCTACTTTTGTGAATAATTTTTCAATTTCATGCATAATTTTCTCAATTTATGCATTAATATAAATTCACAAACCAAATCATTTAACACGGTTTCTAATTTTTTTTAAATGAGAACCAAACCATATTACTAAAAAACTAAATGAAACCATTTGGTTTGGAGGTTTGGTTTGGTTTGAACTGGATTCGCAGTTTGATGGTTATTTTGCTCACTCCTAAAAAATTAGAAAGATCTTAGTTTTTATAAACGCGTGATAAAAAAGTGTAGATCATGAAATTAATCTCAGTTATACCTAAAAACCGAGATGGAAAGAAGATTCAATCTCGGACATTAAAAAACTGAGATTGTAAGTTACGGAATCTATCACGGTATTTTGTTTAGACTGAGATGAAAAACTCTTACTTGCGAAAACCAAGATTATAAGTGAAGAGAATCAATCACGTTTAATTTGGACTGTGATGGAAAACTAACCTGGAATTTTTTTTAAACCACTTAGCCCTAAATCAATTCCGTGCATCTGGAAACGGCACCGTGGCATGAAGTGAAATTACTCCCACATTTCTTCCGCTCAATGGGTGAATCTAAATGCGCCCCAGCACTATCATTTTGCACTCACATTTTATAAGGTGCAAGCACAAGTGAGAAGGGTACAAACATTGTATTGCATACAATGCGGGTGTTTTTAGTTCAAATTGGTGTCCATCTAAAATCCCTCCCAAATTAATTTCCTTGGGTTTTCCCTCCCTCCCCTCTACACACCCAGCAGTAGGGGTGTCAAGTGAGCCGGGTCGGCACGGGCACAGCCGGGGCAACCAAAAAAAAATCCCAAAGTTGTACATATTATAACTAAAATATTCCTAACTTTGCGGAATGGAAAGCCTAGTGCTGGTGATTAGTTCTCTCTACCAGAACCTAGGTGGGCAGTGTTCAAAACCCCATGGCCTCATTTTTGTGGCCTCTTTTTTTTTTTTTTTTTGCGGTTGGATCTATTGTAGATAAAAATAACTCTTGCACCATAAATCATAAATGTTTACTGGTCAATGATGCTTCAATAGTTAAAAGATTCTGTAATCAATAATTTTTATTATTAAAATTTTAAAATACTTATTTTAGGAGAGTAAAGTTGATAATATGATTAGTTAAGAAAATGAAAAAACATAAATATGAACGGTACTTTAATGTGTTTTTTCATTTTTTGTAGTTGTATAAATTTTTTAAAGTTTATTTTTGTTCAATTACTAAACTACAATACCATATTTGATTATTTTTATTTTTTTTGTTGTATAAGCAAGATTTTATTTTTATTTAATTATTTTAGTCTATTGATGTAGTTCAAGGTAAAAGCACACTATAACAAATAGAAACTATAGAAATGATATAAATTAATTTTTTTTAAATAATGATAGAAATGATAGGAATTAAATTATTTTATTAAATTAAGATTATAGAAATTATAAAAATTAAATTATAGAAATTAAAGAATTTTTTTTATTAAATTCGATTATAGAAATTAAATTTGATTCCTTCTAGTTTCTACTTTATATGTCCCGAAAATCGAAATGATAGAAATTATAAATGTAGCCACCCTCTCACAGACTCACAATAATGGACCTCCACTTTTCAGACCAAATTTTGACGATCCGAACCGTTAGATGTGTTTTAAAAGTCCTACAATAGGATTTGGGAAAAAATAAAACCCGGAAGGGCTTGATCGGAGTAGGTTTTTATAAAACTGCTTTTACGAAAACTTGGTTCGATCAAGCCCTTCTGCGTAGTTTTTTTTGCCAAATTCTTGCATAGGACCTTAAAAACATGTTTTAAACACATCTAACGGTTCCAATTTTGAAAAAAATTGAATTGGTGGCCTTGAAGTAGTGCATTTTAGTATTGAAATTCCACTGGAAGCATTGAATGTGTTCCGTTAGTGTGGTTGCCGATATCAGATGATCATCGATTTGGGGGAGAATAATAGAATTTATAAGATATTAAATCGTAACGGTTTAGATCAAACATTCGGAAAAATGAGTATGCACCTACCTTTCAATTCTATACATCGAACTTACTTGGTTCTGAACCAAGCTATTATGTTATGGTATAACGTACAATAGCCACACAATCGCAACACAATTATGACGATCCACACCGTTTACTTTGCTTGTGTTGATGTTTTAATGACTCTCGCCATTTTTTTCGACCATCGGATTTTGAAAGGACCTTCATCGCAACACAATTATGACTATCCTGACCGTTCATTTTGTGCAATGGCTTTTAGGGCCCACTCTTTGGTCCCATATGACTAATCCTAACCATTAAATGATTTCAAAATAATGTTTTGTACGACCTTGCAAAAAAAAATCAGGTCAATTGGATATGCGTAACTCATCGATCCAAGTTACGCATATCCAATTGATTTCAAAACTTAGAGTTTTGGATCGACCAGTTATGCATATTCAATTGACCTGATATTTTGCAAGGTCGTACAAAAAATATTATTTTAAAATAATTTAACGGTTCGGATTATTCACGTGAGACCAAAAAATGGGCTCCAAAAATAAGTGGGCACCAAATGAATTTTTAATGAAATCCAAAATCAAAATTTTCCCCCAATTTTTTTCACACTAAAATAAAAAATTCCCCCCCACCCCACGGGCTCCAGCCTACCCAAAATCCCCAAATCCTGAAAGAATCCCTAAATCCTCTCTCTCGCAATCCACTGCCCCTCATCGCCACCACAGGGCTTCCAGCTGTTGGCTTCGTCGCCACCCATCGTGGGTAAAACGCGATTATTTCTCCATTTTCGCTTCTCACTTCTCTCTTGTTTATATCTCTGTCTCTTCTCAGGTCTTCATCCCCGCCGATCTAAATCGCCGCCCCCCACAAGCGGATCTGTATTCTATAACAAAGGAGAGATGTTCCATTTTGAAGGTATGAAGATCGTTAGATTTTTTAAACCCTAAGTTTCAAGCAGAACAATAATTGAAAATGTTTTTTTTTTTACTTAACAAAGAACTTCGATGGCAAAGGTGTCACTTGTAACGCAGCTCCAATTCCCTCCCATTTTTCTCCTGCTTTTCCCCACTAAAATCTCCTCAGTATGTCGTGCTCAATCCCCTTCTTCTAGAATTCCAACCATGGTGGCCGCAGCCTTGGAAAGCCCTCCTCCAAGTTAGTTTCTTTCTTTGGTTGCTCTGAAAATTTAGATGAGAAAATCTTACATTAGAAGTTGTCATATTTCAGAGGGTTTTGAGTAGTTGTAATTGTAGTTTAGTTTTGATGGCTTGTTCAGGCTTTTGATGTTGATTTTGTTGGGTTTGAGGGAAGGTGGAATCTTACCTAGGTTCTCTTGACACTCGCTGTTCAGATTACCCGTTGGCAACAATTGATGGCTGCACGCTCAAAAATTCATAGCAACACCTGTTGGTTTGATTCTATCTTTTATTTCTCCTCAATCCATAAAGCAGATATCAATGGGCTTAGATTTCTAGAGTACTCTTAAAATCAAATGCACGCTTTTTCATGCCTCACAATTGTTTGATGAAATGTTTCACTGAACTTTTTTTGACATTCAAGCATAAAGAAAAGAGAGCTAGAATAATTTTGTTAATTGATTCACTTTTTGCGGTTTGGAGGATAGAAGGCCGGGGATTTTTCATCTAAACCTGTGTGTCCATGGCTATGATCAGCCGCTGGGTAAGTTTTTACAGAGGTCTTTATGGCTACAATGATTTTGTTAATTGATTCACTTTTTGCAGTTTGGAGGATAGAATGCTGGGGATTTTTCATCTAAACCCAGGTGGTTATGGCTATGATCAGCCGCTTGGTAAGTTTTTTCCATGCCAATTATCAAGAAAGCATCTTTAGTAAGTTTCACACTATGATATCTTCAATTAGGGGTATGAAATCGTTACCATTGTTGGCTCCATGATGTATGCTTAAGGAGTGACCTTTTATTATTGGGAGTACTTGATGTCTATAGCTACAGGGATTCGATGAAAAGTCTCACAAATCCTGCATACAAAAAAAACTTGATTTGTTATCTTTATTTTCATCTCTCAAGTAGTAGCTTTGGTCTTTCAAAATGAGGACAAACCATGTGGAAAAGGCCCTTAATACAGTATGGTTTTCAGTGTAGTTTTGTTTTCTTTCATTGCTAGCAATTAACTACATATGTTATCTTCTTTTTCTAATCATATTTATAGGTGGTACTGAATCACCATCTCTTGTCAATCTAAGGAGGCTATTGCAAAAGGGAATTTTCACATTTGTTTGTGGGGGACAGAGAACATAAAAGTCGGGTAAAGTATTACCCTCAAAAGAAAACTTGGCCTTCCTTTTACTTGTGCATTTTTGTTGTTGTTTATTGCCGTTTTGTTAGTGAATTTCTGTATGCTCATTATGGACTTGCAGTTGGTATCCAACTTTAGTTTGATGGTTTTAACTAGCTCCCTCCCAATTAGCATCCACTCCGAGTTTGATGGCAATAGCTAGTTACTCCTTACATTTTTGTTGTTTTTGCTAAAGTTTTTGCTGTAAAAGGTTCTCAGGCGATGGATTTCCCAGATAGACTGGGTTAGTTCAATGTGATTTGAAAAGGGATGTTAGTTTTTATGTTTTGTGCATTTCTTGCTTCATTTGACGTATATTTTTTGGACGTTAGAATATGGTTGCTTTCACCAGTAACTACTTTTCTTTACAGGTGAGAGTAGTCGATGGAAGTGCTGCCATGATGAAGTATGTGCCATGACTAAAGTGAAGAAAGTTTTTTGGTCAGAAGAAGGGGCTAGTGATATTTAGGTGATCATTGTCAAAGTCATACTGTTGTTGTGGTTTTTTTTTCTAAGGCTTAGCCTAATTTCTACCGACTCCATTTGCAGAAGTTGTAAATTAGTTATTTGATACCGATTTGTTATGTAACACGTTTTGGAAGATCAATATGAATTATTTCTTAATTCAATTTTAAATGTGTTTTTTTTTTTTTTTGATCGGGTTTTAAATGTGGTTGTTTGATGCAATTTATATTTTATTGAATGAAGATAATGGTGGGAAAATATTAATTTTTTTTTAATTTGGAAAAACGCATTTGATCACGGTTTTATATGAAAACTGAGATCTTTTGGTTAAGGGAAAGATCACGGTTTTAGTGAAAACTGAGATGATTTCTCTCTAAACAATCACGGTTTTTTGGCAAAACTGAGATGTTAAGTGGTCAAAGATCACGGTTATTTTTGTTTTAATCACAGTTTTTTCACTAGTTTTCATCACGGTCCTGAACCGTGATTGAAAGATGAGGACTTTTAATCACACTAGAATAGATCACGGTTTTTTGACCGAGATTAAAAGTGAAAGATCACACCAAAAGACTGTGATCTTTATGTCTTTTTGTAGTAGTGCTCTTTAACCATAGCATCATTGCACAGATATCAAGAGAAAATTTTGTTCATCCTAACTGCAACAAAATCTGCCACATACTCGGCCTCCACGGTGGAATCAGCAATACACTATTGCTTGATAATTTTCCAACTTGTGGCTCCACCTCCTAGGGTATGTGGAGAGATATGTTGCGCAATGGGACGACGAGAGACCGGCGGTGACAATGGGACAGATGGTGAGATTGGTTTTCCAGGATCAGCAAAAATGCGTAAAAGCTGATCAAGACACCTGGCTATCAAAAAAAAATAGTAAAACGGCGGCAATGGTTGCGCTGATCCTTGGGCAGTGACTTGGGGGCGGGCGTGAGAAGCAATCAGATTCTTTTTTGAGCCCAAAGCAACAAATACAAGCCGAGTTTTCCCAATCGTGTTGAACCAGAATACATGTTGTAAATTCGTATGTAGCATGCACTTTCAGCATTTGAGAAACTCCCCATGGTCGGGAGAGATATACAGTATTTCCAAGACAGAAAGATATGTTTCTGGGAGGAAAAGCTATTTGTGGACCTCAAATCCAAGAATTCCAAAATTTTGAATTTTCACTGAAAATTCCTCTGCCACTTTTTTGGCCCAAAAGGAGAGAAGTGCGAGAGAGTGGGATTCTCTTCTAAAAAACAAATACAAAAACAGAGAGAGAGAGAGAGAGAGAGAGAGAGAGAATGGGATAGTTTAGTTCAGTGGTTGAGCTCACTCCCTTTAGTGCACTTTTATCTATAAAATCTAGAGTTTAACTCCCACCAACCCAACCCCTTACCCCTTCCCTTCCACTTAGGATAGAATACATGTATATACTTGGCTTAAAAAAGAAAAAAGAAAAAGTGGAAGTAGGGCCCTTTTATGCCATGTCATCGGGTCTATGTACGATGTGTGCATATATGTACGAGTAGACTTATTGGTTAAATACACTGGGGCGGGTTCGTGGTGAGGTGGGATGTTATTACCCTTAACTTGGTCGGGTTTTCATTTTTTCTCCCTAACCCTACCATTTACCCAAAAAATTAGGGAAAAAAACCCTTCCCGTTGGATGCAGGGCGAAGCGGGTATGATTGTCATCTCTACCTTTGAACTTTTTGCCAAAAGCGAGTATAAGCAAATAGATGGATAGATAAAATATAATAATTAGAAAGAAAATTTATTAAGGAGAGAAGAGACGGTTCTGGAAATTCAAAGCGAACAAAATCAAGTCATGAAGTACGGCAAGGAGCTGTTTCAGTTCACCTGTTAACTGCATCCATATTTCAGCACTTACATACAGTCGTTAACATGTTTTGTTGTTTGACTAGTTTCGGCTGTTTGTATTCACTGCCGATCTGGAGGAAAAATAAATGAATAATGGTACGTAACAGCGCCTTTAGGGTCTATGATCACTTGTTCTGAAAATTGGTATTCCTCTGTGCCTAATTGTTTTGGGTCATTAGATTGCTTGCATTATGTTCTTTGTTTTAAAATTTTCATGTGATCCAATGCACCGGAAATGTACCGGAACAGAAAAATAGAGGATTTTCGGAACAGAGGATTTGATTCTGCGCCTTAGTTGGTATTTGCAAAATGCTCAAGGGCCTTTGAGTAACTTTGTTTAATAAGGAGGAAGAAACAGAATACTGAGATTAAAAAAAAAATTTTAAAAAGTGTAAAAAAATTACTTGCATGTTTAAGTTTGGTAATTAATTCCATGTTTAAGTTGCGAAAAAATTAATGAATAATGTGGATAGTAAATCAGATTTGGCCACGTGGTATGAGTTGGGTCCACCAAAACTATTAATTAAAAACAGAAGTTGGTATTGATCACTTCATAACATAACAAGGGATGGCAAAGAATGTTCTAATCTTGGTTGAGGAGATTAGGAAAGGAATCTCCCCAATCTCTTTACATAAAAAAATAAAAAATAAAAAACTGCTTTCCAACAGTGGGATCATTACTGGTCAGTGCTTTTATCTACTCTCCCCATTCCACACGTATTCTCTCTTCATACATCCTTATTTACAAAAAAATTTAAATGCAACGTGAACACTTCCCTCTTCTTCAACTGTCAAGCAAGAGAGAGAGAGAGAGAGAGAGAGAGAGATAATGGCATCAGATAATAGCTTCCTTTCACCAGTTGTGTTGATTTTAATTCTAGTTTCAGCAGGTAATTCAAGTTTCAACTTTATTAACACTGTATTGTTAGTCAACAATGTGCGCCGAGCACAGGGGTGGTCCGTGGCGTGTAAGAGGTGGCCCGATTATCAATTATCACTTTTGTTTTACTATATTTTTTGTGTTTTTCCCTCAAGAAAAAACATATACCATTTATTTTCTTCCAAAATTTATACTTATGTAATCCACTTTGGTCTTTCTTGTTGTATACAAGCTGAAAATATACTTCATGATATTTATTTATTTTTTACTTTTTCGCATTTAATTTCACTATTATCACTATAATATTTAAGGACGAGGTTTTGTTATTTGAATACGTGTGATTTGGTCTTGCCACATTATAAATTAGGCGTCTGCCACAGGCCGAGTTGTACTTTAATTTCCTAGCACGGCTCATAAAAACATGCTGGGGTTATGTTCTATATACACGAATAAAAGCAAAATTCTTGTCAATTCACTATTCTAACAAAACATACAATTGTCAAATTAAATTTTGTTGTTGCTGCGCGAATATGCACAAACATAACAAATTGATTATGAGCTTAACTAATAATGTTGAACCATGTATGTGTCTTCTCATAAACTGGATGAGCAGGGGCAAAAGTGTGTGAATCCGCGAGAATTTTCACTCTCATAAACGATTGCAAGGAGACACTTTGGCCAGCAATCTTTCCAGGAGAGAACTTCAGCGGTGGTGGCTTTGAATTAAAATCACACCAATCCATCGTGCTCACAGCCCCTGTGGCATGGTCCGGTCGAATCTGGGCCCGAACGGGCTGCAACTTCGACAAGAATGGCAACGGGACTTGCCAAACCGGTAGATGTGGCACCTCCCTCAAGTGCACCGGCTCGGGCGAGACCCCAACCACGCTTGCTGAATTTACCCTCGCCACACCTGATTTTTACGACGTTAGCCTTGTCGACGGCTTCAACATACCCTTGGCTATCACACCTATGAATGGAAAGGGAAACTGCAGCGTTGCTGGTTGTGATGGGGACTTGAGGCCTAACTGTCCTAAGGGTACTTTACATGGGTTTTTATTTTGAACTAAAACATCCGCTATTGTGATTTCTCAAATTTAAATTAAAAATGCTACTGAGTCATTTTCGTTTCCTCTACAGAGCTTGCTTATAAGGCAAATGGAAAGACTGTAGCATGTCGGAGTGCCTGTGATGTATTCAACACCGACGAGTATTGTTGCCGAGGCACTTATGGTGGTCCGGTTACCTGTCAACCTACGAATTACTCGAAAAAATTTAAGGCAGCATGCCCTACAGCTTATAGCTACGCGTACGATGATCCCTCTAGCATTTTTACATGCTCAGAGACAGACTATACCATCACATTTTGCTCCTCAAGGTCAGATTCATCATCAATATACTCCTACCTTCCCTTCACCCTTCCGACTATTGACAGATAATTCCATGGAACTAATTGGGCCAATGAATTAATTTGGACCATGGAACTATATGGATGCTTGTGAGTTACATCCTCTCCGACATCCATAATTGGAGTCGGCAGTATTGCCGACAGCTGCACCATTGCAGTTCGGCATTTTCCAGGCCCTTGCCGGAACTCATTCAATAATTGGTTGTGTTCAATAGATCGCGTTGAATTGTTTAAATGATTTGACAACCATGTCAACTTTACGTTTCAACGAGAAGTACTAAGATAGTATGAACGGAACCAACTATTGAATTAGTCCAGCACGTGGCCAGAAAATTCCAAACCGCACAGGGTACAGTTCCTGCAAAACTACCGACAATCTATTTCCTAGAATAACAACTACAAGACCAGTACTGAAAACTGGCGAATCTTTTGGATTGAATGGGGTAAAGTAAAATGCATTCTGTACCAAATACTCAAAACATTAGCTCACACTGTTGGAATGATCTTTTTGTGAGGCAGATTCATGTTATCTTTAAGATTTTTCCAATATGATCTTGACAAATCTAAAATTGTATGAGCATTAAGAAAGTCCTTCCAAGACGAATAGGTTGAAGTTCACTACGCAGTGATTTTTTTTTTTTTCCCTATATAAACCTTGAGGTCCTTTTTTTTTTTTTCCCTTCCAAGGACGACTGCCCCTAGCCTCCTACTGGCACCCCGGCTCCATCCCTAGATCCAGGGCCGGCCCTGAGTTTTGAGGGCCTAAGACGAAATTTGAAAACGAAGGCTCTTAAAAATGCTAGCGAAACTAAATATAAAGTCGATAAACACCGTTTCAAAACTATATGCATGTATTTAACACGGAAAAACCCCAAAATGGGCCTACATACTTGGTGGTAAAAAATATTTGGAGGCCTTTTTTTTCATTTTTCGTGGGGCCTAAGGCGCCGGCCTACTGAGCCTTAGCTCAGGGCCGGCCCTGCCTAGATCCACCTTCTCTCTATCTCTCAATCCTGAATCCTACATGTTATATAGTTATTAGGTACCTAGGCAGAGATTTGTTGCTCGTTGGTCACCAGTAACTGTAGTTGGTGTCGAAGCACAAGAAACCAAAGAGTAGGAGTTGTATGTATCGTCGAACAAACACTAGGAGCTCACTGCTGAACTGTGTAGGCGTGGAGAAGATAATAGGAGTGTTGTTTGCTTCTATCGAGTCGAGTTACCAACACATGCAGTGCGTGTGTTAAATGCCTTATACTGTCGCCACGCAAATTTTTCATGTCGATATCTGTTTCTAAGACACTCAAAGCCAGCTTTTATCATTTGAATCTCTGTAGACAATCGGGATTGACGCTGAAGGATAATTCCTAATATACTGTAATTTTGGGATTTAAGAGGTTTGGATCCCTACCACTGGATTCGAATCTCCGATTACACTTCATGTCTAGAAAAAATTTAACTTTATAATACGAGATCCCTAACTAGTAGGGTACGCACCCATACTATTTGCAAGCCAAAAGAATGCAAAATGAACATATTCTTATTTATTTATTGATCCATTGCGAATATGAGCGCAGCAGTTGGGCCCTGCTCATAAACAGGCCCTCTATTCCTTTCATTTTCATTTTCTCACTTTCTCTTCAGACTATGAAACAAAACGCATGATTCTTACGTATGATTGGTCTTTTTCAATCGCATGATCATTTGCTTTTCTAACGTACATTATCCTTATCAACGGAGGTGATTTCAGGAACAAGACTGTGTGCACATACCACAACAACAAGCTTCATTGCAACGGATTAGATGGCAGAAAATCGTTGATGGGAAAATGGTGGCCTTTGATGCTTGGATTGCCACTTCTGATAACTTATTATGGATGATGTTTTAGGAAAGGCTTAGAAATTCTTTTGATGTCCACTTTTGCACTATGTTCACTTCTTTTATCTATTGGTTTTCACGTGGGTGTTCTTGAAGCATGGACTGTGCAAGCTTGTGAATGAATATTTGCATTTCTTCCTCTTTCACAGCACGAGTGCTCAAAATGGTTGTATACTTATAAATTCATAGTCCATTTTTAACCGTATCGGAAATCTGGTCTGCTTTGGATTTTTTTTTTTTTTATAAGATTTTCTGTAGCCACCCAAATAAGCGTGATTAGATGAGATTGGGACCAATAAGAGCGAGACAACCCAAGAGGTTATGCCAAGATATCATTCGTGGAGTCACAGCAGGAGTCTGTCGATGGTCGGGAATTGTTAGTGAGGCCACATCGGCGGGCTGTGAGAGTGTGACGACAGGCATGTTTGGATAGTACCCGTAAACCCCACGAAGCCTCTTTTTTTTCTTCTTGTTTTGAGTAAGCGGAAACAAAATTCATTCATCTATACTCCTTTTCTTTTAAATGTACAAGAAGTTTTCTACTTTTTACATTCCACAAATGTCTCGACCCAATTTTTTTAATACCCACCCCATCCCACCACTTGACAATCGACACACCCAAGTAGACAAACCGAAAACTGCGAAACTAAAATAACACAACGTCTCCAACAAATCTACGCTCCTTCTAACCTACGCCCTTCCCTCAATTCCGTAGAACGCACAACACTTTCCTGCGAAACAACACCCGACTTCCCCGAAAACTGTAAAACTTAAATAACACATGAAATTCTGGCAATCACTGAGCAAAGGCAGAGAAACCCAACCCATCCTCCTTCGCTGCATGCCAGCAAAGTGCTTCTACCAGCGTAACCCAATGCAGATAACACATTTAACGAATTCCCTCTTCGTCGTCGTTTCGCCCACTGAATCTTTTATCTTTGATAAAAGGTGTCTTTGAATTCCTACGGGCTACTTTTGGTCGACGCTCATACAGTTGTACAAATGGAACATTGGCAATCTTGGACAAAGGCAGAAAACTAGAGTCCATCCTCCAACTCCACATGCCGGCAAAGTGCTTCTACTCGACGAAACTCAGCGCAGGTAACACATTTATTGATTTTCCTCTTCGTTGAGTTTTCGCACACTAACTGTTTAACGAAAGGATACTCTGAATTTTTCCGGGCTTCTTTTGGTCACTGCTCCTATAGTTTTACATATTCCACATTTTAATCAATGGGATTTTCTTTCCATAAACTTATGACGCCGAGTTTTTAAAACCAAAATCGCATGTACTCCTAGAGCCGAGCGTCAAGATTATTACATCTAAAAATGGCATGACACCGAATATTGTATACCAAAAATGCTGAATTAAAATGAAAAAAATAAAAAACAGCTTGATTATAATCTTCCGATTGATTCGAAGCAGCTATATTTTTTTAAACGAATTCGTTGTGAAGTATTGTAGAACGGCCCATGATGCTTTTTGAAAATGCTTGAATGTTAGTAGTAAACTTTTTTCTTTTGCTTGAAGGGCATAAATTTTATTTTGATGGGTTAATGTAGATGGTTTGAACCATGATGCCACTGCTATGTTAGATGAAAGTGATTAGCCAATGTGGCACGTACACGACATGTTGCTTACCTAAAAAAAATTAATGGATTGGCTATTATTTATAGTTTATGATTTTCCATGGTTTATGCAAAGACATGAGGTTGTGATGAAATCTAAACCGAGCAGGGAATCTGAAGCAGAAGTATGATAGTAATAGTAATTCTAAAATAATCAGCATATTCTAATTGTTGAAATCACAATAGCATATATGATGTATCGTAACGATATTGGTCTACAATAAGTTTATAGTCCACATCCACAAACTCTATAACCACACTTCAAGTGAACCCAAAGATACCTGAAGCTGAATCCATTAGGTAATGGTACAAACGGAGAGGCAAAAGAACAAGCAGTTGCCATATCGAGAAAAAGATCAAAAAACTAAATGAGATTGTGCAAGTTCGACCACAACGGAAGTGAGAGCACCCAAAGTACAATGGTTTGGCCGTTTGGGAAATAGGCAAGCAAAGTGTGGTATGAGTCAAAATTGAAGATTTGATCGAGCAGCCACTTTCCTTCTTTCAAGGCAATGACAGACGCAGGATTGTTGTTGCGGGTGGACCACTCTATAGCAAATATACAGAAAAATTGAAAATGCACTGAAAATGTACTACCACTAGTAAGAACCTTGGGGGGTTTCAGGGTTTGCAGGGGCCAAAACCCCCCTAGCAACGTCCGCCCCTGCTTTGAGGTCTAATATCCATCACTTCAAACTTTGAAAGTTGAGGAGTGAATTGTGCCATTGTTACCTGGCTGCTCTTTAGTTGTTTGAGGTTTGAATTGAGAGTGTAAACTTTTGTTGTACGTTTATTTCAAGAGAATAATTTCAAATTTGCAGACCATTCCCAAACAAGGAGTTTGCACATCGAGCACATCCACGTCGTCTATTCCGAGATCCAACAGCCTAGATAAACGCAGGGATTTTTTTTTAATGACGAGAGAGAGTGCATTGATCCGGGCTGTTCGATCTTGAATGAATGGCTCCTATGCTCATTGTGCAAACTCTTGTTTGTGGTCAGTCCGCAAATAAGTCATTCTCTTATTTCTAATCTAACTGTCAAATACTGTGTACAAAAATGATTATGACCATTTATTGGATAATGTTATAAGTTAAAAGAGTCCTTTTCTATACCAGCTTTTATTCCTACCATCCAACAATGCTGTAAAAACTGGTTTTTCTTCTATTTTTTCCACTTGACCTTTTAGTCCATTACCTATATTTTGCCACAGAATTTTTTTGAAACTGCATTTTCCAAACAGCTGAAACTGATTTTAAAATTCCGCCAACTACTGTTGAAATGCTGAAATGGATAATACAGTGTAGAAATTGGATTCCAGGCCCACCGATACACCAAATAACTGGGAAACTATTACACCCAGACACATACAAAAGATGTTTCACCAGTAAAGCGAAACAAAA
The DNA here is from genome assembly GCA_022606695.1 of Vaccinium macrocarpon. NCBI lineage: Eukaryota > Viridiplantae > Streptophyta > Magnoliopsida > Ericales > Ericaceae > Vaccinium > Vaccinium macrocarpon. The sequence goes on along the minus strand of CM040180.1, from coordinate 21,736,646 downwards.
TGTGCCACAAGATGCGGCAAGACCACTAGTATTAAAGAAAGAATAGTGATACATACACACACTCAAATGTGGTGGGACCCACTGGTGGGTTCTACCAGAGTGGGTCCCATCACATGTGCGTTTGTTTGGTTGTGTGTGGTTGAGTGTGTCTCACAATCATTTTTGTTAAAGAAAAGCACAATGGATTTTACTATTCCCAAAAAGTACGAGAAAAATGCAAAAGTTGCAAAAAACATTAGCTGTCGTGGAGAACCCACCTAATCCACATCAATAAAGATACGAGAAAGGCTACAATACATATCCCTATTTGGATGTCTATTATATGCACATCTAAAAATGTTACGAATTGATTACTTATTATGAATAAAAATTTACATTTTTTATAAATAAAAAAAAAGTTAAGAAACGAAAAAATATTACGAATTATAAAGAAAATGTTATGAATCATATTGTTGAAAAATTACGAAACACTAAAAAATGTTACGATTGACTATAAGGTGACACAATATAAACTATACAATATCTACCTGTGATGCACATTTTTAATAGATGTATATTGTAGTTATTCCCAAAAGATACCCACTCTCTCGGCATGAAGAAAATTTTTGCCCGGGAGATTTTGTCTTTTATCTTCCTTGCCCAATAAGTGATAAAAGCCTCTGAAGCCCATCCCTGCTTCTGACTTTGCTCTGGACATCTCATCTTTATTAAGCCCATGGATCTTGAACTCCTCAGGATTGCTAGCCCACCAGGATCTTGTTCAGTTGCCGCATATGTCATTAGAATGTAATTATGACTGCCTTTGGTCTAAAGAATAATTATTTGAAGGGAATTTTGGAGACAAGTTCTTAATTACAAAAAAAGCTTTATAAATATCGTCTCAACAATAACAACGAATATACCATAAATACACACCTATTACCAAATTAAAAATCATGTCAATCTTTTCAAATTCAAACAATGGCTTGAATGATTTTGCAACTTTGAAAATTGCCCTATGGAAATTGAAATTTGGCACAAAAATTGATGCCATCACAATCTAGCATCGAATTTGGCACAAGGGTGAAAATGATTTCGCCATTCTTGATGCCAAATTTTAGTTTTGGCATCAGAGTTGACACAAGAATGAACTTGCTCTTATGACCATGAAAATGCTTTGTAGTAAATTGAGGGACGGTTGCTCATTACTCTTACTAGCTTAGATAATCAATTACAAACATAAAAATGAATTTCTAACTGCAAGCATATTTTCTCCTTTATTTTCTTAGCTTAATCAAACAAAAAGTGAAAACATTTTTTGCATGTATTTTAATTTCTTTATTTATGTTTTGTAAATAGTTTGAAATCCAAAGTACTTATGTTGTGTTTGGATGGGTTTTGAAAAGAAACTTTTGAGAAGAATTTTTGAGATAGTGTTTGGTTGGGTTTTTGAAAATGAGAATAATGAGATAATGATTGAGAGAGATGGAAAAAGAAATAAGAATAATGAGGTAACGAGTTGAGAAAGAAATGTAAGAAATGACGGGAAAAAAGGAATCTTTTGGAAAAGAATTGTTGAAAATGTGAGGGGAAAAAAAAGGGAAGTGAACAAGGCCTTAATGAATATGCATGTGATCTTCTTTGCATTTTATGGACAAATAATCCATTAAAATTTGGTTGCATGCACGCGATAGTGCAATTATTTACTTCTTTTTTTTCCTTCCATAGTCTCCACTCTGCAAAGCTATATACGTTGAAGAATGCAAATGTTGATGTGGTCAAAATACTCCTATAAAACTTGGTGACGTAAATGCACTGTTGGGCTTTCTTGGGATCCCGTTATGAGTTCAAATCGTTCATCTCTGTAGGGTTTATTGTCATTTGCCTTTAAAAAAGCAACTATGAAGTGTTATTGTGACCATTAAATTTGATTAACTTGTTTGTTGTACATAGGAGTAATATTTTTGACAAGTTCAATAAAAATGCCTAATTAGTATGTTCGGGATAATTTCGATATAGTCCCATCGCGGAGTATTATACTTACACAATAAGGACCCCGACCAAAAATGATTTCGGAGAAATATTAAATTACCATATCCATAGATCTATCCCTTAAATAACTTTAAAATATTTGTTATTGAGTCTTATTTACTACTATCTTTTATAAACTTGTAAAAGATAGTAAATATTTGTTCTAAATTAGATATCAAATACTTTATTATTCTTATTAGCATTTGGTTCTTGACCCAACACAGGACTATTCTAAATCTTAATGTTAGTATTTAATAACATCTCAAAACCACAACAAGCAATGCTACAAATACTAAATAAGTTACAAACTATTACGTTATAATGTACATGCAGGGCCGATCTTGAGTTTTTTAGGGCTTAAAGAGACAATAAAAAAAATGGGCCCTTTACGAATTATTAAGATAGGCATAAAAAAAATTAAGAATTTTCCCTTAACAAAAGAGCATCATTAAGAAAGAATACCAAATATAATAGTCGACTATTTCAATATTTCAAAAGTATCATTTAGATATCACCTTATCACTAAGTTAAAAAAGCATTTAGCACTAATTGAACCCTGATTAATTTCAATATCCCACTCTATTTTTCTTCGTGACGTCTGACCCGAACTTCTTCTTCGTCTTCTCGAGACTGCAGTCTCCAAATTTCCAATTTCAAATGGAAACCAAAAGGTGTTGCACGTGTACAATGGGTTTGGGAATTGGGATGTTCTTTCATAATGAAATTGATTCTGCCATTGAGAGTTTTGAGCCTATTTCATTGGATAATAGTTTTTCGGCCTTCAAATTTAAATTAAGGTGGGCTAGGATTTTTATTTATTTTTTTGGTATATATATGCATAACACAACTACCTATTTGGGGGCCCTAAAAATTTGTTAATTTTGGTAGGCCTAAAGCCCGGGGGCTCTAGCTCAAGGCCGGTACTGTGTACACGTGACACAAACACATCAGTGTATGATGCACTACAAGAATTAACTCATCTACTAAAAAGGTTCAACATGCACATTAGTACATTAGTTAGTGCTTTATAGATATGTCCCGAGCAAAACGCAAAATACAAAACGACAGAACATCAGTTGAAATTGGAAATGTGCAATATGAAGGGATTTAACAAGAACACGTTGTGTAGTTGAGGGCCCAGTCACAATTTTTGGTCGTAGTGGGACCAATCCTAATTTTGTTTCTGGTGAAGACTTTAAATACCTACATAATGGGCTTGTTTGAACTTTGGAGGCGGTTTCTTAATTCCAGACCAACATTATACGAAAAGGGAAAATGCGCATGAAAGTGGATATGACCTTATTGCTATACATCCGGCGCGCACTATCGGCGCACTTTAGACCGGTAGGTGATATATAAATGCATATGATACTTCATTTTTTGGAAGTGATTTTCGGAGTGCCAAGATCAATTTATGGAGTGTCAAAATTAATTTCCTCTCTCTCTTTTTTTGTATACGTTCACATACTTTTTTCTGGTACTTTGATTATACATACTTGGAGGATTTGATTAATGTTAGGTGATCACGTTTGGAGTACCATGTTTTTTCTTATATCCAAGTAAACTCACGCGTATCTTGATTAGTCTTCTTCTAATTCGAATCAAAGACAAGCTATTCACATAGGAACTAGGGGACTCGCAAGAAATTTCTTTCTTGTGACTTGACCCCAAAAATCGAACCATGGCTAATTGTATGAGGAGCAAATCCACCAACCAACTGGACATCTTTGTTCTTCAACTGGATAAAGGAATCGTGGCGTGCTCCCCATCCCCTACCCCTATGCGATTTATTATTTGTCCGTGCCACTCATATTTGTTAAACAACTTAATAATCAGTTTATTCATGTGATCTTTTAAAATGTTAAAGCAATTTTATGTCGCTCAAGTACAGGCTAGCCTTTGTGGCTTGGTGGAGAGGGGTGCCCAACATCTCCCCTCACCAGACCTTTCTTCAGCTGGGCAAGAACAAAGGCAGTAAACCTCCTTGCCTTCACCTTCTTCTCCACCTTATCTCCCACTACCCTAGGGTGACTTTTTTTGAAAAGGGAAAATTGGATTGAAGAAGGAAATTTCAAAAGGGATTGTGAAGTATGCAGGGATGGTGCAAATGTGCAATGCCTTCCCTCTCCATAGCCTGAACTTCACTCATTGGCTCTGGGCCAAGCAAACATTCCGCTAGATGCTCCGCAATGAGCAAAGAGCTGAAGCCTTTGATCGAGTGCTTCTGAGCATCCTCGAATCAATCTCCAACTTCTGGGCCTCGAACAGAGTAGGCCTCAGCTTGCCTAGACAATGAAAAATCGGTCTCAATCAATTGAATCAACTAAGGAGTGAAATCAGTAAATAAAAATACATACTTGCTGGGGGCGGAACACCCCAAGATCTACAGGTCTCGAAAGGCTCCTCATTCTAAACGGGGGCCTCCCAATTGTCTCCACCAAGGAAGAAAATTTTATTTTTCCAATCCCTCACATTGGGAGGAGGACTAGAAAAATCTCCGGAACACCACTCCTCCGGGAGAAGTACCACCACCGAGTACCATAGGGCCGCCATGCCAATGATGGTGCTCCAAATTAGTGTCGAAGCAAGGATTGAGAATCCCGAGGGGCCGAGTTCACGGACGGCTCTAGGATTTTCATGTAGCTGACAAAAATACACAGCGTATTTATGATGAAAAGATGTATGCAAAGAAGTCGTCTAATTCCCATCAAATTTTTAGTGTTTCCATATTAAACATAATGTCAAACAACCATTATCCTTACATGTTTATTATATATGGGCTCTCATAATTGGGTTATGTTTGTTTTAGGGTAAAATATGTAGTTGCCCCTTAAATTACCCCAAAATTTTTTATTTCCCCATTCAACTATCAATTGAACATGCTTGCCCCTTCAACTATCAAAATATTACTTACTAGGGATAAAATTGATTTTCCATCCAAATTCCTAACGGCAAAGTTAAAACTCACCATTAATCTTTTTTCAAGTGCCAAACGAAGAGTGTGAAAGGGACATTTACTCTCAAACCCTAAATCACAAAATGATTGGGGGATTTTATCCTTCAGTCGCAATTGAACCCTAACAATCATTTACCGTGTGAGTGGGATTGGGACCGAGCATGGAGATGATTCATCCCACATTACCATGTCATTGTTGTTTTCATTACTAGTGGTGGTGGTGGTGTAATGTAATTCACCTAAATAAATGGCTTCTTCAGCGATTTAAACAAACACAGATGGGTGAATGTCGTCATAACCATGTATTTGAATTGGGTTTGGATACTTATTACCAAGTATTCAATAGGTATGGCCTTCTCCATCATACGGATTGATTGGTAGAGAGAGAGAGAGAGAGGGCTGGGTGTGGCCCAATTAATTGGATCTCTCCCTTATGATGATTCCATTTTGCTCCATTATTGCATCCCATACTTCTTTCTTTGTTTTGAATATGATGAATCCAAACTTGGAGTTGAATCCATGGTCGAAAGCACTACATACTTCCTCCATTTGTAGGTCGGGATCTACTCACCTTCCTCTTTTTCTCATCATCTCTTCTATTATGCCTTTAACTTAGGTCTCGTTCTAAACTTAAGTGTAAAGACAAGTTAACCCTTGGTGTTAACTTTACCGTTAGGAACTTGGACGGAAAATTGATTTTATCCTTAATAAGTAATGTTTTGATAGTTGAAGGGGCAAGCGTGTTCAATTGATAGTTAAAGGGGGAAATAAAAATTCTTGGGATAGTTTAAGGGGTAGGTACATATTTTACCCTTTGTTTTATTTTGTTATAGCTATAACAATTTTGATCAAATTTTGTAGGAAATATTAATTTTAATTTCAAACGAGTAACTCAACCTGACAATAGCAAAGAAAAATTGATTTATCTCTAAATTTTAATTTTTTTAGTGCATTTTTTAAAATGTGAAGGGGTCATGGCCCACCCTAGCCCTATGGTCCCTCTGCCCATGGTTGAAATGTCCCAATTTTTTTTTTTTATTGGTAACAAAATTTTATTAAAACTCGACAAAAGATACATTGAAGGGAAAGGAAGACAAAGGCCACATTGGAATGCAACCTCATATAAAGCAATTTCATCCACCTCCAAGGTAGATGCCTTTTCTCTCTCTGAGAGAACACGGAGAGTCACTCCATTTGAAATATGATACCTAGCCCTTAACTCTATGAGGTAAGATTCTCTTGTTGAGAATCTCACCTTGTTTGCCTCAAAATTAGGGCGGTGACGAACACCTCTAAGCACTGAAGGTGTGAAAGAGGGAGCAGAAGTGGAGGGCTGATGCAGAACAAGTAGCGGTCCGATTCTATGATCAGTTGGACCGGTCGAAGCCTAAGAGGCCCAAACAACTCTTAATTGAAAATTGTCAAATTCGGCAATTTATCGACGAACCCGGAATAGGGCCAAACTTGGTGGGCTGAAGTAAAATCGCTCTGCGATCAATACTCACCACCCTAATCATGATTGATGGTGGATTTCGGCCAAATTCATTCGTTTAGGCCTTCAATTTTGTAATTTTGTTATTTTAGGTAATAATTAGATTACGAATTACTCTTAGCGTGTAATTTCGTTTACGTTGTTTCCAATTGGGACTATCTTATTTTTCTTTCTAGTTTTCAATTTTGGGAGTTTCCCCAATTTTCGGGATACTTTAATTTTTAGGTAAGTTTTGCTAAGGTTTGCTAGTTTTCCCTATAAAATGGCATGTAACTTTTATTATTGGGCAGCTTTTAATCAAATATAATTCCGAGTTATATCTCTTTCTTCTTGTGGATTCAAGAACCTCGTGGATTTGAGACCTATTCTTGTTTGAATTAGTACGCAACTAGTTTCTTGTGAATTCCGCTGCGTCAAGTGGTATTAGAGCAAGATCGTTTCTGGCTCGATGACACCTAACAAAGTTGATGACACAGCCCATGACGTTGCTTAGGGGCTTGCTAATCTAATGGAGACGGTAGAAGAATAGCGAATCTAGTTGACAGGGCTTCGTGAATTTCGCGACGAAACACAAACTCAGTTAACGGCGATTCAAGAAACACTACAGCAGTTGCAATTGACTTTTCGCCATAACTAGGGACCAGCAAAGGTTGAAGGGAATCGAATGGTGGGATTTGCCCAATGCCGTCCTCTTAACCAGGATCGGGAACACGCGGTGGGATTTGCCCAACGCCAACCCAATAACTGGATTGTAGTCGGGAGATGCCCGGCTAATTATGCAGACAGCGAAGAAGATTCAGAACCAGAAGGAGAAGCGAGGGAAAACCATCCGCAAGAACGACCACAACAATTGTTCGATGAATATCGTGTGAAGGTGGACCTTCCCACGTTCAGCGGTAATCTCGAAATTGAAGGGTTCTTGGACTGGCTTTCGGAGGTTGATCGGTTCCTCGACATGATGGGAATTCTAGACTCAAAGAGGGTCAAGGTGGTTGCTTACAAACTGAAAAGTGGTGCTGCAGTTTGGTGGGACGAGCTTGACGCACGCGGCGAAGGCAAGGAAAGGATTAAATTCGGCGAACGGCGCCAGGATGAGACAACTCATGATGGGATGTGTTTTTACCCCCGATTCTGGCGCAAAGACCTTTTCATGCTTATCAAAACCGGCAGCGGGGAACAAATCTGTGTTTGATTACATGGCTGAATTTAATCGACTCATGGTCGTAATAATGCATGCAGCCGGACGGACAGAAGGTAGCCAGGTATCTTAATGGATTGAAGCAGTTAATACAGGATCAGCTTGGGTTGCAGACAGTGTGGGATGTGGATGAAGCCTACAACTTAGCATTGAAGGCGGAGCAGTTGGAGCGTGACCACAAACCAGCATACTCAGGATACCGTCGTAACACGTCAGAATCGTCCATTCCTCTTGAATCTAGGGAAAGTCGACGTTTCAACCAAAGGCTGCCGAAGGTGATGGAGCGAAATTAGGAGGTGGCAATCAGACAAGCAATTCCAGCAGAACCGGGGCCGCGAAGGCACCAAATCCTTATGCCAAGCCCATGCCTGAGAAGTGCTACAAGTGTCAAAAGCTTGGTCACCGTTCAAGTAATTGTCCAGATCGTAAGTTGGCCTTGGTAGAGGAAGAAGAAGAAGAAGTTGAGGGAGCAGTGGGTGACTGAAATGAAGAGTATGAAGTTGACTATGCCGAGGAAGATGGGGATCGAGTCAACTGCGTGGTGCAAAGGGTGCTGTTTGCGCCAAAATCAGTAGATCACACTCAGCGTCACAACATCTTTCGGTCAAGCTGTTCAATTAACCAGAAGGTGTGTGACCTGATTGTAGATAGTGGCAGTTACGAGAATTTCGTGGCAAAAAGACTGGTGGACCATCTGAAGTTGCTGACGGAGCCCCATCCTTCACCTTACAGCATTGGATGGATCAAGAAGGGCCCAACAGTAAAGGTAACCGAAGTTTGTAAAATTCCCCTTTCCATTGGAAAATTTTATAAGGCTGAGGTTGCTTGTGATGTTATTGAGATGGATGCTAGCCAAATACTGTTAGGTAGACCCTGGCAGTTTGATGTGGACGTGGTGTACAAGGGTCGTGACAACACCTACTCTTTTAATTGGGAGGCCCGTAAGGTTGTTATGGTTTCTTCCAATCAAAAGGTGTCTGTCAAGCCAAAGGTGCAGCAATCATCGTTTCTAACAGTTGCCAGTTCAGAAACTAATTTTGTGACAGATTTTAAGGAGTCTAAACAGATTTATGCTATGGTGGTAAAATCGTTGGCGTTAGAGGATAAGAACATGGATACAGTTGTTGTACCTAAGAAGATACAGCCCTTGTTGGAGGAATTTGAGGAGTTGGTTATAGATGACGTGCCAAACGAGCTTCCGCTAATGAGGGACATTCAACATCAGATTGACTTGGTGCCTGGGGCAAGTCTGCCCAATTTACCACACTATCGAATGAGTCCGAAGGAGAATGAGATTCTGAGGGAAAAGGTAGAGGAGTTATTGCAGAAGGGCCATATACGAGAAAGCTTGAGTCCTTGTGGGGTTCCAGAGTTGTTGACACCAAAGAAAGATGGGAGTTGGCATATGTGTGTGGAAAGTCGTGCCATCAACAAGATCACCATTCGGTATAGGTTTCCAATGCCTAGGCTGGATGATATGCTAGACATGCAGGATGGGTCCAAGTGGTTTTCCAAGATTGATCTACGAAGTGGGTACCATCAGATTCGTATCCGACCTGGCGATGAGTGAAAGATTGCGTTCAAAACCAAGGATGGCCTCTATGAATGGTTGGTTATGCCTTTCGGCCTTTTTAATGCTCCAAGTACTTTCATGCAGGTGATGAACCAGGTGTTGAGACCTTTCACGGGAAAGTTTGTCATCGTTTATTTCGACAACATACTTATCTACAGCAAAACAGGGGATGAACACATGGGGCACGTGCGCCAAGTATTGATGGTGCTGCAAGAAACTAAGCTGTACATACAACTTAAGAAGTGCAGTTTCTTGACAAACAGCTTATTGTTCTTAGGCTATGTGGTGAGTGTTGCCGGTATACATGTGGACGAGGACAAAGTTCGCGCCATTCGTGATTGGCCAATTCCCAAAACAGTTACTGAGGTGCCGAGTTTCCATAGATTGGCCACTTTCTATAGGCAATTCATTCAAAATTTTAGCACCATTGTAGCGCCGATCACCGAATGCTTGAAGAAAGGGAAGTTCTTGTGGGGAGAAGCGATCCAGCAGTTTCCGCGGTGATTAAGGAGAAGGCGTACCTTTGCTCCGATTCTAGCTTTACCTAGATTCAAGAAAGTTTTTGAGGTTGAATGTGATGCTAGTGGAGTTGGTATTGGGGCTGTTCTTTCCCAAGAAAAGTGACCTGTGGCTTTCTTCAGCGAGAAGTTAAGTGAAGCAAGGCAGAAGTGGAGCACTTATGACCAAGAGTTCTATGCAGTGGTTCGTGCTCTCAAACATTGGGAGCATTATCTAATTCAAAGGGAGTTTGTGTTATACACTGACCATCAAGCACTAAAGTTCATCAACAGTCAAAAGAAGCTGGATAGTATGCATGTGCAGTGGGCCACTTTTATTCAGAAATTTCATTTTACCATTCGGCACAAGTCTGGGGTGACAAATCGAGTGGCTGATGCATTGAGACGTCGAGCCAAGTTGTTGGTGACTTTAACCCAAGAGATTGTGGGTTTTGAGTTCTTGAAGGAGTTGTATCCAGGGGATGAGGATTTCAAAGAGATTTGGGAAGTGTGCGTTCAGAATCGACCTATTAATGACTTTCATGTTACCGATGGGTATTTATTCCGTGGTAATCGGCTTTGTATACCAAGGACTTCGTTGAGGGAGAGCTTAATCCGAGACCTTCATGGTGGAGGATTGAGTGGTTATTTGGGAAGAGACAAAACAGTTGCAACCTTGGAGGAAAGGTATTTCTGGCCACAATTGAAGAGGGATGCTGGAAATTTTGTGCGCAGATGTTATACATGTCAGGTATCTAAGGGTCAGTCTCAAAATACTGGTCTTTATACACCTTTACCTGTTCCTAATAATATTTGGGAAGATTTGTCTATGAATTTTGTGTTGGGACTGCCTCGTACCCAACGTGGTATGGATTCTGTATTTGTAGTAGTAGATAGGTTTTCTAAGATGGTGCATTTTATTGTGTGTCGCAAGACATCCGATGCATCTCATGTGGCCCGTTTGTTCTTTAGAGAGGTGGTGCGTTTGCATAGGGTTCCACAGTCTATTACTTCTGACAGGGATGTGAAGTTCCTTAGTCATTTTTGGGTCACTTTGTGGAAAATGTTTGGGACTTCACTGAAGCAGAGCTCTACCGCGCATCCACAAACTGATGGTCAAACGGAGGTGACTAACAGGAGCTTGGGCAATCTGATTCAAAGCATATGTGGGGACAAGTCAAGGCAATGGGATAATGCATTACCACAAGCCGAAGTTTGCCTTGGCCAGGCAAGTAGATTCCGCGAACCCGCGGGAAAATCACCTTTTTCCTTGGTTTATGTGACGCCTCCAAAGCAGGTAGTGGAGTTAATCCGTCTTCCGCGGGGTCCTGAAGTTAGCATTGCGGCTGAGGCAATGGCTAAGCAGTCCCAAGAGGTGATTGATTACGTGAGGAAAAAGTTGGCTGCGACAAATGCAAAAAACAAGGCAGCTGTGGACAAGGGTAGACGTGTTAAACTGTTCAACGTAGGTGATGAGGTGATGATTTTTCTAAGGAAGAAGAGGTTTCCCGCCGGCACCTACAACAAGTTACAGCCAAGGAAATATGGTCCGTACAAGATTTTGCAGAAAATCGGGGACGATGCTTATGTGATTGATCTTCCCGAGTCCATGCAGATCTCCAATGTGTTCAACGTTGCGGATATTTTTGAGTATCATGAGGAGGAGCTGCTCTATTCAGATTTGAGTTCTTTCTAAGAAGAGGGGATTGATGCAGAACAAGTAGCGGCCCAATTCTATGATCAGTTGGACTGGTTGAAGCCTAAGAGGCCCAAACAACTCTTAATTGAAAATTGCCAAATTCGGCAATTTATCGACGAGCCCACAATAGACCCAAACTTGGTGGGCTGAAGTAAAATCGTTCTGCGATCAATACTCACCACCCTAATCGTGACTAATGGTGGATTTCGGTCAAATTCATTCGTTTAGGCCTTCAATTTTGTAATTCTGCTATTTTAGGTAATAATTAGATTACGAATTACTCTTAGCGTGTAATTTTGTTTACGTTGTTTCCAATTGAGACTATCTTATTTTTCTTTTTAGTTTTCAATTTTGGGAGTTTTCCCAATTTTTGGGATACTTTAATTTTTAGGTAAGTTTTGCTAGGGTTTGCTAGTTTTCCCTATAAAAGGACATGTAATCTCTATTATTGGGCAGCTTTTAATCAAATATAATTCTGAGTTCTATCTCTTTCTTCTTGTGGATTCAAGAACCTCGTGGATTCGAGACCTCATTTGAACTAGTACGCAACTAGTTTCTCGTGAATTCTGCTACGTCAAGAGCTCAGCCTTAAGTTAATGAAAAACAGTGGAGGGAACCTCTCCCGCATCTGATTCATCCTCGGACCAATTTCTCATTTGACTTCTAAGGGTTGGATCCATCTCTAAAAAATTTACCAAGGAGTATTTTTTGAGACGTTTTCTCGAAGAAGTTTAAAAAAGGAATGAATTTTTTCAACAAAGGAGACATCCTTTTATACACCACTATCATGGCCCATTGTGAATCGACAAGGATGAAGTCAGATAGTCACCTACATCAATTCCGAAGCTTCAAGTAAAGACTCCTATTGATTTCAAACAGTGCAAGTGAACCGCCTCAATGCATTATCCACCACAGAAGATGTATCAGTCAGGAGAAAGGTACGACGGCATTAATGAGGGGAATAAAACGTTCAGAAGCAATAGACGCAAGATATCCGACCTACCTCAAGCTTCTAATCCGGAATCCCGAATTAGAGGTTTTGGGGTGTTTTTTTTTTTGTTTTGCAAATTTTTTTTGAAAAATTCAAACTGTCAAATGTTTTTAAAAGGTGTTTTCAAACGTCTACGGGAGAAATTTTCAAAAAAAATACCCGAAAGGGCTTGATCCAAGCATTTTTTCGTAAAAATTGTATATTTACAATTTTGTAAAAAACTATTTGGATCAAGCTCTTCCTAGTATTTTTTTTTTTGGAGATTTCTCGCGTGGGCCATTAAAAATACCTTCTGAACACATTGGACAACTCGAATCATTAAAAAAAAGCTCGAATCTAGGAGGTCCGGATCCCAGACTAAAAGTGGATCCAATTGACCTAATCAACTATGGCTAGTTGGAGTCTACATAACAAATTCACAATTAATACGGGACCTTCTATCTAACAGATATTTCGGATGACATACATCTTCATTGCCTCAGTAATTCAAATATTCCTATCCTTAGGCATAAAGTCATTTAAACCTCTTTCCAAGGGTCAATCCACCTCTCCGGGAGTCAATCGATGTCCTCCGAGATATACGGCGAGTTACAAATAGAATCTTTAAACTAATAAACTGCCCCACGATATTCTCTACTAACCTCCACGAAAATAAGTTAGGCCGATACATTATATGCTCTTGTGTAACTGTTTGCTTCTTTTTACTTCTTTGCAATGAAAAATAATTGTGTGTGAGCGTGCCAGAGAGAGTTTCAATCTCCTCCCTCAGATTAATTTTGAAAAACCAAACCTAATAAGGCGATTGTTTTGTTGGTTCAATTACCTCAATTAAGAGGATTTTTCTTAATGAGTGAAGAAATGCAAACCAATAAACTTAGGAAATCAAAGAACAATAAAGAAATAAGACACTTCGATTGATGAATCAAAGGTAAACTTACTTCGAAATTGTCTTCAACTTCAAATACAGAGTAACAGAACTTCGAACGAGTGATTGTTACAAGAACAACCGAGATAGGGGTGATTGTTACAAGAACAATCGAGATAAATCCTAATCTAATTCCTAAATTACTTCCTAATCTACTTCGAACTGGGTTCGAAATCCTAAACTACTTCGAATTGGGTTCGAAATCCTAAACTACTTTGCCAATGAACAAACCAAGCATCAGTTCTTTGATAGCTGTTTGTTGAAGATTTGTCCTGAGATTTTCACTCTTCAATTTCTTCTATTTATAGACGTTACTTGCAGTTTGAACTTCCCGCTCTATGAGCTTGAATCTGGATTGCTTTGAACTCTAACTTCCACTCTGAAAGTTGGCAGTTATTCCTCCTCCACGTATGAATTTGAATTATTTCTTCTCCCAGAAGCTTTAAATCTACACGTTTATTTACCAACTCAAATGATAACATGTTAAGGGAATAACTGCCTTCCAGAAGTATTCCACGTGTTCTAACTGACAATTGCCTTGTTTCGCAAGCTTACACGTGGGGCTTGTGTGCTCAGCAGTTAACATTATGGCTTCAAAGCCAATTTGTATTTTAATAATGGCTTGTAACTGCCAATAACCGTCTCTTTAACTGAGAGGTAATACGACATCGTATTTAATCCACTTCATCTTACTAATCCAGTATATCTCCATTGATGAGTAATTGCCAACGTTTGACACTTTTGATTACGTGTCAATTAGTCATTGGACTGATTAATTTTATATATAAACAGTAACACCTATAAATAAACCCCTCTATATTGAATAAAGGTACGATCATTCAAGTATTCATTACTTCTTGAGTTCAATTACTTTCTTTTCAAACATATCCTGACTTAACTATTAGAGGCGTGTTGACTAGCACCATACTGGTGTCTCTAACTTTGTTTTGTAGGTCATTGATTGGGAGCAACCACAAAGTGATTCATCAACTACAAAGCAATCAAATCTGAATAGTTCAACCTCTGAGGGAGTAGGTTATAAAGGCTACAAGGCCTTCAGTTGGTTTTAATTACATATTTCTGTTCAATTTAGCATTCAACTTTGAATAGTTAGATTTCTAATTTCTAGTTTCTAGCTTTGGGAAGAACACCGGCCGATTATATTAATCAGTGTGATTTGCCGGCCGACAGATTGAAGTACTGGCACAGTTTCTGTCTTTGTTGCATACTCTTTTTTGTTGCGTGCTCCCCATTCCCTACCCCTGTGCGATTCATTTTATGTTCATATCACGCATATCCATGAGCGGAGGCACCTTGGTACAAGAGGGGTCATGACCCCTCTCGCTTTAATTTCTCATAAGGATTTTTGATAGTTTGGATCTAAATTTTACAATGTACAATTTTCATAAATTGCCTCAACTTGCTTAAAATGCATAGAATTCTTAAGTTTATTATTCTTTTCGAGAAGTGATAGTACTACAATAAGGCTATCGTACACTATTTTCATAATATAATAAGTCATTGGGACCAATTATAAAGCAAAAGTACATATATTATTCTAAATCTAAGTTATAGTTAACCTCTTAATTTTAGTTATTTATTCGCATTAGCAAAATGAAAAAACTTGTACTCCTATATAGATCTAATTTTTTACTGCACTACCTAAAAATCATGGCTCTGCTCCTGCCTGTATCTATTAAACGGCTTAATATTTAGTTTATTTGTGAGATCTTTTAAAATGCTAAAGCAATAACAGATAAAAGCACATCTACTTTGTTGAAAAAATTCATACCCTCATTAAACTTCTTCGAGAAAATGTCTCAAAAAATACTCATTGGTAAAATTTTCAAAGATGGATCCAACCCTTAGAAATCAAATGAGAGATAGGTCCAAGGATGAATCGGATGCGGGAGAGACTCCCTCCTCTACTATTCATCAATTTAGGGTTGAGCCCCCCACTTTTGCTCCCTCTGTCACACCTTCAGTGCCTAGAGGTGTTCGTCACCGCCCCAATTTTGGGTGGACAACGTGACATACTCAACAAGAGAATCTTACCTAACAGAATTAAGGTTCAGGTATCAAATTTCAGATGGAATGACTCTCCGTGTTCCCTCGGAGAGAGAAGGGGCATCCACCTCGGAGGTGGATGAAATTGCTTTATATGATGCATTCTGTTGTGATGATCCAACCCGTTCACTTCGTTTAAATGGATAAAATAGGAAATATTGTAAAATTTCAGCTCAATCAAAGATCGGTAAGTGCTTGATCCAAACAGTTTTTAAAAACTTGACAGGAACTGATGTTTTTAGAATTGTTTAGATCAAGCACTTATCGATATTCGAAATTTCGAATGAGTTATTTTTTTACGGATATCCTTAAAAACATGTTTTAAACAAGTTGAACGGCTCGGATTACAAGCGTGGGGCTCAGGAACAATTTTTTTTATATGTGTCTTTAGAACCGGCCCCATTTTATATTATACTTGTCGACATCTCGGCACAAAAGATGGTCGAACTCGAATATTCGTCTGCCAAATAGCAACAAATAAATTCATCTGTAACAAGTTTAGTTACCCATTTCGAAATATTAACCACGTAAAATATATTTCAATGAGGACAAGTTTAGCAAATTGAAAGGACAAGTTTAGCATTATATTCTACTCATATCAAAATATAATCTAATTGTAACTTTATCTTGCTAATATGATTTATCCTAAGTACACCCTCAAATTTTATGACCCTATTGTCATTAAACTTTATTTGAATCATTTTCTTTTCTTTTCTTTTTGGATAACTAACTGTTACTCCCTCCGTTCCTTTTTATTTGTCCCACACTCTCTCTCTTACCTTTTTTCAAATCAAAAAATTAAGTACTTCCATGTATCATTTTTTAAATTTTTTGGCACCGAATTAAAGTACATGATGAGTACTTTAATTTGGTGTAAAAAATTTTCAAAAATGATACACGAAAACGATTTATTTTTTCATTTGAAAAGTGGCACGACTTTTCGTAGAGGACAAATAAAAAGGAACGGAGGGAGTACATCACAATATATGTTAGGAAATTAGCAGGGGTTTATAAAGGGTTGCACTCTCAACAAGAAATAAGTCAACCCCATGGCCAAGTGGGTATCAGAAAGTAATAATTGTTTGTCATCCATAAAGTCACATGTTCAAATCCCACAGAGGCTAAAAATTCCAAACCATGGGGCCACCGCTGAGTTTGTCTAGCATGCTACATGCAAGCTAGTCTGGACATTCGTTTATAAAAATAAAAAGATAATAATAACACGGAAATGAATGTTTATTGCTTAGCTTGATGTTTTTTTTTTTTTGGGTAAATGCTTAGCTTGATGTTGCGTTTTCTTTGATGTTTCTTTATCCTATTGTACCTTCTACTGTTAGTCGGTTGTTATTTATGCAATTCTCTCTATTTTTTTTTCAAAAAAATAAAATTAAAAAATAAGATAACAAAAATTTGAAAAAATTCTCTGAGTTAGGGATCAACTAAATCTATTTTTACTTACATTAGTACTAGCATGAATCCGTGCTATGCACGGAGACATAAATAAAATATGTATTTTTCTTTCTCTCAACTAATTAAAAAATTGTACTTTCCACCACAAAGTGTATTAAATTATTGTACATTCAGACCATCCAAACTACGATCATACAGTCGAGGGGTCCAAAGTACCTAGGTGAATAGCACCCACCCCTTGTCCCCAAAAGTGAGTCCTCTCTCTCTCTCTCTCTCTCTCTCTCTCTCTCTCTCCAAACTCTTCTCTTTCCAATAGTGCGGTAGATTTGAGGGTGGGGGCTCCCCCGATGGTGTGTCCTCCACTCCATTGGCACCATTCTTCGCGTTTTCGTCTTTGATGGCTTTGGTGTAGATCCCCTTTGACAGTTTCCAACAAAGGAGTTGATTCGACTTTGGAGCTTCAGACCGGCATGGTGAAGAAGAAGCGTGGTGGTCTGGTGATAGGTGGATGTCGGTGTGGTGAATAACGGGTGAGGAGGTTTTTGTTTCTTTTTTTTTGGTCCCGGCTGGGTTCCCTTGGTCCGGTGTGCTTTGGTCCCGGTATAGTTTTCCCAATCTGGTGGGTGTGGTGATGGGAATAAGTGTTTTGTTATGTTTTTTCTGTTTGGTTGTCCGCCATAAGTGGTGGTCTGTAATCGTTGCAACTATTTTCTGGCGATATGGCCTGGGAATGTAATGACTTAGTTTCTACTAGCAACATGCCCCGTTTCGGATTAGAATATTGTCTGGTTGCTTTGCTTTGCCTTTGTCTTGTTCTCATGTTTCTGTACTTGATCCTTATAGATTTTTTTTTAATGACAATGACAGCGATTTCCTCTTTAAAAAAAAAAACACATTGGACCAAAAAAATCAATCCCCCCCATTTACATGTTCGAGTGTGCAACTATGATATACCTCAACAGCTCAACCCCAAGGGATTGGCTCAGTGGTCAAGACTTGAAATTTAAGGGTTTGCTCCCTTCTAAGGTCTCGGATTTGAAACTTCGTGTAAATGCTATCAATTTCTTTGGGACTAGTCATTAGAAAGATTTGCTATGACTTTAATTGGGGGCCCAGCTAGTGAACAATGAATTGGTCTCCCTAGAATAGCCGAGATGCGCGAAAGTAAATGCAAGTCCGGACACATGATTATCACCCCACCCAAAAAAAAAAAATACTATGATATACCTCCAAGGCTCCGATAAAATACAGCTAACTATGTTGTCACGTGGTATTGCTCCGCTAACTACTCTTCGCAAGAGGTCTCCCACTTGCCAATGGATTTGTTTGTTTGTTTGGTGTTTCATGAACAAAACAAATTATAATATCTGCCCTCAAGGTTTTTGTCAAATACGAATCAAACCCCCAGGTACTAGAAATTACAGATGCTTCCAAAGTTTACTAACGGCCTTAGCGACGTGTGTGCATTTATCGATGTATCCTTGTCTCCGTAGTTACAAACAATCCACATTTCGGGCGCAATAGTAAATGGTCCGAGTGTTTGTCGAATCAATCAGTTGGGAAAATGACTTCAACGCCCTTAACGACATACTTTGGCGCCATTTCACAATGTATACATAGTTAATGCTTAGAGCATCTCCTGTAATTCCTAAGCATTTTGCTTTAAAAAAAGTGTCTTCTTCTACTTACCCGGTCAACAAACAACACGCAATAGCCTATCCAATATACTCAATAAAATCACAAAAACCTTAAACACACACACACACACAACATTCAAAAACAAAAACAAGAGCGGTAAATCAACGAACAACCGACGAACCTCGACATCGCCGCCAAAGTCAAAATCACTGTTGTCTAACTTCATCTTCATTGTAGCAGATTCAATCTAAATCTGTCAAAGTCACCGTCAACGACCGAAGGTCAATAGATAGAAAGTGGAAGAGAGAGACACACGCGCGCGCACACACACGCACGCACAATGGAGAGGAAAGGCGATGCTACAATGACTCGCCTCTCGTGGCTAGTGGCGGAGCTAGGAATTGAAGTCGAAAGAGTCCAAAATTATGAAAGAAATCTTGGTTCGATAATTTTTCCAACACTAAATCCAGTCATTTAAGTTTTTATTGGACAGTTTTGATAAATTGAAAAATAAATCTCAAGTATTGTTATTATTATACCATTTGACGAATGCAGTATCATTCACCACAATTTAGTGTTCTCGAAATAAAAATTGTTCTTGCTTTTTAATTATTTTCAAAATTACATATAAATGTATTTCAAGAATATCTATAAAAAATATACAAAATATATTCCAAAATAAGAAATTAGGGGATGTCACGGGCTCCCCGACCCCTATATAGCTCTACCACTAGTTGTGGCAAGCTACTATAGCGGAAGTGTAGACACTAAAATTTCGTCATGGCTTAAGCACCGTCTGATTAATTAAGATGAAATAAATAATCCTAATTAATTAAAAGTCAAAATTGGTCAAAAGCCTGCAAATAATTATTGGGCTCGGCAAAGTATGGGCTCAAAAGATGTGGGCTAGACCCAAAGAACATGGACCTCTATTCAATTGGCCAAACAGGCTACGAAATTGGGCCAATCCATGAATGCAGGCCCAACCAAATTATCCTGGGTCCAATATATATATATGTATTGAAATTATTTATTTCCATAAGAAAATGTCAATTTACTCTTATGGAAAGAAAATTAATCAAGGGAAATTTATATATATACATGTATATAATTTGACTTGACTTCTTTCCATAATGAGATTTCAATTTACTCTTATGGAAAGAAAATCAATCGTTTGACTTGGTTTACTTCCATAATGAGAGGTCAATTTGCTTTTATGGAAATAAAACCAATCAAAGACAATGTATACATAAATATATATATTTGACTTGATTTATTTCTTAAACGGGAGACTGATTTTCTCTTCTTTGGAAATACAATCAATCAAAAGAAACTTTCCAAATTAAAGGTCCCTCTCCTTGAGCCTATAAATAGAGGCTCTCATTAAGAAGAAAAGGGCATCTGCAACCAGGGAAATTCTAGAGCACTCTCAAGCAGTTCTCAAGCTTTCTCTGCAAGTTCTTCTCAAATCCCTCAAGTTCGCGTGGAGGATCAACAAGCACCCAAGCTACGTGCCGATTCATCCATAACAACAACGGTCTACGCGTCAGCTAGCGAAGATCATCCTCAAGTTCATCGTTTGTTCGAGATAAAGCTGTTCAAGCCCTCGATCAAGCTTCGTTCTTCAAGCTTCTCAACTCGAAGATCTGAAAGAACAACAAACCGGTTCAATCCTACAACAAGCTTCTATAGCCGTTAGGTTGCACCAACAACTTCGGAGATCGAATTAGAGGAATTATTCTTTATTGTAAAGAATTTAATAGAGATTGTATCCACATTCAATTCAAATCAAATCAATAAAATATATTTTGTGCATCTTTTTCTTGTCTTTATTGCAGGACACGAATTTGTGTGTTACAGGAAGGAATTTTGCCGACACGGGAGGCGAGGCTGTTGGATAATGAGAGTTTGGCTTGGCATTTGCCTAAAAAAGGAGAACTGCCGAGGCAGTTGGAGATGCTCCTAGAGACCCACGCTCACAAGTATAACACAGTCAAAAGGAAAGGTTGACAGAAAATGTTAGAACCTTAGAGGGAAAGGTTTTTTTTTTTTGCTTGTAGAGTGAATGGAAGGAGTGATGAAGATTGATCAAATTGGTCGATTGAATGGGAGGAGAAATGGAATTTTGTTGCAAGACTTTACCTCTCCAATTTATACGCACAAGGCAAACAAGTGTTCTTGCACTTTTCTAACAGCTGCGAAGGGACTATGTCCCTCTATGTCATTTTTCAATGATGGCATCCGGATTCTGTTTACTCACCTAACGGTCGTTTCATGTTGGCATTGAATTTGTGCTACGATTTCAAATGTAAAGGGGCACATTATTATTTCCAATACATAGGGGCATAATTAGTATTTGTCAAAACCTTGGGGTGTCTTTTGTAATTTACCCTTAAATTAAGTGAAGAAAATATATGGAGCCATTCATTTGTCTTTTTGGCTAAATGACTTTTTTTTTCATTTTTCGTAATTTTTGTTTTAATTTTTCGTCGTAATTTTTGGAATTAATCATTTGTGTCAACAGAAGAATCAGAAAAATATAAAAATATCAATGAAAGTTGAAAAAAAATTCTAAACAAAAAGAATGGAGCTAAACATAAACAAAACACGAAAACGCATAAAAGTACGTAAAAGAATGGAGCTAAACCAAGCATAAATCGTTCACCCGCATAAATTTGGCTGATGGTAGTACTATTTTTATGAACCCTGCTAGGGTACCCCAAATTTTGCACCAAAAATACACTCCACCTTTTTGGAGATTCACTTTTGGGTCCCATATGAGTGATCCGAACCGTTCAATGTTCTTGAAACATTTTTCCGAAGGGGCCCACAAAAAATCAGCTCAATCGGACGGTTAGAAGTGCTTGAATCAAAGTCTCACCATTACTTTTGCTTTGAAACAGTGAGACTTTGGTTCAAGTACTTCTAACCGTCTAATTGAGCTGATTTTTGGTAGGCCCCCTCGGAAATTTTTTTTAAGAACAATGAACGGTTCAGATCACTCATGTGGGACTTAAAAGTGAGTTCCCAATGGGGTGAGGTGCATTTTCGGTGCAAAAATATGGAGTACTCCAGGTTTTCCGCTATTTTTATACATGTGCGCAGAACTCTGCAGTTTTATTTTTTGAAGGGCCAGACAAGTGTGTAGTTGTAGCGGCATCATGGTAAATGTTGTACTGCAAGACCGTACCGAATTGTTTTTTACTCTTCTAGAGGTTTTTTGGTTAAAAAAAAAGAGGTTGTTTTGGGAAAAAATTTTGGGTGCCAAGTGGGTATTGTCACTTGATACTCAAGAATGATCCGAGCCGTATATATATGTTTTGGACTGCTGAGATTGTTGAGCATTTACCGTGTGGACAATACCCACTTGACATTGAAAATTTTCTCGTTGAGTGGGTATTGCCTACGTAGTACCCGCTCGACAATCTCAGCCTTCCATAACGTGATCCAACGATCTGGATTTTAGAGAGAGAAAAGGAAGAGAGAGAGCATTTGGGTGAGAAGAGAGAGAGAATCAATTTGAATTGTCTAAAACACATTAGGACAACTTGGATCATGCTTGAGTACCAAGTGACCATACCCCCCACTAAGCACCCAATTTTTTTCCCACTAGACATTGAAAAATTTCACTTGTTTTTCCATCTACTCAGGCGGCTCGGGACCCCAAATTCATTTCTCATCTGCCGCTGCAATGAAGTGGAGCGTCCCTATCATAAATTACTGATAATGCAGGGGCCCCAAAACGCCGGGTTGGTTTTGAAAGCAAGAAAAACGACAATTCTATTCATTAGATTTGCATCTAACCTCCCCATGAGTATGGAACAACTATTGCCATTCAGGGGCAGGATCAAGATTGAGATGATCTAGTTACATTCTGAGAAGAAAAATATAAAAAGAAAATTATGTGCAAAGTCAAAAGTTTTGTCTTTGGGTTTTTTAAAAGAGTAATGCTACATACACAACAAAAATATACAACAAAGTGGACAACACATGCACTCACATGGAGTGTGGGCTCCACACATACTTCACACTCAACTATGTGTGGAGTCCACACCCCATGTGAGTGTGTTGTCCATTTTTTTGTACATTTTTGTTGTGTATGTAATATTTTTGTTTTTAAAAAAACTAAAGGCTTGCTCCAACTCTTTTAGAGCATCTTCAATCTTGACCCATTTTAAGACCAAAACTCAAAATTTGGATAAATCATCAAAACAAAAAAAACCATGTACAATCTTTACCCAAATCTTTACCCATCTTGGGGTTTGATGTAAAGACAGGTAATTTCCTTATCTTCATAGGTTCATGATTTATAACGTGTATTGAGGTACAATGTTGATACTTAAAGTCAACTTCATGACTTAGCTGCCGGAAGAGCTATTTTGACTTTAAGTGTGAAATTACTTATTTTTTGGGTTGGCGCGTGAACCGATAATTATGGAAGTATTTTTAGAGGCTTAAGATAAAGATCTGTGCAAGCTTGGAGAGCCTAAGAAGTCATATTTGAAAATACGCTATTTTAACATTTTTTAAATTTATTCTTGATTAGGAAAGTTGACTTTTTAACTATTTAGAATGAGCCTGAATTCTATACCCACCATTGTTTTCTGAAGAAAACAATTTTAAAGAATTTTCTCAGGTGGTACCGCTATCAAGGTTAACCCCAGTACTGGTACCCATCAAACAGAGACTTTCCCTACTGGCACTGAGAAAAGTGCAGTACTGGATATATTTATAGCCTGTTTGGATACTACTCCCTCCGTCCCAATTTTATAGTCTTTTTTGGGGATTTCAACTTAATAAGGGAACATAATCATTACACTTTTGAAAACATGTTTTTCCTATTTTACCCTTCAATCATTACACTTTCTTACTTTTTTATTATTTTTAATTTCAAAATACAAGGGTATAAGAGGAAATTCCTTAACATTTACTCATTTAGTTTTGAAGTGGGACAATTTTTTTGAGACAACAAAAAGTGTCAATTGAGACTATAAAATTGGGACGGAGGGAGTAGTAGATATAGAAAGAGGATGAATTTGTAATAAGAGTAAATTTGTAATGAGGGTGAACCCACGTCATAAGAATAGCGGATTGTATATCCAGTGTTTGGATGATTTTTTGAGAAATGCGATTTGGAAGGTGGATATGTTGGAATAAATTGTCAAAAGACTTAATTGTCCCCACATGAGTTATTTCGTCCCAAAGTTATTTTAATTAGTATTAATTACAATTAAAAAAAACATTTACCATAAATTTTTTATTAAATGATTTTTTTCATCTGAAAAATGTTTAAATATTATTTTATTACAAAAAATATTTTTTCAAAAAATTTAAATCACGACTCGTGGTCCACTATGCCGTAGCTGCCGGACTTGTGATATGGAACACCTCACAATTGTTAATTGATTGCAAAACCAAAATGATAAGGGGAGAGAGAGAGAGAGAGAGAGAGAGAGAGAGAGAGGTGAGGAGAGAGAAACATGGTGGTTGTGGCTACTTAGGAGAGTGTAATGTGTAACGGAGTAGCATCTTGTTTGATATTTGGAGGGATGTGAAGTGCCAACGGTGGAAGGTTTTGAGGATTTTGTAAATAGTAATTATGAAAAAGACCAAAATAAATGGGTTGGGTCTAACTAGACCCATATTTTAATCACCTATATCCGACCCACCTATTATTGACCCATATTCAACCCATAACTCATATTAACCTGTTCAAATCTAGCTTAACTTGCTCATTTGCAATCTCCACCTATACGTTATAAAATATGTGCACTTTATCATATATGTTTGTTATATGTGGAAAAAAAAATGTTTGTTATATACAAAAAAAAAAAAAAACTCAACTTTTTAGGTAGATATGCAATTAATGCGTTGGTTATAAACAGTTTTTTGAAGATACTGGTAATAGTTGCCTCAGACATGAAATTTGTAAAAATAGTAATGTTCTTACAAATTTTTATTGTCAAAACTATTTCATATGAATAATTTTTTTTAATATTTTTGCAATTTTATTTCGTATTGTCTTTCATATGTATAAATATTTTTAAATGTTCGCTCACTCAACCTTAAAATGTGACATCCATCTATGCTTATACTCCAATCACATGCCCATTTGCATAGTAACTACAATCTAAAATGTCAAACCAAAACTAAAAAGTTGCGAAGGCTACTATTTGTTCTAAATAGTGATGGGGTTCATTGCTAAAGTTAACAATGTCAACTTTAGGACTTAACATTGTTAACTTTAGCAACCTCTAAATGCATAACCAAAAGTTGATTTGATAATTTTTAGCAATTCAATTTAGTTAGCAAGGAGCTTTTAGGTATTTGTAGCACAAAAATGCCAACGACTGAAGAATCATTTCCCCTTTGTTGAAGGCATAAAAATATCTCTGCACCACTTGCATTGCAAGTGCTCCACTACTGTAACTATCAGCCTAGTGATGAAACATGAAATGGTGGGGGCGTGGGCGCACTAATTTTTTGAGTTTCACAATAAGGCACGATGTAAAAAGTCATTTTTAAATTTTCTTTTTATTAAAAAAGAAAACTGTGTTTGTTAATTTTGTATCAAACTTTTGTGACTTACTGGTTCGTCTTGATGAGAGGAACAAATAAGTACTCCCTCCATCCCTAAAAGTTAGACCTTTTTGGGATTGCTTGTCATTTTAGATTTTTTTTTGGGTACTTCGGAAATGGATGTCATTTTAAATTGCTTATATATAAATTTCTATTTATAAAGTTTTACTATGTGATTTTGAAAACCTTGTTTATATATCTTTCTATTTATAAAGTTTTACTATGTGATTTTGAAAATCTTGTTTAATAGAATTAATTGAAATCTATCAAACAAGATCCATTTGTCTATTTTTTGACATTCACAATGAAAGATGTAGGCATTTGAAAATGACGCGCTATCCAAAAAAGTCTAACTTTCTGGGACAAAGGGAGCAAGATATTGCTCCACTTTTACCCAATTTTTTGGGAAATGACCAATTTTGAGTACTTTTAGACCGTCTAGAAGTGCTAGAAGCTTATCATAATGTTTTACTTTTCTGATTCATTTTGTAGAGACGAAACAATAAAAGTCACAAAAAAAAAAATTCAACGCAAAACAAACAAACACAATTTTTCTCTTGTTATGACTTTTAACACACTGACTTATTTTGGGAAACAAGATTGCTCAACTTTTAGTCACCTTCTCCGAAAAAAAACCCCAATGAGAAGCCACTCCCATCTTCATCTGCCTAAAGGGCCCAAAATGTTTTTACACTCTCGGGTGCCTTCGAGTTGTCACCCCCAATTTGTTTGTTCTCTCTCTCTCCTCTCTCTCTCTCTCTCTCTCTCTCTCTCTCTATAATGCCGTGCACATAGACTTGTATTTTTTCAAATTTTGAAAAATGATGGGGTGCATAGGACCTTCTAGTCCTTATGCCTTTCGTCTTTCCTTTCTTTGACTGAACTTTTTCTCTAAAACAAATATTATCGAACAAGAGCAATGCTACGTACATATCGACACTTACATCCATTTCTTAAGTGATGATAGGACCAACTGTTGTGCAACGGGGCCCTTAAGGACCCAACAACAACCCAAATATTGTTGATAGTCATGATAGTGTAGAAGTAACAAACCAAATATATGCGAAATCAAATGGAGAAACCAAATAATAAACAAAACAAATAAGAGAGACACTAAGATTTACGTGGTTTGGCTTGCGGATGTAAACCTACTCCACAAACAAGCAAATGAGCGACGATTCCAATATGTGAAGAGAACATGCTCCGAAGAGCTACAATGGTGACGAACAAACAAACTCTCGCAATAGACACTCACCGACCCCAAATACAAGTTCTCTCACCAATACCCAATTGGAATCTCTCACATCAATTCTCACAAAACCGCTAGGGTTTTCAACCAAGAGACGCAGAAACAAAGATCTTCCCAATCCCACCAAGGAGGAACGACCAAAGAACCATGAAGTTCTAACCAAGAACCCTAATTTTCATATGAGACCCCCTAGGGGCCTCTCAAAGGGATGCACTCAAGCAGTCCAAACCCTAATGAGAGAGTAAGGCTATATTTATAGCAACCGAATCCTTCATATAGTCAATACTTGCCCAAACAAATATCCTTGCACCTCAAGACATAAACCCACAGGGAAACAAATCTTTAGGAAATCCAAACGAAAACAGAATTGGAACAAATAGGCCAAAACGGGACCCGTTGGTAAGGACCAAACATGCTACACCCAATACTGACCAATCTGATTGGGTGGTCCTAACCACCGGTATAGTGAGTTGCAAATTTGTCCAGAATTGTTCAAAATTGCTTGGTCCAGACCCAAGAAGCCTTGGTCTAGACCAACCATGCTGAAAACTCCAAAATCGAGCCAAAATTTCACCACCACCAACTCTGTTTGGAATGTCCCACTATCAATTATGAGAGATGTAAAAATAGATATAAACTTAGACGTATCCCTCTCATTACATGACATTATTGCAAAGTTTTTATGTGGGAAGTAAAACACACAAAAAATAATTAAAATTAGAGTTTCCTGTTTGAAACGTCAAAAGACCAATTTTTTTTAATTTTTTATCAGAAGGATAGAAAATTTTGATTACTCAAAAATCGCCCAAAGGGCTAAAAATGCCAAACCGGAGCCCATCGAAGGGTAAACACCCCCGATAAATGGGTTATCCATGTGGTTCGGATGAGCATCCACTGAGTACATAAAACAACCCCCGAAAGGAAGTACCGAACAACCACCCTCAAAGGGGGTAAAGATTCCATGTAGGGAATGGAAAAACATGAAAAAATAGAAAAACAAAAAAGGAAAAATCTAAACTAAACCATCGCCAACTCTACTACCTTCAACCTCATCAACAAACACCATCAGCCACAAATAGGGGGAGGAGCGGCAACGGTAATTTGATCTGCCTACACCGCTCACACCCCTAAGCAAACCAACAACATCACCGCGATCAGAAATAAAGGCAACAACAAGGGAGGAAAGGCCAGATATAAAAACCTCCCCGGAGAAGAAACCAAAGTCGCCGCCTCCAGAGAGGGGTTTGCCAGATTCCGCTGCACTAGATCCGGCATCTTTATTCTGCTGAACAACAAACCCGAGCACCCTTACGACCAAACTAGCCCCGTAACATCTCCAAGCTTGGCCGTGAAGAAAGAGGGGGGTTTGAATTGTGGTGTGAGGTTGAGACAGAAAATGGAAGATGATAGTGGAGAGGGTCGAACCTGAAGTGTTCAAGGCGGAGGGGTAAGATGGAGAGTAAGATTTGTCGTATGAGAGAGGGGTGGGGGAGGGGTGCAGGAGAAGGAGGCGGTTGCCCCCCCTCCCCCGAGGCAAACCCTAAAATTTGTATTCTGGAGAGAGAGAGAGAGAGAGAGAGAGAGAGAGAGAGAGACAAAGGTGATTTCAAAAGTCCAAATTTTGCTAAGTCTAAAACTTGCTTTATTTGGCGACGGAGGATTCTATAGTATAAGGGTGCACTATAGGTTGTAGTGCGCATCCGAGCTGCCTATTTTTATAATCACTGGTCTAAATTTCAAATATCATTGTAAAATAATTTTAGCAAATGTAGACTGTTAAATGTATTTTTGAACTGCTTAGATTACGCACTATGAGACCTCCGATTCCTTTACTTAGGTGCATGAATTCTTATTTTCCAAAAAGCAAAATATACATCTTGAATTGCCCGATCTCAAATGACAGGCCAAATGGGTTTCCAATCCATGGTTGAAATTGGGCATGATATAAGCAAGACAAAAGATTAAAGAGCTCTTTGGCTTTTCTTTTAAGGTTTTCGGACTATCTTACGTGCACCTCAACTATTCATTTTTCGGCCCGATCAAATAGGTCACCAACTCCTGAATCAAAGGATTCATAAGAGATTTCTCTCTTGTAATTAAATTGTCCCCAACAAGCTGTTATAGTTCAAATTCAAGATATTTGGTGATAGGCAAAATCCTCATAGAAACGAAAAAAGCATGCGATAGAGGAGCTGCTGTAGTAAGGTACGATAATATGAACGACGCAAAATTAACAATTTGTCTCTTCATAGTCATTGAATTTGATGGAGTGTACATGCTACATATGCATTAAAGTTTCGGCCGTTCAACAAAAACAAATGCCACATATGCATTAAGATATTAAATTCGAAAAGGAAAACTCATTGGAAAACATTTTTAACAAAAACAAATGCTACGTATGCATTAAAGTTTCTGTCATTTAAATTTACGTGTTGTTTGTGTTCATATATAGTTCTACGAAAGGGGAAGTGCCTATGGAGCACGGGTACTAGTACACGGTACTGGTACGGCGGGGGTACGGCATATATATATATCTAGCATACTTCATTATTAGATGTAAAAGGCATATGTAAAAAAGAAACAAGAAAGGGGACTCCAGAGTAATAAACTAAAAGATGAGGTGCAAAATTGTAATTTGGCTTAACTATTTAAAGCAAAATAACGGAGAAGAAACACGACAGGGGGCTCTAGAGTAATAAACTAAAATACGAGGTGTGAGATTGTAATTTGGGTAACTATATTTAAAACAAATAACGCAGAAGAATAGTTAGGTCAATCTAGATTTGTTTGTTCTCTTTCTTCCCAAACGCCGACTTGATCCTTGGAACGCCGTCAACTACTTCCTCTTTCTTCAGCTACTGATTCCTCTTCCTCTAGCGACGGCTTCCTACAACTCTGGCAAGTTTAGTGCCCCTCTCTCTCTCTCTCTCTCTCTCTCTCTCTCTCTCTCTCTCTCTCTCTTCCAAACGTACCCAAGCAATACCCATGGTATACCCAAACTATACAAACGTACCTAGTATGTTTTTGCCATATCTGGTACGTATTTTGTTGTATCAGAGCCATACCCGTACCCGGTACGCGTATGACAAGTTTTCCGGCGTATCGATGCTTCATAGGGAAGTGCTAGTGTGCCCTAGGGCCTGCACCAGCACCCCCGGATTATCAAATTCTGATGATGATCTGATTTGTTTCTTATTTTGTTTTTTGAAAAACTCAACATCCTCCTAGTTGTAGCCGCTCCCTTTTGTGTTACAAATATAAGTCACTACTAAAAGACGTATAATTTTTACAATAAATTCTTTGTACAATCTTTGAGATTTTAAATAAGAAATGAAATAATTTATGTACACAATCTTTGATATTTCTTGACACCAGAAATAGTAATCAATTGTAGTTTTATAATTTGGTGTCGAGAAATTGAAAGAATTGTGCATAAAAGTATTTTATTTTTATATCCAAAAACTGAACGTTTAATGACCCTAAGTTCATTTTACTTTTACTTTAATTATTTTCTTTGGTAAATAATTTAACAGCTTACTATTATATATAAATATGTACTAGTATACTTACCTTCCTAACACAGAGAACCCTAGATATTCTCCTTGTGCATTGTACATTTTCTTCATAAATCCCTAGATTTCCACTAGGATTTTCCTTGTACTAAGCCTTAGATTTTCCAAGGAAATAGTCATGTGCTTGCACATTGGAGAAAGAGAGGGGAAAGAGGAAGAGTTTTGCATGTGTGGAAATTACTCCTACATGTTCTCCAATAGTACATGCATGCATATACACTTGAATAACTATTGCCAAAAACCCCTTTAAATGAGGATTTTCTCTTACAAATCCTAACCCTACTTTCCTACCAATATTCCATCATTAAATACCGAATATTCCCTCATTAAAACCTAGATCCTAAGGGAATAAAACCTAGATTTCCCAAGATTCCCAAGCTAATTGGCACATGTTGATTTGTGTATGCTTATACATGTATAACTAGTACCTAAAATCACCTAAAACAAAGTTGGTCATGCAAGCCCATAAAGCCGTAACTAGTCTATTAGATTTTTCCCCAAGATTCCTCACAATTCAACCCTACGATTTGGAAGAATATGCCTAAGATTTGCCTATGGATCTTCCATCATGAGCCTAGGATTTTATTCTAGACAAAATACCTAGATTCTTATCCCATATAGTGAGAGAGTGAGAGAGAGAGAGAGAGAGAGAGAGAGAGAGAGAGAGAGGAGGGAGAGAGGAAGGGTGCCCATTTCCTGTAAATACCACTCGACGCCTCATTGTTTTCTCACATCTTCACTCCCTACATTTCTAGCATTCTTCACTGGCGACTCCACGTTGAAGATAGGGTTTTCAAATGAACACCTTGGAAATTTTCTAGTAGCATGAATTTTCATTCTACCCCTAATTTGAATACCCAACCAAACTAAGTTTGAACACCCATGAGTGTAAGAGAACCACACAATGATACTATAAATATTATCATGGCAGTCTTTTTTAGCTATGGATTTCTAGTTTTTCACAGGTAAAATATTGATTCTTTTACAGTTGCATATATTTAATTTTCTATTTAGCTAAACCGTCTGATAGAATAGATGGATGAATGATTGCATGGTTATGTATAATTGAAAAGATGTACCACATAGTGTTACTGTGAGTATTATACAACGGTGTCAACATATACAAAATCAACGACAATCATAAGATTGTGTTATATTTTGTTTCTTGGTCTTGTATATGGTCTTAATGTAGAATTTTGTTATATATATATTTTTTGTATTGATGAGCAAAGTTAGCGGGGATAAGATTTTTTTTGAAAACCCTACTTAATATTTCTGGAGCCGCCACTGGCATTCTTTGTAGTTGTTTTGAGAGAGAAAAACTCTCATTGTTCTTGAAGTTTGGTTGTTTTGCTTGAAACTCAACTTGTTCTTCCCATATTCAATCTAGAGCCATCACTCGAACCACCACTAGATCTTAAAAATAGTAGGACAATAGTAAGTTGGTGTTTGTGCTTACGGAGGAATTAGTCGTTACGTTGTCTGAGGAATCCCTGCCTAGCTTAAGCATCTTCTGACTTACCCTCAAAATTAAGGTAGATTACTTCAACCCTACTTCCTAAATATAGTATTTTTGTAGTCATTATATTATCCGGTTTACTACGTATATTTTCATGTAATTATTAAGTTGATTGGTTTCCGAAAAATTAGTCAGTAGATCCTAAATACTCATTTTCAATGTTACGTAGTCGTTAGTTGGTATTTGAACTTATAAATTTGACGACATTGTAATGCCCATTTAGTTTTCAGAAAAACGTGGAGTTGATCAATTGTTACTAAAAAAATCATAATGTTTTGCATAGTAATCATGAGGAATGAGACTTCGAACTTATGTACCTAAATGTGACTATGTAGATGTGGAATACTATTTTTCTGCTAACCCTAGATTGGTTTTCAAAAGATCGCGTAAAAGAAATCATGATTTTACAAGACACATCTTACGAGAAAAGTTACATATTCATGTGACACATTTTACGAGAATCAATTTGACAAATATTGAGAATTGATGAGATGTGAAATGACAAATGAATGTGAATGAATGAGTAGGAATTTAAAATGTATGCACGTGTAAACCTGGGAGCCCGGAACAGCAGAACCATGGTTGTGTGTGAACCCGAGAGCCCGGAACAGTGGGACCGTGGTCATGTGTGGGTGAACTGGGAGACTGGAACAACGGAACCATGGTTGTGTGTGTATGTGGAGTGATTGGCCTGTAGGCTTGATGGCCAGAACAATGCCCAAACAGTAGTTAATAATATTTGAAGAAGAACTCTGACACTGGAAGATAATATAAGATACATAACCATAAATGCGATACACTTATTTTACATTGACACGAGCACCCTGTCATGTTTACTGTTGAATTGTTAACATTCATTGTTTATCTCCATTGGAATTATTTTGCAACTGCTAGTGTAAGGGATTTGGGTAGTGGTTATTTGCCGAGCATTATCACTCACGGTGTTGTACTTGTGTGAACATAGCATAATACCACGATGTTGCTTTGCGACTCTAACGTATTATGCTAGGCTATAGAAATGAACAAGAGGAGTACTATAGCGTGGAGGCTTACGAAGATGGACGAGACACTACCGGGACTGACGGTCGTGCAAAGAAGTAGAGAACCTTGGTCTACTGGTAGTGAATAAATATAATGTCAAGGATACTTGTGTAATTTCCAAGTAAGACTTTATTTATTATTTATGTAATAAATATAATGTTTCCAAAAATAGGGGTTGTAAGGAACCGTAATTTCAAATGATTTTTCGATAATAATGTTGGAAAAATGTGAGGAAATGAAAATAGAGTAAAGTGGGCCAATGTGGAGTAAGTACGTACTTTGGGTGGTCTTTAAAGTGCATTAGAAACACAAGAGGTGTGAGTGTAACTAGTGGGGGTATATACTCATGTATGGATCAAATTTTTTGGAAAAAAAATATCACTTTCTCCCTCTCCCTCACTCAGCCGATCCACTCTCTCTCCCTTCCCATCTCCAAAATTTCTTCACTTTGGTCACCAAATTCACCTCCTACACTTCATCTCGTCAAGATCCAACCTTAGATTCATCTTCTACACGCAATTTGGAGTCCGAGTTTCTTTGGAATTGGTTGGAGAAGCACATATTGGTTGGAGTTGCAAGAACAAGCTAGGGTTTCTCCGTCTCTCATCTTTGGAGCTTATTCATGAGCTAGGGAACTAATTTTTACCTCCTTTAAGTGTATATTGGTTTGAAATGTTGCATTTTACTTGTCATTCCTCTTGATTTCTTGTCTAGCTTTGACACCACCATGATAGTTGATTTTGAACTTGAGTGAGCTTGGTTTTCCATACATTTGTTCGGTTGATCTTTGAATTAGTGTTTGGACATGCTCCTTTGATGTTTTGTTATGATTTAGAACCTCAAACTTGACTTGGATTGAAGCCCCCTTCATTTTGGAAAAAGTTGTCCAAATGCTACTTGTAACCCAGTTGGATCGATCCACCCTTACAGTTGGATAGATCCAAAACAACCTGATTGCATTTTAAACCTTAGTGGATTGATCCACTTGTTGGCTTGGATCGATCCAAAACCCTCTTATTCACTTTTAAACTATGGTGGATTGATCCACCCTCAGAGTGGATCAATCCGGATCGAATCTGTTTAGCCTTTAACTAAATCGGATCGATCCAGTCCTAAAGTTGAATCGATCCAACTCCCAAAACTTTGTTCTTCAACTTTGGTTGCTTGTTCGGGTTTGTGCTTGATATATTCATTCCCTACACTTCAAAACTTGCCGAAATACTTGTTCCTAGTCTATCTTTCCTAGATAATAACACTCATCGTACACGTGTCACGTGTTAATGTAGTGACGGACATGAGGCAATGGGTAACGGGCACAAACTGAAAATGTTGGTTTAAAATATATGAAAGATACTTGACAGACATGAGATACTTATTCCCAACCTTTACTCCCTTAACTTGTTATTTCATTAATTTGATGATTATGATCCCTATCCCAGGAAAAATGATACGTTAAGACATGAGGCAATGGGTAACGGGCGCATCTTCAAAACAAATGGATATATATTTAGAAACGGGTAATTGAAGGACACCTGATATTTCACATTGAGGATTTTAAACATTGTTTGGGTAAATATATCAACGTCAATCATTAACTATATGTTTGATATACGGTTTCCTGCTTGAATGAAATGATGGATTACATAACGGTTCGTGAAAATGAGGGGATGCGTGATTGTTCAAGGATAGATGAGATACTACATATTATAAGTAGGCGCGTGATTGATGTGCAGGTATGCTTAAAGATAGAAAGAGTCACATTGTAATAATGTTGGTATATTATTATCAGCGTAGCTGGGCATGGTGAACGTGTCCTGTGAAACGCTAAATATTATTATTACCAACGTAGCTGGACATGGTGAATGTGGCATGTGAAACACAAAATATTATTATTATTACCAGCATAGTTGGGCATGGGTGAACGTGGCCCGTGAAATAGGGTTTAAATTTACTAATACAACTAGACAGGAGTGTTAGGGATCTATGAATCCTGGTATGGGTTACGGGACCCAAAACTCCCATATTATATAAATATAGAGCTAATAGAGGAGTTGAAGTGAAAAAAAGAAACTCGGTACTTAACACATGTGAACACTTAGACCAAATAATGAAGTTTACATGAATGAAAATTATGATTTTATAAATGTTAATACTTGAGCTTTAATTTGGTTCATATACCATTCATGAGTCATCACTTATCAACATAAAACATTGTATCTGTCAAATCACCATGTTTATCTCATGCACATTCATTTAGAGTTTGTAGATGTATTTCTACTGGGCTAGTGTAGCTCACCCTAACAATTTTAGGTAAAACCGCATGGAGCACGAGTTGCTTGCTTAGAGTGCACGATTGGGTTTAAAAGGCATGCATTGGAAGAATTATCATTTTATCTCATGAACTTCATTTTTGGAAGATAAAGTAGTAGTTCTATTCTTTTGCATCATCTTTTAACTTTGGAAAGTGTAAAAACTTTATGTATTTGATACTTGTTTTCTTATGGGATATGGGTACTCAACTAGACAATGTGTGTTGAATTTGGATATTTATAAATGAAATTACATTTGTTATTTTGAGAAAAGTATATTTAAATATGTTGAGAATCAAGAGCGTTACAGAATGTTATTTTTAAAAATAAAATAAAAATTATTGGTAAAAGAGAATTTATTAATCTTTGAAAACGAATTACAAAAATTAAAAGGACCCTAAGGCGAAAATAGGCATCATAACGGTAAAACAAGTATCCCAACTAGGTTGGCACTCGCGCAAATTGACAATCATATGTCACTTAAGGATCGAGGGAAACTAACGAAAATGACATGACTGGCAAGATGCCAACCAAGTACAGGCTGATATTCACATTACATCACCAGATACAAAAAGAAACAACAAGAGAAAGTTCTTGAAAGTTGCCTTCAACCAATATCATCATCAAAGAGCATCAATCTAGCGGTTGAACTCATAATAAAAAACATCTTCCTTTCAAAACCAATATAACTAGCACTCCAAGACCATCAGTAAACACAAAAATGACTAAATCCCAAAAATCAACCTTCACAGGAACATACAAGATGGTAGTTGTTAAGAATCATCCACTCATAGCATCTAGAATCAACCTTCAAGTGAAACACTATCAAGAATATCCAGAAGACGCAGTTGAATCCCAAAATCTAATATAGATAAGCCTGTATCCCTGAAAATTGTTAAACCTTTAGATCATGTTTAATGAATCAGAGGCATCTTCCTAACACATCACCGCTGTCAAGACCTTGTTCATCAAAAGACTAAAACATAATTTGTAGTTCATTGCTCCCAGCGATATCTTTCATACACGACAATCTCTGAGACAATCTCCTTAGACGATTACCAAGCAAGAATGAACTTTTGGACAAGAAAATATCACCTCGCCGTCTTCAAAGAAATAGGAAGAATGATATGTGACCAGATCACCCAAACTGACTTTGAAAAGCCAAATAGCCAAATGGAAATGTGAATACTAAATCCTTCCTTTTACAAGCATTCCACAAACTACCAACAAAAGGCAAAACACCAAAAATCAAGATTCAAGACACGCACCATGCCACAAATGAAAAACAAACCAGACCAGACAGAGGACACACGACAAACACAAAAAGACCAAAAAGAAAAAGCCACCACGTTATTTTCCTTAGCAAACTATTTTTGGGAGACGAATAAAAAATTCTTCCAATGTTTTGCTAGTATATGACAAAAGATTTACTAACTTTTGCAACATATACTAAGATGTCATTGCACATATTGCCCTTTTGAATTTTCTTTTCTTTTCTCTTTTTAGTCTTTTGCACTATTTTTTTATGGATTTCAATACAAGTCATTCTAATCACATTCATCAACTAAAAAGTTCAAATAAAAGAAATAACTTGACTTTGGTCTATAGCTTAAAAAACAAATTACCTCTAAGGATAGAAAAGTGAACTTAATTTCCACTAAAGATGCATTTAGTTTTTATTTATCTCTAAGTATACATTATGATAAAGATTACCCTTTTACCTTTCAAACACAAATTTACTCTTTACTACCCTCCTAGTTCCCACTTTCTACCTCCACCCAACATCCTCTTCTGGCCAGCGACCATTTTTGCTGGTGAAATTTCACGAACTTTGAGCTTGTGAATTCCATTGAAAATTTCCAAACACAACTATACTAAACCACCTCGTGAATTTTACGAGGTGGATTTTGGACCAGCTCGTCAAATTCATTAGCTTAAAGGTTATGAATTTCACTAGCTTAGAAAGTAAGACCTATATTAGAACTACGTAGATAAACCTAGCAAAATTCACGAGCTTAGCTTGAAGAGCATTGCCTATTTCGAACTAAGCCCTCGAACTCGTGAATTTCACTAGAGTTAAAATAATAATCACCTAGAGAATTTCATTAGTTTCGAATTTGTGGATTTCACTATTTTTGAGCTGGTGAATTTTACTGTATTAGCTTTGAGCCAATTTGTACTAATTTAAAAAAGGCAAAAAAGAAATCATGATTTCCTGGGCCAATTTGAACAAAAGAACCAAATTCAATCTCAAAATTGAAAAATAAGCTAAATTTGTCAAATTCAAACAGTAGATGTGATAGGACTTAGGGGCCTATTGGATGAAGGATTATTTTCAAGGGCATAACTTATTGAGGGGATAAGATAAGAAGGGATATTATTTTTGGAGGGTTGGCCCATATTGATGTGATGTTTATGTAGAGAGAGTAAAAAAATAGTTGGTTTGGGATGGGGTATTAAAAAAAGGGGGATAAAATAGTACTTGATTTGGATGGAGGATAAAATAGGGGGATAAGGTAGTTGAAATAAGGGAGAGAGGGTATTATTCTTGGCTAATACTCGGGGATAAGTTTTGGGCAGTGGGGAGGGGTGCCCAAAAATAATACCCCTATGTCCCTCTAAGCCGGATTATTTTTAAAGGGGCGAAAATTTTTCCCCTGCATTTTTGGATACCCAAACCATGCTAAATGTGTCAAATCTAGTCTTATACTCCCTCCAAAAATTTTACCCCTTCCTTATACCGCATCCAAGCAAGGCCTAGGGGTCAACCAAGAAAGGTCTTTGTAGCGGCCGAGAAAACTGGGGTCCGGAGAGACCCCGGGCTACACTTATCGTGGGCTCGGTATGGGACTCGGCGGATTGGTACGTTCGATCGAACCGACGAGTACTATACAACTGGATGTACGAACAATGGGCTCGGCTAGAACGTTCCCAGGGGCCTCGGCAACACCAACGGGGCATGGCTCTGGGAACCCTCGGTGGCGCTCGGCGGGGAGCGCCCGAGCGCCTCCCGAGGACGGCGCACCGGGCGTCAGGGGCTCGGTTGAGACACCTCTGACAGCCTGGGTGGCCCATTAATGGTCTTGACCATCCCACGTGCTCACCCCACCTGCTCTGCGCAAGTGGCAGGCCACCAACTCCACAGACTACGCCTGCAGGGAGGGCTAGCCTGGCAAGGATATCGGCGCAGTGGGTTACTACGCGAATGGAACAAGCGATTATGCGAGCGCCACTAGTCCGGCAAACCGATATCTACGCACTTTCGAGTGCGGGGATAGCGGCGGGCGCGTGGAGTCCTCCCGGCGTGCGGAGGGGCAGCGCACCCTTACCTATAAATCGCTCCCCTCGCCCTGTTAAAAGGGCAGCAACAAGTAAACTCTAAAACCCTCTCTCTCTACATTTGGCTTTTAGGCTACACTTTCTCTCTCTAGATCTCCGTCTCATAACTCCCCCCGTTGCTTACTTAACCATCGGAGTGCCTCCCCGGACAACCACCGTCCGGGCGGTGCACTAACGTGGTTGTTCCCTCAGGCTGGGCACACCCTCCGACGTACCACCAGGACTCACAGCAAGATCAGTCAGAGCTCAAACCCCCAAGCTCTCATCACCAAGGCGCCGAGGGGGTCCGGTGGGAGAAAGCGACCCCACAATTGGTGACTCTGCTGGGGACCGTTGGTCTAGGCCACCTCTCTCAGCCCCTCAGTATTCTTTAGTGGTGGCCCTTCTCCATCGTTGGAACATTTTTACTCCCATAAAAGATGGCCGAGCGTAATCTTGATAGCCGGCAAGATTCGATAACACCGAAGAGCCATAAGCTTAGCGGCCGTGCAGGTACCACCAAGTTAGGAGCGACTTGGGGCTTACCTTGTCCCCTTACCGATAACTTAGGGATGGGACCGAGTCCACGGTAGCATCGACGCCGCCCGGCAAAGAACAACAGGCAGGGAACATCTTGTTCCACATGAGCGGAGACGTTGTCTCCCTCAACAATCTCACTACCCGGCTCGAAGAGGGGCTTTCTTTCCCTCCCCTCCGCTCACCGCCGTCGGCGGAGGTGGTCATCTTGAGACGGAGGTGCCGGCCCCCGACGAAAGAGATCGCCCCCACCACCTCAAAGTCCGGAGGTCGGACAAGGGCGAAGGCATCCCCCTCCCAGCACGAGGGTGGGGACCAGGGCCCCGGTGTTTAGTCGCCTCGGCCCGGTCAGGAGGTTGGCAATGGGAAGCGCCGTCATACCCATGGGGCGATCATGCCCAGGACCTGGGGCCGGGAGAAGGGCGAGCGTGGCGCCGCGAACACGTGAGGGCAGTGCCACCGCTGCCAAGCTAGCGAGAACTCAGAAGCGTCGCCGGATTAACAATCCGCGGCTTCGTGAGATAAGGAAGACTTGAGCGAGAGGCGGGAGCCCCGAGAACCATGGCGGAACACCACTTAGGGCGAAGGCTCCCTGGCAGTCAATCCATCGTGTCCGGAGGAGAGGTGCTATCGAGGACGATCGATGCGTCATTTCTGGCGGCGTGCACCACAGCGGTCGGTAGGCGAGGCAAAGGTCGTGGGGGGTTCACCCCCGAACAAGGAAAGGCGCTGGCCGGTGGGGAGAGGCTGGCGAGGGCCGCGACCAAGGGCTTTACCCAGGGGAAAGGTACGAACTGCGCCACCAGGGGGGCAGCATAGTGCTCGTAAACGCTCGGACTGGGGATACGAAGGTTTACCATCCCGAACGAGACTCCAGGCTGGAACACGTGAGGGATGACGTACCCGACAATCAAGGGGAACGCACAAAGAAATGCTCGACCGAGCGAAGTAACGCCCACCTGGATGATCGTGAGGTGCGGCATGAGCAGGATGTCCCCCCCAAGAGGGCTTGCGGGGCGTATCAGACGATAGACCACAGCCGCCCGAGGCCCAACCAGTCCGACTCTCGGCTTGAGAAGTCCAGGCAGTCTCCTTTTGTGGCCGAGGTCGCGGAGGTTGTCCCCGAAGGGCTTCAAAATTCCTAAGTTCGACAAATACGAGCCAACCACGGATGCCATCATGCACATGCAGCAGTACCGGCTGGTCTCCGAGCTATACGGGTACGGCGATGCCCTCATGTGCAAAACCTTTTCGATGAGTCTGGGGGCCACGGCGTTAATGTGGTACAGCCAGCTAGCTCCTGGGGCAATTGCCGACTTCAACGAGCTGGAGCGCGCGTTCATGTCCCGATTCGTGACCAGTAACACTCAACCGAAGACACTCGACGCACTTGTAAACATGAAGAGGGGGCCAGAAGAAACCCTCAAGGAGTACATCGGCCGCTATTGGGAAGTGTACAGCCTGGTTGAAAACTGCGACCAGAAGGTGGCGGCCACCTCGTTCAAAAACGGCTTGGAGGATTCCTCGGACCTCTTCAAGGGGCTCATGTTGCATCCCCAAGGACATGACCGAGCTCATGCGTGTGGTGGACAGATACCGGGAATTGGAAGAATTCCTTGTCAATAAAGCTTCAAGGGGGGTTAATAGCCGAAGCTCCCCGAGAGAAGGAAAGAAACAAATCAAGCGATTATCCGCGGAAAGCGAATGAGCACGGAGCGCGGCGACGCGTGAGCCGAGGCTACCAGGATAAGGGAAGCCGAGCCCGAGACGATCGTAGAGGAGGATGGGAAAGGCCCCCCCGTAACGACAACGATTTCATCGCCGAGAAGACCGTCTTTATCATGCCAATATATAAATTACTAACCGAGATCGGAAGGAAGAGTTGGTTCCTCTGGCCCGAGGAAAAGATGGGGTCGGACCCGACGCAGAGGGGAAAGTGCACCTACCATAATGAAGTGGGGCATTACACAACCGGTTGCAGACCATTTAAGGAGCATTTGGAGCGTTTGGTGACGGAGGGGCAGCTTGATGAATGGATAGATCAAGTGCGGACGCCACCCCCCGTTCGGGGACCGCCCCCACTACCCCTCCGCCCGTGGGCGGCCACCCCGTGAGAGGGAGGGCGAGGGGGCATGGCGGGTCAGAAGAACTATCCATGGCCCGGTCAGCAAGGACTTGGCCGAGGCAATGCACCGGAAGCTAGTGCAGATAGAGCGGGGGCTGCAGGTGCTCTCATTGGCACAACCCCCGAAACGAAAGTTCCAGGAGCCAGAATACCCTCACACGATCTCCTTCACCGAGTCTGACCTGGAAGGACTGCAACTCCCCCATGAAGATGCCCTCGTAATTACAGTTGAGATCGACCGCATGGACGTGCGAAGAATACTAGTCGATCAGGGAAGTTCCGCGGACATCCTCATTTTTCGGCCTTGAGGCCATAGGGCCAACAGCGTGACCAACTAACCCCTCCGGATACACCCCTGGTGGGGTTCTCGGGACACCCTCTGTACCCCCTTAGGAGCATCACCCTCCCGGTTTGGGCGGGGTCGGTGCGTCTAGAAGTCGACTTCACGGTTGTGGATTCCCCAAGCCCTTATAATGCTATACTTGGGCGGGGATGGCTCCACTCCATGAAGGCAATAGCCTCCTCTCTCCATCGGTCGCGTCCGGCTTCGCCGGTGCGTCAGGGGCGGCGAGGAGACCATCACGAGGCAAGCGGATAGCCTGAAAGTGTTTTGTGAGCGGTTGTCGCGTAAGGGCGAAGGAAGTCGATTCTTGAGGCAAGTTGGTGGGTTGAGATGCGGACTCGGCCCCGTCGGCGGCGTAGGCTCCTGGCAGGAGAAGGCCATGGAGGACCTCCTCAAAGTCCCGTCAGCGCAGGGCGGCGGGCAGATATTTCATGGTCGACTCGAGCTTCCCAATCGGCGGGATGAACTAATTTGTTTTCTCAAGGACAACATCGAGGTCTTCGCCTGGACTCCCTACGAAATGCCGGGCGTGAGCCCGGCGTTCATCACGCATAAACTCAACGTTGACCCTACCGAAAAACGGTGATGCGGCGGCGAGGCAATCCTCTACTATTCACCCTCGGACCGTGGTAGAAGAAGTCCAAAAGCTTCGTTGAGGCGAGGCCATCCGGAAGTACTGATACCCACCGGGCCGCCAATACCGTGGTGGTCAAGAAGAAGACAGGCAAATGGCGGGTATGCGTGGACTATACAAACCTGAATGATGCTTGCCCGAAGGATTGTTTTCCCCTCCCTCGGATTGATCGGTTGGTGGATGCCCACGGCCACGTGCGCTAGGCTAAGCTTCATGGGCCGATCACGAGAGGGTATCACCGGATAGCCATGGACGACATAGACGTGGAGAAAACTGCTTTCATCACACCGAGGGGTATTTACTGCTATCAAGTAATGCCATTTGGCTTAAAAAATGCCGGAGCCACCTATTAGCGGATGGTCTCCAAGATGTTCGAGAAGGAGCTCGGGGACATCATGGAGGCATACATTGATGACATGGTGGTAAAAAGCAAATTCGAGGAGAACCACCTTGGTCACCTCGGTAAGGTCTTCGCCATATTGAAGGCGCCTGAAGATTCTGGTGAGCGCCGAAAAGTGTGCCTTCGGGGTGGGCTCGGGGAGGTTCCTGGGGCACCTCGTCACTCGGCGGGGGATCGAGGCAGACCCTAATCAAGTCACCGCCATCCAGAGGCTCCGAGCCCCAACCACGATCAGGGAGGTACAGCGACCTTTGGAATGGCACCTGACGGCTTTGCTCGGCAAGAAGTCCACCGGATGCACGCCCGTTCTTCAAGTCAATCAAGACAAGCAAAAGGGCGTTCCAATGGAGCCCCGAGTGTGATAGGGCCCTTGCCGAGCTCGGGCAAGAGCATGGCGCAGCACCCCTCCGGTCCCCGGGCGGCAGGGGCGAGCGCACTTTTTGTACCTCACGGTCTCGGAGCATGCGGTGAGCTTGGCGTTAGTTCGGCAAGAGGGCCCGAATCAGCAGCCCGTCTACTATTCCAGCAAGACCATGCTCCTCGCAGGGGCGAGGTATTTAAGCCACCGGGAAGCCGGCGTTAGCCTTGTCACGGGCAAAGGCGAAGTGGCTCTGTGCCAGGTGTCATACGATTATCGCCGCTACACGAGTACCCTCAAAGCCGTACTCGGAGAGCCGTCTCACCGCATGGGATCTGTAGATGGTCAATGGAGTTGGCGAACTTTGACATCCGCTATGAGCCACGAACGGCAATCAAGGGGCAAGCGTTGGCTGACTTCGTTGTTGAGCTTACCCCGAGCTTGAACGCCGAAGCAAATAAGGAGAAAGAGGCAGGTATCCTAGATGATCCCGTCCCCGCGCAGCCACGGACCTCCCTCAAGAGATCTCCACTGAGGACGGCGACAATCTACACCGGCGACTCGTGGCGTATGCACGTTGACGGAGCCTCTAACTTTCGAGGGGCGGGAGCTGGCATAGTACTCGTTTCTCCCGAAGGCACCCTCCACGAGTGCGCCATGAGCATTGGCTTCCCGGCCACCAATAATGAAGCCGAGTATGAGGCCCTCATTGCGGGGTTACGCTTCGCTCTGGACCTCGGCATAGAAGAACTTCAAGTCTTCAGTGATTCCCTGTTGGTGGTAAACCAGCTCAACAGTGACTACGGGTCCGGCGAGAGCCGAATGCTGAAGTATCTCAGCCATGTGTTGACCTTACAAAAGGACTTCAAAAAGATTGAGTTTTGGCATATTGGCGAGCCGAAAGCTCATGCCGCCATGCCGATGCGCCCCTCGCTTTCGGCCACCAAGATGTCTTTGAGGTCGGGGGATCCCGGACGATAATCCTTGGCGACATCCCCGCCCCCAGCTTTGAGCCCGGACAGGAGGACGTGATGTGTACCGCTACCGTAAGTTCTAGCTGGATGGACCCACTCGTTGCCTACCTACGGGACGAGCGGCTTCCCGAGGACAAAAAGGCGGCCCACCGGCTGCGTTGCCAAGCGGCCTCAGACTTCTTCCGGCCGGACAACTCTAACTGAACGACGCGGCTATATTGGTCGGACTACGGTACCCACTCCGCGAGGAGGTCCCGGGTACCAAGAGTCTCCACGAAGGGAAGTAGTATTTTGCCA
Source organism: Vaccinium macrocarpon (assembly GCA_022606695.1). Lineage (NCBI taxonomy): Eukaryota > Viridiplantae > Streptophyta > Magnoliopsida > Ericales > Ericaceae > Vaccinium > Vaccinium macrocarpon. The sequence goes on along the minus strand of CM040180.1, from coordinate 21,692,935 downwards.
CCGGAGGGCTCCGTCGATTGGCGAGGAAACGCCTTGTGGGGCGAGGATACTTGGTGGCCCAAAATGCGGAAATCTGCCTTGGACTACGTGAGAAACTGCGGGTCCTGTCAGAGGCACTCTCCCCTCTTACATCAACCTACCCTCTTAACCCCCTGTTACTCAGCACGTGGCCTTTTGCCCGCTAGTTTGATATAAATGGCGTGCTCCCAAGCCCGAGAGGATTCAAACACCTCATCACCGCTACGGACTATTTCACCAAGTGGGTCGAGGCGGAGCCCCTCATTCACATCACCGCAACGGAAGTGGAGCACTTCCTCTGGAAACACATAATTTCCAGATTTGGTGTTCCTTATGCTATCATTTCGGACAACAGCACCCAATTCGTGGCCGAGGCCATCAAGACTCTTTGCAAGAAGAAGAATATCCGGGTCTATCACTCGACGGTGGCTTACCCCCAAGGGAATGGCCAGGCCGAAGCCTCTAACAAGTCCATCTCTGCCGGCCTTAAGAGGCGGTTGACCAACAAGCGGGGGAAATGGGTGGAGGAACTCCCCAAGGTCCTCTGGGGCTATCGCACTACCCCGCGACGGGGAACAGGCCGAACGCCCTTCTCCATGGCCTACGGGATAGAGGCGGTGCTCCCCCTCGCCGCCACTGCCCCAACAGATCGCACGGCAGATTTCCACCCAACTACCAACGAGGAGCATGTTGCCTCCGAGCTCAACCATATCGAGGACCTTCAAGGGCAAAATATCTCTACACACGTACCGCAAAAGAGGTTGCTGCGTGGGTATAACAAGCACGTCCGAATACGTCCCTTCCAAGTTGATGATCTTGTCCTCCGCGATGTGGTCCAAAAGAAAAATAAGAAAAAATTCATGCCCAATTGGGAGGGCCCATTCCGGATCACGGCCAAGGCTGGTTACGGAGCTTACCAGTTGGCCGAGATGGATGGCACCGCCGTGGGCAACCCGTGGAACGCCTCTAAGCTCCGGAAGTACTACGGATAGTTTCCCTATTCCCACCCCACCCAAGGTGAAACCAATGTATACCGGGTGTTCTTTTTGATAACTCTGTTCTTAATTTTGTCACCACCCTCGTCCTGTATTATGAATATTATCTTTACGTTCGGTTGAACGACCCGTTGGGAAAATGTTCGTGTTCGGTAGAACATTTATCAAACTCCTGCGTGCTCGGCTAAGTTAGGGGATCTTGGGCAGTCCCGATAACCTTAGCCGACAATCGCGTCCATCGCCATGGAATGCCACATTACGTTCGGCGAACCGCCATCCCGTTCGGGATCCCACTGCTCGGTTGAGTACGTGGGCAGGCCGGTTGGTCTCGGCTTCTTTGCACCACTTAGTGCCTTGGGTCGAACTACCAAGCCTAAAGTCTTTGCAATCTTCGGTAGCAAGCGAAACTCGTTCACTTACTCCCGAAGAGGGGCTATTGACACCATGGGTATAAAGCGTTAAACAAAATCACTGGCGTTCGTACGATCGGCTTAAATTGGTTTTCTTTTTGCAAATACGAAGTAACGAGCGAAACAAACAAACGAGACAAACAAAAATGAATTAACATTTCAATCTTCGATTCAAGTACATCAAAATTGGGGGCTCGGCTACAGCAAATCAATACCGACCCCAGGGCTACCAATTTACATTACATATCATGGCACTTTGCCCTAAAAAAAAAAAAACACACAAGGAAGAAGGAAGATCAGGTCAGACTTCTGCGTCCTGAGCCTCGGCTGGGCTGTTGCCTTCATCCCCTTCAGCCTCGTCCTCTGCATCATCCATGGGCATCTCTGGCACTTGGGGCTCGGGAGTCGGTGGGATGATCCTGGCCTCGGCATCTGGAGGGGCGTTGCAGGCATCTACCCCTCTGGTATAGGCAGCAGGGAAGCAGTCCTTGTGGCCCAAGCGGTACCCTTTGTCAAAAGCACGGGCCTCCATGTCCTCGGCCTCCTTGACGTACTGCTTCCCTGCTTCTTCCTCCCCCCTCCGGAAGCCGTTAACCTCGGCCGTGGGGCGACATGTGCGGCTGCGAGGCTGGGCTTCGGCAATCTTGTCCTCAGCGGCCCAGCGCGGTCCCGGCACCTTTGGCTCGCTCCTCGGCGGTCCGGGCGGCCCGATCGGCGTCAGCAATCTTGCTTTCGGCCAATTGGGCGCGGCCCTCCAGACCATCCCTTGCGAGGCTCAGGTCCTCCATCTCCTTTCTCAAGCTCTCCAGGTCCTGCTTTAGCCGAGCCGAGGCCTAACGCTCGTCCTTCAGCTTGTTCTCAGAGGCCTTGGAGGCCTTTGCCAGTGCCACGGCCTTCTTGTGAGTGGCAATGGAGGCCTGGCTCGCCTGAAACAAAGAAAACAAAAACACAGGTCAGTACCGAGCTCAAACCTTGAAAGAGGAGGCTCGGGGAGTTAGAGGAATTTACCTTCACCAGGCTCTGGTGGAGTTCGAGGAAGTTGTCCTCGATGGAGGCCGCGTCGACAACGGACATGTCCACCGGGAGGGCGAGCCCCTTCGCCAGGGCGTTAGCCCACGTTGGGATCTTCCCAACGCCGCCCGCCCGGTGAGGACCCACTCCGCGGCTCGCGGAAGGTGGGGCCCGTGAGTTGGGAGGGCGAGGTCTCGACAGTAGCCCCCGAGCCTTGGCCCGCCATTGGTGGCCTACGACCACAGGCTCGCGGCGGCTTGCGGGTTGGCCCTCTGGCCGAGATGGAACCTCGGCGCCCGGCCGGTGGGGAAGCTCTCCGGTGGTCCGAAGGGGATCTTTGGGATAGGGGACTCCTCGCATGGGCATTTTGATGCAGGACCATCCCCTCTCCCTTGACTTCTTCCCCCCTCCTCTGTCGAGGATGCCCTTCCCGGGAGAAGCGAGGCTCATGCGAGCCCTGCTGTTGTTAGCCGAGAGCTAGCTTATGAGGGGAGGGGCGTCTGTTTCTCACGGCCATGGCGAACCTAGAGCGCCTCTCCGCCCCAGGTTGTTCTAGATCCTGCGTTGGAGAGCAATCCTAAATCCGCCCACAATAGATTACTGGCGAGGCTGTGTTCCTTCCCTAAGAACCAGTTGTAGCTTCGGTGGTGCCGGGAGGGAGGTGTACTGCTGCTGCCCACAGGGTAGAGGGGGCCGGATTATGCCGTCGTTCGAGAATCCGAGCAGCCTCCTATTGACAATGGGTGTGCCTGCAATGACAGATGAAACACCAAAATTTCGTTAGAAAACGGAAACAGGATTAATCAGTACGCAAGAAAGGAAAACAAGAAGAGTAGATGGTCTCAGCTTACTGGGTTCTCCTCGGCAGTGATTTAGGGGCCACGTGTGGGGCTCCTCGGGGGCCCAGGAATAGTTCCCCCTCACCACCACGTAATTATACTGGTGTTCCTCGGAGTCATAAAGGGCCCCCAGCAGGTGATGGTGCTTGTTCCGAACGGAGAAGTAATACCATCGGAACCGAGGACTGAGTGCCAGTTGGTAGATACAGGGGACGCAGAACCGTGGGCGGGGACGCCGAGTCTCTGCGCCAACCCGCATCAAAATGTAATCCGGTACACGTTGACCACTACCTGGTGTGGGCCGAGGTCGTAGTAGTAGAGCAGCTGACGGACCATCTTCGGCAATGGGAAGGGGAGGCCGCCCTCGGTGATGGCCATGAGGGGTACCGTGATGTGGTCCTCCCCATACCGGAATCCTCGCCCCCAAAGAAAGAGTTCAACCTCCGTCCTCGGGGATGGGTATCTTTCCACGAAGGCGCCCGGGCTTCAGGGATACTTTCGGGGATCAAAATCCTTGACGTAGGGGCATTCTTCATCCCCGAACTTGGGGAGGGGGACCTCCTCCCAATCCTCCCCGAGGGCGAGGGTTGGTGTCACCGGCCGCTTCTTTGTGTTTGGCCCTACGCCCCTCGTCCTCCCTCGGTGGGATGGGGCACCGGTTCGCTACACAGGGGGCTGCCGTCCCGTTCTTGGCGTCGGTGGCAGGCTCGGTTACATCGGCGGCCGGTAGGTCCGTCCTGATAATCTGTTGCTCGGGGGCGAGCGAGGTTGAGGCCTCTGTATCAAGGTTGGTCCTCTTTTCCTCCATCCTGCGATATTCCTCGGGTGTAATGGTTTGGAGGGATTCTTAGTGCTTCGGGGGCCGCGGTCTGCATACCGATTCAGTTCCACGATATACGCTCGTGATGCCTCGAAGCTGGCGTCGTCTTCGTCACTATCTGATATGACGATGGGCTCATTGCTCATCCAGCCGAGAACCTAAAAAGGTGCACAGAAGAAACCCGTCAGCTATATGCGTAGGGGTGATATGCGTGAAATGAATTACAAGGACACAAGGCTAGCCGAGGGGGGGCCTACCCCTCGGATCACTCTCGGCTGGGAGCTAGGACGTGGTGTGTGCGTTCGGGAAAGTCATAAGGGGGCCTCGGCGAGAACCAATGTGGTGCTCGGAAGAACACGTTGAACACTCAAACTGCGCTTGGAAGAACAGGTTGAGTGTCAACGTTTCCAGATTCCGGCAGCCGTACGCCACCGCAACCTCGCCGGGAAACTCAACCCAAAACAGGGGCTGAGTTTAAAACATAAAAAATGGGCCAAAACTGGCCCAAAATGCACGAAAAAAGTATTGAAAAGCAAGAAAAGGGAAAGAGAAGGGGATTTACCTTGAGTTTTGGTGGTGGAAGTGGCTGAGACACGAGATCTGGGGCGAAAACGGTTGGGATTCTTGCGCCGGCGAAAAATTTCCGGCGTGAATAGAGAGTGGCAGAGTGACGAGTGCTTCCCCCCTTCCCCGAAGCCCTATTTATAGGGAGTGGGGGGATGTCACCCGTCGCATTTAATGCGGATACAATACGTCGGCTCGGGAGACGGCGCGGAGGCTCGGTAAACCAACCGGAGGAAGACACCTGTCCACGCGATTCGAAACATTTTCGGCGGGAGTCCCAGGCGACAGTCAGCGGACGAATGCCGAGACAACACGTGTCATGTGACGTCACGCCACATCAGCGAATCTCTGACACCGGATAACCCAAACGTCACCTCTGAGATTCTGTCATGTCGTGCGTCCTTTCAGCTTCAGAAGTGATGTGACGTCCCGACACGGTATTCTCGGTAGACTCCTTTCGGGAGAAGGCGCTCGGTAATGCCTCGGCATTTCATAAGGGATCCACATGGGCCGCTCGGTTCGGTCTTCTCCCCCAATCATTGAAACCGATTGACGAAGTAGAGGGGCTATTGTAGCGGCCGAGAAAACTGGGGTCCGGAGAGACCCCGGGCTACACTTATCGTGGGCTCGGTATGGGACTCGGCGGATTGGTACGTTCGATCGAACCGACGAGTACTATACAACTGGATGTACGAACAATGGGCTCGGCTAGAACGTTCCCAGGGGCCTCGGCAACACCAACGGGGCATGGCTCAGGAACCCCGGTGGCTTCGATGGGAGGGCGCCCCGAGGGACGGGCGCGACGGGCGCCGGGGGCCCGGCTGAGACACCTCGGCGTACTGGGTGGCCCATTAATGGTCTTGACCATCCCACGTGCTCACCCCACCTGCTCTGCGCAAGTGGCAGGCCACCAACTCCACAGACTACGCCTGCAGGGAGGGCTAGCCTGGCAAGGATATCAGAAGTAGGTTACTACTTCGGGAATGGAACAGTGTACGGAGCGCCACTAGTCTGGCAAACCGATATCTACGCACTCGAGTGCAGGGATAGCGACGGGGCGCGTGGAGTCCTCCCGAGGGGCGTGCGGGGCACGCGCACCCTTACCTATAAATACGCTCCCCCTCGCCTCAGTAAAAGGGCAGCAACAAGTAAACTCTAAAACCCTCTCTCTCTACATTTGGCTTTTAGGCTGCACTTTCTCTCTCTAGATCTCCGTCTCGTAACTCCCCCCGTTGCTTACTTAACCATCGGAGTGCCTCCCCGGACAACCACCGTCCGGGCCAGGCACTAACGTGGTTGTTCCCCTTGTACAGGCACACCTCCGACGTACCACCAGGACTCACAGCAAGATCAGTCAGAGCTCAAACCCCCACGCTCTCATCACCAGGCGTCCCAGGGGTCCAGTAGGAGAAGCGCGCCCCCACAGTCTTACATACACCTCTTGTTGAGAAAGATTATTTGGTGTAGTGAACCGGTGGTTGCTAGGGTTCTTTCTTAGCCCTTTTGTTTTTCCTTCTATGGTGTTCCTTTTAGTTTCAATCTGCAAGTACAAACTCCCTAAAGCTCTTAAAGCTTCTGCCATGGGTAACGACCCAAATTTTTTTTGGTAAATAGTGACGACCCAAATTTCCAAGGCTATGACAGTGAAAAGAAAAGACTAACAAGGTCTTTCAGTTTCTTGCCGTCCATTTCAATGGACCAGAACATCTGATACCACCGTTCTGTTTTCAACAGTTACAACGGCGCAATAGTTCAATGAAGTTCTCAAAGTCCTTCACATTCCTCCTCCCCCTCATGTGCTCCTCCCAATGGGGCATCGCCGCCATCAAATTGTACGAGTTTGAGAGAGGATTGGGGAGGAGCGGTTTGTATGGCAGGGCATTTTCGTCAAAAACTTTTACCAAGCTTTTTCTGTGTTTTTCCAAAATCACATGGATCTCGACGTAATTTGGGTAAAAAAACTGGATCGGCCCGTCACAACCCCTACAAATTATCCAAGCTATTTAATTATTTAAAACATTTTAGGGGTACATTGAAAATTTAGCTCAATCGATTGTAAATATGAGCTTGATTGATTATTCAATTTTTAATTTCAGGACCAAAATATCAAAAACATTAATCAAGTTACACTGAATGTGAAATTTACCTCAAGTTCCCGTATAATTTGGTATACATTTACGGCCCGATTGGATGCCGGACTAGTTTTAGGGGTATTAAATATGGAGGGGGTATAAGATAGTAGGGGGTAATATATATGGAGGGTGGTCCCACAGTGATGTGACATTTATGGAGGGGGATTAAGTAGTACTTGGTTTGGATGATTTTGTGAGAAGGGGGATTAAATTTGGGTGGATGATGTAAAAAACTGTCAAAAGACTTTTTTGCCCTTGTGTGAATATTCATATTAGTTATGTGTTTTTTTAATTAGACAAATCTAATAATTTATTTATTTATTATTGAAACTCAATAACTAATTAAGCTATAAGATTTAATTGTAATTAATTTTTATATTAATTGTTTTATTATAAAAATTAATTTATATGTTTACTTTTTATTATAAAAATTATTGAATCGGATCATCTTTTAGGAGTTTTCAAAAAGTATGTCAAAAAATTAACGAGATTTTTGGGTTTTATAATTATTTTATTATAAAAACTAATTAATGTTTTATTAATTTTGGGCAAATAATACTCCTAATTTTTTAGTACATTTTCAAATAATAAAAAAAGAAAACACAGCACATGCCAATGTCTTGGGAGGGGTATTGGGATGGGGTATTAAAAGGGGTACAATGGTTATTTTTTAGGGGGTATTAGGGGGTCATAAATATGGACACCCCCTGGGGTGTCCATAAATAACACCCCTGAAGGGGTGATATTTAGTCCGGGTGATAAATAACACCCCTGCACTTATTTTTGGCAAACCATTCCATAGTCGTGGGTCCGGGCATAAATAAGACCCCCCATATTTATGCCCCCCACTAAGATCCCATCCAAACGAGCCGTTAAGGTTAATTCATGCTATTGAGAAATGGACTAGATTGTAATTTGCACTTAATTGTAGAGAATTCATTTCTCTTAACTAAATGGACTAAAGATATTTTGTTAATCTTTTTTGAATTTTTGTTAGATTCAATTTATGTTTTTTTGGATTAATCATTGGACATGACGAGATGAATCTAAAAAATAAAAAAAATTATGACCAAAAGCAAAAAAAGTTCACTTTGGACAAAAAATACCAAATAACTAGTAGTATTTTTTTGTTTGTTTTATATGAGCTTTTATCAACTTCGGTTGATATTTTTACGCTTTTCTGATTCCTATCGTCAAGGCGAATAAAAAATATTATATTATGATGAAAAAAATAAAAAATTATGAAAAGTAAAAAAATACCAAACAACTAATTTAGGGAGAAATGGATGGTATTTTTAGTGGGAACAATTGATATTTTGACATTAGGCTAAAGATAAAAAAAAATATAGTGTGAACTCAACCTTAATATTTTTAAAGATATTAAATCATTTTCACCGGTGGAGGAAAACGGCGGGTTTTCCACCATCGCCTGTTGTGGGTTCCATCGTGAACTTATTGTTATAATCTGAACCGTTTCACTTGTAGGGCCCACAAAATAGTATATCAACGCAAAAAAAATTAGTTTGATCAGACATCAATAGAATATAGAATGGATAGATTTTAAAGTTAAACCGTCAATTACAATTCATTTATAAACCAAAATTAAAATTTTGATATACCTATCGATGTCTGATCAAGTTGATTTTTTTTTTTTGGTAAAGATGTATTACTCTACGAGCTCTACAAGAAGAATGGTTCAGATAAAAAGGAAAATTATAGCCACATAGTCATTTTTACAACCAAACTTACAATCGAATTACCACATTACCATATAGGCTCCATAATATTTCCATCGAAAACATTCGCCTTTCAGAGCATGTCATGAAATTCAGGTTTATTTGATGTCGATAAATGCATGATTGAAATAAGTGTTCTTATTATTTTCGATATGCTCTATAATATGAATGTTTTTTATCATCAAAATAGTTGAGCCTATAAGGTGAAGTGACAAATCAATTGTAAGTTTAGTAGTAAAAATGGATGTGTGACTAGACTTTCACGATAAAAAAATAAATGAAAGGTGGTACCCATAATAATAGTGACGGAAAAACCATGATTTAGACTAGTGTAAGTAATTTTATCTCATATCTAAAATGATGTACTATAATCGGTCGTAAAAGAGCCCAACTATGGATACCCATGAGATGTATACAAACTATGTACATATCATATGTTGGGGTCCATTAAGAAGTTTTACACAAGTAATCCAAGCCGTTTAATAATTTTATAATATTTTTTTCGAGTAGGCCCTCATAAAACATTAGCTCAATTGAATATGCTTAAGCGTTTGATCCAATGTTTTAATTTTCTTTCACAATTCAAGATCCTAACTTCTGAAGAAAAATTAAAAGATTAGATCAATTACTTACACCTATCAATTGAGATGATTTTTTTATAAGCCTTCTCACAAAAAATATTTCAAAATTATTGAACAACTTGGATTATCGGTGTAGAACCCCTTAGTGAACCCCACACGTTATGTGTACATGAATAATGTGTGTAACCCTAGCATTTCTGGTATGTCTAAAAGTTGCATAGTGGCGGTGGCCTTGTTTGTTAAGTAGATTTGAGGGTGGGATATGAGGTGAAATATAGTCAAACCCTAAACTTGGTGTGTGTTGTACTTTTTTTTTTTTTTCAACATGTTTGTTGAGCTTTCAACTCCCCATCCATTTTTTTTTATCCCATTGAGCAATATCTCAAGAGATTTGATATCTCATTTATATCGCAAGAATTCTATAATTTATCATTTTATCTCCTGTCAAACAACGAACTTAGGCCTTGATTTGGCTAATTTGTGAAAAAATTAATTTTTTAGTTTTTTAGTTGTCTTTATTCAAAAAAAAAAAAAAATTGCATTTGTTAGTTTTTAGTTGATTTTTTTGTGGTTCCTTGGCTTGTCTTAACAAGAAGAATCTAAAATGTGTAAAATTGCTAACCAAACTTAAAGTTTTGTGGATAAAGACGAAAAATAATTCAAAAAACTAGTTTATTTTTAGCTTTATTAAAAAAACTATTACTTTTGACCATAATTTTACACTCTTTAGATTTGTCTCGATGAGATAAATCCAAAAATCACAAAATCTTGACACAAAACTAACAAATGCAAATTTTTTTTAATAAGAACAAAAGTAAAAAAAAATCAAAAAACCAAATTTTTTAATTTCGCAAATCAGGTCTCCAACATTCTCGGCTATAACTAGGGGTGAAAATCGGTCGGTTCGGTTCGGTTTTCGGGGTGTCCCAGACCGAACTGATCGGTTCGGGGTGGTTTTGCTAGGAACCAATCCCGACCGAAAAAAACAATGAATCGATCGGTTCGGGGTGGTTCGTTTTTTCGGTCCGGCGTTAAGATTGAGATGGAAGGCTAGGATTTGTTATTTTTGGGGGTTAAGATTGTTTTTTTTTCGGTTTTCGGTCCAAATAGGGGTGGTTTCGGGATATTTTGGTCCAAATTGGCATGGTTTCGGTTCAGTTCAGTTCGGTCCAAAATAATTTCCAGGAAACCGAGACTAAACCGATAATTTTCAGTTCGGTTTGGTTCGGTCCGAAGTCAACCGACACAGTTTTCCCCAAACTAAAAACTGAACCGATCGGTCAATTTTTTTTCAATTTTTCCGATTTTTCAGTTTTCCTTTCACTCCTAGCTATAACTTAAGCCACGCCAAGCCGGCTTTTCTCTCTCTCTCTCTCTCTCGGAAAGAATCCCTGAAAACGGTAGCAGTCAATACTAGTCAGCTCATACGTACCTCTATACTTCAAACCCTGCTTTTATCACCACCCCATTTCCCACCCACCCACCTCTCTCTCTCTCTCTCTCTCTCTCTCCCCCCTTGAGACTTCACAGCCTTTCTCTCTCTTGCATGGCCTCACCACCACCACCCATCAAGCCCAAGGTCCACCAGTACTACCCCACCACCACCAATGCAACCACCACTGCTAACTCCAGTGACAACAGCACTTCTCCGAGCCCACCTCCATCCCCTCGCCGGCGTCACTCTAACTTCTCCCAATGTCGCCGCCGGCTTCCCCAAAGACTCCAGTCCTTCTCCCCCCGGGAAATCTTCATCGCCGGAATATTCCTACGGCGAAGAATCCGGTATTTCCTCCTATTGTTGCCTCTACTCTACGTCTCGGGCCTGATCATGTGCGTGTGTCCCTTCTCTTTTATGATGCACCCGCGACCTTTGCCTGGGTCGGTCTACCGCAGTCACCAAATTTTCGACAAGCTTTGGGATGATATTCGCTCCGATAATTCCTCCGCAATTCAGGTTCTTTCTTAATGTCTTTCCTTCATTTTACTTTTTTTTTTGTTTTTGTTTTTGTTTCTCTGATCCCGCTTTCCTCCAGTTTACTTTACCTTTACTGTTCTTTCTTCTTTTTTTGCCTTTTTTTTTTTTTTCCTTCTTCTTGTTTTTATTTAAATAATGCTAGGGACACAACATCTCGCCAACATCCATCGCCAACATCCATCCCGCGACACTCACATAGTCACATGGGGGTGTGGCCCGTGGGTCGGACCTACATATGGGATCTGTCCCCATGTGTTCGGATGTTGTGGACGCAGCATTTTGGCTCTTGTTTTGCATTGCATTGCAATCTCCTTTATGTTGTTGTTGAAGAAAATTAATCAACGTCCTTGGGACGGAAAAAGAAAATTAATCAACGTCCTTAGGCGTGCACGTGCGCATGTGAAACGGGTGTCGGAGGGAGGTTAGGATTAGTCGGGGTGCGTGAAGCTAGCGGGACACACACAAAAAAATTTAAAAAAAAACAAAATGAAAAAGATAGAAAGAAAAGTTAATTAATGTTCCGGTCATTGCGCTTCCACATTGCGATTTGAAACTTTGTTTCCTTTTTCCTTTTAACTTCCCCCATTTTCCGTATGGTTGTTGGGAAGAATTGGCAAAACAAAATTAATTTGAAAATCAACTATCTAAATTAATTGGCAACAGAGCACCACTGAAGCTATCCAATTAGAGTTGTGCTGCTTGTGCAATTACTAGTCGTCTCTGTGGGCTATTTGTCATTTATTTCCATTTACTGTTGAATTATTCTGAATGACAGTACTTTTAATAATTAGTAAAAATTATATTTTTTGTCCAATGTTCGGATTAGTAGTTCATTTCAATTGTGGATAAAGGGAAAATAAAGAAGTGTGGATCGTGTTTTTCTGAAAGGACAAACAAAAAGTAGTGAAATTGTATTTTTATTTAGCTTTTTTGTCCTTGAGTGATTTTTTTTTTTTCTTTAATGTTTTGGGTCACAATTTGACGTTTTGGATTCCACTCATAAATTAAATAATTAATCCATATTGGAAGAGGATTGAACAAAAATTCTGCAAAGACAACAAAAAAGACTGTCAATAAATATGCCCACTTCGACTAAGTGACACAAATAGCGCTGCAGCCTGCGAACAAGCCGAGTCCTGAGATTGTGGGTTGTTCATGCTTAGTTCCTTGAAAGAACGAATTCTGAAAATGTGTTGATGCTTGTCTTGTCTACCAATGTTGCCGGTTTCAAACGATCTTAATCTCACCAGACACAAGATGAGCTAGAATTACTTGGTTTGTTTTGCATCCTACGTGTAAACTTGGAACTGCATATGTTTTTCTCCTCTTTAACTTGTTAAACTCAATACCATATTCAGATGCAAATGCTAGAGTTTGATCTTGAGGTTCGTTACATGTTTCAACTATACTGTTTCAGTTTTCATGGATAGCTTATTAAAGGCCTAGCCTTGGGGTCCTCAATATCTTATCTGCGGAGTTTGATCCTGTGTCTCCCTCTGTGTCCCATCCTTTGGAATATGAGTCCATGTCACTGGACTGGGCTGTCGATATTAGAGGGCGCCAGATGATTTGTTTTGGCTTTACCATTTGTTTGGAGGACCATGGGATAGAATTGTTATTGGGATGTATCTACGTCATTGAATTTGTTGTAGAAAATGAAAAAAAAAGTAGTGGAAAAGTTTTCAGAGAAAATACTCTGCAAAAATATGATCTGGGAAATACTTCGAGCGGGAAGTTCAATAGGAAACTGAATAGTTATGGGTAGACGGCCTTTGTAGTCAGAAAATAAGGATCATAACCACTATACATTACTTTTAGGCTTCATGCTTCCTGCATGACATCATTTACCATACTGTTTCCCAAAGTATATGAAGGGAAATCAAACCAGAGGTTTTCTTTTTGGTATTTGTACACAAGATTCTAAATTCTAGTGACTTTGTGAAACAGAATTATTGAAACTGGTTTCTTTCTTGGAAAGTTTTCCTTGTGAATGTGGTTCTCTAGGGTACTATGATATGCTCTCTCTCTCTCTCTCTCTCTCTCTCTATGTGTGTGTGTGTGTGTGTGCGCGCGCGCACGCACGAGGAAGCATTGTGAAAATTTTGCAGTTGTGTGCTGCTATAGTTCTTTTTGAACAGAGACTAATTATCATTCACGTGTCATTCTTGGTGGCATATAGTTCTTGAAATTATGTAACAAGGAAAGAGATCAAGAAAAAGTCCATGTAACAAGATAATTCTAAAAAGTTTATTTGATATTCTTGTTTAATGGGAGGAAAATGTTTCCTACTTTCTCTTCAATGTTGCTTTGTTACCTTCCATTTTATTTTGTTTCCTACATTTGTCTTGAATTCTTGATTGCACTATCATGTCTTAAATATGATAAATTACTGTTTTTTGGAATTTTCTATGCTGATTAATTTTTTTTTTGGTAGCTGTCCTCTCTATGGAGATACAAGAGGAAGCTGAAAGAGCAGAAACCCTGCCCCGAAACAACCAGTGGGCGAAACTTTGGTATATCTTTCTCAATTGGATTTTATTTGGTTTAGTATTCGATTCAAATGAGTGAATTTGCATCTGGATAAGAAGGACTATGATTTTGGTGATAAAAGATATTCAACTGACTCTAGGAACATACCTTCCTCCTTATGAATTACTAATGAAGTTATTTTCATTTCAGGGGCCTCTATGCTTGGTCATTACTTAATTGTTGAAGCTAATGGTGGGCTTAATCAGCAGAGGTCATCAGTACGTGATTTTTTGTCTTACCATTTATCACCAAATTCATTCACTAGTATTATTGTGCTTCAATCTATTTTCTGGAACACATGCATTCTTGCTTTTGTTGTTTAGTTTGTCTTCTGAATGCACAATAGCACTATCCACTCCAGAAATAGAAACATGCACACGGAAACAATGCTTGAAAAACACCATTGCATCAATGTGCCGAAGAATACTTGGTACTTCTAAGCCAGTTAAGTCATGTGGGCCCTTCTCAGCAAGTTTTAAGTTTGCAGAGAAGGTTTTGGACTTTGCCCCATTTTTTCCCGGTTTCCCTTTAATGATTCTACATTCTGGTGGTTCCCTTTAATCCAGAAAATCCGTACTGATTTTTTTGTAACTTTGGTTTCATTTGGATTGATAATCATCAAGTCTAATTTTTTTATGCTTAATTTGGCAGCAAGGAAGATGACGAAAGAAAAGAAGTTTCAATCTTACAACTATGTGGTCTTTTCCATTCATCTGTCTAATGACTTATCAAATCTATAAGCTGGCTATGTATTTGACAGTTCATTTAATTCTGCGTCCATGCTTTTCAAGTTTGTTCATAATCTCCGTCTCTCTGTCTCTCTCTCTGGGTAGATCTGCAATGCTGTGGCTGTGGCTGGTCTTTTGAATGCAACATTAGTCATCCCTCAGTTTGACTTCCACAGTGTTTGGAAGGATCCAAGGCGAGAAATATACAACAATCCTTCTTCATTTTTTTTTTGGGAGTAAATTTAAGCAATCTTTCACTATAATCTCAATTGCGATCTTAGAATATGTGACTTATGGTGGATACCGCACAAAGAGTTGTTCATGTAAGATTTAGCAGACAAAAGATTGATGAAGCACATCAGAGTTATTTACACATTCATGTGCTAGATGTGTTACAAAAGTATAGGTGTTGCCCAAGGAGGTGGTATCGAACGAATATAGGTGGGAGTATTTTATGAAATATATAGGCCAACAATTAGGGCAGTGATTCCAAATTAGTTCTTAAGTCTAATTGCTTTGTAGCTGAAGAGCAGTAAAGATGTAGAGGCTTTTGTGGTTTATATGTAGTAAAAAATAAGTTTAGCCTTTAGGTGCTTTTGTGGGCCGTTCTTGACAGCATGGATAGCACCTGCAAATAGTGTCTTGGCTGGCTTTGTGATCTTTTGCAAGTTGTCATTGGATTGAGAATATATTACAGTTGAACTGGAAAAACAGATCTTGTTTTGCAGTTTTAGAGACAAAAAGCAAAAAAAATTGAGGTGAAACAAGAAGAAAGCCTATGTATCACACTTCGTGCGTATAGGCATCAGTCATCACGCCTATGGTGATAATTTTTGGTACACAATCTCGAATAGATTTCAAAAGCCCTGGGCTAACTTTGGAAACAGATGTCTTTTTAAGTATCATTACAAGCTTGATATGGACTCTAGAAAACTCTTGTTCTTGTAGGATTTTGAGTTCTGTGAAGTACCGACATTTCAAACTTGATATAGACTCTAGATGACTCAGGATTTTGACTTCCCATTTGCCATTTTGGTAATTTAGAGTTTTGCCTTCTAAAACAAACTTTGACGCAATAATTAAAAGGATAAAAAGAGAGATCACTACCTGTTCCATACTTCTATTTTCCATTTGGTCGAATTCATAACGTCTCCAATTGTCTACGTGAAAGAGTCGAGCCAAAGTTGATTATGTTCTGTTCTTGACTGGAAGATTTGCAGAAAAGAATTTCATTTACTTGAGCCATACAAAGACCCACAAGCAACTCCTGCAACTGATAACTAGTAAATTGGAATGCCCAAAGTACCCCAAACTCTTAGAACTTGATAAAAACATAACTGAAATTGATTGCTGTCCAAGCTAGTGGGCACTGAAAACTGAATCTTTTATGGCATGTGCCAAGGACTTTTTGGAAGCTTCATGGGCATTGTACTGTCACCAAGCCACCAAAGTAGATTGGATGAGAGTACAGCTGGTTTTGGGAGTAGAGAGACAGAAATAGACAGCAGACTGTGTAGCTCCAAACCAAGTTTCTAGACCCCGAGATGGAGATGTTGGTCGCAACTGAAGGTGGTATTAGTCAAGGAGATAATTTTTCCTTGATTTACTTGAACACATTTGCCAGACGGGAAAAGAGATAGCTGCTACTTGTTGTATAGTTGCAAGAACATGAAAGACTACCCCGGGTAGGTGCTTCGTGTTTGCTTATCTCACTTTTATTTATCTGAGGACTTATTTGGCATTCTAACTATTGCATTTTCGTATTTATCTTGTTACCTTCTCTCAGAGAATACTGTTACTTTTTAGGATGGATATTTGATCTTCGATTTTTTTGTTATACTATGGCAAAGCCTAGATAAAAATACTCCACAGATGGTGTTTAGATAGGTGGATGGAATAAGTCAAATCTCGAATGAACTAAATATGATAATGGTTTTGGCACAGGGTTTCCTTAGGCACATGGCGTAGGGTTCTTCCTCATTAATCTTCTTTTTAATTATTATCCTGCATCAAGTGGCCTAATAATTTTGGGTGAAAAACTGGCTGGTGGTTGGACCAGGACCAGAATCCATAGAGGCCACAGAGGTGGTCAGGTGTGCTCTTCAAGCTGGGAGCTATGGAGCTACCTAGAGTGTCTGCTTCTTTTGGAGATCTCTGTCTTTAAGTTGAAATAAGGTCCAAATCCCCTCATGAGAGTATGGAAGGAGCACCTTGATGAACCTTCAGCTCCTGTCACTAAGCCACACAACCCATAGATATGTGTGGAGGTTGTAGCGTGGACTCAGGTGTAGATATCGGTTGCGGGTACCTTCGAAGTGTCAAATTCATTTATTTTCCATCTCTTGGACACGGGTCACACCGAAATAGGAATGGTCCTGTAATGATAAAGATGAATGCTGCCTACACAGTATTCTGTGCATATTTTACAGTAAATTTTGATTACACCATATACTTGCTAGGTGAAATTGTAGCTGAACATGTTGGACAAGGATCCCACACCTTATTCGAGTGTGGAGTATCCGGGTACTACATAGTTCATACATTTAGTAACATAGGTTAGGGGATGCACTTTCGTCTGCATAACCGTGGAGTGTGGAGAACTAGCAGCAAAGTAAATCAGTTTCAAGTTGATGGTGTGCTTAGGTGGATGGCACGACCTAAAACCGGGGGAATTGGGTTGAATTTTCATGAATAGAGGTGGCGTAGTCAGATGAAAGCCGAGCAGAGTTCGTATGACTGGGAAACTCATCTCTACACTACATTACTTAAGTGTGTCTTGGCTGGTAAAGCTCTACCATGGCGGGAGAACTAACATATGGCGAGATTTGACGTGATACTTTTTCAGCATGGCACGTGGTTCGAGGGGAATATGTAACCTAAACTTGTCGATGAGGATTTCAATTGTGCAATTTTGGTATATTTCTGTATTTTCTTGTGTTTCTATTTTTCCCCATACATTTATGACAAGGAGATTTTGTTTTCTTTTCCGATTTTTTAATGACAAACATGTATCTGCTGCTGGTGCTTCTTATTCTTCTTGGACAACTATTGGAAAGAAAGTACTGTTTTCCTATATGGCTATAGATTTTATATTCACTCAGTCATATCATAAGAGCTCAAGAAAGCTTGTGCTCGATTTCCCTTTATCCTTTACTAATTTCATTTTTGCTTTTTTGCAGTCAGTTCAGTGATATATATGATGAGGAGCATTTCATAACAACCCTTCAGGACTATGTGCAAGTGGTACATGAGCTACCTCTGGAGTTGATGGAATTATACGACTTCAACATCAGCAATATACCAAATTTCCGAGTACAAGCTTGGGCTACAGCAAAACATTACTTGGAAGAAGTGTATCCAGTCTTGAGTGAGCAGCGGTAAGTAATTTGTGGTTTTCTTTTTATCCCTCTCTAATTTTTTACTTCGTGTCCCCTCATGTTACTGATAATCGGGATGTCAACTCCTTGAATCTTGGAGCTTACTAGAAATTGCGAAGTGTAAAAATCGTGTCCTTGTGAACAATGCCATTCTCGATTTTGTCCTAGCTCTTAAATTTAAAATCTTAGATTTCTGCTTTTGAGTTCAAAAAATAGTGATGAACGAGGTGAAGTTATGGTTGTTTTTGTCAGTTAAATTGTTGTTAGTATCATTGATGGGTGGAGGGGATGTGAATGCTTCCGCCATATTCTGAATGGAAACCTTCTGGACTGAAGGACTAAGAAGGCTGGATAAAATTTCAGTTAGTAATATTATGGTAAATATCATGATCCAAAGCTGGTGTGCTTACAGTTGAGTCAGCAATACCATGCCATGTTGTAAGCAAGGGATTGTATCATTGTCCACTGATCAGCTCAGTTCAAATTGAAGTTTCAGTTTCTGGGAAGCATTGTTGTGGACATTTAGTTACAATGGTGTTGAACACTCTTTGACAAGTGGACACTTTTCTAGATGTGCCAGATTACTCATTTTTATAGTTTGCATCCTTACGCACTTCGGACACTTGGAGAACACACTATTCCATCTCATAGACAAATGAAAGACTCAACAGATGTGAAAAAAATTTGCTCAGGAAGTCAGGATGCAAAGCTAAAATGAATATTTGTAGTTTTTTAAACCTACTAATCCCTCCCTTGTTTCTTTTTTAGGAATTCCAAACCTCAAAACTTCCACACACACAAAAAAAAAAAATTTGAGAAAATACCTGTAAAATTGATATTCGTCCTCTTCATTTCTCCTATGTGAAATGTGAAATGTAAAGATAGATTTCTTATGGTTTGATAAGAAACAAAATAACAAATGACTATGAATAATGTAAAAAGCAAGTAGTTATTGAATTCACGTCTCCATGTGAAAAAAATATACATATTGACGTTTCCTTGTGGAGTCATATACTGTTTGTTTCGAAAAAGTAGTGTCAGCATGTTGTGCCGTATCCTTGTCCCCAGTTCGTATCCATGCTTCTTAGCTGAAAAAGAATCCGGAGGAGTATGTTCTTTTGGCTGTCCTGAACATATATATTTAATTGTTTTAATAGCACGGGATACATACAATGGGGAAAGTCTAAAGAGCCTGTGCAACTTAATATTATTATGATATTTACCCCGAAAAAAAGAGTTAAGATTATGATGCGAGCGCTTAAGATGTGTGATGTACACCTGGTGCATGCTTTCAACTAATAAATGAACTTATGTTCAGTTGAACTTGATGTCTTCGGGACAGTTGATAGTGAGGAAAAGGAACCTCTAATTCTATTGGAAAGACTGGTAACTTTCCATTTCTTTGGAATAATGATCTGTGTTCTCATCGAAACATGCCACACCTAAATGGCCAAAATACAAATAACGGGTTTGGAAAAATAAGTTGGAGCCAAATAAATGTAAAGTTTGTCATTTCATTTTGTAATGTCTTGACCTGATTGTTGTTAGGTTGTGGAACATCAGAATCATCTGCGCTTGTGTTTTAGGCCGTATTTAGATTAAGGATTTGCCTAAGGGACACGATAAAGAAATGTAAAAGTTGATGCCGTTAGATCGCTTACTAACTATTTCCTTGTTGAAATCCCTGATCCTTTGATTTGTATCCTTATTTACTTTTTGAGAAAAATAGTGTAAACTATAGATTCTGTTTTTCCATTACTAGGGTTTTACACAAGTAAATTTGTTGAATTTATATCTTGCTTCCCTATATTTTTAGTTCTTTTTGTTGTCAAAACGCTCCTTCAAAAAATTGTCCTATCCATGCTGACAGGAAAAGCACATTTAAATGCAATTTCGAATCTTGAATGAGAATTTTTCTGTGCCTAAGGATTATTTTTCCCCATTACAAAGGATGGAGATATGAATCAATAAGAAAAATTAACAGTGTACACATCTCATTTAAGTTGCTTCAAAATTTGGGTTCTTCGTTACGTCATATGGGTGACTTCATCACTTCATCACTTAATAACTTGATAGCCTTTACCCGTAACGTAAGAATGGTGGATAATACTGCTTTTATTCTGCATATGGCAAGAGTTGAAGTTGATTTCAAATATTGTGGCACAAATAGTCATTCTCCCTAACAATGATACCATTTGTTCTACAGAGTTATCCGCATTGCTCCTTTTGCAAACAGATTGGCTATGGATGTTCCACCGAATATTCAATTTCTGAGATGCTTAGCGAACTATGAAGCATTGAGATTCTCTCTTCCAATCTCTGCACTTGCAAACCAACTAGTCAACCGAATGATTAACAAGACCTCAGGGTCAGACAGAAAGTATGTTTCTGTTCACCTTCGATTTGAGGAGGTACTGACTTACAATTTTGGACATGTCTTCTCAAGACACTTGAATTATGTAATTTTTGGTTGATTGTGATCGCATAGTTTAACACTATGAGTTGTTGGTTTTCAATACATAGGACATGGTGGCTTTCTCATGCTGTGTATATGATGGAGGAGATGCTGAGAAAAATGAAATGGATTCAATTAGGGAAAAGGGATGGGGAGAGAAGTTCAAACGAAAAACTCACATCATTGCACCAGATCTTAATCGCATCAATGGAAAGTGCCCTATGACTCCTTTGGAGGTTTGTCTTTCTCACTTAAAAATTGGGTCTGTTTTCTGTTTCATGGTACTAGGAGATAGATAGATTACCAGAGGCTAGTTATTGTATTTGTGCTGTCAATTTTTAGTTTGTTAGCTTTCCTTATGTTTACATACAAAAGCATTACAGCTGATGATGCTTATACTTTCTTGGGCCAGTTTGGTTGCCCGGATTCGAGCATGGGATTGTTTTATCCGAGGAGACCACATATCCTATGTTTAATGATTAGGGATGCATTTGTGTCACCTAAAAATGTGTTGCACGTAAGATAATTTTTAGAACATTTTACATGTTACATAATCTTATCGTTCATATTTTCTGGTGTTTGGGAGCAGAATTTGGAAAAAAATTGAGACCTCGAACATTAACAGGATGTCCGAATGTCTCCTGAGATAGAAAACTACGGCTGACACATTTATATATGTTAAATATTTTTCAATTTTACCTCAAATATATGCAACCAAACATCAAAACTTGGCAAAATAGTTTCTACAAACACATTTTACATTGAAACAAATAGTACGTAATTACCCATTGGTTCATATGAAATCCACAAGACATTGAGTATTTAATACCTTGGGGATATGCTATACAAATCCCATCACCCTAATAGTGATGGGATTTCATATCCGACAGGATTATCCCTCCATGCACAATTAGTTCATCAAGCAAAATGGACCCTACTTATAAATATTAAAAAAAAAAAACAGGACCGTTAGTCCCAGATCTCGCCTGACAATAACTCTTTTTGGTTGCACATGTTTTTCTTTGTCAGCATAGGTTGGAATGATGCTAAGAGGAATGGGATTTTCCAACAATACTCCAATCTACTTGGCCTCTGGGAAAATTTACCACGCTGCAAGAAACTTAGCTCCTCTAACGAAGATGTTTCCCCTGCTGCAGACTAAGGAGTCCCTTGGTGCTCCAAAAGAGCTCTCTTCATTTGAGGTAATACATGGCCTTGTATTTAAAAATTTAATCTCCCACGCATACGAGTCTCTATCCTGGTCTCTTGTTGAGTTGGGACCAGAAGGCCAGAAACTTGGCTTTTTAACCATTGGCTTTTTTAACAAAAGAACTGTCTCGTTAGTATCCCTTCTCATCTTATCTTGCATCCTTTCCTGTGGTGGAGCATCATTTCATTCACTTCCTCCGTTGTAGCACTCTCAAAATAATCTCCCAAAGTTCCTGCTGCCCCCCACGCTCTTTCGTTTTGGTTTTCTTAGGTTACAATGAAATAAGGATTTCCTCTGCTTAGCAGTCAAGTGGATATTTATTTAGTCCCTTATTTTCGTATTGCTTTAGAAAGAAAGGCAAATTGACTGCATGCTTATCTATACCATTTCATCTTTCTATTTTGGTCATGTGATCATCAAAGTCAGTTTATCGCCCCCACTCAAATTAGTACCTTTTTTTGCCAAAGAGCAGCAGAAAATTCTAGTGGGTGATTGTCAAAGTGTCTTTTGGAGAAGAGTCAATGTGTGTTTCACTGTTCCAAAGATAGTTCTTAGTACTCCTAAAAATTAAGTGGTCTGGAAATCTTTTAAAAACAATTATTGCAACTAGACAAAGGAATATTATTTCTAGTTGAAGTAAAACCTGCGAGGTCTTGGAACTTGGTCTAACTCTTTTGTTACTACTTCCGATAATAGGGCTATTCTTCAAGATTGGCTGCTTTGGACTACATGGTATGCTTGTTTAGTGAGGTGTTTGTTACAACTCAAGGTGGAAACTTCCCCGCATTTTTGATGGGCCATCGAAGATTCCTCTACAATGGGCACGCTAAAACCATCAAGCCTGATAAAATCCAGCTTGTTTCCTTATTGCACGACACAAGAATCACGTAACCTCCCGTATAGCTTGTTTCCATAAATCTGTATTATCTTATTTTTCTGCTCTTGTAAACTTTTGTTGAATAAAGGATAAAAGCAGGTGTTTTTAATACTAAATGATTATTAAAGGAGGGGCAGAGCATAGACAGGATTTTTTAGTATCAGGAGGAAATATGTAAAACTAAGTCACTAAGGGAAACTATTTAATTTTAATGGAGGTATCTAGGGCAAGTCCATAATTATTTAGAGGCCAAACGTATATAAATTACTTCAATTGTTTGCAGTAATACTGGAGGGTTTTGTTAGCGGGGTCAGGCAACCCCAACGCCCTCATGCAGCTCTGTTGATGGAAGGAGATAACAATAAATGTTGTTAATTGTTTTGTGTCTTTTCTCCTAGGGACAACACGCATTCGATCAGCATTGAAACCAAGTTATATCCTTTGAGATAACATTGTACTTTGGAAATATGCTTGATAAACAATATTGCGTAATTTAATTTTTGCTCATTTTGTAATGTCTCATATGACTAGCGCTGAATTGTGAATTTTCTTCCAATGGTTTTCAGTTGGAAAGCTTTCAAGGATCAAATGAAAGCAATGCTAGCCGAAAGCGATCGCAAGGGTATAATGGTACGTAGGATTAGAAAAAGCAACAGAAAGGCTTCTATTTTCACAAACCCTATCCCGGAATGCAGGTGTCTGTGGGAGTCAACAAACTTGACACTCACAAACCCTATCCCAGATCACTGATGCTACCTATTCATGTGGACAAAAAAACAGCTCATGCTACTTATTGCTACAGCTACTGCTCTCACTTGGGACGAAGTTCATATATCGCGAGGTACATTTTTCCTTGGAGCTTAAGTCGCCTTCATTTGTTGATGTAATGTTACCAGATAATATTCCATGGAGGGAAAGAGAGACACGGGGATGTGGGTTTCGAAATTTGACCATCGGTGTGGAATTTCTGTTTAACAACGTATCTTTCAACATTCAAGGCGGCAATCCTCAACACTCCCCTCTTGCTATATATTGTAAACTTGCTTCTGAAGATACTGACATCCTTTTGAGGTGTGCATATTGCTTTGGAGTGTAGATTCAAAGGATTATCATATTCAGCGATGAAGTTTTGGAAAACGAGATGTTGACTTTGGCCTAGAAGTATTGGTCTCAACACTTAATATTGGTTCACTTTTAATTTTGATTTCTCCATTTAGTTCCTTAAAACAGAAATTCAAGCGTGCAGTTTGGATTTTTTTTAAAAAAAGATTCCCGTGTTTTTAGTTAATAGGTGATGTTTGTGTGTCGATTCTAGAGAAATTGATTATTGTAACTGTTTGTGGATTGCATCTGCTATTGTCACGGTTATGGAAGAAAAGCAAGAATAGAAATAAGAAATGCAAGAGAGAGAGAGAGAGAGAGAGAGAGAGATACAAGAATGCTCTTTTATTCCTGATCAAAATCAACATACATCTGACATACAAGAATGCTCTTTTATTCCTCTCCCATAACCTCTGTAGCTGCCTTCTAACTGTTTTCTGTAACAAACTTTTGAATACAAGAATTACACTAAACCTCCCTTAAGTTTTGTCTTTCTTATACTTAACATTTCCATGTAACATTCCCCACTACTTGAAATCAGCCTTGACCTCAAGGCTGAAAATCAGGATATTTAGCTTCAATTTCAGTGTGATCTACCCAAGTTGCATCTTAAGGAAAAGCATTGGCCCACTGCACCAACCATTGGACCACAGATTTATTACCTTGCTTGACCATTTTCCTGTCTAATATTGCCAAAGGCTCCAACTGGAAGGCTCCTTCAGGGCCAACAGGTGGTAGGGTTGGTTGGGCCATGATTTGTTCTCCTAACTTCTTGAGCAAAGATACAAGAAAAACTGGATGGACATTGGCATATGTTGGAAATTGCAACTTGTAATCCACATTTCCTACCTTTTGCAAAACCTGGTATGGTCCATAAAATCTTGGGGCTAGCTTCAGATTCTTCTACAGAGCTATAGTAGACTGCTTATAGGGCTGCAACCTTAGGTATACCAATCACCAACAGAGAACTCCCTCTCAGACCTTCCCTTATTAGCATAGTGGACCATTCTGTGTTGGGCCTGTGATAAATGCTCCTTAAGACTCCCGAGTACAGCAGCCATTTCCCTCATCCAATCATCCACTGCTGCCATTGTGGAAGGCTTGGAAAAGTAACAGGTTTGGTCAGTTGGTTCCTAGCCATACACGGCAAAATAGGGAGATGGTTTGATGGTTGAATGATAAGAGGTATTGTACCACCATTCGGCCATAGTTAACCACTTGACCCACAGTTTAGGATAATCACCTGTCATGCACCTTAGATAATTTTTCGAACACTTGTTAAGGGCCTCAGTTTGGCCATCTGTTTGAGGGTGATATGTAGTGCTAAGGCACAATTGGCACCCTTGAAGACTGAATAATTCCTGCCAAAAATGACTAGTGAAGACTGCATCCCTATCAAATACAATGGTGGAAGGCAAACCCAGTAATTTGTAGATTTGATCAAAAAAGACCTTGGCCAAATCTTGTGATGTATAAAGGTGTGATAATGCCATGAAATGCCCATACTTTGTAAGTCTATCAACAACCACAAAGATCACAAATTTACCTTGAGAGTTGGGGAGGCCATCTATGAAGTCCATTGATATGTCAGCCCATATTCTATTTGGTATGGGAAAAGGTTGTAACAAGCCAGGGTACTTGACATTTTCACCCTTAAATCTTTGGCAAATATCACACTCTGAAATGAAGTAAGCTACATCCTTTTGAAGCCCCTTCCAATAGAAGGTCCTTTGCAACCTTTTGGTAGTTTTCTCAATGCCAGAATGTCCCCCCAAAGCAGTGGAATGGAACTCTTGAATCAGTTTAAGCCTTACTAGAGACTCCCCTACTACCAGCTTGCCATGATGTGTGAAAATCCCATGCTGCCAATCATATCCTAAGTAAAGGCACCCATTCTCCAGATCAGTAATCAAGTGTTGAATATGTGGACCAGTAGCCCAACCTTGCTTGACCTCATCTAACCAACTTGAATGGACACTTGAAGGGGCATGAAGTTCTGCACCTGAGAGGTCAGTAGAAGCCCTTTCCACCTTCCTAAACAAATCATCTGCAACTTGGTTATCCTTACCATGCTTGTAGACTATAGTGTAATCAAACCCCAAAAGCTTGGTGACCCATTTTTGCTATAAAAAAAAGGGGTGCCAAGCCTTTGTTCCAAGAGATAGTTTAGGCTTTGATAATCTATCCTAATCAAAAAGTGTCTGCCTAACAAGACTGGTAGGACTACAGCAATGAGCTCTTTCTCATAAGTGGACGGGGTTTGTTCTTTTAGAGATAGCCCTTTACTCCAGAAGGCTATGGGGTGACCTTCTTGCATGAGGACTACCCCCAAACCAGTTCCTGAAGCATTTGATTCCAGCACAAAAGGTTTGTTGTAGTTAGGTAAAGTTAGGACTAGGGCTGTGATTAATGCAGCCTTGAGTTGATCAAAAGCTTAAGTGGCTGTAGCTGACTAAATAAAGGAATGCTTCCTAAGTAGCTCATGTAATGGGGTACAAATTTTCCCATAGTTTTGAATGAAACATCTGTAATACACTGTGAGTCCCAAGAACCCCCTTAACTCCTTAATTGTAAAGGGCCTAGGCCAAGAAGATATAGCATGAAGCTTCAGAGGTTGAGCAGAAACAAAAACCCCATGTGCAGAGACCATGTGTCCTAGATAATCCACTTCAGGCTAGCCAACTACACATTTGCTCCTTTTAGTGACCAATTGATGTTGTCTCAGTAAACTCAGAGTGAGCCCTAAATGATGTAAATGCTTCTCCCAAGTAAGGCTATATATCAATATATCATCAAAGAAAACTAAAATAAATTGCCTCAAATAAGGTCGAAACACTTCATTCATCAGACTTTGAAAAGTAGAAGGTGCATTGGTAAGATCAAAAGGCATCACTAGGAATTCATAGTAGCCATCATGAGTTCTAAAAGTTGTTTTATGTATATTTGAAATCTGGACCCTTATTTGGTGATATCCAGACCTAAGGTCCAATTTAGAAAAATATTTAGCTCTACTAAGCTCATCAAGTAACTCATCAATAATAGGAATTGGGAACTTCTCTTTGATGGTAACATTGTTTAATGCTTTGTAATCAACACACGTTCTCCAAGTGCCATCCTTCTTTTTTACCAAGAGAACATGTGATGAGTAGGGGCTAACACTTAGTCTAATAATGTCAGACTGAAGCATATCCTTGACTTGCTTCTCAATCTTTGATTTCTAAAAATGGGGATATCTATAAGGCCTGACATTGGTAGGTTCTGTCCCAGGTTTAAGGGGTATGCTGTGGTCATGTGTTCTGGTTGGTGGCAACCTTTTGGTCAGCAAATACATCAACAAACTCAGAGAACACTGACTCCAGATCCTGTGGTGTTTGCCCTGCATTATCTTCCCCATCTTCTGCTTGTAAAAGCCAAATCTGAGCTATAGCCCCTTGTGGTTGTTTGGACAAAATCTTATGCATTTTTTTTGAACCAACCACTGTGATTTCATCCTTTTTCCCCTCCTTTTAAGACATGCTTTTTTTTCCATTTAGATAGAATTCCATGCAAAGGTTTTTGAAATCCCATTTAACATGGCCCAATGTTGCTAGCCATTGAATGCCTAACACCATGTCACATCCCTTGAGTTGCAGGACCCTCATGTCAGCTTGGAATGTTGTTCCTTGCATGTTCCAAGTAAAATCCTTGCAAAGAGCTGTGTTGGCCATCTTAGTTCCATCTGCTACTGTGACTGGAAGGTAGTCAATGAATTTTGTGGCAATATTGGCCCTTTTAACCACTTCAGGACTTAGAAAATTATGGGCACTTCCTGAATCTATCAGGATAATTATCATCTTCTTCTTGATATTACCCTTAACCCTCATAGTTCTATAAGATATTGACCCAGTTATGGCATTGAGACAAATTTGTAATTCTTCTTCAGGAATTTGTTCATCATCCATGCCCATGGGACCATCAAAGTTGGGTTCCTTTTCCTCCCCTTCTTCTCCTCCTTCCGTAGCATATAATTGCTTTTTCTTGCATATATGGCCTCTTGTATACTTTTCATTGCATTTAAAGCATAGTCCTTTAGCCCTTTTCTCTTCTAACTCCTTTGATAATTCTGACCTAGCAAAGCCTCCACTGCCCATGTTGGACCTGTTCTGGGAGAAAGGCACAAAACCACTACTGCCTATGTTGGACCTGTTTTGTGGCAGAGGTAAAAGACCTTCCTATTTGACCCCCACTCTTGATCTCTCAGTGATTGCCTCAATACTAGTTTCTTAGAGTTTAGCCAGGCCTACGGTTTGGGTAATAGACGTAGGCCTAAACATGAGTATGCCTGGTTGGATTTCCTCTTTGAGACCACTTATGAAACAACTCACAAAAAAAGATTCAGGGAGGTTCTAAGTCTTATTTGTGTGGTTGGCCCACGGAGATGGTTCGGTTTTACGTTTGAAAAGATTGTGATTGTTAGAGTCGCCACCGGGATTTGAGGTCCGAATCCAAGAAACCGATAAAAATATGACTCGTTTGCCCATTTGAAAAAGATTTCTCTGCTCATGGCGGAACCAAAGATTTCTCGGATTCGGGGGTTTGGTTAAGAGAGGGGAAGGGTTTTAAGGCACCCCTCTCGCCCGGTCCGTGAACCGGTCTCTACTCGATATTTTGTGGGATTTTGAAAATGTTTGAAATTTAATTCTATCCACGAAAATAAGAAATCACAGAAATTGTACAACAATTGCAAGAGATTATGAACATAGAACATAAGAGACTGGTTTACAACCTAGATCCCAGAATAGGGATTAAGTGCTCAAAGGTGATGGCTTGAGCGCTCAATCTTCCAAACCAGTTTGAGCGCTCAAGGCTCATGGATTGAGCGCTCACACCAGTTTCTGACTTCTGTGAATTTGACCCTTTTTACAGCTTCTTTTCTCATTCTTTGCAAGATTCAACGTTTGTAAACACTTTTCACAGGTAAACAGATTAAAACAAAAGGGTTTGATTTCTCAAAGAATGATGAAAGAAGAAGATCATCACAAAATTATCAAAGGAAACACTTGAAAATGGAGGAGAGATAGAGATTCAGATCATAAGCACAGGAACAACAACTCACACACACCAGAAATAAACTAAACCATGATCTATCATTGAAACAACTGTCAACATACAAATGAACCAAGAACAGCTTGAGCGCTCAAAGATATGACTTTGAGCGCTCAATCAATAGTATGGCTTTCTGGTTTTCTGACTTTCAAATAAATTTTTGATGCTTCTCAGGATCATAAATACATAAAATAAAGATTTATGAAGTTGGACAGTCACTGTTTTGCACTCAAATATAAGATTTTCAAAGGTTTTGATGTTTGATCATCATGAAATAAATGATCAACACTCATGCACGCACTTTATAGATGGAGATAAACCTTTTTGAGAAAGATATGGACATATTTCACCATTTAATGATGATCAAAACCAGTGAAGAGTGTAAAAATTAGCAAAACAGTGACTGACCCAGAACTGGGTTTGAGCGCCTTGAGCGCTCAACCCCTACTATAACTGCAGATTTCAAAATTATTTTTAAAACAACTTTTTGACCTTTGTGAGTTCAATTCAAGTATAAAGAACTTTTTTTTAACTCACTGGTCTCCCTCAGAGGGACCAAAATGTGATATATCACATGTTTACTACCTTTTTAACTTGATTGAAACTTGAACTTGATTCTTGGCTTGGAAGTGGTTGATTCTGGACATTTTTGTTGGTATTCTAGATGAATGAGATAATGTATGTAGTTGATTGATGATCAAAGATCAAATTTTGAGTTTGAAGGGTTTTTTTTGTGTGGTTTAGATGATGGGTGAGTGGTTTTTGTAGAGAGAGAGAGAGGAAGTTTTTCTGGGGAAATTGAGAGCTGAAGTATGAGAAATTCGTCACCCCCTAAACCAGGGGTGGTGAGTGGTTTTTGTAGGCAGTGAGTGGAAGGGAAATGTAGAGAAGTGGGTTTGTATTTGGAAGTGGGTTAGGGGTAGATTTAGGGTAGTGTAGGATGTATTATACGTATAGAAGACGTATACAAACAGTTAGACGCTCCCCCTGCATGAAATCTCATGATGAGATAATCTACAGATTCCTGATTGGGATCAGAGTTGAGCGCTCAAAGCCGTAGGCTTAAGCGCTCAAGGGGCTCGTCAGGGTTGAGCGCTCAAAGCCTCAAGCTTGAGCGCTCAAGGTTCTTGGTGGCAAATTGATGGTTTGGCTTGGTTCAACAATGGTTGGGTTGGTTTGGGTTGGTTTGATTGCTTGGGTGATGTTTGGTTGATTTTAATCAAGATCAAGCCATTCTCACAAGTTTCGGGTAGTCATGATTGGTCCGTTTCATCATCGGGAATGCTCGAGCGCATCCCGGGTTCAAAATCGGGGTGTCTACAATTTGCCAATATCTCAAATTGTTCCTAATATGCCCTAACAGTGGTGGTTTGTCTGAGTTTAGTCAATTCCCCCATGGCATCCTCATACGAATTGGGGCCAAATCTAGATACTAGAACTTGTTTGACCAATTCCAAAGTAATATTGTGATGATACCTCTCAAACCATTGAAACCACTACAGAGAAGAGTCTTCCAAATGTAAAGAAGCCAGTTTCACTTTATCTCGATTATTAGTTGTATTGTACTCAAAAAATCTTTCACATTTGTACAACCAACCAGTGGGGTTTTCACCATAAAATCGAGGGAATTCAATCTTAGCGAATCGTTGATTAGCCAAATTTGGGGTATAGAAATGGGTTTCTAACCCTTAGGGTATTTCTTCAAATGCTTCAAATCCCAGCTGAGTAGTTTCAGGTTGCTTTTGACAATGCCTTCCATTAACTCCATTATGTTCTCAATGACAAAACCCATTATCCCCATTTTGTTCTTGGCGTCTTAATCCAGATCTCTGTTCCTATCTTTGTTTCCTAGGCACATGCCCTGCCATCTGATCGTATTTAGTGCTCATAACTACAATCAGTTCCTTGATATCTCCTAATTCTCAAAGGGAATTCTTGATTTCCCCAATCTCCTTTGCGTTGGCTTCATTCCCTTCTTTTAATAAATGAATAGTTTCCTCCATTTTCCTGGACTCTGCTACTCTAGTCCCATCCACCATGATGGTTTTAGAATTTCAACCAACCAAGGATGGCTAACTCTGATACCAAATGTCACGGTTATGGAAGAAAAGCAAGAATAGAAATAAGAAATGCAAGAGAGAGAGAGAGAGAGAGAGAGAGAGAGATTTCAGAAGAAAAGAGAGAAATTGTTATTCATGATCAAAATCAACATACATCTGACATACAAGAATGCTCTTGTATTCCTTTCCCATACGCTCCTCTGTAACTGCCTTCTAACTGTTTTCAGTAACAAACTTTTGAATACAAGAATTACACTAAACCCCCCTTAAATCTGTCTTTTTAATACTTAACATTTCCACGTAACAGCTATACAGGGTTCCCACAACATTTAGTTCTCACATCCCTTATTTTTTGGTTTTTGTTACCTCTCTGCTGGAGATTCTCTCTAAGGGAAGTTTCCTTAAAAGTGCCAAAAAGACTAAAAATAGTTGATGTATGCGAAAATACTGATTTATCTTGAAATCTGTGTTTAACCTTTAAGCACGTTTGGGAAACTACTCCTAAGACTTTGCATTGGACCCACGTGTAGTCACGAACCTGAAAAGGAAACAATATAGGCGTGCTCAGTGAATGTACTGAATTAATTAATCCTAAAGTTCAGAAAAACAAGAATGGTAATAACATTTAAAAACAATCATGTAATTATCGACACATAACAAGGGCGGAAAAGTCTTTTTGTCTCGGCTTACTTTTGGCTTTTAGCCTTTTTCATCAAAATTTGCAATTGCATTTTGTGGGTAAAAGAGCCAAACATCTAAAAGTTAAAAACAATACAGATGCCATAGCTAACTTGGAGCGAACCAATGAAGAAGATGACTTCATTGATTTTTTGAACTACCAGCTATTGCTTTAGGAGTTTCTAAATTTTTTTGAACCACCAGCCAACCAAACATCTACCTAATCGATTGCATTGTGTCATTCGTCTATATTCTATTATTTCTCTATTATTTAGGACCACTGTTTGGGCATGTGATTCAATGCAATTAATTTAGAGGAAACTTTTGTTTCTCCCAGCGGTGGAAAAAACTTAGGGAGTGTTCCACTAAAGGAGTTTTGTTTTAAAACAGTCTTGATTTTTGTTTTCCCACATTTTTATGTGATGTATTATGAAAGGATGACTTATCCCGATTTTTGAGAAAAATTAATTTTTGAAAATATCTAAAACACCCCCTAATCTCTTGTTTTAGACCTTTTGGCTAAGGATGCTTTAGGGTTTCTCACCCCGGATCTGTGTGAGCTCTAACTGATATTTAATGCAGCACCTTTTGTTCACCAAAAAAGGTGAGAAATATCTGGCCATGTTCGGTTGCAAGTTTTAGTAATGTAAACAGGTGTAATAAGTAGATAGAGATAAAAAGAGAAATGAGAAAAATGATGATGTCATCAAAATCAAAACTTGCAACCAAACATGGCCAGAATATCTGAAGTTGAAGCATCCAAAAATGCTCCACGTATGGTTGGAGATGCTCTACCTGTTGGGAAAAAAACAACAAAAACAAAAAAGAACCAAAGAAGAAACTGGTCCCGGCCGGCCGTACTTATGATTAAAGCCTATTGAACTTGGACCAATGGCAAAATTACACGGATCATTAGGACCACGGGTTTAGGGTGCCAGTCTGCCAGATCAGAGAGCCCCACATCCACCTTCCACTGTGTGGTGAATAAGACCCAGTTTTCTAAACATTGTAGTCAAAACTCACTCTAAAGTTTGCTTTGGCATTTGGATCCTTCGAGTCTCTCTCGTCTCTCTTCACTCGTGTTGTGTCGCTTTCTTCGGCAATACTGCATTCAATCATCATACTGATAGCGCTAAGTCTCTTTCCCAGCTGTGTGTATGCACACAATTCACAAGAATCACAACTGTGACATTGCTCAAATTTCAAAAAGACTAACCCTAGTACTCCAGTATGTATTTGTACTGAAATTGTCAAAAAGACTCTGAACGCTGTTAGGAGTACCCCATATATGTACCGAAAATGCACACTCCGCCTCTGGGGACTCACTTTTGGGTCCTACATGAGTGATCCGAACCGTTTATTGTTCTTAAAACATTTTTCCAAGGGGGCTCACCAAAAATCAGCTCAATCGGACGGTTAAAAGTGCTTGAACCAAAGTCTCGCCATATGAAAATGCCTAAACCATAAAACGGCATTAATATAATCTTCTTATTTCCGTATAAAAAAAACTCTCTAAACCGTATGAAAGTGCCTAAATCCTAGGGTATCTTGTAAAAGTGTCTAAACTTAAACCCTAGGGTACCTTATGAAAATGCCTCAACCACTAAAATCCTATAATAAAAAAATGTACCCTAAACCTACACCCCGAAAAAGAGTGACTTACCTTAATGATAATTAGATGCCTCTTTTCCAGACTTAGAGGTAAAGATATGTTAATATATCCCTCTATTTTGGGGGCTCTAAAAATGAGCTATTTTTTATGAGTCACAGACCCAGGCCTACCTAGCCTTCCCTCAAGATTGGCCTTGCACCTACTACCACTTGGGTTGAAACCCCAACAACCCTTACAATGATATTTTTTTTTTAGGTTCCATTGTTGAAAAAATTACTCAGTGCCTGGTGCCCTCATACCACATGATTGCCTGGTGGAGAAGGAGCACGGGACACCAACAGTGCCCCTTTGGATAATTCCCCTCCCCCTCCCACGCTCATAGTTCGAGTTGTTTTTTTCCACTTTGATAGCAAAACATTGTCAAGAATACTGTTTGTTTCTTTATGGGAACCGGGGAGGTGTTAAGGCCCATTTTGGCATCGTGCCGATACTGTTTCAATGATCGAAGACTCCACCATGTAGAGCTCGTCAAGTATTACAAATGTACCAAAAATCAACTCAATCGGATATCGTCAAGTGCCTCATCGGAATGAAAATAAGTTGAAAAAAATTGGAACACATGTCTTGAAACAGTGGATAAAACCATTGAAACTATTTTTTTCAACTTATTTGTGTTCCGATGAGGAACTTAACGATATCCGATGGATTTGATTCTTTGGTACACTTATAGTAATCGATGAGCTTTACACGACGGACATCTCCAATCATCGGAACGGTGCCAATTCTTTGGTACACTGGAATGGGACCGCACAGCACACTGCACAACACCCCTGTGTTTCCTTCTTCATGTCGTTTTACAGGCTCGGTTCCTAAGCAATATTTTGCATGCACGTAATCATATACTTATAATTTAAATGCTCCCTTAGCCCCTTTTTAAGTGTGTAGCCTCGTAATTCAAACTTTTTTCTCTCACATCAACTTTTACATCTACTTTCCACTTGTAACGGCCCGATTTTTCGGAAACATTAATTAAATTAATAAAAAGATTTATTCAAAAGAGTTTCATGTATAAAACCATGGAAAATAACATAAGTATCTTAAGTCGATTACAAACTGAAATGGTGCTTTGTTGGGAAATTAAATTACATCATTCAGACACAAAAAGAAGAAGACTCGAGGCTTCTAGAGGTTCAGATTCAGATTCCCTTCCTCAAATTGCTCAGCAGCAAACTCCTCCGTCTGGTAATACGGCTCATCTTCTGTACCTTCAACACCTGGCGTAATATGTCAGGGCCATAACAACATCATGAGCAAAATAATCATATGTCCAGATTCATTGGAGCTAAAATCTCCTCCCCACTTCATTTGCTAAAATCAACCACTTGATTTTAGCAAATTTTTATTTTAGCTTTTGGAAAACCAAGCATCAATAGTAAACCTTACCCGAACCCATAACTTACAGATAACGGCATATAGCATGCAATAAAAGTTAAGAACAATTAAATTTTAATTACTGGCCTTTACTTAGTGAATTCTAAAATCTCATCCGTTGAAAAACATCCTCCCTTATTAACCACTAAGTCTAGGCCATTTGTGATTCAACTCCCCCTTGCTTGCCCTGACTGGGAGCCCAGATGAATGGTCTAAGTTATCTACTCAGTAGAATTCATCAAACGGCTCACAAGGATGAATTTCCCAGGGACTGACTGAACCACTGGACCCACAAGGAACTGACTGTTACATTGAGAGTATATAGTCGTGACTCAATTATAATACAAACCATCCTTATATCACCAAAAATTCAATAAGGAGTAATCACACAATGCCATAACTTAGGGTTTCGAAACCTAATTAATCCACCAAATCAGAATATCTCATCTTTTCAAAAATCAACCGACTGTCTGCCGTTCATGAATCCTCAACTCATCAACATCATCCGAAACCATCATTTCATTTATCGATTAACTTAATCGTCTAGATGATTTCTAAATACGAACACCATCCGGGAAATCTATTTGTCCATTCTAACAATTAACATTTTCATACAAGCTTGCAATAATAAAGTAGGGACAAAGTGATATTAACAACAAAAAAAAATAAAAATGCAATTGTGGAATAATAAGAATACAGTCTAATATTATGAAGTTCTGAACTTCCTGACAAGACTTTCATTAGCACTAGTAGGCAACTATCACTTTAATAATATATTTATTAGATATACTAATAGGTGGATATGTCAAGAGGTGGATATGTCAAGGGTTGCATGAGGGTAAATAACTCATTTACTACAAGGACCCAGCAGTACGGTTCAAGGTGGTGGTTGGTCAATCGGCTGACGTTTTCTTTTCTCTTTTTCTTTTTTTTCTTTCTTCTTTTTCGTTATTAACAAGTTCAAACTCTACATTGACCATGATTAGTTATAAAAATAAAATAAAATAAAAATAAAAAGAACAGTGGACTGCCTTTCCTTCTTATTAAACTCAAACTTTTTTATCTTTTCAAAACTAACAATTCAATCTATGGTTACTATAAATATAAATAAATAAATAAATAAAGGAATGACTAAACCATTCCCAAGTGCTAAAGGCATGGTTTAATATGGAGTACTAGTTTCATTTACAAAGAATAATTTTTACAAAAATCACTTTGTGGAAGCTAGGTAGGAACTGGAAACTAGAACCCAGCATCCAGTTTCGCGAGTGCTCACAATTTCGGACAATTCTAGCTATTGGGTTTTGTTCTTTTCAGCACCATTTACAAAAATCAAATATATACACGGTCCAGTAGGAAATACATATTTACATAACTAATGTACATACACGTATATATACTTAGGGAGGTAAGATTTAACTACCTCTCCTCAGAAGACAAAGCGGTGGCTACGGGTTTTGATGGAGGAGTTACGGGTTTGATGAACGGTCGGCTCGATGCTATCAGGTGGCTGTTTTGGAGTGAAACGCAGCGTGTTCGGGACTGATTTTTGGACAATTTTTGGAAGCTAAAAAGGCAGCAGGTACTGAGAGAAGTTTTGGGGTGGTTTCGAGTCGGTTTCGGTCGGTTTAACAACTGAACCGGGACTGTTTTGCTGCGGGAAAGGAGCTGGTTTCTGGGCAGTTTTTGAAAGCTAAAAGGGACTGGAATTTGTGGTGGTCAGTAGGAAAAAAAATACGGTTATTCATGGTGATGATGATGATGTAAGTAATATTATAGTGTGGGAAGTGTATACTTGTTACCCAAAGCACATCCAACTCTCTCTTTCTGACTTCTTCGGAAAATGGAAGGAAAATGGGAAGGTAGTTGTGTATTTTAAGGAGGACTTGGGTTGGTAGGGTAAATGGGCAGGGGTTGGCCACGTACTGGAGAAAAGAAGGAAGGGTTGGGAGGGTTTAACTAGTCAATAGGTTAGCTGGCTTCAATCCTAGTTTCTTAGGAGATCATTTGGATTTTCTTAGGTTTAGTTATTAGCAGTAATATGGATGAGACGTGGGTAGTTGGCTGGGTAGGCATATAGATACATACACAAGAATCGTACTTTTAGTATTATGTATGGGTACATTGGTAAGTGTAATGTGCACATAAGACTCATTCGTGTACTCACACACATAGACGCGTAAAATTGGGAGAGAAGTTATAAAATATATATATAAAAAATGTATACTATATGAAAAATCTAAAATAGAATGTTATAATAATAAAAGAAAAATTTCGGACCATTACACCACTACTTACCCTTATCAATATAATAACACCTACTAACTTTTCAAAAAGGAATATACTTTTAAGGGCAAAATAAAAAATGCACCCACTAACTTTTTAAAACACACTTATTAAGGAACACCCCAAAATGAAAAGTTAAACATTATAAAAGGGACAGAAGAAGTATAAAAAAAAAACATAAGATACCAAATAGTAAAATATTACTACATCTATCCCAAATTGTGAGCCTCTACAACCAAAAAAAAAAAGGTAGTATAATTTTGAAATTAAAAATTAGCATACTTTCGTGAAACAATTTTCAATTGGATGCAAATAAATATAGGAGTACATGGAAGTACTTTATTTTTTATCTAAAAATTACAAAACTTTACCCAGGGACAGGTGCCAATTTGGGACGGGGGAATTTTTATTTTCTTTTAACTGAAATCGCTCATCAATTTTTTTTCAGTCAAAATCCTCTCAACAGAATAACCATAGTGCAAATTGTAAACGGTACTGAATGTGAATAGCGTCGAAGCCAGAGACGGGCCATTAGGGGCGGTTGTCCCTACAAAGAAAAAAAAAACCTCTAGTGTTATATATAAAAAAATTCCTATGAATTATATAGGCTCACCCCTACAAAGTATTTTGGAAAAAAATTCGTCGCTGCGTAGTGAAATTCATAGCTTCGTATCTAAATGTGGAATCCATCGTTGTCTGGTCCTACTACCTCTCCAATTTTCTTTGCTCTGTTCTCGTTGAATAAGGAGCAGGATGAAAACTGGGCACCATACATAAATCCAATTCCAAACTAGCCCAATTGCCATTCTAGTTCATACTAACACTCTCAATGTATAGTACAGTCGTCGATGACTGAATGAGACCTAAGTAGGTACTGAGCTTGTGAAGCCTAAATCCATTTGGTTTGCGCTTCACTAATGGTATGAGTGTAATTGGTGATGTAATGACATGTATTTTTTTAATGTATTTTTTCGGAAATAATATTGGAAAATGTGAGAAAATAAAAATAGATTACCGTAGGGTCAATGTGGAGTTAGAGAATGTATTTGGGTGTCTTTAAAACACAATTGAAACTTTAGGGTTGTAAATGCATAAGGGTGAGAGTGTATTCTCTCTCTCCCTTAGGAGGCCTGTTGCAGTGTTGCTTCTCTCTCTTGTTTCTCTCCAAAATTCTCTCCATTTCTCCCCTAAATCCACCTCCCACACTCCACCTCTTCAAGATCCAACCTAAGATCCGCCATCTACGCGCAATTTGAAGTCCGGGTTCCTTTGGATTCACCTTGGGAAGGCATATTTTGGTTCGGACTCAAGAAAATGGCTAGGGTTTCCTTTCTCACTCATTGGAAGCTTCATCTTTGAGGTAGGGGACAAATTTCTACTCCTTCTAGTTGTATTTGGTTGATTTGTTACACACTTTTGTATTGGCCCTCAAATCCTACAAAATTTTAGTATTCTCCATTAAAATGGGTTTTCTTCCAATTTTGATAATGATCAATGAATTTGATTATTGAAATACCCAATTGGTAGTTGATTTCCCTTTCCCCCATGGTTATTTGTTGTTTAGAACCTCTTATTTGAGCTCAAACCATCAAATTAAGACTTGGGTTGAAATTTCACACCTTTAGGAATGAAAATCTGCATTTTTTGGGTACGTTGAATCTACCCCGACCGCCGGAGCGAGATTGGGGCCACCCGGGCAGAAAATCCAGCAACCACCACATTTTTCGGTTTCGTCCCGGTTCATTCTTTGATGCCCGTTTTGTCCCCAATCGCTCATATCTCCGTATATTCGACCTTTGGCATCAAGACAACCCAAGAATTCACTTCAAAATCTTTGAAATAAGATTGTGACACATGATTTTATAGGACACTTTGTTATACGTGTTGGACATGCACCAAATTGAGGTTTGATACTTTTGATGAAAATTGTGACGGTTGGTTTATTGACCTGGATTTTCAGCCTATATTTTTGTTTGGGATAAAATTATGTTATTAAAATTCTACTAAAATTTATCTTTATTTTATTTTATTATTATTAGACTAATATCTTAATTGTTTTAAATCCTCATGTTTTTCCCTAAATTATATTATTACACTCATGCATCTGAGCATATACATCTCCTTCCCTTCTAACTAAATCTAGTGAAATTCCCTTAACCAAACTCTCCTATCATTCCATCAATCCATCATTCAAACCATCACAAATGTTTAACCATTTTTGGTCTTTCTTTTCCCTAGCCAATTAGATCTTTACACACCTCCAAATTATTTTCCCTTAACCCTTGAATATTAAGCCATACTCACACACTCCATTAACCACTAAATTTTGGCCTAACCAATAAATCCCATTCCCATTTCCATTTTTCAGCAGAGGGAGAAGCCATTCCTCATTTCATTTTCGGGTAGCCCATGTAACCTTCATAAAACTCCATTTTCCTCCAACTTGGAGTGGTTTTTAGGCTTAGGTTTCTTGATGAAAGTTTTAGATCACTTCGAGAGCTAAGTTTTAGACACAAGAATTGTCTAGAATGGTTGAAGTTTGACTGCGCTACTGCTGTCCAAAGTTTAGTGCGAATTTGCGACTTTCTCTGAGAAAATTTTCCGAAACCGAGCTTATTCTTCCGGACCAAAGGTAGATTATTCTAGACCTTTTAATTCCAAAGTATAATACATGTATCATAGACTTGATTTATGTGTTTTGTGTTTGATTGGCTTGGAACTTGCTTATAACTTCCTAAGTGTCAAAACTGTCTTGGTACCGGTAGATCAGTCAACTTTGGAAACTCATATAAAATACTACAAACCTCTTATGGAATTGGTTCTTTTTCAAATTGTAGATACACTTCTTATGTTTAAATGGCCGCTGGAATAGCTTAAATCGGAGTTATAGAACTCCAGAAAAATTGATTTGAGTAAAGGGTGGCAAATCTGAATGGTTTGGCTTCAAGGGCATTCATAGTTAATTTAAACTCATTTTCCGGTAATGTGTCCTCTTCAAAAGTTGTTCCTAACATCTTAGCCTATAGCTCTGTTGAACATTATGAATTTTAAAGGTTCTTTGATATGGTTTTGAGAACCATTTTCTGAAAGACCAAATTAATTTGTCTTACACAAACATCCCTTTGAAGTTAGCAATTTATTGGAAGACTTACACATTTTATTTTTCAAATCTGTTTTTATTAGAAGTTAGACGAGGTGTTGTGAACACCTATGAATTTTTATAGCTATTCAATCCATCTCCTTAAACCCTAAACAATCAAGTTTTCATATAGTGTCAAAACTAGACAGATTTTGTTCAAAGCCCTTTTGGGTTAGCGTAACTTCCATTTTTGGATATGTGTTCTTCAACAAAAATGTTCCTTACACTCTAAATAATTGGCCATAGAATTTCGTAGTAATTGAATTTTTATTGATAGATGATTTTGGCTAAACACTAAAGTGAATGAAATATGTACTTTTCGGTAAATAAGGAGCTAAGCCTTAAAACTCATATTTCTAGATTAATTTGATATTATCGTATGAGTTGACAAATACTGATTGTTTATAGTTGTGATTAAACGGTGATGATATTATGAATTGTTATTTATCAATTCAAGTTATGACTTTGTTGATTGAGCGGTAAAGTTACCGAGAACGTAGAAAGCACGTTTGGTTCATTGAATTAGTTGCGGACTTGGAGGGATCACCTAGATGTTTAAGTTAATGAAAATTTAAATAAGGATAATGGATGGTTATTGATGAGGTCTGGGGAGGCCATCCTGCAGAGTCTTAGTTTTATAATTGGCGATCAGCCAAAGATAATGGAATTGAGGAATTATGCGATATTGCATATACCTATGTGTTGTATGATGTAGACACCCCGATTTTTACCTGAGAAACTTATCAAGCATCCTCAAGGATGAAAATGTCCGATAAGAGCATGTGAAGCTTGATTGTGAACTTGGAAACCCCTCCAAAACCTCTTCAAAATAAACTCAATCTTGCACCACCTTCTAGTACATTGAAAACCATCTTTTTTGATATATACTATGCCCCAATCCATTTTCAAATGAGAGAGATGTGCACGTTTTACCAAAAATGACTTGTTTTTTCAACCTTCTGAGGGTAAAATGGTCACATATTCTGATGTACAAATCATACTGGGTTCAAACCACTTGTGTTAGAAAGTAAACTTGACAAGCTTTTCAACGCTTCAAACCATGCACAAAACAGAGTTCAGTAGCACCCAGAATGGCCTCGCAAACTTTGGATTATTGTGTAGTCTCCTAGTCTAGACACCTGGAATACCCTATTCCAGGCACCCATACTCAATCCAGGCACCTGAATTCCCATTCCAGGTGCCCAAACTCAATCCAGGCACCTGGACTCCCCAATTCCAGGCACTTGAACTCACTCCAGATACTTGCTGTCCAAGCTGAAATGGGAGGGAAGGAGCGTCTTGAAGGATTTTGAAAAGTATTTCTACAAGAATTTTCAGAGAGAGAGTGGAGGGAAAATAGGGAGACTCTAGGTGCACCACGAAGCTATCCTGAGGGTCCATTTTGGACCTTTTATGCCTATATAATGCCCCTCCTGTAGACACCCCGATTTTTGAACCTAGGATATGCTCAAGCATCCCCAATGATGAGAACGAGCCAATCATAACTACCCGGAACTTGTGAAGATAGCTTGAATATGGTCAAAATCAACCAAACACCTCCAAATAACCCAAGAAAAACCAAGCATTGTTGAACCTAGTTAAGCCAAACAGTCTGCCACCAAGTAACTTGAGCGCTCAAGCCTTAGACCTTGAGCGCTCAATCTGTTGGGAGCACCTTGAGCACTCAAGCCCACGGCTTTGAGCGCTCAACTCTGAACTAGTCAGGAATCTGCAGAGTATCTCATCATGAGATTTTATGCAGAGTGGAGCGTCTAACCACTTCTATACGTATTTCACACGTATAATACACCCTACATTGTCCTAAAACTACACCTAAACTACACCTAGCATACAACCCACTTCCTCTCTCTCCTCCCTTCCCTCCACTCACTGCCTATATAAACCATCCACTACCCCTTGTTCAGGGGTTCACCATTTTTCTGCTCTACAGTTTCTACTTCACCCAGTAATCGTTCTCTCTCTCTCTCTCTACAAACCCACTCCCCTCCCACAGAAAATCATCTGTAAAACCACCTGTAAACACCAAATTCATCCAGTGTTCAACAATCAACCTCATACTCTACTCAATCCAAATTTCAAAAAAACTGATCAAAAGCTCAACAATCCTTCACTTCCAAACCCACAATCTAGTTCAACCTTCTAATCCAGTGAAAAAGGTAGATAGACAAGCAATTGTTGCTGTTTTGGTTCATCTGAGGATGACCAGTGTGTTCAATCAAGTTCTTTATACTTGAATTGAACACACAAAGGTCTAAAATTTGTTTTAAAACACTGTCGAAATTTGTAGTTGTAGCAGGGGTTGAGCGCTCAAGCCTCAGGCCTTGGCGCCAAGTCCACCTCGGCGGTTTCTACTTTGCTTGAGCTCTCGAAGCTTTATTCGGGATTTTGATCATCGTTTAACAGTTAAATTATGCTCATATAATCTTTATAACAACCTGTTCTTATTTTAAAACCATTCGCATGAGCATAGATTAACCATTTTATGATGATCAAGCTTTAAAACCTTTAACAATCTAGTATTTAAAAGCAAAACAGTGAATTTCTAGTTTCAGAAACCTTCATCTTATGTTTTACGGTCCTGAGAATCATTCAGATTTTGTTTTTAAGTCAAGAATCAGAAAGTCATGTAATGGCTTGAGCGCTCAATGCTATCCATTTGAGCGCTCAAGCTGTTCTTGAGCAGATTGCTGATTTTCGGACATTGTGATGATGGATTATGATTTACTGGAAATCAAATGAGTGTGGGGTTTTGCTTCTCTGCGTATGATCTGAATTCACTTCTTTCACATATTCCCAAACATTTCTTTTGTTTAAAATTGATGATTTTCTTCTTCTTTTTTTTTTATCGTTATTTATAAGATGAATCTGTTTGTTTTCATTTGGTTCTTCATTAAAAACATTTTATTGACGTTTGATCTTGTAAATAAAGAGTAAGGAAGGAATGGAAGTGCAAAGAATCACACGAAGTTAAACGGCGGCTTGGCTCAATCAATAAGGTTTGAGCGCTCAAACCGGTCTGAAGAGTTTGAGCGCTCAGGCCCTCATCTTTGAGCGCTCAATCTCCTTGCTGAAATCTAGATTATAAGCCAAATTAAGTTTCATGTTCATGATTTCTGGGTTGTGGTACAGTTTCTGTTGTGTTTGACCTCTGTAAATATTCGTTGTAATTTTTCTTTATTGATTAATCTTCCATCTTCATATAGATCATCACGCACAAGCATCCACGTTAAATTTGCATTATTTACTATGTTTTTATTGTTTATATGGTTCCCATCCCTAATTCCCCATTTTCGTGATTAAATTGAATTTCAAACATTTTTAAGAATCCCACGAAATATTAAGTAGAGACCGGTTAACGTACCGGGCGAGAGGGGTGCCGTAAAACCCTTCCCCTCTCGTAACCAAACCCCCGAATCCGAGAAATTTCTGGTTTCGCAGTGATCAGTAAAATCTTTTCAATGGGCGAACGAGTCATATTT
Source organism: Vaccinium macrocarpon (assembly GCA_022606695.1). Lineage (NCBI taxonomy): Eukaryota > Viridiplantae > Streptophyta > Magnoliopsida > Ericales > Ericaceae > Vaccinium > Vaccinium macrocarpon. The sequence goes on along the minus strand of CM040180.1, from coordinate 21,649,786 downwards.
TTATTGGTTTCTCGGATTCAGACCTCAAATCTGGGTGGCGACTCTAACAATCAATCTCTTTTCAAACACAAACTTAAACGCAATCTCCGTGGGCTGTCCACACCTCCCTTCCTCCATTTGAGAGGGGATCAGTTTTAACCCTCCCATTACTACTATTCTGCTGAAATCCACCCAAAAACTCTCATCACCAATCCACTTTTTCTTTGTTTTACCCATTTCTAGCCCATAAATTCACCTTACACCACTGTAAATCTTCATATTCCCATCATCCATCATTAAACCCTCAACCAAAGCACTTGTAATCAAGTTCCTTCTACTCCAGTAATTTATTTCAATCCATACAACCATAAAAATCACCCAACTTGCTATTCGAGTTCACAAATCAAGCTCTCAAGGTAGTTTTCCTACAAAAAAATGTTCAAATGGGCCCTGAGGGGACATTAACCAAGCTCTAGCTAGTTCCTTATACTAGATTGGATCTTGGAAAAGTCTTGAACATCACAAAAAGAAAGTTCATTTTGTGCAACTGCATCAATTCCAGGCACCTGGACCAATGCAATGCAGGCGCCTGGAGTCCTCCCCACCTCTTAAATGTTTTCAATAGTTCTTGTATTTTAGTCAGTTCATTAGAGTTACTTCATATCATTTATGGCACAGAGTAAGCACTGTCCATGTATAAAATCAATTTGGTCCATCCTATATCATACATAAAACATTTCAAGTCATAATTTTTCAATTATGAATCATCTTTTTAGATTTGATTTTTGGGGTTCATTTGGTTCACAATAGTATTAAACATTATTACTTACATGTACGGGTTAGCATCAAGAATAGCATTTGTCATTTGATCAAAACACGGATTGAAGGAAAATTTGTGCCTGATAAGTGTTCCAGGCGCCTGCATTGAAGGATTCCAGGCGCCCATAGCCATTCCAGGCGCCTAGAGTGTCCTATTTTAGGTGCCCACATCTACTCCAAGCGCCTGGATCTGCCTAATCTTGGTATTCAGAATACAATCCAGGTGCAGTTAGCGCAGTGTTCGTGGTTGGTTTCTGGATCTTTTCAAGGCAGCCTAAGCATGATTCATTGTAGTTTAAGTGTTTTATGCATAATATTCGGTCACTCATGTCACTAGCACAAACATCCACCATCATTACATTAATTTCATTAATGTGTTTACATGTTCTCATATGAATTTGTGATTAAAGTCTATTTAAATGATGTTTTCTAAAATCCCTTAAGCATTGAGTAAAGACTGGTGGCCATACTGGGTGAGAGAGGTGCTTTGAATTCCTTCCCCTCTCGTAACCTAGCTCCCGAACCCGAGAAATCTCAATAAAAGCAGGCCGGTAATATGTTTTCCATACCAAGGGCAAAAGAGTCATTTTCAATTGGTTTCTCTGGTATGGTCCTCAAACCCGGGTGGCGACTCTCATCAAATCAATCAAAATCATTTTCCGAAAACCGCAATTGTTTTCGCAGACTTTTCACGGGGTGTTCACATATGCGCATCCCAAGGCAATGTGTTGTATGTATAACCTCATGTGTTGTATGCACGTCTCAAGGATTTGTGGTTAATGTACATCCTTAAGCGTTGTATGTGCATCTTGAAGAATGCGCTGTATGTATATTCTCAAGGGGGGAAGTGAGTCTTGAAATGATGGAAAGCTGAATGTTGTGTTGATTTGGAGATTGATCCATGAGATGGTTAGAATTCAAAACTTGTGAGAAATGAAAATAGAACTCCATGATAATTAGGGAAACAAAAATGTATCGATCCTAATACAACAATAGTTTGGAAAAAGAGTTGAACAATGAGATGGGTAGAGTGCTGGGGTTAATTGAGAGAACGATTGCTCGAGGTAATTTTAACTGTGTTGAAGGTTATTCATTGAATCAAGTTATTTGATTCTTAATGTTGTACTGCCTTTATATATCAAATTGTGTGTTACTTGTAATGTAAGGGTTAACGGATATGAGTTTATCAGCTGAGCGTCATTCGCTCATGGTATTCGTGTACCCTGGCTTTTCATGCCAGGTATTGAAGACGGAATTGCAAGACAAGATGAAGATAAGGGTAGAGCCCACTAGAGGACAAAAGATGTCAAGCCCTAGATTCTGTACTAGTTACTGCTCTGTTCCTTTTTCAAAATTAGATTTCACGTTGTAATCTTGCTTAGTAATTAAACCTATTTTGTCAAGTTGGTGAAATCAAACTTTGCTTCCGCTGTTATTTCAGAACTTGACTTTTTATTTAATGGAATCATTGTAGAAAATATTTTATTAACGTGTCCGAAAGTCGGGCGTTAATAGTTGGAACGAAATGTGAAGTTTTGAAATGGTTTACTGAATCAAATATGGTTTTATGAAAGGATGCACAGAGCCCACAAAATATGACAGAGGGATCAATTCCCTATTAAAGACAAGTGGTTATTTTTTTATAAATGTTTGAACATGAAGAATTTTATGAAAGATACGGTATTTTGGTGAAATTGGATACTTGGAAACGCGTTTGACACATGACATGATTGGTAACGGTTAAGAAGAAATTGATGGACACTTGGGGGTTATTTTTGGAAACTGTCCTTGTTCGTTTAGTAGTTTTAGTTTAGTTTTGGAAAAAGGTGTAATGAGTGAAAAGAGATAAAGAGAGAAATGAGTGTAATAATTACAAAACAAAACTAAAACTATGAAACGAACAATGTAACTTTATTTTCTTCAATCTTTTGACAATATTTGAACTATGTAATAACTTAAAAATTTTAATATTTATGCATGTGGGTACAGGTACACTTGGTTAGAGATATCTTGAATTTTGACTTGAGAATTGTATATACTAACCTTAACTTTTCAATTATGTCTTTGACTGACCCTACGTGGATTGTATTTGTATTTTGATTATTAAAAATGAGGGTGTGACAAGTGTAATCCTATATGTTTTTCATTATATACAGTAGTCGATGTAACTTGTACTCCTTCTTAATTCAATACATGTGAGCCATGAATGTACTCAACATCACGAGAAAATTTTGGGTACGGATTGGGTACCAAGTTGGCAACACACATGGTACCATTATCCAATAAAAACTTGACAACAACTGTCCAACTCATAAGTCATCAGAAATATGCCACCTCAAAAGACAAGCTATTGAATTAACGGAGAGGAGACAAATGGTAGTTATCTTCTACTTTCTCTCTCTCCTTCCCCTACCCTATTTTGATGTTTTCGAAATAGTTCAAAATGAGTTTTGAATTTCAACATCTCCCACTGGTAATTCACTCGTGTATAAATACGAAACTCTTTCTATACTCCACTTGTTATTGAAAATTTAAAATCACCTTACAAGTTTGGGGGTAAAGAAGAATACAATGAAATTCACTTTTATGACCGATGAGAAGAGAACAGCAACCGACACCCAATGAAGACCACCGGATTTGACTTGTCCCCTCTCTCTCTCTCTCTCTCTCTCTCTCTCTCTCTCTCTCTCTCTCTCTCTCCCCCCATTTTCCTCTTCTGGGTGGGCTATTCTTTTGCCATATTTAAACCGAAACTCTGTCCAAAAACCAAAGGATCTTTATGTGTAGTTTTGTTGTATGAATTGTAATTACCGAATGCAGAGTATTATGTTTCACTCCAATTCTATTTTTCCTTTAATCTTCATTTTTTTTTTTGCCAAATTTAAGAAAGTGCTGAAAACGTGAGAGAAATGTTTCAATTAACGAAAAAACAAGATCATTCCATTTGATAAGCTACCATTACAAATCACTCCCATTAAACTTCTAAAGACGATCCTCCCATTGACATTTTTGACAAGCTAAAAAAAATATTCACAAGATTATCAACGGCATGACCCAGTCTCAAATGGAACTACAATGGAGATGGATCAAAAAAATAATCAACTTTACAAAACCAGATTTTTTTTAAGCAAACCCAGCACAAACAAGGTATTAGCAAAAAGAAAAGAAAAACTATTTTGATCCATATTCAACCATTCTATCTTGAAATCTTGGTCATCTTACAAGTTAGAACATAGAGGCGATCAACCTTTGTTCATAAACTGAGGCATTCTAGATTGTTAGGAGTATAATTGAGTTTAATTTAAGTTTGAATAAGTCTTTGTGTCTTTGTTTTATCCTACTATTTAGGAGTTTTTAGTACCTAGTAGAAGTTAGTTAGTTGAGCAAGTCTATATGAGTCTATTCCTATTTGTGTGCTTCCATTATCAGTTAATTCCTTTTTTTTTTCTCCATGTTTAGTTCATGTACTCCTCTATTTAAGTACTTGAATGTAATGAATAAAATTACTTCAGTTCCTGCAATTATCTACCTGAATTTATAACATTGGTATCAGAGCCACTGAGTGAAAAAAAGTGAGATAGAGAGTGGATATAGCAGCAGTTTTTCCCTTATTTGCAGCATCATAGAAGAACAATGGCTTCAGAGTGCAGCCAGCCATTCCACGCTTTGATGGTCACTATGATCATTGCAACATGGTCATGGAGAACTTCTTAAGGTCCAAAGAATACTGGACAGTGGTTGTTTCTGGAGTAGCAGAACCAGCTGAAGGTGTAGTGTTGACAGATGCATAAAAGGTGGAAATTGAAGAACTGAAGTTGAAAGATCTCAAAGCAAAGAATTATCTCTTCCAAGCTATTGATTGCTCAATCTTGGAAACCATTCTTTGCAAGGACAACACCAAGCATATTTGGGATTCTATGAAGAAGAAGTACAAAGGATAAAAAAGGGCAAAGAGGCAACAACTTCAAGCACTTCGTTTGGAGTTCAAAATGCTTCAAATGAAACCAGGAGAGTCAGTTACAAATTATTTTTCAAGAACGATGTCAATTGTCAACAAGATGCGGATTCATGGCGACAAGATAGTAACGTCACCATAGTTGAGAAGATTTTTCAATCCTTGACAACAAAATTTAATTTTGTTGTTTGTTCGATTGAAGAAGCTAATGATATCGATGAACTTTCAATTGATGAATTGCAAAGTTCTTTGTTGGTTCATGAGCACAAAATTAACCAACAGGAGAAAGAGGAACAAGCATTGAAGGCCTTAACAGACAATCACTCTACATCAAATAGAGTTGATAGAGGAAGAGGTTGGGGCAGAGGTCAAGGCAAAGGAGGCAGAGAAAACAATGATCATGGAAACCAACATCACTATCAACATCAAGAGAATCAGTTTCATGGAAGAGGAAGAGGATGTGGAGGTCATCACTCAACAACTTATAGGCCAAGATCAGCAGACAAGTCTAATGTTGAATGCTACAAATGTCATATGTATGGTCATTATTAGTCAGAATGTCGAATGAATTTGAATAGGCAAAGTGGAGAACGAACTATCTTTGCAAAAAAGAAAAAGAGGTGTCTCTTTTGATGGTGTGTTATGTGAAGGAAGAGACTCAACAAAACATATGGTATTTAGACATTGGTTGCAGCAACAACATGTGTGGAGACAAGAAGTTCTCGACATGGACAAATCTTTCCGCAACACTGTGAAGTTAGGTGACAACTCCATGGTTGTTGTTATGGGAAAAGGAAGGGTAACTTTCCAAACCAAAGGAAACACCACCCACACTATCTCTAATGTCTTTTTTGTGCCAGATTTAAAGACCAACTTACTTAGTGTTGGTTAGTTGCAAGAAAAGGGTTACGAGATTTCTATCAAAGTTGGGCTTAATTGCTCAAGTTAACATGACGACGAATCGTATGTTCCCTCTTTATCTCCACAAAACCACTCATTCATGCTTCTCGGCAAAGTTAAAGGATGTGGTCTGGCTATGGCATTTTTGCTATGGTCACTTAAACTTTGGTGGATTGAAGACTCTGGAGCAGAAAAATATGGTGATCGGTCTCCCTCAAATTGCAACTCCTTCTCAAGTCTGTGAAGATTGTGTTGTTAGCAAACAACACCCTAATTCATTCCCACAAGGAAAATCATGGAAAGCAAAGAAGGCATTGGAGCTTTTTCATTCCGACATCTGCAGGCCAATAACACCATGTTCTAATGGAGTTAAATGATATATAATTACCTTCATTGATGATTATAGTCGTAAAACTTGGGTTTATTTTTTGCAAGAAAAATCTAAAGCCTTTATATCATTTAAAAGCTATAAAATGCTAGTGGAGAAAGTGGTTGGCAACCCAATAAAGGTTCGTCGCACAGATCGTGGTGGAGAAGACAACTCACATGAATTTGCAAATTTTTGTGAGGCCCATGGAATCAAAAGACAACTTACAGCAGCTTATACGCCCTAACAGAATGGTGTTTGCGAGAGGAAGAATCACACTATATTGAATATGGTGCGAAGTCTTCTAAGAAAGAGTGGTATTCTGAAGAATTTCTTGCCTAAGGCAATTAATTGGAGCACTCATGTTTTGAATAGAAGTCCCACACTTGCTATTCAAAACATGACACCAGAGGAAGCATGGAGCAGACAAAGAGCGGCGATCGATCATTTCAGAATATTTGGGTGTGTAGCATATGCCCATATTCCAAATTAGAAGAGGAAAAAGCTTAATGATAAGGGAGAGAAATGCATTTTTCTCGGTGTTAGTGATCAATCAAAAGCTTATAAGCTTTACAATCCTAACACTAAGAAAATTCTTATCAGTCAAGACGTTGTTTTTGATGAAGAGGAAACATGGCCGTGGAATATAAATGTTGTTGAAGAACAAATTCCAACAAGTTTTGACAGAGAAGAAGATGATGGAAGTTTTGACGAAGAAAAAGGTGATGAAGCATAACAGTTCCAACAACAGCTTGTTCTAGTTGAGAATCCTCATAATGAAGCTCATCAATCCTCTAAAAACACAACAGTTGAAGCAGCAATCGGTTCACGTTCGCCTCGTGTTTGAAGAAGGCCAACATGGATTTCAAATTATGAGGTAATTGGAATTGATCAATATGATGATCCACTCATGCACTTTGCTCTATTTTTCATATTGTGACCCTACAGTTTTCAAGAGTGTTGTCAAAAAAGCGAAATGGCGGAAGGCTATGGATGCTGAAATTGTAGCCATCGAAAAAAATAATATTTGGGAGTTAACAGATCTTCGAAAAGGGCACAAAATAATTTGCGTAAAGTGGATTTACAAAACAAAGCTGAAGGAGAACAGTGAAGTTGACAAGCACAAGGCGCGTTTGGTGGTCAAGGGCTACAAGCAAGAGTTCGGTGTTGATTACAAAGAAGTTTTTGCTCCGGTTGCAAAGTATGACACAATCAGATTGGTGATCTCATTGGCAGCTCAAAACTCATGGCCTATCTTCCAGTTGGACGTGAAATCGGCATTCCACCATGGAGATTTGAAAGAATTGGTATTTATCGATCAACCTTCTGGTTATGTGAAACTTGGAAATGTCACACCCCAAAATGGAAATGAACGGCCGTGTGCCACGGGAAAACCCTTCGAACACGAAGCCTAAAATAAAATAAACCATAAAATACTAAATGATTGTTCTTTATTATAAAAAAAAAAAAAAACAAAACAATTGTCCCAACATAAGCATGGGGAAATACCATCCCTGAACCCAACAATAAAATTGTTCACCAATGATAACAGAAATGCAATTTACCAAAAAGGTTTAACAAAATGCGGATGCGAATAAATAAAATTATGAAACTGTGATGCAAAATCCTATAAAATTGTGATGCAAAATCCTAAGGAGTACAACACAAAAACTCCCCAAGAAGCCACAGAGTCCTCACCTATCAACTCGATTTGTCTGAAAATGATTTCGGAATAAATCTATCATCTAACAAGCTCAGTGAATAGCAAATCACGTATGGTAAATAAAGTTCTAGAGTTGAGACAAAAATAGATTACCATATAACCATAATTTGGTATACGAGGTGTGCATCAAAACAACAAGTTATACCAATAAATCCTTTTACCAAAAACCAGTCTTAATGGTGATCACAATACGATATCCAACAACAATGGGGAACCACAACCAATACCAAATAGTACCAAGTGCTAGTGAACAAATCTCTCAAAAATTGGATCCAATATCGAAACTTAGAGTCACCACGAGTAGGCAGCCCGTGGAACTTTTCCCTAAGAATGATCCGGCGAAAGTCACCCGTTGAGCATTAGGGTCACTGGCCAGAACATGGCCTCTTCCCTAATGGCCAGAGTCACCCACACACAGAGGATTAATTTCCCTAGACTTCTAATAATAAATGTTACCAATAACATCCCTCAGTTCTCACCAAAAAGATAATTTCGGAACAATAAATGGTTCCAACAAAATCCACTGTATGCCAATTTTAGGAAACAAATATAAACCATCATGTATTCCAATTAAACGATAAAGAATTTTCTAAAAGAATAAATTATGGGACACGGGGAGTTTCAAAAATATGTAACATACTTAACCACTCACTTGGGTCCGAAAGTAATGAACTCGAAGATGCAAAAGAGGTTAACGTGAACCAAAGAATCATGAGAATTAACTACCTAGTACAAATACTATAACACTGACTACCAAAACTAGGGCTACTATTAGCTATTAATATATCTAAAATCAAATCGTTAGGAGAGAAGCTACTATATCAACTCCACACACAAATTCCATAACTTATTCCTCAATCCCACCTCACGACAAGCACAGATCACCACCCAAACAAAACATAATCCCTTCGTGCTCTCTCTCTCTCTCTCTTAACACCACTACACGAAAATATACCACCAAATTAATTACTGTAATTCATACCTACTGCCCATACCAAGGACCAAGATCCGATTAGATGTAAATGAAGGATCGATTAACGAAAGAGGCAGAAGGAGAAAATAATACCTCAAAAGAAATCCCAAAGGAGAGCACTTCAAGACCTCTGTTGCTGCTCTCTTTCAATGGTTCTCACTTCTCATAATATAACCCTAATCACTGAGTATCTTTTAAGTTCAAGTCAACGTAACTACTCGCGAACAAAATATCCCTAAATTATAGCTAACTGACTAATTAGATTAATTAACGTGAATATGTAATATACACCGACAGCTTTTGAAACTTATTGACCTAATTCTATAATATTACACAAAATGATGGCTTATAAACACTAAAATTATGGTAGCACCAATTGTACTTTTAGTGCCTGCCAAAATAATTTTACTAGGCTGATCATGAACGCTAAATTTTAATGCGAAATTAATTATTAGGAAAAGAAAATGCAGGGCGTCACAGGAAATGAGCATAAAGTGTATAAATTAAAGAAGGCTCCATATGGATTAAAACAAGCTCCACGGGCTTGGTATAATCGTATAGAAACTTATTTTCTGAAGGAAGGATTTCAAAAATGTCTTTATGAACATACACTTTTCATGAAAATTGAAGATGTATGGAGAATGCTCATTGTGTGCTTATACGTAGATGATCTAATATACACTAGAAAATGATAGAATCATGTTTGAGAAATTTCAGAAGTCCATGATGGCTGAATTTGAAATGTCTGATCTTGGAAAGATGCGTTATTACCTTGGTTTTGAAGTGGTGCAATCTACTGCAGGAATTTTTATTTCTCAAAAGAAGTTTGTGCAAGAACTTTTGGACAGGTTTCAGATGAAAGATTGTAATTCAGTGAGTACACCATCGGAGTTTGGTTTGAATCTAACTAAAGACAATGGAGGAAAGAAGGTTGACAACACTCTCTACAAGTAGATTGTGGGGAGCTTAATGTACTTGACTACAACTAGGCCTGATATAATGCATGTTGTAAGTGTCATTAGTAGATACATGGAGTGTCCAATTGAGATTTATCTCTTTGCTATGAAACGAATTTTTCGGTACTTGCAAGGTACTAAGGAGTTTGGGTTGTTTTACAAAAAGGGAGAAAAGTCAGCTTTGATTGGTTTCACAGATAGTGATTATGCAGGAGATTCACAGGATCGAAAAAGCACATCTGGTTATGTTTTCATGATGGGGACATGAACTGTTTCGTGGTCATCGAAGAAGCAACCAATCATCACATTATCAACCCTAAAAGCTGAATTTATTGCTACAACAACTTGTGCTTGTCAAGCTATTTGGCTGAGGAAAATTCTAAAAGAGTTGCATTTTGGCAAGATGGGTCTACCCTTGTTTATTGTGACAACAGTTTAGCGATAAAGCTCTCTAAAAATCTTGTTTTACAAGGTTGAAGCAAGCATATAGATGTGAAGTATCATTGCTTGAGGGATCTTACGATTGATTGAGTCATTAACTTGATTTATTGCAAAAGTGAAGATCAAATTGCAGATATTTTGACCAAGCCCCTCAAGTTGGTGGTGTTTATAAAGCTACGAAGACTACTTGGTGTTTGTTCCATGGAAGATCCAATTTGAGGAAGGACAAGCGGAGATGGACTTGTCACTGGAGGGGATGGGCCAATGCATTACCCTTTCTAAACTGAATCTCTGTCGAGTTCTCATTTTAAGGGAGGGTGTTAGGAGTTTAATTGAGTTTAATTTACATTTGAATAAGTCTTTGAGTCTTTGTTTATCCTACTATTTAGGAGTTTGTTAGTACCTAGTAGAAGTTAGTTAGCTGAGCAAGTCTATAGGAGTCTATTCCTATTTGTGTGCTTCCATTATCAGTTGGTTCCTTCCATTATTAGTTAGCTCCTTATTTTTCTCCACGTTTAGTTCATGTACTCCTCTATTTAAGTACTTGAATGCAATGAATAAAATTACTTCAGTTCCTGCAACTATCTACTTGAATTTATAACACAAATTGCATCATATTGATCATGGGGATTGCATTATATCCAAAACTTGCACATGTTCTTCTCCAAAAAAGAAAAAAGAAAAAAGAAAAAAAATAGAGCCTCGATCAAGTTTTCCAGAAGATGAAGATGTTACTGGCCACCAATCTCTATATCTTCTCTCGCCGGCAGCTAGATCTTCAAATGTTTTATGTTTTTCTTTACCCACCCTTGGGTTTTTGATTTTAGTGACCCATTAGGTAGATATTGCTGGTCTGGGGAGGTTTATTTCTACTATATGGGTGAATTTCAAAAGAAATGAGAGAGAGAGAGAGAGAGAGAGAGAGAGAAGGCTAACAAAAAGGTACAAGGCCATACGTGAGATATGTAAACGATTTTGGTCTCTGTTACTTTTCAGATGGGTTAAGTGCTGAGGTGGAAGAGGTCTGACTCCATGTGAGTTGGACTGGTGCTGGCGAGTTTTTATTGGTCAAAGGTTACCACGTAAGTTGCCAAAGTGATATACCCTATTCGCACCTAAAATTTTCTCCAACATCACACTCAAAAAATCAAGTATAAGTCTCTCTTTTTTATGCTTTTCTTTTTTCTTTTTTTCTTCTTTTTTTTTTTCCTATTCTTGACTATCATGGTGGGTTGCGTTTTTTGTTGATTTGGCCGTATTGTATGGAGAAGACTTTTTTTTTTGTCACTCACTGAAACACGAAAGAAATTGAAAGAGTAAATCAGCTTGACACCCCTGAATTATACCTCTTTTACCCAGACACCCCCTAAACTAAATAACCCTACGAGAAGCCCCCTCGACTATTTAAAATTTTACCCCAAGACCCTTTTTGTCAACCTTCGGTCTCAAAACTCAAAGTTTCGGGTCATGTTTTGATGATCCAACCCTTTCACGTTGTTTAAAACATGTTTTTAAGGGGATCCACCAAAAGTCGGCTCAAAATATGACCAGGAAGTGCTTGATCCTAAGAGTTTTTCATATGTGAAAAACTCTTTGGATTAAGCACTTTCCGGTCATATTTTTAGCTGATTTCTTCCAAGTACACTTAAAAACATGTCTTAAACAACTTGAATGGGATGGATCATCAAAACATGACCCGGAACTTTGAGTTTTGAGATCGAAGGTTGACAAAAGGGGTCTTGGGGTAAAGTTTTAAATAGTTGAGGGGGCTCCTCGTAGGTTTATTTAGTTTAGGGGGTGTCTGGGTAAAAGAGGTATAATTCAGGGGGTGTCAAGATGATTTACTCAAATTGAAATAGAAACAAGGTACATTTTCCTATTTCCAAACTTAGTGCCACAGCATGGGTTTTCTGCATTCTAATTTTGTTGTCTGAGTTGGTTCTCCAACCAAGACCTATTTTTAATGTTCTTTTTCATTTTCCACTCTCTTAATTTTTTCCAAATTTGAGTTTCTCAGTGGGACAAGTAGTATTTTTATAGTTCCAAAAACCTAGTACTGGTAATCAAGCCCATGCTGGGTTGCTCAGCTTTAATCAAACACATCATAATTTCGAAATCATCAGCAAATGACTCGTACAAATTATTTAAGGGAATATATTTAGTGAATCTACGAGTAAAAAGGTCACATAACTCACGATAAAGATAAGAGTACAAAACCAAATGTACTAAAAATGTAAAAAGGGTGCACGGGGACCCACTTTTGGATCCCACACGAGTGATCCGAACCGTTCATTATTCTTAGAACAATTTTCCGAGGCCCCCCACAAAATTTTGACTCAATCGGAAGGTTAGAAGTGCTCGAACAGTTCAGATCACTCGTGTGAAACTCAAAAGTGGGTCACCGTGCACCCTCTACACATTATCTGTCCATTTGGTTCAATATGGGTAGCATTGTCCCATAACTCAAGAACTCATGCGCGACCAAAGCAGTACCTAAGATTTAGATATTTATGGAAAAAAAAAAATGTTTACCCTCACACCCTCACCAAAAGAGGGTGAACAAAACTCTCCCTGTGATTAGTTGAAATGGTTTGGGGTCCACCAAAAATAGTGTGGATCTATCACAAAGTGATGTCATGCTTACCAAAAAGTGTATTACTTCCATAGATCTCACATCATTTCAACCAATCATTGTGAGAGTTTTGTTTACTTTATTTTGGTAAGGATGAACAAATTTTTTTCCGATGTTTACAGGTAGTGGACGGTATTTTTTTTTCACTCTTCAACTCTATGGAGTAGTATACACTAGCACCTCAATTTGGTTTATTTTTGTCTTTATTCACAAAACTTTAAGTTTGGCTAATAATTTTATACTTTTTAGATTCCTCTCGTCGAGACAAGCCAAGAAACCTCAAAAAATCGACCGAAAACTAACAAATGCAAAAAAAATTTGAATAAGGACAAAACCAAATAATCCAATAAACCAAAAAACAAAATTTAGCCAAAGCACCCCTTTGGGGCTACCTTCCTGGTTGCCATTTTTTTGAATCAAGGCAAAATAACTCACTCATCATGGGGCTAATTTCTTGGGTGCCATTTTTTTGAATAAACACGTTGGAGGTCAAGACAAGTAATACCTGGTTTGCTGATGAAGATGACTTCAATGGAGGTGAAGATGGCAAAGGTTATAGCCTGTAGGGCGAGGGCGAAACTGTATGTAGTGCTTTAGGTGAGCACTACAGACAGTATAGGGGCAGAATTTTAAGTTTTAGAACTATGAGGACCAAAGTAAAATTTGGGTCTCAAAATGATTAACCAATCCCTCTTCCCTATACTTTTCTACACCAATTTGAATGTGCATTTAACAACAGCTATAATCTTTATAGACATCAATGCTTACACACCAATTGCTTTCTTCAAAAAAAAATTTAGGGTCTATTTGGAACATGTGGAAGGCAAGGAAAAGTGAGGGAAAATAAAATGGGAGGAAAGCGAGAGGAAAGTGGGAGGAAAATTTCACTATTTACAATACTAAAATTTTTTATTTTCTCTTTTCTTTTCCTCCAAACCAAACAAGATGAGGAAAAAAAAATTAATTTTCCTTTCTTTTCTCTCATTTTCCTCAAATTCCAAACTCATTCTTACTCTATTTTAATGAGGTTACATCTACATGATATATTTGAGTATATTGAAACTTCAACTATATATTTCTCGTCACAGACGTTGATAATTAACTACTCGTGTGCTTGATTTACGTACTATGTTTTGTATGGAAGATTAAGTTTGTGATTTTATCACAACATGCAAGTTTGTTACGTCTGTAATGTCATTCTTTATAAAGTTTAAAAAATTAAAAAGTCATATTTTCTTTACAAAATAAAATTCTAGGAGTATTTTCTTGTTAATTAGTATTCCCTCCGTCCTATTTTAAGTGAGTACTTTGGAAAACGTGTATTTTTTTGAATATTAAAAAATGTACTTTCGTATAATATTTTTAAAATTTTTTGCACCAAATTAAAGTACTCATGAGCACTTTAATTTGGTATAAAGAAAATTAAAAAATTATATAGAAAAATATGTTTTTCAGGGATTTGAAATTGCACGTTTTTCAAGGTACACAGTTAAAAAGGAACGGAGAGAGTATAAGGTTTGCTAACATTTTGGTGTGGGTCTCAATCAAATCTTTAGAACAAAATTCAACCGAGAGCCATCAACTAAAATCAAAATCCTCCATATATGACAACAAAACAAGGCAATATAGCCCTAGGATTAAACACGTACAACTCATCCAAATTGGAGTAAACTCCAGTGCTGGTAGCTCCAGCCACCGAGTCATACTCCTCCTCCTCCTCCTCCTCCACCACGTTCTTCCTCACCCGTCCGGCAATCAGCCTACAAACCAACATCGCCCTTTTATTTTCCTCCGCCCCCTCAGCACTATCATCCGCCTTCCCACTCGTCGCCGTCGTCAAAATCCCTTTTCCGGCCACTCTGAACCCATTCTTAATAATGCTACAGATGTTGCAATTGGGGATGGAACTGCACAGATTTGAAGAGCCATTAAGACCTAAGGAGCAGAGGAGAGTGGTGGAGTGAAAGCGGAGGAGTTCGTTGCCGTCGGCCACGCAACGGGGGTGTTTCTTTGTGGATTTGGATTTGATGGAGTCGCGGTATTCCTCGAATTTCGCGATTGTTTTGGGGGTGTTTTGGACTTTTAGGATGCGGTCGATTTTGCAGACTGGGGTTTGTTTTTTGAGCCAGCTTGATTGGAATATAATCTCCACTATGTTCTTGCTTGTGTCTTCCGCACCCAATTCCGACACTGTCAATTTCCAAAACATAAAAATAAGGACAGTAAACTAATGGGTCAATAGCTACCAAAAAGGGGTTAAGACATCTCATCAGCCTCAACAAATTTTGGACTAAATTTAACCACAAAAATACTTTTTACAATTTAGCAAGTCACTTTATCAAAAATTCAAAAAATTAGACTCTCTATCCAAATTTTACTTTATTAAACTATTCCCCCTCAAATCTATAAAATAAAATAAAAATTCTCCCTAAAAAGTTTAAATTGTTCCGGGGTGCAGTGAACAGTGATGCATGGGAAAAAAAAAAAGGCTAACCCATGAACAGTGACGTTACCCAATTGTAAAGTTACTGTAGCAAAACTATAAATTTTGCAAATTAGCCAAATATTCGTTGAGGCTGATTTTGGAGTGTTTTTTTTTCACTTTGACTCAATAAAATAACCATTTTGGCAAAATAGCAAGCCACATGAGGATGCTCTAAGTTCAATGGTTAGAAACTTGATTTCCTATAGCTCCACTGAGGCTAAACACACTTATAACACCACTCATACTTGGTGAAATTTTAGTTGCGATCTCGATATAGGTGCGGTGAGGTTCCAATTTGAAGATTATTTTTTGAGTAACCATGGGAAAAATCATTATTATTATTATCTGATTGATTTGATTTTTTCAAGGCTATTTAAAAAATGAAAATGGCTATAATACACATCCTCTATTTGGGTATGTATCATATGCACTTTTATAAAGTTACGAATCGATTAATAAAACTTACAAATTTTAATAGAAGTTACGAATTCTTTGTACAAAAGTTACAAGACACACTAAATGTTTTGAATCATAGAAAATGTTACAAATCATACTTTTGAAATAGTTACGAAACACTAAAAAATGTTACGATTGTCAATGAAGTGACATAATATGGACCATACAATTGGTGCATATTGTACACACCTTTAAGAGATGTGTATTATAAAATTTTCCTTAAAAAATTATCATAAATTTATGAACGGCTCCGATCACTAGGAAACAAGGTATGAATCGTAATCATCAAATGCAAGTAGAATAGCAGTATGATATTACTACTACCATTTCTATATATATTCCGCTACAACGTTAAAGAGAATAAGTTATTTCCACCGCCGATGAAAATAAAAGTTTACTCCAAAATGATTGCATTGCGTTATGTGTCCAAATAGTAGTCCAAAATAGTAAAATATGGACATATAACACAATACAATCGATTTGAGAAAACTTTTGTTTCCACCGTAGAAATAATTTAAAGTCAAAGTTAAAGTGGGAGTGTACGGGTGATTCATATAATGAAGGGTAAATTACACTGACCTCCCCTGAGGTTTTTGACTTGCATACTAACCACCCCTACTTTATCTGAAATAACACTGACCTCCTCTGAGTTTTATATTTTAGTATCAAAAGCACCCTTCTGTTACTTGGCCGTCAGTGACAATACCGGGAATTGATGAGGTAAGCCATTAACCTTTGTTGAACTCCCAAAATAGCCCTTGACACTAGTTACAATCTAAATGCAAAATGCTCTTCTTCTTTTTTTTCTAAATAATGATCATGCATGAATACTTAGAATATGATTTATTGGTGGGCAATTTCTATAAAGAAAAATAAAATGAATTCCCCATTTGACTTTTGTTGTTAAAAAAAAACGTCATTCAAAAAAATTAAAAATGAAACCAAGATAACAAAACATGAGAATGCTACCAAATATACATGTCTTTAATTCAATTTTTTGTTTAACAAATGAATGTGTCCTAGTTCATAAAGTACATCAAATAAGAGTATAAGTAAATCATTTTCAGTTACTTTGCATCATTTGGGTACTGAATTTTCTACTAACACAATAGAAAATTTGTGACGTAGAAAATTCTGCTACTTATGGTGTTGTGATGTACAAAATGGTAAATTTTCTACTATATTAGTATAATCCAAAACTAGTGTCAAAGACTATTTTGGAAATTCAATAAAGGTTAATGGCTTATCTCATCAATTTTCGATACTGTCACTAACACCCAAGTAACAAAAGGGTGCTTTTGATACTACAATATAAAACTTAGGGGCGGTCAGTGCTATTTTAGTAATAAAAGGGTGCTTTTGATACTAAAATATAAAATTCAGGGGAGGTCAGTGCTATTTTAGTAACAGAGTCAGTGTTATTTTAGATAAAATATGAGTGATTAGTGTATAAGTCAGAAACCTCAGGGGAGGTCAGTGTAATTTACCCTATAATGAAAGGATCATTGGGATATGCGTGATGAGCATCGAAATAAGAGAGGAGCCAGGGCAATCAATGGGTCATGGTGGGTATTGAAACCGAGGCTAGACGGGTCAGTCAGACTGACATAAATGGTTTTGTTGAAAGGAAATGGAGAGTGCAAGATAGAAATACAGTATGTGGATAATACGGAAAAAAAAGTTGAGAGTGTCTCGATTTAATTAAACAGAATGTAAAAATTATTTATAAAGTAGTTAAATGTTCTCAACTAAAAATAAAATAAAATAAAATTTCTTTCACTATTTGTTTATTAGATTAATTTCAAACTAATATTAGAAAAATTATTGTTGTTTCAATTCCAATGACACTTCAAAAGTCTGGAATAACGTCAACATCTTATTGCATATATTTTGTTGCTTACTTTTATAGGGTGGTGTATAAAAACTTTCCATATTAAACCTTATTAGTTTTGTTTTTAGAATTTGTGTGGTCAATCCATAGTATTATGAGTATATAAGAAAGATCCATGAATTGCCTAATCAAAATTGGATAACCAAAAGTTCGCGTACATGTTTTGGTTATCCATTTTAGAAAAGTTCTTAAAGTTAAGAATGTCAAAGTCACATATCATTGGTGTTTTGTCCATAACTAAAAATAATGGAACACCTCCATCACTTATTCAAATGATAAACAAAACTTGCCACATTACTTTTTCAAACTACAAAAAATAGTTTTGAAATTTTTTTAAAAAAATATTTTGAATTTTCTTTAAGTACAAAACGGTTTTAAAAAAACAGTTTTTAAAAATAAACTTCTGAAAAAAACAGTTTTTAAAATGAACTTTTGAAAAAAAAAACAGTTTCTTTTAAAAAGAACTTTTGAAAAAACAGTTTTTAATAGGAATTTTTGAAAAAAAAAACAGTTTTTTAAAATGAACTTTTGAAAAAAACAGTTTTTTAAAATAAACTTTTGAAAAAAACCAGTTTTTTAAAATTAAACTTTTGAAAAAGAAAAAAAAATTTAAAATTAAACTTTTGAAAACATTGTTAAGAGAGGAGAGAGAAGGTTTTTGTCATTTTGTGTAATGGTGGGTTTACTTGATTGGGTAGATGTGGGGTCCATTAAATTTGGTTATTGGCAAAAGGTTGCTAGTTTTGGTTATCCAAGTGACAAAATTTGCTTAGTTGCTAAGAGGTTGCTAAGTTTGGTTATTTCAATGTGAGCACTTTTTTAAACAAACATTGCTAACTTTAGTAACTTTTTGGTTTTGGTTATGCCAATGTGGATACTCTAATACAGCTACAACGCGAATGCCTCATATGTAGTAATATTTACCTTAAATATTTTCACACCCTTTTTTTTTGGGATAAAACTCTCCTTTTTTTTTCTTTTATTGAAATTTTTATGTGTAAAAATATCATTTAAAGACAAAAAAGGGATTTTGTTTATTAAAAAAAAAGGGTTTGAAAATCACTTGCCAAATTATTTTTGTTTCAATCAGAGGTATACCCTCCTGATTCCTCTCCCCTCACCATACAATGTAAGGGATGGAGGCATGCATGATGCATCCCTGTTTCATGTAATGCCAAGAGCTATAGTTAATTGGTCAAGAGATAGTTTGAGCAAAGATTACATGATTGTATGGACTAAAAAGAGCATAATGAAACTTGTTACTATTGAAATTTGAAATTAGAGAACAGGTAAAGAAAAAAAAACAGAGCGTAATTTTGGGAAGGGAAAAGAGATGAGATATGGTGAAGGAAATGGTATTTTATTACCTGCATGCCTAACAGCCTGATGAAGCTCCAAATTCTCAGATTTCGTGAAAATCTCCCCACAATGAGGACAAGAGCAAACACTAGATCTGTGAGAAGGGTCTCTAGTGATCCCAAGAACCGGATCAACCACCATTCTGCACTCATAACACCCAGAAAACCTCATAAAAGGCATCCCTGATCTGAAAGATCCAGCAGCAGCAGCAGAGTTTGAAGAAGAAGAAGAAGAAGAAGAAGAAGAAGGAGAAGAAGAAACAATAGACCCAGTACTCTGTTCACTGATTAGAGGAACTCTCCCGGATCTACTTGATCCATTACCTGAACCCTTCGAAGAAAGAATCTTCTTCTTGTTTTCCTCAGGGGACGATGATGATGATGCCTCGGCCCTGTGCATTACCTTTGTGTTATTACATATAGAGCCAGAACACTTCATTTTCTTTGTTTTCTTGTTGCTGTTTTCTTCAAACGGTACTTGTTCTTTTTTCTGGTTTTCTACTTGTGCTTGGAGGTGTTTGCAGGAGAGGATGCTTCTCAAAACTGCCCAAGATTGTTGTGGCTTTTCTTGTTTTGGGGGATTTTGGTTCTTGTTTTGGTGGATTTTCGTATTGCTTGTGGTTTTGGCCATTGGACGAGAAATCTAGGAGGGTGGATGTTTAAGAGGAAACTGATGGGTATTTCAGGATTGGGCTCTGTGTTGCTAGTTGCCACTGAGAGGGACTGTAAAATTTTGGGAGAATGGACTGCCCCGAGACCCCAACTATAAACAGGTTGGAGAGTGTGACTTCCCTAGTCACTTAGTGACGTGGATTAATGAAAACGCGAGCGCAAGTGTTTTTTTTTTTTTTGTATAAAAATATTTTTCGAAAACATTGCAAACTAAGGCCTGGTTTGAGTGAATTATGAAACTTAGTTTTTTTTATTTTTTTTAGTTTTTTCCTTATTCAAAAAAAAATTGCATTTGTTAGTTTTCGGTCGATTTTTTGTGTTTTCTTGGCTTGTTTCGACGAGAAGAATCTAAAAAGTATAAATTATTAGCCAAACTTAAAATTTTGTTAATAAAGACCAAAAATAATCCAAAAAACCCAAAAACCAACAAATGCAAAAAAAAATAATCAAATAAAGACAAAACTAAAAAATTAAAAAATTAGTTTTTTTAATTCACCCAAACCAACCCTAGGAGTAGTAAACTGTGCGACAGAGAGAGGATTGAGATTTCCCGTGTATAACAGGAATTGAGTGGGAAACAGAGTGTCTTATCGAGAATGCTTCATAAAAATCCAAGGGATAACTACACTTTGGTTTATAGTACTATATCTTAGAAGATAAAATTTCTTTTGATTCATAAAATGGGTACCGATTATTTGTTTGAATATCAAAAGATATATACATAAATTCCATTATTTGTCCATGAGTGGGTACCGTTTTTATTGAATATCAAAAGCCTCCAAACTACCAGAGTAGTTGGAAAATAATTTTAAATCTCTGTTTGAGCTTAATAGTAATGTTACATTTTAAGATCAATTAGAAGTGCTTGTAACACCATATGGAGTTAGACTACTTAGCCTAGTTTGGCTAAATCCAAAAAATTGGTTTTTTATTATTTTTTATTTTATTCTTATTCAAATTTTTTTTGCATTTATTAGTTTTCGGTCAATTTTTTTGTGATTTCTTGGCTTGTCTTGATTAGAGGAATCTAAAAAAGTATAAAATTATTAGCCAAACTTAAAATTTTGTGAATAAAGACGAAAAATTTAACCAAAAAATCGGTTTTATAGATTATTTTTCGTCTTTATTCACAAAACTTGAAGTTTGGCTAATAATTTTATACTTTTTAGATTTCTCTTTTCGGGACAAGTCAAGAAATCACAAAAAATCAACCGAAAACTAACAATTGAAAAAATTTTTTTAATAAAAACAAAACAAAAAAAATCAAAAAACCAATTTTTTGGATTTAGCCAAACCAAGCTCTAGTTCCACCTGCGGGGAAAAGCTGATTAATTTGATTCCTTTTGCCTCAAAGTCATAAGATGCCCACATGCGCTGTACTGAAGAGCGGCACTTTAATTAACCAAAAAAAGAATTCACACTCATCCCATGACATAGTACATATAGTATTTACTATTTATGAATCCATTAATTCATATAATTCAAAGGGAAATGCTAATCCGTTAAAGGTATAAAAAAATACATTTTAAGGGTACAAAAAATACATTTGTACATTAAAGTACATTTTTAAAGTACAAATGAGTCACAAGTGTATTTTTTTGTACTTACATCCGTTAACAAAACCCTAATTCAAATGCCCAAAAATAGGGACTTCATCGCAAGATACGTGAATGAACCAAAACTATCAAAATCTAAGACACAAGTGAGCACTAACAGGCTGAGATACTTTACAACGCGTACAGCCAAGGCAAACCAACATGATGTGTCAGCATAGGGTTTGTTGAGGATCTAGTAGTAGAGGAACCCGAAGGGAAATACATCTCAATCTAGCTATAAGCAGAAAATACAGATGAAATCATCGACTAACACCCACGAATAGAGAAAAACCCACACATGGGAAACAAACACAAAAGAACAACTATTTGGCAAAGAAAATAAAAAACCTAGTCATCTTATCATCGGACTTGCCACTTCTATACATATATCTTATTCACCGGAGAAAAACTTATCTACTCTCACTACTCCTCAGAGGTGGAGAAGAGAAAGTAGTTCTAGAGCAAGAGGGGGAAGGTGGAGGAGGGGTGGGTTTTAAAGAGGCAAATGGAAAGGGGAGGTGGAAGAAGCAAGACTGGATCAGAGAGGGAGGAGAAGAAGGGTGGTTGACAAAGAGAGGGGAGCTGTGGAAAGTATAATGAAGAGAGAAAAAAAATTGAAATCAATTTGTAGATGACCATGATATTAAGCTAACCTAGTTGAAGTACTAGAGTGTTATGAGACGTTGATAAAATGATGGTCACCTTCTTAATTTTCATTGCCTTTCACTTTGTCTATAACTCAAGGGACTTGTGCATTGGTTGAAGTTATACTGAGGAAAAGATAATCAGAGATAATAAAAATAAAAATAAAAATAAAAAGAAAGAAAGGATGAATATTGAATAAGATATCCTTTCTTTTCCTTCCTCCTAGCTTTCCCTTCATCATTGATCCTTTTCTATCTCTCCTCCTCCATCATCTCCAACCTTTGGTTGCCGGTTGTTAGTCATTGTGTGTGGCCATCGTCCTAGTTAGCAACTCAAGGTCACCAGAGATCTATGGCTCATGATCATGGTGGTTCTGGCGGAGACAAAAATGGGATGGTTCTTGATGTTGCGGGGCTTTTTTATTTTAGTTTTTTAAATTTTTTTTATTGAATTTTCATCGAAGCATATGGTGAAATGTGTATTTGATCATTTTGATTTTTCTTTTGTGCTTAGGAATGCGAATAGGGTGACTCATTCTTTGGTTAGGAGAGGTTGTGGTAGCCCGGTGCCTATACCTAGGTAGCCTAGGGAGGCTACCCTCCTTTGTGGCTTTCTAGTCCTATGATTAAGAATGGATTTTACTTCTAGCTAATTAATGTGGGTATCTTTTGTTTCCTATCAATGATATTAACATTTTGAAAAAAGAAAAAAAAATCGTATAGATGGATTGTGTGAATTTGTGAAATGGAGGATGCACATTGTGAACTATGATGCTAAAATTTGGAAGCAAAAAGACGTGTGTATTGTTAGTTGAGGGGTTATGACTAGCATAGACTGGGTATGTGAATTGTGAATTTGGAGGTGTGAATTTGTGAATGGGGATTTGAATTGCTGGTGAGTTGTATAAAGGGGAGTGTGAATTTTTCAATTAAGGTATGAAAATTGTGGATTGAAGGGTAGTGAATTTGTTAATGAGAGAATGTGGATTATGAAGTATGACTTATGACCTATGTAGGGATGTGCATTAATCGTGAATTGGGGGAGTGTAGTTTTGAATTTGGCTATGTAAACTACAAATTAAAAGGTGCGACCAATGAGTTAATGACAATGCGGGATTTTGGAATGGAGAGGTGCTTGAATTGTGTAAATGTGTGTGTGAATTTTGAATTTGGAGGGTTTAAACATTAATTTGGGGGTGAATTTTGATTGGGGATGTATTTGTCAACACGGTAACAAACTTTCATTGATGAAAAAAGGGGGCATATTGTGCATTAATTGTTAGAATGAGGTGTAATCAATTTTTTTAGTTCACCTAATCTCATATTCAAGATAGATATTGTTTTATATAACTCAATTCATAGGTTTCAAAATATATATATTTTAAAAATCGGATATGTAAATCAAATGGATGTTATATAAAAATTTGAACATGTTATTATTATTATTATTATTTGTACTCTTTTATCAATATTTAAATGTTCATGAGAATAGAGAGATAGGAAAAAGCTAATGAAGACTAGATATTTTGATATTAATGAAACATGGGGCCATTTGTTATGGGTGGTGCTAGCAATTCTAAATATTTATTGATATTCTTGGAAACATGGGTCTCGTCACTTGCCACATAACACCTATGGAGTATCAATTTGTCTCTTTAATCAACAGAAAAAAAGAGTAATTAGTCCTACAACAATGACCATACATGAATTGGATACACACAACAATGCTCTATGAGTGTTAACTAATACTTAATTTAATTGTTTAGATGCATACAGAGAAATATTGCATGAACATTTGAAATACATATTCTAGTGAGAGTTTGTGTGGCATTCACCTTATGCATGTGCAGTTTATAAGGAATGAATTAAAGCATCTTGAACTCATACTTTACATTATCTTCATTTTTACCTCTATATTCCTTTTTCAGAGGAAAATGAAGTTCCAACCCATACTCCAAAATTCTCCTCCATTTGGAAAGATGAATGTGGAGGATGAATGTCACGCCCTTGAATTTATAACATAATTAAATAACAATGTTCCCAAAATAGTAGTCAATTCTTCAATAAGTCAAAGTCTAAGCATTATCATAAGTCAAAGTCTTACCTCACCCTAAGTCAACGGGAACCCATACCTTGAATACATCGTTAATAAAAGTATCAAGTTATTAAAGGTTTTCCCATAAGTCAAAAGAGATAAATGAATTATGAAGTTACAAAATCATCTTTGCAACAATATAAGGTTTCCAAGATGATACACAGCAATAAGCTTTCAAAACATGCACACAATCCAAGCATCCAACTTCATGATCTACGTTGCGTACCAGAAAAATGATAGGGTGAACTCACTAGCCCAATAGGAAAATTTTCTACTCACACTAAGGGTTTGTTTGGAACATGTGGAAGAGAAAGGAAAAGAAGGGAAAATAAAATGAGAGGAAAGTTAGAGAAAAAGTGGGAGGAAAATTTTACTATTCATAACACATAAATTTTTTATTTTCTCTCCTCTTTCTCTCCAAATCAAACAAGAGGAGAGAAAAATTTTAACTTTCCTTTCTTTTCTCCCATTTTCCTCAAGTTCCAAACACACTCTAAAGTTATAGAGAATGAAATGTAGATATGGGAATGACAATCATGAATAAAATAGGCAATGGATTCTACAAATGAATCAATCAAATATCAAAAGTCCACAAAAACACCCAAGTGTCCAACCAACCCATTCGTTAACTGAATTATTCTGAATGAAGAGGAAGCTGTGAAGACAGTCTCAAAGATAATTGGGGAGGATTTCATGGGAGATGATGGTGATGTGACTAGTAACATCATGGTTCCAAATGATGCAGTGGAGGATGGGATTTTGTAGCTGTTGAAATATAAAGATTCTATCTTGGAATATTAAGGGGTTAGGAAAAAGGTTAAAAGAAGGAAACTTAAAAAGCTACTCTCAAACCCTAGCAACCAATGGTTGGTTCTCTCTTGACGGGTTCGATTCTTGGGTCAATGTGGTATGCTTAATGGCATTGTGGAGATGTGGGTTTGGGGCAGCGACGTTATCTTCTTGGGGCAGGTCGGCTGCTATGGAGGTTTAGGGTTCTATTCGGTTTGGGCTTTGGCCCAAATTAGTGGTTTTTGTGCCCTATTGTAATATCGGGGTTTATAGACTTATTGGGTCTGGATTTCAGCCCTTTTGTTTGGCTTTGTACTAGTGGGTGTGCTTTTTTTTTTTTGGGTGTTGGGTTTCGACCTTTTAGGTGTGTTTGTCTCATCGGGGTTTCTTGATTGGCTCCTTGCTAACCGTTGTTTTGGGTCTCGGATTGTGCAACTTGTGCTTTGTTGCCTTCCCTTGCCCCTATTAATTTTGTATGTGTCTTCATTCTCCAACCTACCATGTCTTTCATTGCTTTTCACATTAAAAACTTATTCACAAAGTTAATCTCTTGTTTAAATAGGGATTTATACCTCTGTTAGATTTCGTGGGGCTCCATTCACCCTTGCTAAAGTTTACATTCTCCTTTTTAATTATCAAGTGTTTCCCATGTGTACATTGTTGTATAGGAGAGAGAGAGAGAGAGAGAGAGAGAGAGAGAGAGAGAGAGAGAGAGAAATGTAAGGGTTTTAATTAACCCCATCACAAAATACTTTTATTTAGGTTCAAATACTATTTTGGTCCTTGACAAATGGCACGATTTCAAAATCATCCTTATAAAAAATTTGGTTTCAATTTCGTCCTTCTAAGAAAATAACGATTTAATGTTACCCTTGTTGTCTAGTGGGAGACGGAAAACGATGACATGGACTAAGAGAGTCCATGTCAAAACTCCACATCCCCCAAATAAGTAATAACCCAGATCTTCCCCCTTATTCTTATTTCCTTCGATCCCCTCAAAATCCTAAATTGGGTAGCCCCAAACCAAACCTAACCCACACTTCCCAATCCCAAACCCAGATCATCCCCCCTCCACCTAAATCACACAATGTCTTCAGGGTCTTCTAGGTCAAGCCAAAGTGCGAGTAAGAGACTGCAGACACCCCAATTCGAGCACTTGAAAATCCCCGACCTTCCCGAGGATGAAACATGCCTAAAAAAGACACGCGGAGCTTGATTAATTGCTTAGAAACCCCTCCAAAACCTCTTAAAAATAAACTAAAGCTTGCACCACCTTCTAGTACATTCAAAACCCTTTTTATTGATATAGAATACGTTCCAATCTATTTGAAAATAAGGGAGATGCGCGTGTTTTACTAAAATGACTTGTTTTTCCGACCTCTTGAGGGTAAAATGGTCATAGATTTTGATGAACAAATCATCATGGGCTCAAGCCACTTGGGTTAGAAAATAGACTCAACCACTTTGCCAATGCTTCAAACCAAGCGCAAAACGGAGTTCGGTAGCACCTGGAGCAGCCCCTCGATGTTTGATATGGTGTGTAGTCTCCAAGTCCAGACGCCTAGATGGGCGCCCATACTTCATACTTTGGGCGCCCACACTCAGTCTAAGTGCCCAGACTCTCCAACTTTAGGAGCCCAGAAGTACTTCCAATAAGCAATTTTTAGCTGGTTTTTTTATGAAACCATGGACTCCTCCTTCGCATTATCCCACTTTTTTTCACTCAAAACTCCCTCCAACAAATTATCCCTCCAAATTTTAAGTTCAAAATATACTTTTCCTCTCTCACCCAACCAAAACCAACTCATTTTCACTCAACAAATACCCCCACTCATCTTCATTCAAGGAGGATCAAACCCACCACTCCACGTAGTTGTTACTCTGTCCATTTTAGTCGAGAAATTTCGTCCTAAATCACCCATACTATGTTTCCTATCTTCTTAACCAACAAACCCACTTCATCATCATCTAATCAACCAAAATAACCTCACCTCCTTGATCAACTCATATCCATCACCTATAATCACACACTCATAGCTCTAATAGTACAAAACTAGTTCATGCATCCTTCAAAAATAGCCCCAAACTTTGCATCCAAGCTCAATATTCAAGCATTCAAGGTAGTTCAACTACCTATAAGTGTTCAAAGGGTCCTTTAAGGGACACCACATAGTCTTAACTAGTTTTTAATACTAATTGAAGCCTTGGGAAGGTCAAGAGTGCAACAAAAGAGCCCAAGGCTCTGCACCCATACTGAGTATGGCCTAGTATGGGTGCCCAGATTCAGTTTTCTCCTTTGTGTTTTTTTTCTTTTGAGTAATCATTCATGATCATCTAAGTCATTTATATGCTGTTTGAGGTTGGTGTTTAAAGAGAATGATCCAAATACCCATTTTAAAGTGTATTTTGAAGCATTTTTTTTAGGATAAGACATGTTTAATAGAAGATTTGTGGGTTAGATATGGGTTGCATGAGGTTCTTTACCTATTTCAAGCATTGTTTGAAACATCGCAATAGATGGAAGAGAGTTTTCGAAGCCACCCATACTCATTTTAGGCATCTTTAAGGCACCCACTATGAGTCTATGTCATGCACCTTTCTTTTAAGCATAAAACCTTCTTGTTAGCTTCCATGAGTGTTAAAGATCACATTCCTTGCATGAAATCAGTTTGAGTCCTTTTCATTCCTCCAAAAACATGTTAAAACCATGGTTTTCAAGCTTGATTCATCTCATAAACATGGTTTTGGGAGACAATCAGAATTAGAGAGGCTTAAAACACCATTTGGAGAAGGAACAAAGATCAGAAGATGGTTTGCACATAATCCAAAACCTTTTTTGGGCACCCGGACTCCCCTTAGTGTGGGCGCTTGGACTGAGTATGGGCACCCGAATTTCCTATTTATGGGTGCCTAGACTAAGTATGGGCACCCAGACTCCCCTAGTATGGGTGCCAAAACTGACTATGGGTGCTCGGACTCCCTTACTATGGGTGCCTAGAAAGCATCTAGTGATGTGGTCTATCTTATGTGTTGGGGTGTGTGTGTGTGTGTGTGTGTGTGTGGGGGTCATTAGTGTTATTTAATCATGTTTATATGTTGTTCATCATGTCATCCTCCATCATCATGCAATGACAACAAATATCACAAGCATCCGCAACTTCCATTATCTTGATGAGTTTCCGTTTATGTGCTCTCGCCTTGTTTCGTGATTAAAGTACATTTAAGCAATGTTTTACAACTCCCTTGAACATTTAGTAGAGATTGGACATTGCGCCGGGTGAGAGGGGTGCCTTAAAAACCTTCCCCTCTTATAACTTAGCTCTTGAACCCGAGAATTCATGGTTCCAATGAACATGTGAAACTTTTTTTAAAATCAAAAGCAAAAGAGTTATTTTCAAAGTGGTTTCTTGGTTACGGTCCTTAAACCCGGGTGGCGACTCCATCAATCAAAACTGTTTTCTTAAACTGTGAGATTTGTGGGGTGTCCACAAGCTGCGAACTCCACTAGGGACTATGGTTAATATATATTTTGGTTTTATTACACTTGTGTAATTTTATTAAAATATGCATTAATTTAGTGAGCTAGACTTGAAAAATGTTCAAGGGATTTTGAAAACATTGCTTTTATAGACTTTTGCATTGCACATGAATGGTTACTAGCCCTGCTAGCGTGTTTCGGCAATTTTGCCCGGCTTGCCAGTGACGGGGAATCCCGAAATGCCCAACAGCCCTTGATTGTGATGAGTCATACTTGTCGCTACTACCATCGTCTCACGGTATCCTTAGTAGTGGGAGAGAATCTTGACTCTTAGTCTGGGGTACCCTTGTTAGACCAAAACCAACCTTGTGCATATAGATGATCATAGAGCTTTCCAAGTTAGGGGATGGACCCATGTGTTAGGTTTATGTGCTCTATCTTGTTTACGTGTTTTGTGTTACTATTTTTGTTATCCTATCATATCGCACGCATGCATGCATTCACATATGTACATAGATCATGCGTACATTGTCCACCGCTAGTTTAGCATAGGTTAGATGTCCTGGTAGTTAGTAAAAGGTTGCCTTGGCCCAATGATGAGTTGTGCATTCCACATGCTCGTTGTTCTCACGATTTAGTCCTAAGGGTGATCGAACGTCAAAAAAAATTATATTGTCAGGTTCTTGACAACAATCTAGCAGAATTTAGGGATAATTGACCCAAGATTAGGGACAATCATTCCTAAAATTCAAGGTCAGATTTTTTATGAGGATTTTGTGAAGTAATGTTTTCCAAAATCTAGTTGTCCAACACAAAGGACTTAATATCAAAAGAAAACTTGAGGATTGGGGCAATCTTCGAAAGCCGTTAAACTCAATCTAGGAGACTTTAAATCCATGGAGTTTGCAATACCTCTAGTGTCTGTCGTGCCCCAACAGTTGTTTGTGTTTTGAACTAGCCTTGGAGTTTTTTGTATCTGGATTGCGACACCTTATTGCTCTATCTCGGATGGTCAAGAAAGGTTAAGGGCTATGGCTTCAACATTTAAGCTGTAGGTTGAAAGGTCATACCTACCGAGTAATGACTTACCCGGTGTGTTGTTAAATCATACATGAAATGGCTTCAAGTGAGATTCGAAACCCGTATATTAACAAAGTGTTAGACATAGGATAACCTATAGAATATATGTCAGTCTAGGAGGCTTTAAATCCATGGAGTTTGAGATATCTCCAGTGTTTGCTGTGCTCGAACGGCTCCTCATGTTTCGAGCTAGCCTTAAGTGCATTTGTATTTGGATTTCAACAACCTTATTGCTTTATCTCGGATGGTCAAAAAGGAGATTGGCTTTGATTCCATTAAGTTTGGAGTTTAACCTATTTGTCACGACTTACCTGTGGTTGTTGTTTCAAACATCTTTGTAATGCCTTAAGTGAGATCAAAACTGGTAGCGGAATCCTTAGGTTAGGATTCAGTCTAGGATACTTTAAATCCATGGAGTTTGAAATACCTCTTGTGTTTGCCGTGCTCCAACGACTTTCCATGTCTTGGGCTAGCCTTAAGTGCATTTGTACCTGGATTTCAACAGCATTATTGTTTTATCTCAGACGGTCAAAAAGGAGATTAGTTGTGATTCCACGAAGCTTGGAATTTAACCTACCTGTCACGACTTACCTATGGTTGTTGATTTCAACATCTGTGCAATATCCTAAGTGAGACTAAGACCGGTAGTTTAGATCTTAAGACGACACAACGACAACACATGCATGACATTTTCTTCAATAAAACCAGGGCACAATTTGAGTTTGACCTTTTTGCTTTACTGTTAGCTTTGAGCCATTAGTCCCAAGAAAGAAACCTTACAACTCCTCGAGCAAAAGTTGGCTCAACCCAAAACCTCAAGACATGAATGTTTTGACTAAAATCGAGGGACTCAAGATGGCTGTGAACAATTTGGGCAATCACATCACCCAGCTCATGATTATGGTGCAAGACATCCGTGACTATCTCCCATGGGTCCAAGAGAACCTCCAACAACCTAGAAAAAGCCTGGAAATGGCCGCAACTTTTGCCAAGATCTCTGAACTAGGGGAAGCTATCATGGAAGGATTCAAGTCCATAAGCTCTGAGAATTTCATTGACACTAGAGACATGGACATGCACCACTGGGACGTTGAAAAAGACAACCTCACTCCAAAAGGCGAAATGGTTTACTCTGAGAAGGACAACACATTATTTACCAACAACAACGATGCAAATGCCACCCCAGTTCTACAAATATCAACTCCAACTTTGCAACCAATACCATCAGCTAAGGAAAACCAACCAAGACCACAATCCAAATCAACAGGCCCAAAGACCAACCAAGAAAATTCTCCTAATTCCCCACAGCCTTGTCCTTGGTCTATGACGAGCTTCTTATGGCCGGTCTTCTTAAACCACTCCCTCCAACTCCTCTACCTCAAAATCCCTCAGCTTACAACAATATAAACACCTTCTGTGCCTTCCATCAAGTGCCCGATCATGCTACCGACAATTGTCAACGCCTCCATCACGAGATTCAAAATCTCATTGACAATAAAACTATCTCTCTTCCTCTACTAGAATTCAACACCATATTAAACTCCATGCCTCAGCATAAACAAAACCTCTGCATCAATCAAATCAGCCTCACCTCCACTAAAAATGCCCCTTCGAGCTCCACCAACAATGATCCCAACCAAACCAAACCGATCAACAAGATTATGACCCAAACCAACTGCCCTTAAAACAGGCGAAGAAAATTTTTCCAACTCTCTACGCCCCTGCACTTAGTCTATAAAGTGCTTCTCATGGCTGATTTCCTCAAACTAGTTCAACCAACCCCACTTCCACAAAATCTTCCGCCTTCCTACAACTTTAATACCTTCTGCATTTACCACCAAACACCCAATCACCCTACCAAGAGATGCCAATGCCTTCGTCACAAAATACAAGATCTCATTAACAATAGATCCATCTCTGCACCACTTGCGAAGCCGAACACCTCGTCGAACCAATGAACCATCAATGGCCATGTAGTAGTTCAATCTTCCAAGAGTCTTGGAAGTTTTCAAATGTCGAGTCAAGTTTTCGCTTCTGATTGAGTCAGTTTATAATTTTTGTCAGTTTATGTTTTGCTTTCCTTGTCTGTGTGTTTTCATGTTCGAGTCTATAATGTCTTGTTATTGTTGTCAAAAAAGAAAAAGACAAAAAAAAGAGTCAACTTTGTAGTCCTGAACTACGCATGACTTGATTCCTTGAAAAGGGATACATAGGCAACCCTTAGGGGTTCGGTTGCAATCATAAAAAATAAATGTCATGCTGTTGTATTGAAATTGTCGTCATAAACTTGGGTTTTTGCAATTATCCCTGAACTTGAAATTGTTTTCCACCATCATTTGAGAAACATGATAATCACTTTAAAACACGAGATGAATTTTGATTGAACCCTCGCCACACACAAGGAGGATTTCCAATGGACCATTCTCCAGCGCCATCAAAAAGCAATGCTTTGACAAGGAAAAACCTGCTAGGTCGAAAACCCGCAGAGGGGACCTAGGCAAAAGTTAAAGCAAAAATCTCACTAGATCAAACTCCAAAATAAGATCTAAGCAAAAATGAGAGCATGCATAAGATCTCTCTATCAAGTTGCGCAATTCAAAATGAATAAAAATATTATTTATTTGATTCCCCACATAAAATATCCATTGCAAGCTCCTTTGAGCCTAAATAAATTTATTTGAAAAATAACCCAGTTGGATAGCTATCTCCCACACTGGGGTGAAATAAGAAATATAAAATTATCAAATGCATGATTGCCAGCAGAATAATAATGCCAAAGATATAGGACTGTGAAATGACAAACACATAGGCATAACAAGATGAGGAGCACCGAAGAAATGAAACAGAAAAATCAAATAAAAAAGAAATGCTCATTTAAATCAACAAGAGGCTTAAGAAAGCGCCCAACAAAAAGCAAAAATGGGCACAAACGAAGTCTGAGATAGCTGTTAGCTCTAATAACCCAATGAAAATGAATTTTTTAGCCTTCTCCTTTTTCTTTGTTAAGCCCAAGCTTTGGCCTCATTATAACCTGAATGAAGTCCTTTTAAATTGAAAAACGAAAATTGATAGTGAGAATTCAAGTCCAAAAGGTAACAGTTTAATCTCCCTTAGAAGTCAAAGCATTGTGCAAACATTGGCGTCAAACAGAGCAAAATCCAAACTAGGGCACATCAATAGGTTTTCACCAGCAACCCTCTAAACTAGGGCATTTTGAAGGACAATCAATGAGGCATCATCAGTAATCTGGGGCATGGGTTCATGATAAGAAATCTTGTGTTTTGATAAAAATATTAGATTTGAATGGACATCACTTGATGGAGTGAAACAATCACAAAATCAAGATCTAATTTTATCATGACGATTTTGACATCAATGGTGACACATGTTTGCCGTCTTTTAGAACTTTGGGTTAACGTAGTTTTCCATATCATTCGAGTCTACACGCTCTTCCCTATCTACCTCTGCCTAATGGGGGCACCCCAGTAAAGTCATTCACATAGTTGTTCCTATCCGTCAAGTCAACATGGTTAATTGAATTCCTCAAGCCTTATTTGTCAAAATCCACCCCTTTTAAAAATAAAAATAAAAAGACTGATCAAATTTCTTAGCCTTATCAATCTTATTGAAGTCCGCCATTTTTGTCCAAAAGACCGATCAAACTCCTCGGCCTTGTCAAAATCTACCTTTTTGTCAAGAGGTCAGTCATGTTGTTTTAGTCTTGTTTATCCTCAACTCGTGGAAACGATTGCAATGCATGAAAGAACGCACATTTGGATACATGGTCAATTGGTTGCCAAAACTATCAACAAACGATTGCAATGAGGTTCATCATCTGTGGAAACACGTCAACCCAAAATTTGGGCATGTCAACCCAATGCCATCTACGAGAGGAGGCATAAGCCTGAATCCAAGCCCAGACAAAGGCTAGCCCAAAACCCAATGTCATGCCCTCGAATTTAATAAACCAAATACAAATAAAATCTACGTAGGATAAGTCAAAAGTCATACATTTCACCGTTGAAAGGTCAAAGTCAAAGTACTCTGAGTTTCTATAAGAGGTACCCGTACACATGCATAAGTAATGAATAGTTAAGAGTTATTACATAAATCAAATTTTGTCAAAAGATTGAAGGAATCAAAGTTACAAGGTCATCTCCCAAAATATCTTAACTATGGAGAGGATAATATAACTCCATGTCAAATTTGCTTCATGATATGCATCCACACATCAAGCATTCCAATCATTTGCCTTGCCGAGTACCAAAAAATGATAGGTTGAGCTCACTAGCCCAGTAGGAAACTTTTTTACCAATGCTAAGGGTATAAAGAATTAAACATGCACATGGAGATGTGATACACATGAATGTATAAGCTAAAATAGACTAAGATATATCAACTTGATGATAGAGTGTCCAATAGATGCCCCAAAGATCGAATCAAACCCAAGTGTCCATAGATTACCTAAAAAACGTTACATTTCATGTCGAAGATTTAATCCTTTCAAAACATAGTCATTTTCATAAAACATTTCCTTTTTCACCTCTTCAAAAATAACCATTTATTTAAATAGGGAATGAATCCCTCTGCCGGATTTCGTGGGCTCCGAACACCCTTACCGGATTTTGTGGGCTCCGAACACCCTTACCGGATTTTGTGGGCTCCGCACACCCTGCTGGATTTCGTGGGCTCTAAACACCCCTGCCGGATTTCGTGGGCTCCAAACACCCATGGCTAGGGATGCACCAAATGGTGGCCCTAGAATAAGCGAATCATCATTTTCAAAAGTTTATTAAACAATCAAATGTCTAAAAACATCCACATAATTCATTTAGTTCAAAAGCTCATAGTGTGGCGGTTGTGGCAAAGTTAATATGTGTCCAAGAACGTGAGAGATCATGACAAAGCATCATTCATATCACAATAGGCTACCAAAGCTTAGAAGTCAATTTGAGAAGCTTAGGAAAGACCAATGAAGGCCCGAAGCAAAGGAACATGAAAATGGAGTTATAGACCTCGAGAAAACTCGATACCTTGATAGGAAAATGAACATTTCTCCCCAAATGCAAAGGATATGAATGTGAGATCAATTGGGTTTGAAATTAGAATCATAGGGCTTTCCAACGGTTCAAAAATCGCCTTAATCGGAGTTCGGATGAAGCCGGGGTGTGCCGGCGAAGTTGGGTTAAAAATCTACCTTACAAACAGCTGGGTATCAATACCCATGAAAGTTGTATCAATACAAGGTAACCAAAATCTCAACAGAACACTGGGTATCGATATCCCTAAAATGGGGTATCGATACAAAGGCCATCTCGAGAAATTTTTTTAGATTTTTCCAAAATGGATGGCGTTTCAACCCAAGCCAAAAATTGTGGTTCCAAACAACAACTACTCATAGGAGAGAGATATATCAACAACTGATTCAAGACTTTACCAACTAAACATGTCGAACTCAAACTCAATCAAAAACTAAGCTCATTTCCATGGTGATAACAAGTTTCACAAGAGGTGGGGGACAAGAACACCAACAATGCAATCATTCAACTAATATACACTTAGAGGAGATAGAAGATTGTTCCCTACCTCAAGGATTCAGCTCTAAATGGGAAGGAAGTGAAAGCTCTAAGTTGTTCTTGCAAATCCCAACTGAATATGCTAGCTCCAAGCGAACCCACGGAGTCCCAAACTCCAAAACACGTTTAGATGATGGATTTGAGGTTTATTCTTGAGGAAAAGAGGTGTAGATTTGTGGAAGAAATGGAGTAATCTTGAAGGGGAGCACACAGAGAGAGAGAAATGTTGATGTATGAGAGAGCGAGATGAGTGTGATTTTGCTCCAAAAATTCTGATGTTAGGCTTTTAAATACATCCCCAAATTACACCCTCACCCCTAGTGGTTCTAATGTGTTGCAAAGACACCCCATATGCAATCATCAACTCACATTGACCCCATTTTGCATTATAAAACATTTCTCACACTTCTCCAACATCATTTCCAAAAAATTATTTAAAAATACGGGTCTTTACACCCAAGCCTTGCCAAACTCAAACTCAAACTCTGGCTAAAAGCAAAGATAGTAAAGAAAAAGAGCCACCCCATTGAGCCTCCTACTTTTTAAAGAAGGAATGTTGTCGTTGTTATCGTCGAGTGTCGATGCATGAGTCACATGTAATCGTCCTATGGGACAGTTTTTCATTCAATCATCCTGCAAGATGGTTTTTCAATCAATCATACTGCGGGACAACTTTTTATTCAAACCGTCCTATGGGACAATATTTCAATTAGTTTTGAGTTAGATCTCTCACCCCGTTGTCAAGTGGGTAGATCAATCACTATTGCTTTGAGTTCCCTCGTCTTGTTGTCCACTAGGTAGATTTCTCATCGTTGCTTGGAGACAGATTTCTCACCCGTTATAGTCGCCTAATTGGCGCACCCTAAATGTAGCCACCTAGTTGGCGCACCCAATCGTCTTAGCCATCGCGTAGGTGCATTCAATCATCCAATCATGATAATCACCTCTTTGTTCAATAGGTCATTGCATCAGTTTAGCCATCCTGTTGCCTAGGGGATAGCTGCGTCAATTAGTTTAGCCATCCCGTTGCCTAGAGGATAGCTGCGTCAATCAGTTAGCCATTCCATTGCCTAGGGGACAGTTACGTCAATCATTTTGGCCATCTTGTTGTTCAAGGGATAGTCACCGTTGGATCTAACCATCCCGTTGCTCAGGGGGTAGCTACACTTAATCATATCAAGTTGCGAGTTGTGTTAGTCACCTAGCTGGTGCATTCAAATCATTAAATTGTTGGTTGCATTCAGTTAATGATCTTATGGGCTAGGAAAACCCGTTGATGATCTTGTTTGCATCGTTTAGCGTTTCACAACCCGGGAAGGCTCATTGATTCGCATAATCTCGTTTGCATTGTTTAGCGTTTCATGACCTAGGAAGGCTCGTTGTTCGCATGATATTGTTTAGTGTTTCATGAGCTAGGAAAATTCATTGATCCGTGTGTTATTTGTTTAGCATTTCACGAGCCAGGAAAACTCATTGATCTGTATGTTGTTTTTTTAACATTTCACGAGCCAGGACAACTCGTTGATTCATGTGTCATTGTTTGCATACGCCTCGAAGAACTATGCTGGTTTGATCCTTGAAACGGGTACATAGGGCAGCTCATCGAGTGTAGACACCCCGATTTTGACCCGAGAAACTTATCAAGCATTCCCGATGATGAAATAGACCAATCATGCATACCTTGAGGCTCAGAACAAGGCTTGAACTCACCAATCCACCTTAAACCATTCTAAATCCTCCTAGAACAAACTTAACCAACCAAAATATCCTTCCAACCACCCATAAACCTCTTCAAACCAAACCTAAGCCTACACCATCTTCTAGTACATTCAAAACCCTCTTTATTGATATATAACATGTCCCAATCCATTTTGAAATGAGGGAGATATGCCAATTTTACCGAAACGATTCATTCTTCCGACCATCTGAGGGTAAAATGGTCACACATTTTGATGTACAAATCATCTTGGGTTCAAACCACTTGGGTTAGAAAGTAGACCTTTCAAGCTTTCCAATGCTTCAAACCACGCACAAAATGGAGTTCGGTAGCACCCGGGGCGGCTCCGCAAATTTTTACCTTTTTGAGCAACAGCCTTGAGCGCTCAAGGCCCCAACCTTGAGCGCTCAAACCCAAAAATCCTACCTCGAGTGCTCAAGCCCATGGCTTTGAGCGCTCAACTCTGAGCCAGATCAGTTTTCTGCAGAGCATCTAATCATGATATTCTACTGCAAGAGGAGCGTCTACCTATGTTTTCTACTGCCTAAATACACTTCTTAGACCCTTGAACATCTCCTCAATCACCCCCCAAGCCCAATTCAAAAGTTAAATCCATTTCCCTCCCATTTCTCTCTCTATATAAACCTCTTCCACTCCCTCACTCACCCTCTTGGCTGCACTACTGCCATTTTCTCCCCCCATCAGATCAAACCCACTCTCTCTCCTCCCTAGCCACCATCCTCCATCATCTTCAACCTCCAAAACACCCAGAAACCTTCTAAAAAAAGGCCTACAACACATGGGTCTTTGAAAAA
This sequence comes from Vaccinium macrocarpon, assembly GCA_022606695.1. NCBI lineage: Eukaryota > Viridiplantae > Streptophyta > Magnoliopsida > Ericales > Ericaceae > Vaccinium > Vaccinium macrocarpon. Next base: position 21,612,390 of record CM040180.1, on the reverse strand, counting down.
TCAACTACAACAGCCCCTCTCTCACTCTAATAAGCCATTTACAGCCCATACACTCCATCAATTTCGTCCAAACCTAGCTCTCCCGTTAAAACCCACCTCATCCAAGCCAAAATCACCATTTTAAGCTCAAATACTCCATCATCCACTCAATCAATCATTCAATCAGCCCTACACCCACACTCCTCTGTCCAAAATACTTCATCTATAGCCCATAAACACAGTCACTACCCATCCATTCATCAAACCACAAGTTCAAGCCTTGATCATAGCCGAAAAGGTAGAAAATCATGTGAAAATCACTATTTTGGTCTTGCTGAGGGAGACTAGTGGGCTCATTCAAGTTCCTCATACTTGAAATGAGCCCACAAGGTCTGAAAAGTATCAAGAAAACAGAATTTGGCGATCTGGGAAGGGCTTGAGCGCCTTGAGCGCTCAATCCACTTTGAGCGCTCAAACCCCAACAGAAAGTCAGTCACAGTGTTTCAGCCATAACGTTTTACTCCGAACTCCGTTTTGGGCGTATTATATATCAAAACGTAGATAATTTGAAGGGCTACAACTTTGTAGTTTTATGTTTTTCTCATTTCTATATCAAAACCCTCCAAAAAAATGCAAATAGTGTCAGAAAGACAAATAATTTTGTTCAAAATGGAGTTTTAAGTTCTATTTCTCTCCTTCATTGTCATTTTCTTTGTTTATACCATTCTATCATCGCATTGTACACTTCGCACAAGCATCCACCATCACTTAGTTGGTGTTTTAATATTCATTTACGTGCTTGTCATTCCCGTATCCCCCATTTTGTGTTTAAAGTTGAACTTCAAACATTTCCAAAATCCCACAAAATGTTGAGTAGAGACCGGTTCACAGACCAGGCGAGAGGGGTGCCGTAAAACCCTTCCCCTCTCGTAACCAAACCCCCGAATCTGAGAAATCTTTGGTTCCGCCATGATCAGTGAAATCTTTTTTCAAATGAGCAAACGAGTAATATTTTATTGGTTTCTCGGGTTCGGACCTCAAATCCGGCTCTAACAAACACAATCTTTTTCATGTGCGAAACCGCATAATCTCCGTGGGCCATCCACATCGAGCAAGACCACGTGATTTAAATGTTTGTGTTTTTGGTCTTGGAAATTCTTAGGCGGTGAATTGGGCTATCTCTATCTTTGATGATACTTGCGCCAAATCAATTACATTGAGTCCCATCAAAAAGGGGCAATTGTAGACACCCGAATTCGAGCCCTTCAAAATCTCTAACTTTCCCGAGGATGAAACATGTCCGATAAAGACACGTGGAGCTTGATTAATTACTTAGAAACCCCTCCAAATAAACCCAAGCTTGCATCACCTTTTAGTACATTCAAAACCCTTTTTTATTGATATATAATATGTTCCAATCAATTTGAAAATGAGGGAGATACGTGCGTTTTACTAAAATGATTTATTTTCCCAACCTCTTGAGGGTAAAATTATCATAGATTTTGATGTACAAATCATCTTGGGTTCAAATCACTTGGGTTAGAAAGTAGACTCAACCACTTTGCCAGCGCTTCAAACCATGCACAAAACGGAGTTTGGTAGCACTCGGAGTGGCCCTGCAATGTTTGATATGATATGCAGTCTCCAAGTCCAAGTGCCTAGATGGGTGACCATACTTCATACTTTGGGCGCCCACCCCACACTTAGTCTAGGCAACTAGACTCTTCAACTATGGGTGCCTAGAAGTACTTCTAGTGAGCAATTTTCAGCTGGTTTTTTATGAAACCATGGGCTCCTCCTTTCCATTATCCCACATTTTTTCCACTCAAAACTCCCTCCAATACATTAACCCTCCAAATTTTAAGTTCAAAATATATTTTCCCTCTCTCTCTCACCCAAAACCAACCCATTTTCACTCTATAAATAACCCCACTCATCTTCATTCATGGAGGATCAAACCCACCACTCCACCTAGATGTTACTCTGTCCATTTTAGTCAAGAAATTTCATCCTAAATTACCCTACTATGTTTCCCATCTTCATAACCAACAAACCCACATCATCATCATCTAATCAACCAAAATACCCTTGCCTCCTTGATTAACTCATATCCATCACCTATAATCACACACTCATAGCTCCAATAGTACAAAACCAGTTCATACATCCTCAAAAAATAGCCCCAAACTTTGCATCCAAGCTCAATATTCAAGCATTCAAGGTAGTTCAACTACCTATAAGTGTTCAAAGGGCCCTTTAAGGGAGACCACCTAGTCTTAACTAGTTCTTAATACTAATTGAAGCCTTGGGAAGGTCAAGAGTGCAACAAAAGAGCCCAAGGCTTTGCACCCATACTGAGTATGGGTGCCCACATTCTGTCTTCTCCTTTGTGTTTTTCTACTTTTGAGCAATCATTCATGATCATCTAAGTCATTTACATGCTGTTTGAGATTGGTGTTTACAGAGCATGATCCAAATACCCATTTTAAAGTGTGTTTTGAAGCATTTTTTTGAGGATAAGACATGTTTAAAAGAAGATTTGTGGATTAGATATGGGTTGCATGAGGTTCTTTACCAATTTCAAGCATTGTTTCAAACAACATAGTAGGTGGAAGAGAGTTTTCAAAGCCACCCATACTCATTTTAGGCATCTTTAAGGCACCCACTATGGGTTTATGTCATGTACCTTTCTTTCAAGCATAAAACCTTCTTGTTAGCTTTCATGAGTGTTAGAGATCATATTCCTTGCATGAAATCAGTTTGAGTCCTTTTCATTCCTCTAAAAATGTGTTAAAACCATGGTTTTCAAACTTGATTCATCATTTAAACATGGTTTTTGGAAGACAATCAAAATTATAAAGGCTTAAAACACCATTTTAAACATGTTTGAAGAAGGAACAAAGGTCAAAAATGGTTTTGGCATAGGCCCAAACCATTTTTTAGGCACCCAAACTCCCTTTAGTGTGGGTGCCATGACTTAGTATGGGCACCCGGACTCCCCTAATGTGGGTGCTCAGACTAAGTACGGGCACCCGGACTCACCAAGTGTGGGTGCTCATACCAAATTGCTAGTATGGAGTAAGTCGTTTGTGTTCACCTCTTGGACACCAAAAAACCCATCTTGAAGGTTCTTTGGATGCCGAAAGTACTACATTGGTGAGCCTCGTGACTTTTTTGAATGGTTGGATAACAAAATTTGTGCGCGATGGAAGATGGTTATTTTCCCATTGAGGAATGAAAATCTTGTGTTGCATGCAAGAGTACCAAAACAAGATTGCAGACTATGAGATAATGGAGAAGAAAATTGCAGACTATGAGGGAATGGAGAAAAAGCTCAAAGACTATGACATAATGGTGGCAAAGTTGAAGGGATACGAGGAAAGGGGAAAAACACTCTGGAAATTCTTGGTGGCTATAGCTTTGTGTATATGCATATTTTGGGTTTTAAGTTTGTTGTTATAGGTGACAGAGGTAGAGGAAGTGGACTGTTGGAGTTGCCTAGTTGATTTGATTTGTAGTTTGGAATTATAATTAGGAAGGTTAGGTTGGAATGGTAGTGTGGAAATGAAAATGTGGAAGTTTTTTGTGTACTTTAGAATGTTAAATTTTGAATGGAAAATTTGGTTTGGTTGTGTCTTCCAATTTGGAATGGAAATGTGGCATTTTTGACTAAAATGTGGAAAGAGAATAGATTCCTACTTGGCCTTCTTATTTACATTACCAAACATGACTAAAATGTGGGTAAACATGACTAACATGACCAATTCCTATAGTGTACGTCTGAAACTGTTATAAGTTTACTAGGAAGGGGAATGAAAGCTTCAACATGTTTCTCCATTTCTGACTTCCTTTGGTGCATGTCTGAAACTGTTATAACTTCTCTAATGGCTTCTCCTGAAATCTGTACATATCTTTCACCATCATTCCTTAACCAAAAAGATAGCAGTACTTCAAACCAAAAACATATTAAAAAAATTAAGGTCGATGCTAGGAACACAACTATTCGGACACATACACATGTAAGCATGACTAAAATGTGACATTCCGGCCAATTCCATCACATTTGCATAACAAATACAACCAGTTCCAATTTGGATCCAATACAACCCTTTGCAAAACAATACAACCAGTTCTAAAGAGAATAGCCCAGACATAGACCAAAAACATCATAAGTCGTGTCCTAACATATAATAAGCTGTCACTAGACATGGACCAAAATGACAAAAGCTATGTCTTTACACTGTTCCAGTGTCAATACACAATTATAGAGTCAAAACACAGTTCCAAAAAGCAAAAAACCATTACAAAAGCTGCACGTACTACATATTAGATTTAGGCTAGATTTAAGAAAATTGGAGAAGATTGAAATTCCTTTAGTTTGTAATTGGAAATCATAGATTTTCATCCTTTGTGGCCTAGGGCTTGTCCTTTTCCACTTCATTGGTCCCTTGCAAGTGGCTTTCTTCCCTTTTCCTTTACTAGATATTAGGGTTTGTGAGCTAGGAGGTGGAGATGGTTGGGTGGTGTTTGGTGCAGAAGGTTGAATCGACTGGGTATTTGGTGCTAAAGTTTGACTTGGCTGGGTACTTGGTGCGAAAGACTGACTTGGCTGGGTACTTGGTGCAAAAGAAGACTGACTAGGCTCTTTTCTTGATGCGACCTCCTTTCTCATTCTTTATTGGTTGTTCTTGGATTGATGGTGTTGGAGTAGACTAGCTTGCACTAACACTTCCACTTGCATTAGCCTTTTTTCTTGCTCCTAACCCCCTTCCTACTTCCTTTACTGGTTGGTCTCGGAATTGGTGTTGCTGGAGTTGACTATCCACTTCCACTTGCATCTCCACTTGCATTAGCCCTATCTAAGTACCTATTGCCTCCCACCACCCTTTTACATGTCCTCTCATTTTTCCACAAATTTGATTGCATAACCTTTATGCACTGCATACTCAGTGACTATCAATTTGAATTGTTGCTTTAGCCCTATCTAAGTACCTATTGCCTCCCACCACCCTTTTACATGTCCTCTCATTTTTCCACAAATTTGATTGCATAACCTTTATGCAATGCATACTCAGTGACTATCAATTTGAATTGTTGAAGGGAAGAAAACAACATACCTTTCTCAAACCTTATATTTTTTGGCCTACTAACAGTATTGAAGCATGTCCATTTCTTAATGGGTAATCTTTGATGGCCACCCTCATCATCTGAATCTGAAGAACCCTCCCCACTCAACAACTCCTCCCTCTCATAGTCAGACTTCATATGATCACTATGTTCTTCCTCTGCATGTTCTCTATCTTCCTTTTCATTGTCCTTTTCATTACCATCTCCAAATAAGTCATTAGCCTCCCTTTCATTATGGTCCTCTTTCTTCTTACTTTGTTTGTCAAACATCATAGCATCATAGTCATTAACATCACTAAATGGGTAATCAACATGGATTTCATTGTCTTCTGAGTCACAATTATAGTAAGGCACACCTTTTCCAATCTCCTCATCTATATTCACATCAAACATTTTAGTAGTTTCATGTTTTCATTTTCTGTCATTGAAATATGTGGTAAGGTAGGGGTGCCAAGCCATTATCTTCCACATCCTCCATAACATGTTCCACATACATTCCTATATGCTCATGGCCCCTAACTACCTCACTCATCTCAACAACATCTTTATTAGAGTGTATAAGCCTCAGACCTTCATCCATACTAAGATTAGGAACCCTAAACCACAACAACTTGAGCCTATGATAACCAAGCCTTTGAACTATCTTCGGCCAGAAATTTGGACCACTTATCTGAATTACAATCATCCACGTGGTTTACTAAGTTGTTGACATACCTAGTAGGGTTTCAAACAAAGTATCCAATGTAAGGACCCGTGTTTTTATAAAATAAAAAAAAGTAATAATAATAATAATAATAATAATAATAATAATAATAATAATAATAATAATAATAATAATAATAATATTTCCAGAAATATCATTGGGGAAATGTGAGAAAATGAAAATAGTGTGATATGGGGTCAATATGAGTTGGTGATTGCATTTGGGGTGTCTTTGGAACACATTGGAATGTTGGGGGTGCTAGTGCAAATTGTAATGTGTACATATAAGTGTGTAGGGCTGATTTTTTGAGCCAAATATCACCCTCTTCTTCTCCCAAAAATCAGCCCCTTCTCCTCTCTCCTCCATTATCACCACTCCAAGCTCACAAATCTCTCTCTCCATCAAACCTCTTCACAAATTGACCAAAGAATCATCATCTATGCGTGTTTGGGAGCCCGGAGTACCATCTTTTCACACCGGGAGGACCAAAAATGGGATTGCTCAAATTGGGGATCTACAAATTCGTTTTTGGGTTGACTTGGAGCAAATCCTTGAGGTAGGGAACAATTTTCTACCTCCTCTAAGTGTATATTTGTTGAATGAATGCATTATCACCACTCCAAGCTCACAAATCTCCCTCTCCATCAAACCTCTTCACAAATTGACCAAAGAATCATCATCTACGCGTGTTTGGGAGCCCGGAGTACCATCTTTTCACACCGGGAGGACCAAAAACGGGATTGCTCAAATTGGGGATCTACAAATTCATTTTTGGGTTGACTTGGAGCAAATCCTTGAGGTAGGGAACAATTTTCTACCTCCTCTAAGTGTATATTTGTTGAATGATTGCATTGTTGATAATCTTGTTCTCAATTTCTTGTTTAACTTGATAATCTCCATGGAATTTAGTTTGGATCATGAATGAGTTTGGATTTTGTGTATTGGGTTGATAAATTCATGAATTGGTTGTTGATATACCTCTCTTCTATGATTATTTGTTGTTTAAAACCTCATTTTTGGCTTGGGTTGAAACCCCCTCCATTTTGGTAAAATCTACAAAAAAAAATTCGCTCGTAATGATTTAGTATCGATACCCCTCTCATGGGTATCGATACCCATCGCTCTGTTCAACCTCTAGTGATTTAGTATCGATACCCCTCTCATGGGTATCGATACCCAGCGCTTATAAGGCAGATTTTTTTATCCAACCGGCTGGCACGCCCGGCCGATCGAACTTCGATTGAGGTGATTCTTGAACCGTTGGAAAGCTCTATGAGTCTACTTTCAAACCCAATTGGTCTCATATTCATAGCCCTTGTACTTTGAGAGAAATTTTCTTTTTCCTATCAAGGTGTTAGATTTTCTTGAGAGTCGTAACTCCATTCTTATGTTCCTATGCTCCGGGCCTTTATTGGTCACTTCTAAGCGTCTCAAATTGACTTCTAAGCTTTGGTAGTCTATCATGGTATGAGTTAGGTTTTGCCTTGATCTCTCACTTTCATGGACACAAGTTAACTTTGCCATAACCGACACACTACGAGCTTTCAAACTAAATGAATTACATGGATGTTTTTGGACACTTGATTGTTTGATAAACTTTTGAAAAGGATAATTTGCTTATTCTAGGGCCACCATTTGGTGCATCCCTAGCCATGGGTGTTCGGAGCCCACGAAATCCGGCAGGGGTGTACGGAGCCCACGAAATCCGGCAGAGGGATTCATTCCCTTTTTAAATAAATGGTTATTTGTGAAGATGTGAAAAATGAAATGTTTTACAAAAATGACGGTGTTTTGAAAGGATTGAACTTACGACATGATATGTGACGTTTTTGAGAAAATCCGTGGACACTTGGGTTTGATTCAACCTTTGGGACACCCATTGGGTACTTTATCATCAAGTCAATTCTTTTGGTCTATGTTAGCCTATTCATTCATGTGTATCACATCTTCATGTGCTTGCTTCATCTTTTTATACCCTTAGCGATGGTAGAAAAGTTTTTCTACTGGGCTAGTGAGCTCAACCTATCATTTTTTAGGTACTCGGCAAGGCACGTGATTGGAGTGCTTGGTGTGTGGATGCATCTCATGAAGCTTATTTGACCTGAAGTTATTTTATCCTCTCTATCGTAAATATATTTTGGGGAGATGATCTTGTAACTTTAAATCTTTCAATGTTTTGACTAAACATGGTTATGTAATAACTCTTAACTCTTGGATACTTCTCATGGGTACGAGTACCCCAACTAGGGACTCATTGTACTTTGACCTGACTTTTCTATGGGAAGATGTTTGACTTTGGTTGATCCTAAGTGAATTTTGTTTGTATTTTGGTTTATTAAATTTGAGGGCGTGACATCCAACATGGTGGACCTCTATGATATCCATCTAGAAATCATTAAGTACAATTGTATGTATTAGTATAATGACAATGAATGGGACCACAACAATATTAAAATGCAACCTTTACTTAACTATCTTTGTTTGAAATTGACAATTTTTGGGATTTAAGTAAGACTTTTGCCAACTAAGCATTAACATACACTCCATAAAGGTAAAGAAACACATACCTTTATGGGAAAAGCGAATGGGACCACCACAAATGTAGATCGTCGATTGTCTTTGTTTTCTCACAGAACCTTAAATCGATCTTCATTGCACTTCAACAAAGCTCTTCATTTCATCATGGAGGAGACATTTTTGTTTTTGGAAAATGCAAGAGAGAGGGAGATAGAAAACCCTAAACGTAACAAAGGGTTTTGGGGCAGCACATTGTTAGGGTTTTGGGGGGATCGAAGGAAATGAGAATAAGGGGGAAAATCTGGGTTATTATTTATTTGGAGGATGTGGCGTGTTATGACATGGACTCCATTAGTCCATGTCATCATTTTCCGTCTCCAACTAGACAACAAGGATAACGTTGAAATCGTTAGTTTCTTAGAAGGACGAAATTGAAACCAAAAATTTTATAAGGACAATTTTGAAATCCGTGCCATTTGTCAAGGACCAAAATAGTATTTGAGCCTTTTATTTATATTATGAGGGAGAGCTATGATACCATGTTGTTTAGGAGAGAGAGAGAGAGAGAGAGAGAGAGAGAGAGAGAGAGAGAGAGGTGTAAGGGTATTAATTAACCCCAACACGTAATACTTTTATTTATATTACGAGGAATCTCAGTACAAGACTAAATTGGTCAATGTGGGACAAACGCTAATATAAGCTATTCTAACATACACAATCAAACAAGTCAACTAGAAACCAAAAGAAAATTTTGGGATTTCGTAGTAGTGACTCCTCAGGAGAAGATCAGATTGATGGGTATCGATATTTGATAATAGGGGTATCAATACTTGGTCCCCTTTTTTTAAAACAGATCATTGGGTGTCAATACCCATCAATTGGGGTGTCAATACAATTGGGGTGTCGATACCTAGGCCGTTTCATGCAATTTTTGACAGATTTTTCCAAAATGGAGGGGATTTCAACCCAAGCCAAATCTCATGGTTCAAACCAAAATTTGAAGTTCCAAACAACAAATAAACATGGAAGGGATATGAATCATCAATCAATTTAAGGTTTCAATGATCAAATGGGTGGATCAAAGATTCATCAAAATCAAAACCCATTTCAAGGAAATTTTCAACAAATTAGCAGAGGTTTGTGATCAAAGCAATGAACATGGCAACAAATCAACTATATACACTCAGGGACAATAGAATTTAGTTACCTACCTCAATGAATAAGCTCTAAATGTGCAAGAGAAGAAAACCCTAGCTTGTTCTTGCAATCCAAACCGAAATGTGCCTTTCCCAAGTGAATCCAAAAAGACCTAGGCTCCAAATTGTGTATAGATGATAAATTTAAGGTTGAATCTTGAGGTTAAGAACTATGGGAGAATAATTTGGTGGAAGAGATGAAGAAAATTTTGAAGAGGGACAATAGAGAGGGGCCGGCCTTTTGATGGGAGAGATGGGAGTGTTTTATTTTGATTTTTACCCTAACACATACCCTTTATACATGTCCCCAATCTCACACACATGCCCTTGTGTTTCTATTGTGTTTCATGTACCCAAATGCAATACTAACTTCATATTGACCCACATTTCACTTCAAAACAATGTCTCACATTTCCTCACTATATTTCCAGAAAAATCATTTAAAAATATGGGTTCTTACAATGGAGGGAAACTGGAGGATATCCGAAAATATGGAGTATGCGATTTTATTGATTAAAATTTTAATTTGTACATTTGTTTGTCACTGAGTTGGTACTTTTGGATATAAAATTAAAACCCCTTTAAATAGAGACCAATATTGAAAGCGTTGGAAATTTGGAATGTGCGAATTCTGGAATGGTTTTCTGAAAAATAGATTAAGAAATGAAGGATTGAGTTGGAGCTGATAAGGAATAGTACACACTTTAAAACTATTTTTTAAAAAATAAATTACATTGTTTTCATACTCTAAAATAGAGAATTGGAGGGTTTTGGGTTGAAGATGCTCCTAATATTTGAAAATCCTAATCGCAACCTGTAGAGCATCTTTAGTGGGCTCTCAAATTGGCTTCTAATTAGTAATTAAGCTACTAGGTAATGAATTTACCTAAAGAAAAATAAAAGCTACTAGGTGACATGGACAAATTTGATAAATATTTATCCAATTTAGTGCTCCAATAGACTCTCCATAGTGGCTCATAAGGTATGCTCAAAGGTTAGCTCTTAGCTCCTAATTATGCTACTAGGTGACATGGACAAATTTAGCAAATATTTATCTGTTTTAGTGCTCCAATAGACTCTCAACAGTGGCTCTTAAGATAGGCTCAAGTGTTAGCTCTTAAATTAGCTCTTAGGCGAAGCTCCTAATATTTAGCAAATCATTTGTGCAATTATGGCTTCAATGGGCTCCTTATACAAGCTCCCAATAAGGGATCCTAAACATGACTCCTGCCACATTAGTTAAATTAATGTAAGATTATATCTAGTTCCAAGTGGAACACAAAGTCTTTAAATATTTTTTAATATAGAATTTCCCAATCTCTTTGAAATATTTGCACAAAATGAAGAATGGAGAATGCTCTAGCTAGTACATCGGAATGTCGTCAGGGGTTGGGCAATTTGTGGGTCATCTGTTTGTCCGGCTCACAACTCGGAAGTTGATAGGTGATTGGGGGAGCTCGGTGTAACGAGTTGACCAGGCCCAAAAATACCGAGGAGCGCCAATAAGCCGTTCAAATTCTCTCTCTCTCTCTCTCTCTCTCTCTCTCTCTCTCTCTCTGCTGTTGTCTTTTCACTTCAGAGTTCGCCATGGGTAATCGTCGAGTTCTAAACTTGCCCATTGCGACCATTTCCTCGTCATCCGCTCTCGCTCTCTAGAACTTCGTCATGTAATCAGAGATGCCTCTGAAATCTATCGATGGACAGGGAGGCTAACCTTTACGCCCCATCTGTGCCGCCGCCATCTGCATCCGCCGATAACAATCTCGTCCGTCCGATCAACCACGATTACCATCACTCCCGTTCCTTCACCTCAACGACTTCGTCTTCTTCTTCTTCATCCTTCTCCTCATCTTCTCCTCGCTTCGTCCGCCATGTTCAAGCCGCCTTCAAGCGCCACCGTCCTCTCGGTAACACTCTCTCTCTCTCTCTCTCGATTTGATTGTTCAGTGTTAACTTCACATGTAGGGTTGCTTAAAACTATTTAGTATTTCGCTGTTTAGGTTTCGTTGTATGTCAATGGAAGTAAAATTAGGGCTTCTATGGTTCTTCATTGCACTAAGATTTGGAAATCTCTTTTTGTCTCCCTTTTTTTTTTGTTTGTAATTTTGTCCTACGGAGTATATCTTACTCTCTTTACGTTGTGATCCTTGCCTCAAAAATAATTTACTTGCCTTAAATGTGGTAGAAATATTTACAACATTACCCAAATAATTCACCGAATCTCCCCTAATTTTTTCCTGTTTTTGTGATTCCACCATTTTAACACACTCGGGATGATAAATCATGTACTAAATTTGCATGTACGAAAATACTTCAATGTTTTATCAGAAAATTTGCATGTAACTTCATAGGGAACCATCAAAATGAAATGAATGAACTAAATATTGTAAATTCTTGACCCCCTAATGATAAATCCTGCGTCCACGCCTGATTACGGGTTTTGGTTTGAAAGATGCTATCTCTGCTTCTAGGCTCCAAGTATAGGTTCCATGGGAGTAAATTTATGGCGTTTTTTGTCTCAAAATGCATTAACTACTAGAACGTAGGTATTTTGGATTTTGCTTTCTCCTCGTTTTGTTGGGGATTTGCTCTATAGATACATAATTGATGCCTGTTCTGTTTGAACATTTTTGATAATATTTCTTCTTAACTATTCAATAACATATTTACCAAAAAAAAACTATTCAATAACAAGTGGACTAAAGGAAGTAATTGGTTTTCCGTAGCATGGGTGCCACACATGATTCATTGTGCGAGACATAGTCTATTTTACATTGCGGTGCAAGATGAAAATTGTGTCGGTGAATTCCTTTTGTGATCAAGAAATGAATGAGGTATGGGTTTGGTTAGATATCATATGGGTTAGGATGAAATCTATTGAACCATTGAGTTTATACCTGTTACTTTTATAAAGTAACACCCTTTTAGAACATCCCCATTTGACACTTTTAGACCACTTTAGTGTAAGACTAACTAACAAGAAAATTCTTTTTTTTGAAGTCTTCGTTTGACATTGTTGGAGTTGTTTTTAGTGATTCACTTTTGTGTCGGACTTCAAAATGGTGTTAGCTGTGGCTTGTGCCGCAAAATGCGTTGTGGGACCTGAAGAAGTCCAAAAGAGAGATAGATAGAAAGGGAGGGAGAGACGAGAGAAGAGGACTGACAGTGTAGGTAAAGCATGAGAGAGAGCGAGAGAGAGCAAATATGGATGGGTTCCCCTTCAATTCTTTTTTAAACTTTAACAAACAATAAAAACACCCCTAAAATATCAAATGGACCACTTTTTATTCTCTACCTAACAACTCTCTAACACAAATTTTGGGTCCCACTTTTAACACTTTTGTCATATAACCAACATTTTTAGAGAGTGTCAAATGCGGATACTCTTATATCTATTACTATTATACAAGGAATGGCCCTTTATGGTGTCTCCTTTGTTCTTTTTTTTTTTTTTATACAAGCAAGCAAGTACATTAAAAGAGCACCAAGGGGGTGCAACCGGTATACAAAAAAAAAAAAAAAGATTTACATTAAGAGCAAACCAAAATAACACTCGCATTAGAGCTTCAACAAAATCCAAAAATTGGTTTAAAGAAGGATAGATAACCAACTGTAAAAAAGGGAAAGCATATATCTCTTAAATACAAAATTAAGCATCTCTATCCCTTCAAAAGTTCTCCTATTATGCTCCAATCCACGTCATTGCCAAGGGTACCAAGTACCAAGCTTTCTTCCTCCTTTTACTTACTTTAGCTGCCCTTTCACAAGCATATAGCATTCTTTACTGACCAAGAGAGTACCCACTTTATCCCAACAAAAGAAGGATTATAGACCACAAGTCTCTAGCCACATCACGATGACCTAGCCACATCACGATGAAGAACAAAGAAAAACCATGATCCCAAATTTCTTTCTCCCCCCTATTCCAAATCACATCCCATATTTTGCTAGAGATTTTCCTCACGATTTGCACATGCATGTGTGTGCCTGGCGTCTAGTGAGTATATATGTGAATGCTTGGAATGGTGAAGGTGGAGAGTGATTCGTTGAATTCACTGGTGAGCATGTATGTGTTGTGGAACAAAATATATTTAGGTTTCTCATTCCCTCTAAAATATTACTTCATCAATTTGGTTGAGTAACTTCTTTCATAAATCGTTCATATCCTCCTCTTGGATATGACCACTCAATGAGAAAAGCTTATGATCCTTTGAGTTGTATCATTGAGTCGGTACACATGGTTTAAACCTTCGTGTGGGAAGGAATATCATCGTTAGGGGACTGAAGATGTGCTCCTCAAACTCAAACGCTATTTTTTCCCTATTTTTTTTTTCATTTTCATTTTCTCCCTTCCCTTTGGTTATTCATAAATGTCATTTTTGGATATGTTAATCCCAGCATTCTAAAGTCAATATTGCATTTTTTTTGTGTTATGAACGTATATGTTTGATATTTATTTAATTGAGGAATTTTTACTTACAGCCCCTATACTTTGACCGTTTTTAACTTTGACCCCCTATTTGGTTATAGGATAGAGACACCCTATGAACTTTCAACTAAAGTGCAAATGTTACTTTATAAATGGAATATGAACAAAAAACCATATGAAAAAACCTTTTCATAACACTTTGGAACATGGAAGGGCCTCTCTCTCTCTCTCTCTCTCTCTCTCTCCATTGTTTGAAGATCAGAGATTGTCGAACAAGAAGATGTGAATCGCTGCGTCCCGCGCTCTCATCCATAGAGGATTCACATACTTCATTGCGTTTTCTCCCTCTCTTCAGAGATTGTCAAACACACAGTATATGTACACACTAAGAAGCACGGATACATGATATGGACAAAACACAATACGGACATGTGGACACGTTATTTCTTCAACAATTAGGACACGAACATGTCAAATATAAAATGTATGTATTTTTATTATAGAGGTATGTGATGAATTCATATAAATGATGAGATTTTATTGCTATCAAATTTAAGAACAATATAATGAATATAAATTAGTAGTTTGCATATAAGTATACATGAACTATACATTGGTGGAAATTTTCACTCATGGCCGAGTCTTAAAAAATTAGATTTTAACCTTTTATGTGTCCTTAGTATGTTCTAAGAGTTATGCCAACATGTCCTTGAGTATCTACAATGTGTTTGAATAAAATAGATACAACAAAAAAAAAATTAGAAAAGTATTTAAGCATGTCCTACACTGTCCTATGAGTGTCGTGTCATGTCCATCATTGACACATTCACTGATACGCAAGGCCAGAGGTGTCTGTGCTTCTTAGTGTACACACTCATCTTTAAATACTATAAGCAAATGCCATAGAGGTTCTCTCACCTCTAAATCCCAATCCCTAATTTTTCAAAATTTTGTTTTTTTATTTAATTTTGAAATTAAAATACAGTCAGGGAGAGTTACTTGGAGGAGGAGAGGAGATAGATATACTTGGGTGAGTGGGGGAAGTGGGATGAGGGGGTGTGATGATAAAAATTCAAAAAAGAAACCAAACGAAATCAAAAAATTCCAATAGTTAGTAGTTACCAATATAGATATTTGATGCATGGGGAACCTGGGAATCGAAAATATATTAATGTTTACTTTATATGAACTCGTTTTTTTTAAATTTTTCTTTTCCCTGTCGCCCCATGCACCAAACAGTCACAACATTAGTATACGTTCATTTATATGTGGGGTTGGAGGGTTTAATTGAACGTATAGATAGTAGACTCATTGGAGTGCATAGCTTTTAAGAGTAGAAACCTATTGGATGTCGAATTTGTTTGTTGGCCCAGCTAGAAAGAGTTCCCAACTGTTTATCAAAACCCAAAAACATATGACTAACCCAAGTTTCTTGCAACAAATCCACCATTTGTATCACATTCATGCCCACACACATGCATGTGTAAACTTATATATCTATCATCATGTATAAATGTTAGAGGGAAGAATTTCTATCGTCAATCTCTAAATTGCAGAATTTTGTAGCTGTAATTTCGTTAAAGATATGGAATGTAAACAACAATCACAAATTCTTAGAGAAATCTGTCCGTGGGGTAATTTTGTGGCTTAGTGGTGTCAGGTGCGTGGCAGCGACGAACATGGAGGTGAAATGGGGACAATTTTGTCATTCTCTTAGGAATATCTCTCTTTCCATTACATTGGTTACACTCTTCATTAATTCTAACAAAAATATTAACATTTGCCCTTTAGTTGCATGTTTAGGGGGTGTATGTATCCAATAATGAAGTAGAGGGGTCATAAGTTAAAAACAGTTAAATACGGGGGCGCAAGTAAAAAATTCCCCTAATTTATATCATCCAGCTTTAGAAATTTCTGCTAATGTGAATTTACTTTGGCTTTGTATTACTTTACATTGTTTGCATGCTTTGTGATTTGTAGTTGAGTTGAACGCCATGCACCAGTCAAAGATGTTTGTAGACAACAATATATTTCTAACTTATTCTGGCATTCGTAAATAGTTTGCTATTCATTTGTTTGATTCTATTTGCCTTTAGACACATTTTTTGTTTCTTATGGGAAAATGCTTTACTATTTTGAGCGAGAGACAAAATGAAGCCCCATGCACTGCAATTGAATCGCCATAAATGGTTTCATTTTCTTCAATGCAAAATAAGAACGTTGTTGAATATTGTGCTATGGAGGCCCATGACAGCTCATAATTGTTTCACGGATGAAATATTGACCACATGAGAAAAAAGGAAAATATTGGTTTTAAAAGGTTATGGCAAAGAAGATTGTGGTTCCTAATGTAAACTACTGGCGGTGTGGACAAAAATAAGTGGTTATGGGTTTCCTACTTGATGTTATTCTCATTATCTCTCACCTAAGATTATTGATCAAATTGATGTTTTTTTTGATAAACTAGTTGCAACATTATTGATCAAATTGATGTTTTTTTGATAAACTAGTTGCAACATTATTGATCAAATTGATGTTTTTTTGATAAACTAGTTGCAACATGTTGCAACTTTGGGGGAATAATGAGGTGGGATGAGGATTGGGCAGGGATTGGTAATTAATAGGGTTAATAAAGATGTTATTCCAACCCCTGGTTTTATTTGCTCTGGATTTGTCTAAAAGCTTTTGAACTCTTATAGTGGGTTTTTTTTTGAGTTTTTTAAAATTCTGTGATGACCATTTTTCAGGTACAATGCAGTCAAATAATGTAAGGCCGAGGCGTGTATGGGTTCCGCAAAGAGAAGCAACAAAAAGCTCAGCATCAAATCTGGGTCCTACTGAGGACCCTAGGAAGACAGAACAGGAGGTTCTTGGCAATGATTCTATTATACAAACGGTGAATGCAGGTCCTGTTCTGTGTGAAACTCAATTAGATGCATCAGTGACACTGCCTTCCATATGTGGCACCAATACAAACACGTGTGAAGTCGGTATCAAACCTTTTGATGAAAAGAGAGACCACCCCAGAAGCTTTGCTGATGACAAAAGCAATGAGACAGTTACTTCATTGCTTGCAGAATCTCAACATGTCCCGATGGTTGATGGTCAGAAGAAGGTTCAGTTTTCATTCAGAAGCAATTCTAGATCTCGGGGTAATAATTTGCTTACTTGTTTATTTTAGGAATTTTGTTGCTAAACTGAACCCATTCTAATTGCTTTGTGTTTGACCTTCAGAAAACGTTATTAAGGCTTGGAATTCTGCATAATTATGCACATTAGTTAATAATTGGGAAATTAGCTCAGAAACTGCTCCACTACATTTTTGTTCTCTTTCCAATTGTTTTTCCATTGCAGGGGCCGATGACCTAATGGCCTCTGGAACAGACAACTTATTGTCTCATATGGGTTCACTTGCATTGGCAGAAATGATATCGGATGGGGGCAATCAACCAGAGGCTGTAACTGTCATCAGTCATGACTTAAATCATCAGAATTTTCACAGTATAGAAGCGGATAGAAGTTTGAGGTCTGATCGGGCCAATTCTTCTTTCTTGGCGAATGGAGCACTGGAGGTTCAGGATCAGATGCATCAATTCGGAAACTTTTTACACGGAAACTTGAACCACCCCGTGACTCAATCATCAATTGTTGGGCCATCTTGCGCTACAACAACAGTAGTCAATTCAGCTTCTGCTCCCATCATCAATTCAATGATGTACTGTCCAGATCCTTCTGAAAACGTGGTTTCTAACATGCCTGTAGCACCTATGGGAGATTGCAATGTGAATCATAAACAAATGTCACAAGAAAATGTGGCGCAGCCTTCTTGTAATTCATGCAAGCGCACCACTTTTGCCACTCAGTTGAAAGTTGAGGAGTATGATATGACAAAGGAGCTGCAAGGTAGAGGGCCCAAGGAATGCGAATTCCGAAAAGATTGTGCCCCTCTAGATGACAATCCTAACAATGGGAAAGAGCTGGAAAGTGGTGGTACTGACTTACAATCTCACCCCTCTTCCAAAAACCCATCTTCAGATATGAAGGCAGAACTACCTAAATTAGAAACCCAAGAAAAAGTTGCAAGTGGTAAAGCAGCACCTCGTAAAAGAAATTATGATTCTGATCTGTTTATTAAAGTTAATGGGAAGCTCTATCAGAGGCTTGGGAAGATAGGTAGTGGGGGAAGTAGTGAGGTCCATAAAGTCATTTCATCAGATTGCACAATATATGCCTTGAAGAAAATCAAGCTTAAAGGCCGCGATTATGCAACAGCGTTTGGGTTTTGTCAGGAAATGGAGTATCTAAACAAGCTGAAGGGAAAAAGCAACATTATACAACTAATTGACTATGAGGTACACAATTTAGGCATAAACCTGTGTCTTGTAGAAAATTTTGATTCTTCAATGTGTCGTACTTATTTATGATGATTCTACTGCTTCTTTGCAACCCGCTGTTGAAGTTATGTCGGTAAGCATGATTTTTATGCTGGTGAACCTGAAATAAGAATATATCAACTGTGCTTTAAAGTTAATAGTCTGAAAAGCTTACTGCCAGACGATATCTTGCTTTACAATTAAATATAGTACCAGACAATTTGGTTGATCTATGACACGCCATACTAGAATTATGGATTGGTTTTACAGGCTTTATTGGGGTAGAAAATGGCTGATTCATATTTTTGTGCTGAAGCTTTGTCAAGCCCACCTTCCTTGGCCAACTCCACATGTAATGCAATTGAAGTTCTTAGGTACTTATCTCCTGGTATTTCATTTCACTGCCATTGTTGCTTGCCCACAACTAACTCAAAAGGAAAAAGGAAAGAAAAAAAAACTGATGAAAAATGTTTTTCATATGGATCAAGTGAAAAATGTTTTTCATATGGATTAAGTGTAGAGGTAAGAAACCCATTTCACTAAATTTATGGGAGTCTTTTGGTTAAATTATAACCGTAAAATGAAAACTAGTTTTTGAACGAAGGAGAAAGTTAGTCCTGGGATCAACTGTTAAGACTTTCTGTTCGTAGATAATGGGAGAAATCAGGCATAAACATGAGAGACCTAAATAGGCCCCATTTATTATAATTGCATTTTGACAGATGTCTTGGCCTCAGCTTCTACTCTTAACTAAGGCACCGATTGGTTAAGAGTGCTACTCTAGCATTTGCTGCTAAATGCTTGGTTTTCTTACAGGCAGGAATCAGGATATCTTCTTTGTTGCATAAGAATTCAGTGGGATGAAACCTATCTCTTTGCCATTGGGTTACGGCCCAGTTTTTCAAAAGATTTTAGCACCTAGGTGCTAAAATCATGATATTTCACATCAAAAAATGAAGTGGTGCTGAGTATTGTTTTCCGATTTTTTTTGCACCAAATTAAAGTACACGAGGAGGACTTTAATTTGGTGCGAAAAAAATCGAAAAACGATATACGGAACCACTTCATTTTTTGATTTGAAATATCATGATTTTAGCGCCTGGGTGCTAAAATCTTTTGAAAAACTGGGTCTAAGGAATGAGGTTTGGTAAATTGGAATGGATTAAGAATTTCTTTTGGTATGTTTCCTTTGGAAGTCATCACATTTTGACTGTACTTTCCTTGTACTTGACTTGCCTTCAAGTACCACTCGAGCCCATAGACATCCTAACTTCTGAACATAAAATGATTTAGGATATATTCAAGTCTAAGCAGTGAGTTTGTTTATCAATACCTGAGCTTATCTTTTACAGGGTCTATTGGATCATTTTAAGTTAGAGTAGCCTTTGAATATCCCTGGCTTGTTTCAGCTGACCATGTTTGCATCATGTAAAGACCAACCTACTAAGAAAATGAAATGAACGGAATCTTGTTTTCTGAAAGTTCTTGTTTCTCATCAGCTATGATGAATTACTTTCATCTTTATGTATTTTAGTAGTTGGGTCTTGCTATTGATAAGCAGAGAAAAAAAAAAAAAGCATTCCAGTGCACCTTTTATACTTTTCAATATATTTACACTCACTTTTATACACTTTTCAGACATTTCAATGCACTTTTCCAGCTTATGTTAGCATTTTCCTTAGTAGCTTACCAAGTATTTCCTATTTCCTTCTTAGGTGACAGATAAGGCTTTGCTGAAGGAAGTACTGAATGGTTGCATGACTGACAAGGATAGAAGAGTCAAAGAAGATGGATATATTTACATGGTGCTCGAATATGGAGAAATTGATTTGGCGCACATGTTGTCCCAGAAATGGAGGGAAATGGATTCGACTAATTCGGATATAGATGAGAACTGGCTGCGGTTTTATTGGCAGGTTCTCTAGCAATTACATTTTTCCTTTTTTCTCCTCAGTAACTTTTCAATTGGATACTGGCACTGGTCATATGCTCTACTTTTGTGTTTCATCTCATCTTATTGCTTTAAATCTCTGTGCATACCACATCCTGAGTACCTGAGCTGAAGGCTGGACAATCATGTGTGCTGACCTTAGCTTTCCTAGCCTGGTACTAAATGGAGTGGTTCATGAGGATATGTCATTGGGCCACATGTCATCTCATGATATGGCTCAGCACCAATGGAGATACCACATGTCAGTGCAGGATGGATGTACCTACCCACTGTAAATAATAATGGATGAGGCGCTAATTAGTATATATGTTGTTAAATGCTACGTATGACCATGATGTTTGTTGCCCGATGGCCCCCTTAATACAAGTACCTGTGCCGAAAATGGATGTCTACCACTAGAAGTGCAGTTCCCTCAACGTATGCTGTAGTGTCGGACACTTTTCAAACAGACACTTTTCAAACGCGGACACCCTTGGACATGTAAAAAAGTATGAAATTATTTTTCATTTACGAACACGTGGGGACAAACAGGATTTGCCGGATACATTTTCTTGATATGCTGAGAACACTCAAAGGATATATGCTGGTGGCACCTTCAGGATGCACTTCCCTAAAAGAAAAACATTAAATAAAATAACTAGATACCAAAAAGGCTAGGATAAGGAAAATGAGGTTCTCCTTGATAGAACTGGATAGGAAAAAGGTGAAATGAACTTGAAAGAGAAAAAGATAAATGTTCTCACATCCATGCCTCTAATAATCATTGTCTTCTTGACCTCCTATGATACATGAAATAAATGTTTATGCTGCTAGGAATCCCTTTTCATTCAAAGTTTTTGGAATGCTGATTTACAGCTTTGTTAAAACTCCAGTACTCTTAGCCCATTGTGGCCACGTAATGGAAATTAACAATTGGTTTCTACACAAGGGGCTCGTTGATGGTTGATTGGTTGTATTCTGGCTGTATTCCTCTATGTGAATTAGGACACCCTTTAGAGTCTTTCTTATATTTTTCATTGGCTGTGCGTTGAACTGATCACATTTTGTTTAGTTGATGCATGATCTGGAACTAATTGTCATAAAAATCAAAGGAAACATGTTATGGAGTCTGTGTAATATTTTGTGGGTAATGTTGTGCCAACATATCCGTACCTCGCATCCATAGCCTCGTAGGTCCATGGTATGGGAACTGTAATGGTTAGCGAAACATAGACAAATAATTCAATCTGTGCGCTGTGCGATCAACTTAACTGAGGCTTGTATAAGCTGGCAAGCTCAAGACCTTCCAGGGAATGCATGAATATTTCTCTTCAATATCCTCCAAGAGGGTTACTGGTTACGGAACTGCCTCGAACTTGGTTCTAGTTGAGCTAGGGTCTAGAGCATTGTATTTTCAGGAGGTTTACCGGAACACAATCTTGTTTTGTTTTTCTGTTGACTTGTTATTTTTCCGTGTTAATTTTGCTATGTATTGTTCCACATGGGCTGAGTTTAGAAATATTTCATAAAGCCAATACGTTAATACCCGGCTATACAGCAAGTGTATAATTTAGTAAACTGATGCTGGAACTGGTTGAACAACTCTTGTAAGTTTTTGTTTAGGCTTAAAAGAACAAGTGTATTTAAGTTACTCTGTTAAGGCTTAAAAGAACTGACCTGGTTAAATGAAGTATTATTTGTTCTGGTCTTCTGGATGCCATGAACTTCATAGAAATATTGAAATTGTGCAGAACAAGAATTCTATGGCTTGAATCTTTCATAATATTTTCATTTACTGTTGAGAAAGAATATTATTATCCTTTCTAATAACTTAAGAACCTTAGACCGGAGGAAAGACAAGTAGAAATAGGAAGAATGTATTAAATGACGGGGTCTAAACAGTAATAAGAGCGATCTACTGATCTGGAGAATATCTTGCAAGCATTTAACTAAATCTCACACACGCACCATATTTGGAAAATGCTATAATGCCTGCACATAATATTGTTCTGAATTCCCTAAAACCTTTAACATGCTTGATGAAACCCTCATGTGGTGTGTGCATGTCATGCATACTGTCTGGGGGTCCTATGGGTATCAGCAGTATTGAGTGAAAAAACTAGTAAAACTTTTTATAGTATCCCATTTAATCACTTTCTGCTGGATTTAGGACCTTTTCAGAGGACTCTTTCCTTTCTTGAGTCTTCAATCAGCTTTGTTTTTGTTCGAGGACTTGCATATCTGCTTTTCTTCAAGAGATATCTTGCCTCAAACACTCAAAGGTCTTCCTTGTCATCTCTAATCAGTCTCTCATTCGCCAAATGCAGTCAGAAGTAGATTCCTTCCTTTTCCCGGTAAATGAGTTGTAAAAGGCTTATTTAGAGCTGCGTCAAGCTAGGTTGTATGGTTGCAGTCCCACAGTAATCAGGGTTCAGAAGAAAATTTGGTTAAATTTATTTGTTTCTGTTTTTGTTAGAGGTGCTGAAGATGGTTTCCTCATTGTTTTTTCTACAACGAAAGACAATTAATCTTGCAAATGAGTTCTACATTCTATTGGACATAAAACCCTCATTTTTGGGGGTCAACTGTTGCAATAACAGTTAGTGACGTGTGAGTGATCAGCGACCAGCTAGTTAAATGATTTTCACGCCCTTTGCTTTGTTTTGTGCTGTCATTTTGAAATCTCTTGGTGAGCTCTTGCATTGATTTTCCTTGTTTGCAAAATTAATCACGCCTTCGCTAGAAAATTGTGTTGTAGCTTTACATCTCAATTAGCCTTACATTAGGGGAACTTGTATGTATGTGGGCAAAATAAGTTAATCCTGGTGATTACTCTATAAGAGAATATGATATTCACCTTGTTTAACACTTTGCAGCAAATACTTCTAGCTGTCAACACCATACATGAGGAGCGTATTGTGCACTCGGACTTGAAGCCAGCCAATTTTCTTCTGGTCAGAGGCTCACTGAAGCTAATAGACTTTGGAATTGCAAAAGCTATAATGAGTGACACAACCAATATTCAACGTGATTCACAGGTACCAAAACCTTGTGTTATTTCTTTTGGGTAAAATGACCTTAATAGATGCAAATTGTCAAGCGACCGATCAAACGGTGCTATATCAAGATGCTCTCATAAAATTTGCACCATGTTCTAGGTTCGTTTGGGAATTTCAACATTTTTGGGGATGTTTGTTAATTCATATAAATGATAGTATTTCCTAATTTTCTCCTGCTATTTCTTTTCACTTTCCAATACATTTAATAGCTATTTAAAATGGATAGCTCTGGAAAGTTGCAAACTTGTTTTCTTTGACTTTCTGCAATGAACAACATATTGGGATATCCCAAAAATGAAAGAAGTACCAAGAATATGGAACAGATTCGTTTTCTGTTTGATAAAGGGAACCAGCTCTTGTGAATGCTAATGTGGCATGTCATGATTGGTCACATGATACAGGGGTCTAGCTTTGTGCTTATTTTTTTATAATGAATTAGTGCAGGTGGGTACGTTGAGCTACATGTCTCCTGAAGCATTCTTGTGCAATGAAATAGACGCAAATGGAAACACTATAAAGTGTGGTCGTCCATCGGATATCTGGTCGCTTGGTTGCATCCTTTACCAAATGGTGTATGGAAGAACACCCTTTTCAGAATACAAGACTTTTTGGGCCAAGTTCAAAGTGATAACTGACCCAAACCATGAAATTAAATATGAACCGGTTTCCAATCCCTGGCTTCTTGATCTCATGAAGAAGTGCCTTGCATGGGACCGGAACGAAAGGTGGAGGATCCCTCAGTTACTTCAACACCCTTTTCTGGTTCCCCGAATCCCAGCTCAACTGTCATCCCCTCAAGAACAAAGCTGTAAATTTCTTCAGTTAATTGCTGAATCTTGTGCAAATAACCATAAAACTAGGATCCTGTGTGATCAGCTCCAGAAATTACTGAGCTACCACCCTGGCCCAGAAATGGTATTTCAGGCATCAATTTCATCAGATGAACAGCGTCAATTGCTTTGTAAAATGTCAAATATTTGCTTTCAACTCCAGGACCAATTGGCGGAATAAGCAAAAGATTTGATACGGACATGATAGGTCAAGTGATGAAATTTCAGGGAGCCAATTATCTATGTTGAGAAGTGATTGCTGTCTGGAAGGAATTTAGCTTATTCACTCTCATTTGTAGTATTTTCTGCAACCACTTCTTCTAAACCCGTCAAAACAAAGAAGCATATGTCATAAGGGCTATAGGGGCTTATAGTGTATTATTCCATTTTTCGTGTCCTAGGTTGCATCTGATACCTGTAATTCCTTGGTTTAGCAATAGCATTCTCCGAGGGAAATAAGTTTCATATCATTGGCATTTGTTTAGTGGAATCTAACCATGTAAAATTCACCTGACATTGTGCTGCCTATACTTATTGCATATATTGAGCCAATGTCGATATGTTGTAGCAGATAGGCATATTATGGTGGCTGAGAATTGGTATTTGCTGCGTATCAGCATAATGTAATGCTGCACATAGCACTTGGCATGAGTTTGTTATGGGGATATCATTATGCAGTTGGCGGAAGACAATTGGCTTGGTTAATATTATACAAGTAGAAGCATTTAATGAGGATATTTTGGTCGGGACTCCTTGGGGAAACTAATTCCACCAGTTCAAAGGAATTTTTAACTGCTTTCTGAATGAAAATGAGTTGCCATTTGGTTAGCGAGTTCGCGGGCCCCATATGAATTGGAAGATGCTTGCCAAGAAGATTTTGAAGCAAAGATACTACTGGTCAACTATGGAGACAGAATGTGTCAAGTATGTGAGACAATGTCACAAATGCCAAATTCATGCTAATCTCACACATGTACCACTGTCAAAACTACACTCTATGACATTGTCTTGGCCTTTTTGTGTCTGGGGCATTGATGTCTTTGGCAAAATCACGCCAGCTGCTTTAAACAGACAAAAGTTTATTTTAATCGCAATCAATTATTTCATCAAATGGGTTGAAGCTGCCTCATATGCAACTCTGACGGTGGTCTAAGTGGCACATTTCATCAAGCAGAATATTATCTATCAATATGGAATCCCGCAAGCCTTTTTGTCAGATAACGGTAGGGATGGCCATCTCGGCCGACCCACCCCGATCCAATCCGTCCCCTTCCCGAATGGGTAGGGGATTTAGGGATTTTTTCAAGAATCGGGTAAGGGATGAAGATTATTTTTTAAAAATTTCGGGGATTGGGTAGGGGATGGTATTGTCAGTCCCCTACCCGATACCCTCCCTAATCCCCACCCTACCTCATTCCCCTCCCATCCCTGCATCCACATTCACACACACATATATGTGTATAGGTATAATATATATTTATATTTATAAAATTTCTTTTCCCAGATAATAAGTTTATAACTTAAGGTTAGGCTCTTTCTCGGGACTATTCGTCCTCAAAACTAAGCCGGAGCACATAGTCATTAAACATAATTAACTCCAATTAATTATCCCTCTCTCCCTCCCATCTTCAGCCTTTGAATTAAGTGTTTTGCCTGCCCAAATATGTTTCTCCTTCCTCTACCCAAATGTAAATGTTGTTGTAGTACAACTTTGTAGTTTCTCTATTTCATTTTATGCCAACTTTTAGGTTTCTTTTTGTTTGGTTTATGAAGCAAACAACTTGATTTCAATTAAACCAATCTGAATTGCAAGCGTAGTTAAGGTTTGGATCCCTGATTCCCCGTGCGGATCCCCATTCCCCACATTGAGGCGGGGATGGAGGTTAAAAAAAAATCCCCGGTGGGGATCGGGGAGGGGATGGGGATTGATATAGGTTAGGGGATCGGGGATGGAGATTGTGGTATCCACCCCTTACCCTCTCCATGCCCATCCCTAGATAACAGGGTTCATGTCAAAGGTAGAGTTGCAAAAGTTCTTAAAGAATTCAGGGTCCAGGTTCATGTAAGTCAACTATGTACCGACCACAAACCAACGGAGCTCTGGAAGCGGCAAACAAAACCATCAAATCCATACTTGAGAAAACCACTTAGTTTGTGGGGAATTGGCAGGAGCAACTGCCATTAGCATTATGGGGATATCAGACATCCGTCCATACTCTGACTGGGGCAACACCCTAATCTTTGATTTAGAATAAGGAAGTTGTTCTCCTTATTGAATTAGAAGTGACATCTTTAAGGGTTATGACGGAGTCAAGGATTAGCGAATCAGAATGGCAAAACATGAGGTTTGAAGAACTCATGCTGCTTGATGAAAGGCGGCTTAAGGCTTTGTATCATGTTCAAGAATATCAACACCGAATAGCCCGAGCTTTCAACAAGAAAGTGATGTCCAAGGATTTACAGGAAGAAGATATGGTTTTGAAGGAAATCCAGGCTCCAATTTTTTTATCCGCGTGGGAAATTCTAGCCAAAATTAGTTGGACTATATATCATCAAAAAGATCCTATCCTGGGGTGTAGCACAACTCATTGATCTTGATGGCAATGAATTCTCTACTTTGGTCAACTTGGATCAACTCAAAACATATTACCCCTGAGAGAAGCTCACTGGACTGAAAAACGCAAGACCGGGCAATTCTAGGCAAAAGTAGAGCACTTAATAGGTTGAAAACCTGAAAAGGCAACCTAGGCAAAACTTAAGGCAAATAAAATTAAAAAGAAAGCTCACTAGATTGAAAACCCGAAAAGGTGGTACTAGGCAAAATTCAGAGCATAATAGGAGAGTGTAAATACCCAAGTGAGCCCTAGCAAAAAATGTAGTCCTGAACTATGTCATGACCTGATTCCTTTAAAAGGGATACGTAGGTAGCCTCATCTTGAGGTTCGGTCATTATCTTTCAAGTTGATCCCAAGTCATAATTCATATTTCAATTCTCATAAACGGAACCAGTAAGAATAAAAGTGAAATTCTTATACTTCATCTTAATTCAAACAAATTTCTCTGATTACATGGCTGAGCATAAAAACTTTCAAAAAAAAACAACAAACTATAAAGCATTGATCTGTATAGAACATGTCATAAGTCCACAACTTATTTCGGACACAATATAATTGAGTCTAGAGTCAATTTTCTCTTGCTTTAATATCTTTTATCAACCATCTCTTGTAACGCTTTAGAAGAAGAACATTGGGATTCGGATCTCTTGGAATGGTCACACACTCCCTCCAAGTGTTTTGATAAGCTCTGAGTGGCAAAATTGAAATTTGGCGTGACAAAGTTCTCATGACCTGCTACTGGCAACACTTGGCAAGCACTGAATTGACAGAGAATGCGGTCAGTAATGTAGAAAGTCTAGCAAGTCAGACTAGCTAAAACCATCCACTGATGCCCCATGGTGCTATTAGCGATAGCTGAAAGATCAAGCCAAAACAAACGCCAAGAAATAACCTCCTTTGTGAGTTGGGAGAAAACTCGAACCCAGCCTTGCACATTGTCAAAAATCTCCAAGAAATCCCATAAAGCCTTAGGTTTCGTGAAGTTGGTTTCTTGGCAAGGGTTCCAACAGATTGACCTTGTCACAGAACCATCGCTACATGAGAGAGAAAACAAGTAAAGAACCTTAAAAAGCCTAAAACCAAGCATTGAGGTAAAATAACAATGAGAGAAAGACTAGAAAAAGGAGAGTTGAGCGAAAAGCCTACCTATAGGAGCAAAGGACTACCCTTAAAAACATTGGTTCGACCAACACGAATCCCATCTAAACCCATCAAAGTTTCCATAATAACCACTGCGGTCACATCTTTGCACTTTTCAATTTGCATAGCCACGCCAACTAGAGAAGAACTCGCCTGACCATCAGAGCGCACATGCAGGAATGCAACAAGCAAACACAAACACAAAGCGAAGTCCTTAGAATGGAATTTCTCAATAATGCATGGAATGTTCAGAACACTTCCATGGATCATGGATTTAGTAGCATTACTACTCATTTCAAGCTTGGAGGATATAAATTGAGCAAACCCTAACCCTTGGAGAGATATAACAGGTTCCTCCAAATCAAAGCCGCCAATATACGCATGAAACTCCACAGTGGGGCATAACTCTTGAAAGTCGAAACAAAAAACATGTACCTCTGGGTCCGTCCCAGAACTGAACTACAACGAATATCAACTTGGGGCATATGATTACAGTCAGGGCTGGCTCATAGGCCTCATATATAATCATACTTAATTAGTACATTTGTAGCTAAAAAAAGTTCAAGAAGAGTAATGTTCAAATGATTGATTTAGGATTATCATAATAGCTATTTATTTAAGGATGACTATACATTTGAATTTGTGTAATGATAAATACTTTTAAACATTTTGTAATGGTTTTTTTATGAAGACTGTATTGAAAAATTTTATTATGCAAAATATATAGAGAGCCTCATCTAATGAGTCCATTTTAGGCCTCCAAAAGTAATGAGTTAGCACAGAGTACATCCTGAATAAACCGCAATGAAGTTAGCATATAACCCCGGAAGTTGAGCCAATCAAGGCCATCAAGCTCATCAAGCCAAGGGTGGATTAGTGTTGGAAAACTAAGGACCATTGCAGAGGAAAAAAAGTTTTGGTTTTGGAACAAAAGAGCTACAAAATGGTGGTATATATAGTGACCACGGAATACTGGAAAACAGCTATCTTGAAAAGCATGTCTCCCGGAAAATCATGAGAATATCATTCAAAGTTTGTAAACATCTTCAAAACATGCTTTACTATGGCTCTTCGAGACTCACAGACATGCAACCATGAGCCAATGGACCAAAGGGAACCCTAGGAAGCAACAACAAGTTGCAGGATTTTGGCATTGTTAAATCGCGCATGAGAGTGGAAGTGTTGCACGACACTATGTCTGCAATTCATACAAGACACTTTGGTTTCAACTGGTCAAAACTTGTTCTGAGCCTCTTTAAGCTATTTGGCCCATACACACCAGTCATAACGAGTATTTGTGACTTAGCAGAGGGATCGAATGACATTTTTAACAAGGATTTAAAGAAACAGTACCCTACGTCCATTAAAATCCAAAATCCAAAGATACGATACTTTAAAAATTCATTCTAGAGTCATTTGTTTCGTTTCATTGAGTCACAAAAATCGTATCGTGCATTTGTGACTTTGTGCAAGTGTCGTTTCACATTATTGTCAAAAATTTGAGGTTTCGGTACTTCCAAAAATCCAAAGTTCTAAGGTGCGACACATCAAAATCCATTCATGGTCCATATTCTTTATTTTATTGAGTCACGTGTATCATTTTGCATATTTGTGGTTATGCACACATGTCGACTTCAAGTTTTGGTCAGAGTTTGGTGTCAAAATTCACATTTTTCATTCAAACAAGGTCATAATGCCATAATAATTTCTATTCTAGCATGGTTCCAATTCTCCATATGAGTTACTTTATAAAGTGTCCATAGTATTACGTGCAAGCTTTGACATTTTAGACTTAGTATCAATTCCTAGTACGAATGAACAAACCGAAAGTGAAAGTTTTATAAAAACAACCAATAACCACATGATGAACAAAGCATATCTATCTAGGGGAAAAACAGGCCCAATGCTAAAGCTACTGCCATGATGCGCAAGCCACATCTATTAAGAGGTAAAAGGGGCTAACAAGCGCCCAAATCAAAGCAATGCATGCAAGTCCGATCTAAAGTAAACTACTACTAATGGCAAGAAAGGACTCATGTACGGGCTCTCTTCGGTGCACGTGGTTGCAGTACATACTCCTCACGAGTGCTAACTTCGCCGTCATCATCACTACTACTCTCCACCTCTCCCCTCCGAGGATGCCACCAAGGATCAGAAACTGAATCACTAGAACCAGATATGCCTTCCTGCACCTCCTCGTCCTCTCTTCCCGCCCTCTCCTAAATGGCGTAAGGCACTCTATTTGACCCTGGAACCACAAAAGGAACACTGGACGGACCACCACCAGCTTGCTTCATTAAAGGCCTCCTGTGTACGACTC
This sequence comes from Vaccinium macrocarpon, assembly GCA_022606695.1. NCBI lineage: Eukaryota > Viridiplantae > Streptophyta > Magnoliopsida > Ericales > Ericaceae > Vaccinium > Vaccinium macrocarpon. The sequence goes on along the minus strand of CM040180.1, from coordinate 21,582,172 downwards.
CTTGACCCGATGAAGGTCGAGATGCACTCTGCATAAAGGAAAAGTTTGTTAGAATGAATGCAAAGCATAAACTTTGAGCAAAAATGAAGTAAACTGAATGTAAAGCTTACCTGAGTCGCTGCTCCATGACTAGCTCCTCATTCTCGATCAGCTCCTCCACTACGGTGAGTCGAGAAACCACAACTAGTTGCACTTCCATGGGTAACTGTCCCTCTGTGACCAAGAACGAATCCTGGCTTAGATCGTGGGTGCACCTCTAGAACCACGCCCATCACAGATTAACCGACCATGGCTGACAAGTCAAGAATCAGCTGATGACTCCGCCCATTCAGTAGGAACCTAAGTAGAAAATATATGTTAGGAAAGAAGGCCAGGTTGCTAAAAGAACTAGGTTAAAATGAACAATTGAACTCTTATTATTTACCTTTGTCACGGCAAAAGACACTGGTGGTGTAACTGAAGGGACAATCACCTCTCTCATCATCCCAGCAGGAGTAACAACGTCTGTAACCTTACCCAGCTTTGGTAAAATAGTGGCAGCACCCCTATCCTTGCACATGCTCTTCGTTAACAGGAAATGTTAAGCGGCTCTCCATACTCAGGTCATGACCCAAAGTCCTCTCCACATAACCATCATAGTACACAAGATGACTAAAAGTTAGTTCAGTCACCAGCACTGTATACCTCTCCAGCTCAACCAATGTATAGTCTTGTGTCCTCTACACAAGAGGAGCAAGAGGCCTCGATACCCTAAAAAAGTTAAGCCCGAGGGACTGGTGTGCCACCCTCCAGCCTAAGTACCACTGCTAACCATACGAGGACTCCAGCAACACTCATCCTTGTGTCATCTCCCTGCTTTGAGGCAAGTAATCAACATTGAGCCCATCCCACACATTCCAGTGGACTTGCAAGGAAATTTTGTCATTTTCAAAAATCAAAGGCAAAAATTGAAAGTGTGAAAAGATTTCAATAGTTCAAGTCACAAGAAGCATACCCCTAGTCCTTGTGTCTAGTCAAGGAAAAGCCGAAAGCTCTTCAAATATCCTTTGTGATCACTGCGACCGCGGAACTTTTGGGCCCACTTCATTGCCTGTGGAAACATCTGAGCATTCTTCGAAGCATATAGTCCCAGAACCTCATAAGCCCACACCTGCATTTTTTAAGATGGTCAAAACATGAGAAAAGCAAAGACATTATTGAAATTTGGAGTTGAACAAAAGAAAGTTATATCATTTTACCTCTAAGACCCTCCAAAAGCCACCAAGGCTAGTGCCAACTCCACCAAAAACGGCACCCAAGAAATAGTACAAAGTGCACAAGGCATCACCACCCTAGTCAAACCGACCAGCTATCTCCAAGTCTGCCAACGCTGTTAACCAACCTATGTGCACCACACTACGCCTGTTCAAAAATAAAGACGCACCAAAGAGGTATAACAAATAAGCTCTTGACATATAAGCTACCTCCACCTCTGACTTCGACTCGTGATCCAAACATCCCTCAAGATTGGTATACTTCACCACCAGCTCAGATCCACCTAATCTTTTTCCCTAAGAGTATTCCACAACAGCAGGATCCAAATACAACCCAGAATCAAACAAAATGGGGTTCCATCCAACTCTCAAACCTGTGATCGCCGCAAAGTCAAGCAAGTTAACAGTTATCCCCCCAACCTGAAGTGAAAAGTATTGGTGGTGTCCCACCACTGCTCCACCAAAGCCCTCAAAAGTCTGTTGTCTATCCGTGTCCCAATCGTCAGAATTGCAATAAAAGGACCAAAGCTCGATGCATTAGCCAAAGCTCTCACCCTCTCCAACAAAGCGTGGTAAAATGTTAAGGAATCGGCTAAGCCTCCATAACTTGGAAGAGAAGTGTTTGGTTGTTTCAAAGCAAAGCATATTTTCTCAGTCATAATAAAGAAGAAACGACAAGCAATTTCAAGCTATAAAGAAAATACATACCAGTGGCCCTATGGATGAAATGTGGCGCCGATCGGTCCCGAGAATCTGTCCATCATCATATGAAGACCGCTTACGTACACGTCACACCTAAGAGACACAAAGAAGTGAACCCGGGGCACGTAAGTCTTAGGAGTGAAACAGGTCATGTCCCTCCACTACAACAAAATCGTGGTATCCCGACGAAAAAAATTTGTCGCCAAAGTAGTATTTTTCGTCGCTAAAGCTTTTGGCGAGGAAACTTTTCCTCGCCCACTTTCCTCGCCTATACTGTGTCGCAAAAGCCTAACGCGAGGAAAAAATGTTTTCCTCGCCAAATCGGGATAATTGGCGAGAAAAATTGTCCTCGCCAAATCTGTACAACTTGCGAGGAAATTTTTCCTCGCTAAAAATTGGGACTATTAGTGAGGAAAAATTTCCTCGCCAAAAATTGGGACTATTAGCGAGGAAATTTTTCCTCGCCAAAAATTGGGACTATTAGCAAGGAAATGTTTCCTCGCCAAAATTTGGACAATTTGTGAGGAAGTTTTTCCTCGCCAAATATTGACAATTTGTGAGGAACTTTTTCCTCGCTAATTTAATATTTTTTGTCGCCAAAATAGTGCTTGCTAGTTTAATGAAGCCCATAGGCGAGGAAAATTTATTAGGGTCAAAACTTTTAGAGACAAAAAATTTCCTCGTTAATGATACATATATTGAACAAAATAATTTCTCTACTACAGGTTTTCTTCCACACATTCTCTACTAATTTATAGAATTCATCCATTGACAACCAAAAAGTGTATAACATACATCCACCTGTTTTCTACTTAAACAAAATGTCAAAACAATACAACATTGCTGATGCATAAAACCTAATCATGGTTCAAACCATCAAAACTAATCGTGAAAGTAAAATTTAGGCCCTAAAAACAAAAGATAAAGTTTACTACAACTTATGCTATAGCCTTCTCAAAAAGCATCAGGGCCCTAATCAAAATATTGCACCAGCTGCGTGCCAAATTTGCATTGTACCCTTGTTGCCACATCATCTCTTGCAAGTCCACGAGCTCCAAAAAGTGATCACTTCATACACACTGCCAAGACAAAAAAATAACATTTGAATGAGCAAAATACATGTTCCTAAGTACATTCCATTGAATATATATATATATATATGTATATATAAAACAATCATGTATTGCAGCAATCCTCAACCCACTGCCATAACAAGAAGTAGGTTAAGAATCAGAATTTAGCACAAGCAATCTGCAACAAACTTTCCTTAAGGGTTGTTTCACATAACTTTTTTGAACTTTTTGCACTTTTAGTCTACCAACAATAAGTTGAAAAACTTAATAAGGTACAAGGCCTGAGGCCATGTTTAATAACCCTCTTGGAGGGTGAGATTGGACTAGTAAGGAAGTGGGACCATTAATACTATGGTTGTTTTGAAAAGAAGTAAGAACTAATAGTCCCATCGGCTTCAAATCCCCCCAAATTGGGTGGATTAACAGTACCTAAAGGGATTAGGTATTCATAATCCTATCCCATGGGATTAAACTTCCTTGTGTCTTTTGCCCTCAACTATTGGATATATGGATTGAACTCCCCTTGGTCTCTCTGCTTGTTCAAACCGAACTGCATGTGGGTAATCTCCCTCTCATAGATAATGAGAAAAAAAGGTACCCTTTAGTTTTTTTCACCAATAAGAAAAAAAAGGTACCCTTTATCTATAAGGTATCCAGAACCTTGTTTTGACCCAGTAACTTGAAGAAGTGGCAGTAAAAAGGCAATTGCAAATCAATAAGAAGCTACGTATTCTACGAAACATAGCAAGGATCACAAAAACTAAAAAGTGAAGATTTTCCACAGGGTTTTCAAGTTTCAACCAATGTGAACCTAAAAATCAAACTAAATTCCATGACATTGAAACCAATTAATTTCAATCGAACAAAAAGTTAAGTCCAAACATCTCACGAATCCTGAATAGAGTATCCGCAATAGTTGAAAATGAAGCAAGCAACCAATCAAATAATCACATAGTTTCACAAACCCTGAAACCGCAGTTCAACCTACAAAAGCATTTTAGAGTTCTATAAATGAAACCACCGAAATTTAACACAATCCACAATCTCAAACTTGCTCAGCATTCTGGAGTTCGATATAAACAACACATGCAGTTTTTGAAACGCGACAAAATAACATGTAGAAACTTAAATCTTGGCGATCCGGTGTCAAATTACTGCCCCAAGCATTTAAGCATGAGACAATGGTACAGTAACTATGAAAACCAAACAGTAAAGGCAACAACAACTAGGAAAACAAATTGTAAATAGCACTGAAATAACAAGTCACATATAGAACGAAAAGAGGTTTGGTTACCATCCAATCTGTGTTTGTCCACTTCTTCTCAATCAGACTAGACCATTGCTCCATGCTAATTTTAGGAGGTGGGTGACTTCTTGCATACCCTTCTCCCTTGGCCTCCTTAAGCTTTTTGAATTTTATATACAACCTGTGGGTGTGATCACTCAATCTCCGCCCACACTTTGTTGCTACTGCCTTATGAACATCAATTGGATCTCCTTCCAAGTCAAACTGATCCTGTAAAAAAAAAATAGCAGTAAAGTACTAAATAATTACTGCTCCCAAGTAATCAGTAGTAATCATCATGTGATGGTTCAATGGAGGAATAGTTATACATCAAGTTTTGAGAATTCTAGTTGCATCTAATGAAGAATTCTGCTACTATTGGAGAATACCACTGCTGTGGCTGCTGCTCTTATATTGCTCAAATCAATACCATGAATGGCCTAGAAGAATCCTCTTCTCAAGCAAAATATCCAAGTCATAGCAGAAGGTAAATGCAGGAAATCACAGTAGGCTTTTGCAGCAACTTAGAAAATCCAGTAGCAGATAGTTAAGATAATCCAGGAATCACCACATATGACAATGCATCAATGGACCAAGAAGATAAATGAAGCAGCATTGGTAATCAGCAACACAAGCAGTAGAAACAACTCATAGAATCCAGAAAATAGCAGTGAATAACAGCTCAGGGAATCCAGTTGCACAAAATTGAGGTAATCATCCACAAAAGCAGCAAACCAAGAAGATAAATAAAGAAACAATGAAAGTCCAGATGCAGCAATAATCCAGAAAAGTCAAATAACAGCATATCAATGAAATGGACTTTGACAGATATGTTTAGCATCATAATCATCCAAATAAAACTCCAGCAACATTTAAACTCCAATTGGTGAATGATATCAGCGTTCACACAGACACCAGTAGCAAAAGGACAGACTAGCCCGACCAAACTCAGAGCACAAACATATCAAGACTCTAGACTCCACAAGACTGAGGCAAGAACAAATCCTTGTTGCTTTTCAAAAAAAAAAAGAGTACTAAATACAAAAAGAAAAGAAACTATTCAAGTACCTTTAGGCGTTGAAACAAAGGTGCTTTGATACTCTCATCCACAGCCTTCCAACTTTTAACACTTAGATCTTGTACATTTTTACGAACCTCAACACCAATCTTCGACGCCAATTTAGAAGCATAAAGCCCCACTGGAGCACGGTGTTCTTGCGGGATGGGAACAAGTAGCTTACCCCCAATTTTGTCAATAAGTCCTTGTATTTCGAGTCCACATGTTGGGCCACGGCCGCGTGCATGTTTCTTAGGAGCTACTTAAGTGCCACAATAGTATTTTTTAAAATAGTTAGAGTCCAAACTTAAAGTTCAAATATTCCGAATAATGTAACGTAACCATCTTACCAGCACTACAAGATGCAGCTGCCTCACTTTGCAACTCCACAAAGGGAGGCGGTGAGGACTGGGTCTCAACCATAGGCTGTGGTGTTGAACGAGTCACCCTCTCATGGGCAATAATTGGTTCATATTGGGACTCAACTTGTGATCTTGTGAATCCTCCTGGTGGCATCTCTAGGACCTAAATAACACATCACATGGAAGCATAAAGACTACATAAAAATGGAGATAATGTACATATTATAATTGATTTTTCTAAGTTGCATTTGGAGAAATATGGCACTTTAATTGATCTTTTTCACTACAATATTTTTTAAACAATGCTAGTATTATCTTATGACAAGTGTGGTTCTTAAAAAAAAGTACAAGCATATTAATACCTAACATAAAGTTAAAAATAATATAGACGGAGAATGCTAGTACACACACAGAAACATTTATTAAATCATGCATATTGTACCTCATGTTCAAAAGAATCAAAGGATTCATTGTCACTCTCGTCTTCATCACTTGGTAGCCTATAGTCAGGATCATCTACCTCATTTCCAGTACCCCCTCCTTTCTCCTTTGTACAATTTGGTAAAGACAAGCCCCTCAATGAAGCTAGTGTATGATTTATCCCACTAGCCAACAATCTCGCACGGATCTCCTTGATTCTCCTATCTCGTCTCCTCTCATATTTGGTTTTCTTCTGAGTTGCTAGAGAGCCTGGTTTGATGAATTTTTTTCCACTCTTTCCCATTTTGTTTGCCATTGTTTTGTAACTAAGGCAAAGTGATATACAACATAATGACAAATAAAACAACAGATTAAATTATGTTCTACCATAACCACACAAAAGAAAATATTAAAATGTAAACAAATAATTCATGACTTCAAGGACATTTATATCGATACATAAAAACATAACTACATATCATAATCCATATCATAATCCATATCAACATCAGGTATTTCATCATCTTCGTCATCCATGTTCTCCTCTATTATTTCATTTGATAATCCAACCCCCAACATTTCCTCGTCTTCAAAACCATCCCTATGACAGCGAAAATCTGCATCAACATCGATTGGAACAAATGATGTGATGCTTTCTTGTTGGAATGCATCATCACATCCAATGGGATCCGACAGCTCCTCATGATCAACCTCTGGTACATCAAAGACACCCCTATGTTGGACTTGTTGCACAACTTGCCAAGGCTTACCGCATTTAGTGTCGTTCAAGTAAAATACTTGCTTTGCTTGGCTAGGTAGAACAAAAGGGTCAGATTGATACCATCGACTTGTGACATCAATGCTCGTACAATATGCATCTGATCGTATTGTTCTGGTTCTACCAGTGTTGCCCGTGTTATACCATTCACATTGGAATAAAACAACTTTCTTATGGCACATGTACTCAAACTCCCAAACATTGCTTAAGTGACCATAAAAGTCATGCATCACACCCTCGTGATCGCCACCTACAAGGACACCACTATTTTGGCTCGTTCGACGATCGTCTAGTTCTCTTGTGTGGAACCTTACGCCATTGATTATGCAACCAGAATACTCCTTCACTAAGGAATTAGGACCATTTGCTAATGACCATAATTCATTTGTTGCCTCTGGTGACTCCTCAACTCTCAATCTATTCATCTACAATCAAGTATGACAAACCATATGATTATGTTAGCACCAATCACATTATTTAAATTCATAATAGTGTCAACGGAATGGATATCTAATCTATGCTTACGCAATCTTTGAACCACTTGGGAAATTCTTTACGCTGCTTGTCAATTATGTTTTCTCCAACTCGAATAGATAACATAGACTTGTGTTCCCTACTCCAAAGAAGGTAGTTAATGTGTTAAAATAGTATTAATTTGAATGTATATCAATATATAATGGAAACTATAAAAAAGATTGAAAGAAGCACGTACTCTAAATACTTCTCCAACTCAGGACTATTGTACAACAAGAACCAATGAGCAATGTCTCGAAGTTCTTGTGAAATCTCACCATCTCTACTAATTAGGCCAATAGGACGTGCTGTTTCTGTAAATATTGTCAATCCTTCATGACGTTCACCAAGATCTGCGTTTCGTTCGGGTCGATTGTGCACTGTTTCAACTCCATCCAAATACATTGAGCAAAAAGTTATGCACTCCTTGACAATGTAAGCCTCTACTATCGAACCTTCTGGTCGAGCTCTATTAGAAACAAACCTCTTCAATTTCCCTAAAAACCTAGAAGTAAAACACGAGCTAGGAGTAAGATTAATTTTTTAATTTGAAAAACAACGAAAGAGAGAGTATGGGACACTTGTTTTGGAATAGAGGGAGTATCGATTATCAATATAAAGTACCTTTCGATTGGATACATCCACCGATAATGCACTGGTCCTCCAAGAATAGCCTCACGTGGCAAATGAATGGCCAAGTGCACCATCACATCAAAGAAGGCCGGAGGAAATATCTTTTCTAGCTTGCATAGTATTTGCACTATACGTTCCTCCAATTTCTCTAGTTCACACCGCTTAAGTTTTTTGGAGCACAAGTCTTGAAAAAAGCTACCTAACTCAAACAATGTTGTGCTAATCTCTTTGTCCACAAAACCCCGCATCCCAATTGGAAGAATTCGTTGTATGAGAACATGATAGTCATGGCTTTTCAAACCTGTTAATCTACCATTTCTCACATTCACTGACTTTGATATATTTGCTGCATAACCATCTGGATACTTGACCGATTTCAAGAATTCAAAGAACCCTTCCTTTTGTTGAGGTGTCAATGAAAAACTAGCTCGAGGCTTGACATATGAACCATTAGGAAGTTGTGTCAGCCATAAATCTTTTCGTATGCCCCTATCTTCCATGTCCTCCCGAGCCTTGTCTGTATCCTTGTTCTTCCCTTCAAGACCCAACATGGTACCACATATTGCCTCACTAAAATTTTTTATCACATGCATGGCATCAATGCAATGTCGAAGCTTCCGTTTCTTCCAGTATGGCATATTATACAAAAGGCTTACCTTTGTCCAATTTGGGTCAAAGCGAGGCCTTTTTTTGTTGTTCGGATACTTTCCAAATGAGATATCTGGTACACAACTCAACTGCTGCAGTATTTTGTTCACCGGTAGCTCCAAAGATCTTGTTCGAGTTTCAGTCATACCATTGTAAGCCCCTTCTTTCGTCGTTCAGGATCATTTTCAGGCAAATAGCATCGATGGTAAAGGTACGCAGTCTTACTTCTCAAAGATTCATAATAAGGTTCATCGTTGCAAGTGTAACAAGCATAGTGACCCTTTGTTCTCCACCCAGATACATCACCAAATGCAGGCCAATCATGTATTGTCCACATTAAAGTTGCACGCATCTGGAAAGTTTCACGACTTGAGGCATCATATGTTAATGCCCCATTATTCCACAACTCCTTCAACTCGTCAACCAAAGGTTGCATGTAAACATCAATATCAATCCCTGGTTGCTTATCTCCGGGAATTAATAATGACAACATGAGAAATGGCTCCTTCATAACCAACCATGGTGGTAAGTTATAGGGAACGAGAATGACAGGCCATATGCTGTAGGAGTTATCCATGTTTCCGAATGGGTTGAACCCATCAACGGCTAGCCCTAACCTCACATTGCGAGGATCCAAGGCGAACTCAGGATGCTGTTTGTCAAATTCCTTCCACTCATCACAATCAGCTGGATGCCTCCAATCCCCATCATCCACACGCTTGTCCTTATGCCACCGCATATCCTTAGCTCTCTTCTTATTCAAGTATAGATTTTTCAACCTCGGAGTCACAGGGAGGTAACGTAAGGTTTTACGAGGGATTTTTTTGCCCCTCCCACGATTGATTTTGTACCTAGATGCATTACACTTTGGACATTTATCCAACTTTGCATTCTCTTTCCGAAAAAGAACACAATCATTTATACAAGCATCAATGAGCTCATATGACAAACCCAAGTCACGTAGTATTTTTCTAGTTTCATAGATGGACTTGGGAACTAAGTTACCCTGTGGTAAAAGTCTTCTCAAGAAATGCAACCACATGTCAACTGCTTTATTGGTCATGTGGTTTGTTACCTTCAAATTGAGCAACTCAATAACAAAACTCAATAAAGTAAAACTTGAGCAGTTTGGGTACACCTCACTCCTAGCATCATTTAAAAGCCTATCAAACCTTTTTACTTCCTCTCCCTGGTTTGTATTTGTCGAGTCCCCTCTTATTTGGTCTTCTACCAATGCATCAATACCACCCCAATCCCTATCCTCATTGCCAGCCATTTCATAGTGGTGATGAACCTCTTTTGACATACGAGGTTCTCCGTGCATATGCCAAATAGTGTAGCTTTGCATGATACCATACTGGAGCAAATGTATTTGAACATGTTTAGTCAATAGTTTACACACTTCGTGCATGGGCACATAATATACCCTTGTGGGTCCGCAACTTTCATAGCAAAATGAAGAAATAACATTACACCATCACGATACGGCTGACTCATTCTCCCATCAGCAGTCCTAGCTAATGCCATCCAGCTCTTGTCCATGTCTAATGACAGACATAATTTATTAATGATAGCTTACAAGTGAGAAATTCAAGCTTACTATTCTTAAAAAGGAGCTGAATAAAAAAATATTATATTGCAAGATGTGTGAGTATCTAGAAATCTAGATGGAATTTTTAAGAATCTCAATGCTACAAATAAAATCTCAACAAATTTACCTTTTATCCCACCCATCCATTTGTCTTAACCTAAATGTCATCCTATCCATGCATATGGATTTGTGTGCATATACAAAGCTTACAACATGAAAGGGGGAGATAGAGGTAGAGAGAGCTCACTCAAAGTATCAAACTTGGTATTAGAGGGCAAAGGCACGGTAGTTGATGACGAAGCCTACTGATGTGTCCTAATCCCTGTAAAAATACAAATGATTTCAACATGTTTGCATATACGAAATATATAAGATAATTACCCGTTTGGACCTTATCTACTTGTCTCGTAGCTAAATATTTTTTCAGAAAGTATAATTGTAGGGTACTATTTCTAAAAAAGAAACAAATTACGAAACATGGAGTGAAAATTTAGTCAAAGACAAACTACATGCAAAAGTAATAAAAGTCAGACAAGGCCAATTGTTCTTCATTAAAAATAAAGGAACGTCATTTTTTATCACTCAAGCGGTGAGAATGACAAAAAAATGGAAAATGATATGGGTACATCATTTATGCACCCAAATGCACATCACCCTGACGTGGCAAATGAGGAGAAGCCCATTTTTTGGGCGAGCCCCACATTGGGCGTTTTCTCATTTGCCATATCAAGGTGGTGTGCATTTAGGATGGACAAGTGGTGTACCCATAACATTGTTCCAAAAAAACTAACAAACATACAAACGATAGCACAAATACATACAATAGAATACTCATCCCCAAAAGTCAGAGCATTTTAGAGTATTTTAAGCTCTTCGTTGTTCCCGTGAGACTCAAAAAACTAATTGTAAAGCAAATTGGTAATCATAAAACAATTTTTTAAGCTAATCCCCAAAATCGGGGTCCTAGTGGCGTCCAACTGAACTGAGAGCTACAAAGCTGCAAAAGACGCTACTAGTGTAAGAGCGAGGACGGGAACAACTGCTACAGACTTTCACTTCAACCAAGTAGATGAAATATTTTCCCAAAAAAAAATACACTTTGGCTTACAAATCAAGAGAAAGGAATCATAGGATAAGAGACTGGTGGAGATATACCTTGATTTATGAGATGGTTCAATAGACGAAGCTCCCGTTGCAGCCCACATCGTTGACTTCAGAAGTTAGGGTTTGAGCTACTGCAGTGGATGTTTCAGCAAAGAAAGAGAGGGCTTGGAGAGAAATTGTTGAAGAAGTGAGGGAAGGGCAGATTTGCACAACAAAGAGGGGGAGATTGTTGGATTTCTATTGCATTGGGTAGTAGAGCAGTTCACGCACAGGAAGCACAAAAGGAGTAATTGGGACTTTGCATTTTTTGCTGAAGTTAAATCCTCTCTAATGACGTCATTTTACCCTTGTAATTTTAGAGAGGAATTATTTCCTCGCCAAATATATTTGGAATCCCGCCAAAGCGCTTGATTTTTTTGCAAACCGCGCCAAGTAACACTGCTTTTGTAAGTAGTTGAAGGACGACAAAAATAATCCTCGCCTATAATTAAACAGAATTAGCGAGGAAAACTTTCCTTGCCTTTGTGTCCAAAAAAATTGGCGGTACTGCACATTTTTCGCGGAATTATTTTTTGCGAGGAAAAATATAAATTCGTCGCTATAATGGGTCTTTGGGCGAGGAAAAATAATTTCCTCGCCAATTTTATCACCTTATTTCAATTCGGCGACAAATTCTATTTTTCCTCGCCATTGACAGGGCTTTAGCGAGGAAATCAAATTTCCTCACTATTTTTCCTCGCGATAGACTAATTTTGTTGTAGTGCTCTGTTCTCTCTCCATCTCCTCCACAATAGTTAAACAGGGCACCGCTGCAACAATCTCAGCCTCTCTTTGTCTCTCTTCCCGCTCAACATCCTGAATATGCTCAGGTGCGCTCTCTTGTGCTAGAATCCTCACAAACTGTGAAGATTACTGTAAAATTGCAACTATGTCCTCAGGCCTAGCACCCTCCAAATTGTAGGCAAGAGTAGGCCCCTGAGCTCGCAATCAACCAACTGGAGCAACAAATAGAGGATTCTTTAAAGTCTCTTTCCTCTAGTCAACACTCTCCTCTGGTACCCGAGTTGTACCCAACACTGTCGTTAGGGCATCGTAAACAACTGAAAGGGCCCATGAAGGAGGTGTTTCCTTGGTCTTCTCCTCTTTTTACCAGTGTCCAACAAAACCGGATATGTCTCCACAACATCTTCCATTAGGACATCTTTTCTTCCCTGCTCCCTTTGAGCCACCGGGATATTAGTCATGGTCCGCTCACCACCAAAGATGCCCCTAAAACGTTACCAGGAATAATACTAGCTTGTGACTCACCACCCATATCTTCTACAGCAACCCTCTTCTCCACCAAAACATGCACCCCTTCAAAGTCCATCTCCACCTCAGAAGCTGGAGTATCTGTACCCACCCCCTCGCTACCCCTCAGAATATGAGGCACCACGGTCTGACCACTGGCCACATGTAGACACCCCAATTTAAACCCATGAAAATCCTTGGCATTCCTGATGATAAAGAGATGCTAAAACATCGCAACAAAGCTTGAACCAAGTCCTGAAAGACTCACAATCCCTGGAACCCTTCCAAAACCAACTTGATAGACCAAAACAACACCAAAAACCCTCAATGACACTTGAGCGCTCAAGTTGTCTGGGCAGGAAAATTTCTGCAGCTCTTCAAATCACGTGTAATGATGGGATTTTTTTTTTATTTTCCAATGGTCTTAGCCTCCCTCACACTCAACTTCACATGCCTAATTAGCTAATTGAACCTAAATTACTCCTAACACCTTTAAAACAATTTTCAAACCCACTTTTTCTCCAAAATTCCCTCTATAAAAGGAGACCCACTCCCCCATGTCACTACTCTACAGTCCATCTCTCTCTCTCTCTCTCTCTCTCTCTCTCTATATATATATATATATATATATATATATATATATATATATATATATATATATATATATATATATATATATATGGAAAACCCATTCTCCTCCATCACTATTCACTCTCCTTCACTAATTTACAGAAAATACTTACTTTCTCTCACTAGAAACCCCTCCTATATCAAGGTTTGCCTTCCAAAGACCACAAAAAAATGCCCAAAATCCACATTTTAATTCTGTTTCAGATCATCTACCTCTGATCTAGTACCATTCCATCATCAAAAACCATACTTCAAGTCACTTTCTTGAAAGATACATCACTAAAAAACCGTAAAGCTCTGATTTTCCCCTTGCAAGTCCATCAAAACACATATTCTAGTCAAGTTTCAACTCATCCAACCCTAGCCCAGTGTCATACAATCCCCCAAATCTATCTCTCAAGCCATATCCCTCCAAAAATCATCTCAAAAGCCTTGTTTCAAGCTTGGATCATGTCATTTTTGTACTCCTGAGGGAGCCAACAGGTTCACAATGGTTCTCATACTAGTTATTTCTTTCTTGCTTTCTCTGAGGATCAACTAAACATATCAAGCCGTGGGGTTACTAGAAGTTTGTCCGGTCGTTAGTAGAAGACTCTAAGATAGGTGAGTTTGGATAAAAAGATAATTAAGTCAATCAACTTAATTTTTTTCTCTTTATTTAAACTATTTTGGCAATTGCTAGTTTTGCGTCAAACTTTTGTGGATTATTGATTCTTCTCAGCGAGAGGAATCAAAAAAGTGTAAAATTTTGATCGAAACTCATAATTTTTTGAATAAAGACATTTTTTTTTTGTTTGAAAAAGACAGCTTTTTTTACTTTTGTTTCTTTCTTTTTTCACAAAATTATAAGTTTTCGTCAAGATTTTTTGCTTTTTCAATTTATTTCGTCAAGACGTATCAATAATTCACAAAAGGTTGAACCAAAACACAAATATGAAAAAAAAAATTTGAAATAAAGACAACAAAAAAAGAAGTTAACTTCTCTTTTTTTTTTTTTATCCAAACTAGCCCCATGGTCGCAACTCGCAAGGTACCAGTGGCTTGGTCCATAAGAAAAAAAGGTTCCATTAGTTCATGATACATTAGAAAACTATTGAAATTAAAAACGGTTGATGATCAAAATAGGTAAAGTTCCTCGTAATTTTGTCTCCATTTTGATGCATAAAGTTGTTGCTCAAAGTTTTGGCTTAAGCCACATCGGTTATTATTTTTGTCTCCTTTTAACTTTTGTTAATGTCTTATTATCTTTATCTTATTTTTCAATTGGTCTGAATGAAATGAATAAAAACTAATTAAAAAAAATCTGTGATCAAAAGTTTCTTTACCTCTTGAATAGGCTTGAGGATTTTTACAAACACAAATTGACTGCCATTTTCGTAGGGGAAAAATTTAAATAAAAAAAAAATCCAACTTTGACTTTAGGGTCTCAAACACTCACTGAGTTCCTTTTTTTTATTTTATTTTTCTCTATTTAATAAGCCAAACAAGAGAGAAAAAAAAAAATGATCATCTACTCCATCTCCACTTGGTGACCATGAATACGATCTTACTTTCAAAAACAAGAAAATGTGACCGGAGAACACTTGGAGTGTTTTGGGATTATTTGCGACAATCTGTTGGTTTATTTGGGTCGCCAGAAAAGAATGGGAGTCTAAGAAAATGTGACCGGAGGAGACGAGGATAAGTGCTAAAACCATGGATGTCTACAATATTTTTATCAAGGCGACTACAAAGGCCCTCAAGAATAATGGCAATCTGTTCAGGGTGCTCTAAATGTGGTTGGGTGTTTTCAATATGTTAATGTGTACTCTATAAATATTTCTCATGTCTTGTATTATTTAGTGTGGTAGCACAATATAAAAAGAGAGGCAGAGAGTGTGAGAGGGGGGCCGGTTGTGGCTCCCCAGAGAGAGAGAGAGATACACGAGAGAACTAGTGAGGAGGATTTCATTATTGTGAAATTAAGTGTGAGTGTGTAACACAAGAACACGGATTTTCATCGGATTATAGTGAAACCCCCCTCCCCATGGATGTAGGTCCGATTTGGCCGAACCACGTATATTGTGTGTCGTGTTTTCTCTTGATTTTACTGTTTCTGTGCAAGAGGTGCATGTTTAGGCACAAAAAACTAGTATCAGAGCTTTGGTTGAAGCACTAAAGAGAGCAGAGCAGTTGGAAAATCACTCGGAGGCTATTGGAGCACTGTTTGAAACTTTGGTCAGACAAAAAGGTGACGAAACTTGTTTTTGATCAGAGGAATAGGTGCAACTCTTAGAGGTGAGTCCAACGGAGTGCTCGGGGTATTTTTTCGTCACCGGAAGAGGGCGTATGGGCAGTTTGAATGGCGGCGGACGGAGCCAGACTGGTCTGGTTCAGATCGGTCTTGAAAAACATGATCGGGAATTTTTTTGAAGCATAGGGTTTTGTTCCTCGTTTCGAGACGATCGCGGGGATATAAAATTCGTTGCCGGATGACATTAGGTAGTCCACACACGCCAGTCAAAAGTTTGGTCAAAGTTGGCGTGGATCTGACGCACCTATTGTAATTGTCACGTGTTAGCTGATGTTGAAGATGACGATGATGTCATGATGATATCAGAATGAGGAACTAGTAAACAGTCAATGCCACGGAGGATGCCACGTGGGATCGGTCAATTGCCACGTCATTTGGTCGGCGATGACATGGCGCCACGTCATCAGAAGGTCAATTTTGTGAACCTTTTGACCCTTTTTGACACGTTCAGTGGTCAAAAGAGTCATAAGGGTCAAAGAGGCCAGGATGTCGCCGGTTAAATGGGTCAGTGGCTGGTCAAAGGGTTCAAGAGGCTGGTCAAAGGGTCCAATGTGACTTTTAGAGATGGTTCATTGGTTTTTTTGCATTTTCGGAGGCTATACCACTTCGTTTTTCGCATATGAGTAGTCGATTTTGACTACCTCGACGTTTTGGATCCAACCACGTACTCTGTTGAACAAGCTTGGAAGCAGGTTTTGTCGCTGGATTGAGCTGGATTTGAGTGTTTGGAGTTATTTTGGGTTTTGAAGAGGCTTGTTCTTAGCTAATTGAACGGTTCCGGATCCATTGGTGGGTTTGGTTTTGTGATTTAGGCCAAATTTTGCAGTCCTAGATACATCCGGAGAGATTGGGGAGGATCCGACGCGGTCAAATCAATCAGATGGGAGGATGTTGAGTTTGTGGCAGACCATGGGAGATCCGATGGGAGTCCAAGGGGTGCTAGGAAGGCCAGGGTTGGAACATGGATGGACTAAGGGGTAGAATGAGACCCAGGAGAGCTGGCGGAGAGTGGCGAGAAGACTAGGATAGTAGTCGGAGTGGCGGAAAGGTGACGGATTGGTGACAAGAGAGGTGAGCGGAGTTGGATAGCTACACACCAGGAGTATTGGACAAACTTTGCAGAGATCGGAGGTTAACTAGGGCAATCAGATGATTGCAGATTCGTGGCGATGAATCCGTGGTGATCAGTCGGAGAAGCTAATGAGTAGGGATACATTCTCTCAGGTGTTGCATCTTTGTTGATGGGTGCGGATACACTTGTTTGGTAATGATTCATGCGCTTATTGGAGTGATAGGTCAGAGTTGGTCAACAGTGGTCGAAGGCAGTTTGGTTCAATCTGGTTTTAAGACCTATCATCAGGATTTGCAGTTGTGATTCGAGCTACATTGGATTGGATGATGAGTCACAATAGAGGCTTGTGGGAGTGCAGTGATAGTTGGAGCTAATGTCAAACATGGTCAAGCAGTATGGGTGTTAAGCCGGGATGACGACCATTGTGGATGCACACAAGATAAGCGTGAAATTTTACCGAGGTAGCACAATGTAGAGAGAGGCAGAGAGTGTGAGAGGGGGCCTGGTTGTGGCTCCCCAGAGAGAGAGATACACGAGAGAACTAGTGAGGATTTCATTATTGTGAGATTAAGTTTGAGTGTGTAACACAAGAACACGAATTTTCTCCGAATTATAGTGAAACCCCCCTCCCAGTGGATGTAGGTCCGATTTGGCCGAATCACGTATATTGTGTGTCGTGTTTTCTCTTGATTTTACTGTTTTTGTGCAAGAGGTGCGTGTTTGGGCACAATAGTTAACACGAAAATGGGGTGTTGTTATAGTGGGATTCAGGATCATAAGGGGAACATTCTGTGAATAGAAGTGATTCCAATTTCTTGTAGTAATTCAACAAAGATGGTAGAAGCAGAAGATTCAGGCTAGTCATGACATCAACAATATGATAAGGAGATGCGGAGACATTGGTTTTAGGGCTGCAAAGGAAATCACAGGCCAAGGCTTGTATCAAAGTGATCATTAAAGCATCTCCAACACGCGTTATTCTCTCTCTCTCTCTCTCTCTCTCTCTCTCTCTCTCATACAAGGAAAGCAAAGGAAGCATGGGCTTTGGGCCTAAAAAAAACTAAAAAAATGAATCCCCCAAAATTTTTATGACCCCCACGCATATATTAGGCTTAAATATATTCGAAAAAGCCTCCTCTACACAAAATAGGTCCAATTGGAATTAAGCGGCCAAAACACATTTAATGGCAAAATTGAAATTGCCAACAATTTGAGATGTAGTAATTTGAAAAATTGAGTACGAAACAGTGGAATTAGGAGAAATAATTACCTCCATCACGCCCTTTTTTTTTTTGGGGCAACGGAAATGATCCATCTCTCCCTTTACCTATTGATGTTCGAAATATGTGTTAATATTTTGCAATGATTAATCTTTTTTAATTGTTTTTTTTTTTCGTGAAATTATTTGTAGACCAACTTTATGTCAAAAATATAGGGAGGCCTCATTCATGGGGTTCGCTTCCAGCTTCCAAAATATATGAGCCGGCTTTGAAGGCAGCGGGAGGGGAAGGCCATGGTATTATTTCCGTTTCCTCGGTCCCCCTCCTTGTCTCTCTAGATCAACAACTTGTCGTCTACTTTGAGAGAGTTTTGTCTCTCCAAATCAATGACTTGTCATTTGATTTGAGAAAGTTTTCTCTCGATTTTGTGGGAGAAATTAATTTTGTCATTTAACGAATTTTTCGTCTATAGATCGGGTTCTTTCAGACGTAGTTGCTTCCTATGACATCTAAGGCAATAGTGATCTATAGTTTGTGGAAGTTCATTAGTGAGTTCATACTTGGTTGGAGTCCATCTGATCATTTGGGTATTTATTGTCTTTTATCTCTAGCTTGCACTTCATCTCTTTTGAGACTGCTAATTCTAGGTATGAATCTAAGGCAAATAAGGAGTGCCACTGTTTGCATCAAGCTATGTTTGAGTTGGGGTGAAAGACATCGATTAACTTGTGTGTTTCTCTTTTACTATTTAGATTATTAGTTTGGTTTTGTCTAAAATATTTGTAATGAACTCCGTTATGTTGGTGTCGTTGGGCGTTGATTAGTATAATCTATAAAAAAAAAAACCACGCCTTCATTTCTTCATTTTGAAGAATCCAACAATGCTTCATTTCATCTATTATATTATTGCAAGATGGGTTTTCGTAAGAAGGGCTACCGTCGCGACAAGTGGCATCAACTAATTGGATTGTGATTGGAGTTTTCAAGCAACACATGTGAGATTTGATTACACACATCCTAAAAATCATTTTCGAATTTCAAATCCAAAAATCTCAATCTTTCCCAATTCAAACACTTCAATTTATTCCCATAATGGAGCGAAAGCTATCTAATAAAACTAAAAGTTTAAATTTAAAAATCTTTATAAACTACCAATCAGTCGTGATTTGTGTTTTCAAAAAAAATTCAAAGGAAAGGTAAGATTTTTTCTTTTGGATATTATTATTTCTAAAATCGTTACTATTAAATCTATTGTAGACACCCCAATTTTAATAACTTGTGCATCCCCCTTGAGTCAAATGGATGAAAAGGACCAAAATCTCACACCTTCCTAAATCGTACACCCTCAGCCCCTAAACCGTGCAGCTTGAAATTCCATATATACCGTGCGGTGTTATCATTTGCATTGTACGGCTTCATCTGTCAAATCCCATGATTCCCGTGTTTGCTCTCGTAGCTTAGAGCGATGACGCGATACGGCAAAACCTACTCGTAGCTCGACTTCTTAGCGTACGAATGTTGCCTAAGGTGTGAGCTCGTTCAAAGCTTCATCTATATAAGACCTAGCCCAGTGAACGAGAAAGAGGTTGGTCAATAAGACTCCTTCATCAATTTCCTATAAAATTTCCCCCAAAAATTTGTCGCGTGCTCTCATCACTCTGTCAAAACAATTCCTAGTTGAGGTCATACACGAGCCCCTTTGCTTTCATAAGACTTCATCACCATCTCCAACCTCCAAACCGATCCTTTTCAAAGAACTTTGGTCATAACTGAGCGAACCTAGAGGCATATATCCATGTTCAAATTGAAGTGACAATCTTCTGAGGTAGGGTTGGGCATTTCATCCGACCCGTCCGAATCCGATCCGATCCCCGATCCGAACGGATCGGCAATATGGAGATCTGTTTGGAGATTGGATAGGATATGGGGATTTTTTTTAAAAATGTTTGGGGATCGGGTAGGGGGTGGAGATAGGTATGTCCCCGCCCCGAATCCGTTTCCCGATCCATCCCCGCCCCTCTCCGACCCATCCCCGCTCCGCCCCGTCCCCGAATCCCCGAAATATAGGGGTCTATGCATAAATTATGAAACTTTGGAGTCTCATTGAATTTTCTCCGAACATATAGTTGAATTTTAATTATGTTTTAGTTTTTCTTGTAATGCAGTCAATGTGGATGGGATTGTTTGAAACCAATCTTCAATGTGAAGCCTTATGCAGATCAAGTTTTTGGGATGATGCCTCTTTATTAAAATTTTCTATAGAATTGCTTGAACAATATTTCAACTCTAGGTAAAATAATTGGATCCCCGAATCCCCGCGGGGATCCCCGTTCCCTATTTGGATTGGGGATGGAGGATGAAAATAAATCCCCGTTGGAGATTGGATAGGGGATGGATATGAGTAAGGGGTTTGGGGATTGGAGGTGGAGATAGTGGTCTCCGGCCCCGATCCGCCCCCATGCCCATCCCTATTATGAGGGGGGTTTCCATCAGTCTTAAGGAAAGCTCTGTAGCTTCTCCTTGAGTCCAAAAGGAAATGTTTCAGTAAGGTTTGAGCCTTTCGGGTAGGCATTTCATGATATTATCCATTGTCATGGAATGCCATCCCAAAAACGAGGTACATTCATCCATAAAAATCATTTTCTAAACCTACTTTGATTAACAAATAACATGGTTTTTATACCCAAAATAGAAGTTGGTTTTAGTCGGATAAAAATGAGAATTTTTTGAAAACATAGTGCACTGAGACACCGTACGGAACCCAAAATGCACTGTGCGGCATGATTTTGGATGCCGTACGGTATCATTAGAAATACTTTCGGTTTGCTTTGTTTTCTGGAATTCAATGCTCTATTTTTGGAAACTAGGAGGATTTAATTGCAATTGACTCCCTCTACTTTCTATTTTTGCACTTTCATCCCCTCTTAGTTGATTTTCTTGCATTTACATATTTGATTGTGTGTTATCTGATTTGTTATTGTTATTTCTCTTAAAAGCATGTTATTTCTTTATATATTGTTTATGTGGAACAAAGTTTTTAATAAAATCTTTTCAAGAAAAATCCCACAAAGATTTAGTAGAAACCGGAAAATTTCGGGCACGCGGGGTGCATTTTTTGAACAAAACCTTTCCCGTGGGTAACCTGGCTCCTGAACCCAAATCTCTATTTTTCGCAGATCAAACCCTTTTTTTAGGGGCACAAAGAGTTATTATTTTTCTAAATGGTTTCTTGGGTACCAACATTTTCCAAAATTAAACCCCGGGTGGCGACTATAAATTTACTTTTTCCTAGATCGCCCCTTTTTCAAAAAAATCACAAACAAAAAGTGGTACCCGCCCACATCTATACATATACTTGAGAGCAACTGCAAACAATTTGTGTTCTTAACTTTATGACATTAGTTTTTATAATTTGCAGGTGTGTGGCTCAAGCCTCGGACATCTTCACATTGCTTTCCATATGCGATTGGTTTGTACTCTAACTTTTTATGTGCAAACAATCGCGCTTAAATTTTGAATTTCTCACTAAAAGGCATTGGGAATTTCACAATGACAGTTTTAATTGTTGGGTTAAGTTTCAAATATATTTGTTTTACTTTTCTTGAGTTTAGTAGATGTGATGGATGATTATAAGTTTTGAGAATTTATACTAAGTCAAAATTTGTTGGATATGAATTTTTTTTAGTGTGTACACTTGAAATTGTCATGCATAACACATGTTTTTACTATGACTTTTCATGGCGAGAAACGTGGATGCGACAAGTGTCCCTTTATTTTTACACTTTTTTTGTTTTATTTTAATCTTATAAATTTCAGGAATTATCTTTACTGTACCTTCTCGAATAAGGAATGACTTAATGAATGATTTTATTTGTTATATATGATAACAATACATATATTTTTTGAATTCCTTAACATGTAAAATATTGATTTAAAGTTACCGAAAAAGATAAAAACAAAAAGTGACTAAAATAGAAAACGAAAAGAATGATGCAGAAAAATAATTGAATTTGAATTTTTTCCATTACATATAGGCTCATTCTATAATTATACCTAAGATCCATAATTATACATAAGATCCTTAATCCTCCAATTACTCAATTCAATTACCATAATTGTAGTAATTGTTTCACGGTTTATGGATTGCAAAAGGAAATGTGATGCAATTATATATTCCATGTTTAGAAAAGTGTTCAATTTCTTTATCCCTAACTCTCACCATTTTTAAACTAATTTGAACACGTGTAATAGTTAAACTATCAATCCAAGTCTCAGAATGTGTTGATAATATTAGATTGTCTCTTATTATCTTCATTGCATAGTTATATGATCTCTTAAAATTTATGTTTTACTCTCCTTCTTTTGGCAGGTTTTAATTTGATCTACAAGAGTTACTACACAAGGCGTTTGTATCGATCTAATTCTCAAGGAGTCAAGGAGTATTTCGATAAAAATCATGGATACTGTTCCATTGTGCTTAAGGACAATAGATATTATTCTATTTCAATAAAAATCATTGATATTGTTCTATTTTGCAATCCCATTTTCTTTCTTTCTGTAGGTTTTATTTCGATACTAATAAGATTGATCAGGGTTACCTATTCTCATTAAATGTGTCATTAACTGGCATGGCAACCGGCGTTTGAAATTTTCTAAATCTTTCCTCTATACAAATAGGGTATCACGTGGGCACATTCAAGCCATCACAAAAGCAATTGATTTTAAAATATTTAATTGCTGAAAACATCCAGATTGTTAGATGCATTTTTGGACAACCTAGATGTACCCGAAGGGTACCACATCAACCATATCCTACTTGCACCCAAAATCTTCTCCAACCCTATGCATGCATATAATTTACAGTGGTTGTAGATAAAAACTAATGACAAACAAAGTAGCTTTCATGACAATGATATTTACAAGGTGTGTTAGGTGGGAGTTATGCTTAAAGATAAAAGAAACATTGTTCTCTCAATTTCTTTAAAACGTGGAAGAAGTGGTGGATTCATTTTTAAATAAAACTTCATAATAAGAATTCTTTAATCTCTTTCCCAACTTACTCACTACTGGAAGACTCAACATCTTATCATGCTTCGTTAATTATTTTTGTTATGTCTCTCCATTTTTATGAGATGTTGATCCTATTATTCTTCATTAAAAATATATATTTTGAATGGATTGTTCATTCAATTGAAAAGATGGTTATCTAAGTGGCGCATCAGAAAAGCATGTAATGGAATATGCAATGTCAAAAAAAGTACATCTTGTTAGATCGGCATCATTACATAAAAGCTAAACTTGACGAGAGAAATTTAATTCATGCTACTGCTATGATATATGTAGCAAAGATATGTATATTTTGTCAAGAGGATCATGGGCACTCTTAAAAATTCATTGGTATTAAGCCATTGATAGTTCAAACTATTATTTGAATAGTTCAGGCATTATAGGAAACACGTACAACAATTTCTACAAATATTTTTAAATTGTGCACTTTACATTTTGTTCTAAAAATGGCCCAACTTTTTTTTAACACGAAAGTACTTTTTTTTTCTAATCTAAGAATGCAATATTTACCAAAAACCAAAAAGACCAATAATTGGGATGGAGTGAGTATTTTTGTTTTTGACATTAAATCAAACATATATATCTTTCGCTTTTGCATTTCCATCAACCCAATGTACTTGAATTCGTCTCGTGCATAGCATGGGTTTTCTACTAGTTCCTTTAAAATGAAGAACCATTTTTTGTTTCATATATATAAAGCCACATAAAAAATGAAGAATATTCTGCAAATGTGATCTGCACTAAAATGTGTGTATCTTGTAAATTCTTGGTCCAATTTTTCTAAATTTGGTACCAATAAAAAGATGTTCAGAATATCTTTAAAATGAGACCAATACCTAATACATCAAAAATTGAAAGGTACCGAAAAACTTGAATTTTTTTTTTGGAGGGAAATTTATAGAGATAAAAATGAAAAAATAGTTGGAGTTATGATATTCTTCAAACTCACTTTTGAATAAAAACATTACTTCTTCAAATCGAAAAATTGTTTTGAAGATGCTCTTAGGGATGCTCTTTCCTTATCTAGTTGTTTTAATTCTTGTTCTTTTCCTTTGTTCCTCGTACTTGCAATATGGTAGTTGATGTTAAATGTATCCTATCCTTGAATGTATCTATATTAGTATTGTAGAATGGGTTTTCGCTACTAGCGCCATAGGTGCGACAAGTGTCCATCCAAAATTTTAGTTTCATTTTTGTTCTAATTTCTAATAAAATATCTATCAAAATGGAATGATCTTGAACTAATTTTATTTGTTATAAAAGTAAATTTTAATTGATACACTATCACATTACAAATTTTAGTAAATGTCAGTACTTTTTAATTGATACACTATCAAATTATGAATTTTAGGAAATGTCATCCTAAACTAATTTTATTTGTTATGGAAATAAATTCTTATTGAAATACTATCACATGCCAAGTTAAGAAAAAGAAGAAGAAATGAAATGACATTTGTATTATTTACAAAAATGTCAGTAAATTTTGTTTCATACACTATCATATTACGAAATTTTAGTTTTATTTTTTTCTAATTTATAAGAAAATATCTATCAAAATGGAATCATTTTGAACTAATTTTATTTGTTATGGAAGTAAATTTTAATTGATATACTATCACATCTATATTAGTATTGCAAAATGGGTTTTCGCTACATGTTGTAGGTGCGACAAGTGTCCATCCAAAATTTTAGTTTCATTTTTTTTTAATTTATAATAAAATATCTATCAAAATGGAATGATCTTGAACTAATTTTATTTGTTATGAAAGTAAATTTTAATTGATACACTATCACATTACAAATTTTAGAAAATGTCAGTAAATTTTAATTGATACACTCTAACATTACAAACTTTACGAAACATTAGTGCATTTTAATTGATACACTATCACATTACGAATTTTAGGAAATGTAATCCTAAACTAATTTTATTTTTTATGAAAATAAATTTTAATTTATACACCATCACATGCCAAATTAGAAAGGAAAAAAAAAAAGAAATTAAATGGCATTTGTATTATTTACAAAAATGTCAGTAAATTTTAATTTATACACTATCATATTATGGATTTTACGAAATTATAGTTTCATTTTGTTTTTATAATTTCTAATAAAATCTCTATCAAAATGGAATGATCTTCAACTAATTTTATTTGTTATGGAAGTAAATTTTAATTGATACACTATCACATTACGAATTTTAGGAAACGTTAGTACTTTTTAATTGATACACTATCACATTACAAATTTTAGGAAATGTCATCACGAACTAATTTTATTTTTTATGGAAATAAATTTTAATTGATACACTATCACATGCAAAATTAGAAAGGGAAAAAAAGAATTAAATGGCATTTGTATTATTTATGAAAATGTTAGTAAATTTTAATTGATATACTATCATATTACAAATTTTACGAAATTTTCGTTTCATTTTTTTATAATTTCTAATAAAATATCTACTAAAATGGAATGATCTTGAATTAATTTTATTTGTTATGGAAGTAAATTTTAATTGATACACTAACACATTACGAATTTTAGGAAATGTCATCCTAAACTAATTTTATTTGTTAGGGAAATAAATTTTACTTGAAACACTATCACATGCCAAGTTAAGAAAAAAAATGAAATGAAATGACATTTATATTATTTATGAAAATGTCAGGAAATTTTGATTCATACACTATCATATTATGAAATTTTAGTTTTATTTTTTTCTAATTTCTTAAAAAATATCTATCAAAATGGAATCATTTTGAACTAATTTTATTTGTTATTGAATTAAATTTTAATTGATATACTATCGTATCTATATTAGTATTGCATAATGGGTTTTCGCTATGTGTCACAGGCGCGGCAAGTGTCTGTCCAAAATTTTAGTTTCATTTTTGTTCTAATTTATAATAAAAATATCTATCAAAATGGAATGATCTTGAACTAATTTTATTTTTTTATGGAAGTAAATTTAAATTGATACACTATCACATTACGAATTTTAGGAAACATAATCCTAAACTAAATTATTTTTTTATGAAAATAAATTTTAATTGATACACTATCACATGCCAAATTAGAAAGGAAAAAAAAAAGAAATTAAATGGCATTTTTATTATTTACGAAAATCTTAGTAAATTTTAATTGATACACGATCATATTACGAATTTTATGAAATTTTGGTTTCATTTTTTTATAATTTCTAATAAAATATCTTTCAAAATTGAATGATCTTGAACTAATTTTATTTGTTATAGAAGTAAATTTTAATTGACACACTTTCACAGTACGAATTTTAGGAAATGTCATCCTAAACTAATTTGATTTGTTATGGAAATAAATTTTAATTGATACACTATCACATGCCAAGTTAAGAAAAAAAATGATATGAAATGACATTTGTATTATTTACGAAAATGTCAGTAAATTTTGATTGATACACTATCATATTACGAATTTTATGAAATTTTAGTTTTATTTTTTTCTAATTTCTAATAAAATATCTATCAAAATGTAATGATCTTGAACTAATTTTATTTGTTTTGGAATTAAATTTTAAATGATACACTATCACATTACGAATTTTAGGAAATGTTAGTAAATTTTAATTGATACACTATCACATTACGATTTTTAGGAAAAATCATCCTGAACTAATTTTATTTGTTATGGAAATACTCCCTCCATTCCATATTATTTCCCCCCTTTGGGAAATGCACGTGAAAAATAATGTACAAGCATTAATTTTTTTTCCATAAACTTTACACAAATTTAAAGATATCATTGAGAAAAAATTGTGTAATTTTGTTTTGAAAAAAGTTCTCATAAACACGTTATTTTTTGTGTGCAAAATACACGTACTCCTGTAGGAGGAAAACGATAGGGAACATAGGGAGTAAATTTTAATTGATACACTATCACATAAAAAATTAGAAAAAAAATAAATGAATAACATTTTGTATCATTTACGAAAATGTCAGTACATTTTAATTGATACACTATCATATTACAAATTTTAGGGAATTTTCATCCTGAACTAATTTTATTTTTTATGGAAGTAAATTTTAATTGATACACTATCACATGCCAAATTTAAAAAAAAATGAAATGACATAATTTGTATTTTTTTTTACGAATTTTAGGAAATGTCATCATGAACTACTTTTATTTGTTATGCAATTAAATTTTAATTGATACACTATTACATGCCAAATTAAAAAAATTGAAATGACCTTTGTATTATTTACAAAATTTAGGAAATGTCATCCTGTATCTTGAACTACTTTTATTTGTTATGAAATTAAATTTTAATTTATACACTATCACATGCCAAATTAAAAATAAAAAAAAGACCTTTGTATTATTCATGAAATTTAGGAAATGTCATCCTATACCTACACAAAAGTAAAGGTATGATTGATACCAAATTGAAAAAAAGAAAAAAGAAAGTATCATTTTGTATATATAATTGATGCCTTATTAAACCTATATATTTATACATATCAGTCTATATGTTTACTGTATTAAACCGTAACATTTTCCTTATGTTTTACCATATCAGTCTATATATGTATCTTCCTAATATGGATGCATTTATTCCTTAATGAGTTTTTTTTATTAGTCTTATATATCTATTCCTTACTTTAGATCTATTCCTGTTTGTGGTTCTTCTACTTCTTTATAACAAAATAATCGAGTGCGAGTGTGCCAGAGAGAGTTTCAATCTCCTCCCTCAGATTAACTTTGGAAAAAAACCAAATATAATCAGGCGATTTTGTTTTAATGGTTCAATTACCTTAATTAAGAGGATTTTTCTTTCAAAAATGAAGAAATGCAAAGCAATCTACTTAGAAAATTAAAGAACAAATAAAGAAACACGATATTTCGATTAACGAATCAAAGGTAAACTTACTTTGAGATTGCCTTCAACTTCAAATACAAGGTACTGAGAACTTCAAATAGATGATTGTTACAAGAACAACCAAAATTAATCCTAACTACTTCCTAATCTACTTCCTAACTACTTCAAACTGGGTTTGAAATCCTAAAACTACCTGCCAATGAACAAATCAAACATCATTTGTTTGATAGCTGTTTGTTGAAGATTTGTCTAGGGGCTTATCACTCTTCTATTTTTTCTATTTACAGACGCTGCTTGCAGTTTGAACTTCCCACTCAATGAATTTGAACTTGGCTTGCTTCGAACTCTATCTTTGCACTTTTGAATTGGCAATTTCTTTCCTCCACATCTAAATTTAAATTATTTTAATCTTCTTCCAAAAGTTTTAACTTGAATCTGCACGATTACTCAAACTAACTCAAATGACTACATGTTTAAGGAAAATAACTGCCTTTTGAGATGCACTCCACGTGTTCTAACCGCTAATTGTCTTGTTTCACAAGTTTACACATGGACTAAAAGCATTTGGCAATTAGAATCATGGCTTCGAGGTCTATCTTTAGAGTAGTAACGACTTGTAACTGTCAATAACTACTTTTCACTTAGAGAAACAAAACGACACCGTATGTATTCCAATAATCTAGTGTATTTTTATTGACAAGCTTTTGCCAATATTTGGCATTTTTGACTACGTGTCAATTAATTATTGGATTTGTTAATTTTATATGTAAACATACCCCCCACATTAACATCATTGTTCAAAGAATTTGAATAAGTGTTAATGTGTCTTTGCCGCTTCGAATTCTTGTGTTTTTCATTAGTGGAAGTTATTTGCATTTCTTGCCAATTCCAATGATGAAGTTTTAATTAAGTTTCTCGTTTCCCATTGAGGAGTTTTCGGATAATGGCCAATTAATACTCACATTCTCCATTTCGCCAGAATTTGAATTGTTTTAAACTCAGGATTTCAGTCTATAAAAGAACTTGATCATTGGTAATATTAATCACCAATTCTCATTCTAAACTTACTTCTGTCCTTTCTAAACTCTACCCAACCATGGCTGATGTGATTGCTACTCAAAATACCTTTGAAAACATGGTCCTTAATGTTCACCCGCATGTTGAAATTGAAAATGATGTTACACCAATCGCTAGTGAGATTCAAAGGGATTGCTTTTACGCAGTGGTTCAAGTGGAGAATCCTGAACTTGTCGATCCATGGAACCCTCCAATTGTCCCTACTCCTGAGCCCTTCTTATGGGGTCTTCCATCTTAGATAGTGGTGGTAAAGATGGATGATCCTCCTGGTTATAAGGGTTGGAGCAGATACCGCTCACTAACTATGAGTAGGTATTTAGCTCCTTTTATCAGACGTGATCCCAATATAATAATGTTGGACAACCTCATTGTCACTTGTCTCACTCCTGCTTTCTTTAAAGTTTGTGAAGATGAAAGATCAAGCTTTGTTGGCTATGGTGAACTTAAGCAGAGAGTTAATAACAAATTTATATATTGGTTAAATGAGGTTCAAAGGCCTCATTTTAAGGGAAATTTCATTGATCCTGCTAATCTTTCTCTTCGAACCCTTCTAGAAAACCCATATTGGTTTCAAGAGTTAAAGAATATTAAGTTCGATTCCACTACTTCTCATGCTGATTATTCTTATTCTCTTTACCCACTATCTAATTCCATCAAAGCCAAAGAACTATTGGTTGTTTTTGCCTTTTTGGACATAGGGATTCTCAAAGAAGACATACCTTACCAAAACTTCTTATGGGCTTGTGAAACTTTACAATTTAACGTCCAGGCTAGCTCTTTTCTTCATTCTTTTCTAAGTCAGCTTCCTCTACTTCGAATGTGGATGAAGAACAACACTGCTTCCTTTGGGTTTAACCAAGATCTCTGTGATTATGAAGTACTTCATGATCAAGTCACCAAGCTTCATAATAAGATTGAACATCTGAAGGGAGACTCCTTTGAAATCCCATCTGGAATCTCCAAGAGACTTCGAAAGAGTTCAAAAATCGTATCAAAAGTAATGCTCTCAAATTGGCTAAGTTCAAAATCAAAGCCAAAAACCTGGTTCTTAAAATTAGGCCATTAATTGAGAAGAAATTCAAGCTGGATGAAGAAGACAGGATTAGGATGAAGGAAAAGGAGTTTTTTTTAACTTTTCTTAGGCAAGGTTTCATGCCTTTGTGACTTGGAGCTTTCCTCACTACTTCCAAGTCATTTCTACTCCAACAACTGTTCCTCCAACAATAGATGCTTGATTCTTCTTTTAATGTAATAGGTTTCTCTTTCTGATTAAACTCTCTTCGAAGAGATTCCTCAGAATCTTCTTTTCGAAGTCCGTTAAACCTTGGGTTGAACTTATCACCTCCTTTAGGATTTTCCTTAGAGGCACATTCTTCCATTTGGAAACTAGTATACCTCTTTTACAGTTTCCTCTTCTGAGTTCTTGTTAACATAGGAACCATTTGAGGTGTCTTGGTCTTTGGATCTCTAACTACCATCCATTGACCACCAGGAGTATTTGGAGGTTTGATCATTTTATTCCCCACTTTAAAAGAGGCTTTGTATCCTTGGAAAAGCTCTGGTTTGACTTTCTTCAAAAACCAATCAGGAACTCCCTTTACCAAGGAAAATTGTTATCCCCGTGCTTCACATTCCTGGCCCATTAGGGTCTTTCCAGTATTAACATTCTTTGAAGGAGGATAATCCCTCTTCGAAGTTGGTGGAACTGGACTAAAAGGTACATTTCTTTTAGAAACCAACCAAGGCTTCTCATTTCTTTCATAACTTGGACTTATCCAAGGTTTTCTTTTCGTTATTCGATCCAATGCCTTCTTTTCTATCCTTTTTGGATAGAAATCAACTCCTTATCAATCCAAGTCCTTAAAAACCAAGTAATTGACTCTACACTCCATGCATAAGCACTCTAAAAATGAAGCTTCAAGCATAGGAAGATGAGACTGCTTGAACCCTTTTTGGGATGAACTCTCTGATGCATAATTTGGTTTGTTGTTTCTGTAAGAATCATTTCAAAGTTAACCAACTTTTGGTCTCCCTCTACCAAACTGCACAGAGTTCATTCCAACATGCACTTGTTTGTTCTGCCACCTTTCTTGAACAATTTTAGCCAAAGATATTGGCACATTGGTATTAGCGGTTACTTCTTCAATCTTTGGAAATGGATCAGTATCTATCCCCATAGCCTTTTCGGGAAACATGATCCTTCATTTCTTGATCTGCTTTTGAATCCTATCACGGAAAACATTACAATTCTTAGTCGAATGAGTCCAAGAAGCATGTTATTTACTACAATTCTTTCCTTTTATTTCTTCCAAAGTTAGAAGTTTGACATTTTCAAGAAGTTTGATAAACTTTTTCTTCAAAAGGTAATAAAAAATTTCATCAGCTTTAGCAACATCAAATGAATATACTTTGCTAATTGTTTTCTTATTATTCCCTGATGTTATAGAAGAATCTTTTCAAACTAGACATTCACACACACAAAGATCATGTTCAATAATTTCAGTAGCATCGATTTCATAAGTAGGATCCTTATAGTAAGTAGAATAGGAAGAATTATTCCTATCAACATCTTCTTCTAACAAAGATTCATATCTAGATGCTTTGTAGGTTAAATCAACCAAATCCCTAAATTCAATAGAGTCGAACTTCTTTCTAAGTTCTCTACTTAGGCCATCTTGTGCTATTCTGACAAACTTAACTTCTGGTAGTTGAAGTTTGCATTTATTTCTAGCCCTTTTGAACCTAGTAATAAACTGAGCAGCCTTTTCTTCACTTTTTGTTTTAACCTTGCTAAATCAACCATAATGACTTCAGGCTCAGTTAGGTAAAACTATGCATGAAATAATTCTTCCATCTTTTGCCAATTTAGAACTGACTCTGGTGTCAAATTAGAATACCATTCAAAAGTTGTTCCTGTCAAGGAATTAGAAAATAATTTCAACTTAATGAAACCATTATTACCTAATTCCTGACACTGAGCGGTGAATCTAGCTATGTGTTCAGTGGTTGATTGTTTCCTATCCCCATGAAACAGTGTAAAATCAAGGATTTTAAATCCCTTAGGGACTTCGAACTGCCTATCTATCCATTCTGGATAAGGTTTTCTATAAGTTTGAGTTTGTACCCCCTTGTTTAGAGGTCTGTAAACTTCTTTTATAAGGCCCAATATTTCATATCTAAGGGTGAAATTTCATTTTAAATGAACATTTGTGTTAATGTGTGGTTCCCAATTCACATTTCTTGTCATATGATATTCTGAAAACCTATCAATAGGACCATCGAAAGGTTGAGGTTGTTTGTAATCTCCTTCTTGCCTTACACAAGGTTCATAAAGGTGATTCGAATGCACTCTTCCCATCTCTGGTAAACCTGGATACTTAGGAATTCCAATTTCTACATTAGGCCTCCTTGAATTAGCCCTATCAATAAAATAATTTCCTGTGGAATAATTGTATCCTTCAAACCCATAATCAGCATTTTTAACTTTTATTCCCATTTACACCGTCAAAGCTAAGTTCGAATGGGATATGAGTGGTTTGTTTGTATGTTTTTTTAGGCTTGGGAATTTGAGAATCATAAATTTTTGCAGGTTTATACCAAGATTCTGGTATTTCATCTATATTGATAGGCTCTTTTTCAGGCTTAGACTTATGTTTACTAGAACTAGCCTCTCCTTTATCTTTTTCAAATGAAGACATAAGTTCATTTCTAGATTTTGATTGTTCTTCTAATTTTTGAAACATAAGTTTCTGGATTTAAGCCAATTCTTTAAATATAGCAATCATTTTGGCAAATTGGCTAGATAGCACACTTCCTCCAATTTCTGGATTCTTTGGGTCATCAATTTGCAATGTTTTGTTATTCCTAGTGTTCTTACGAGAATTTTGGCCAACTCCAACATTTGCATCTTGACCAATACGGGTTTCTTGACCTATTCGAGGGCCTTCAACCTGTTCATTCTCTCTATGATTAACATTATTCTCATCTTCTGGCGTTTGGCCAATTTGAGAATCGTCTGTTTGCTTCCAAAGTTTTGGAGCCATTCAACACTTTCAGGGGTCCCACTGGGCGTGCCAAAAAATGTTTGTGGTTCTTTTACTATTTTATAACAAAATAATTGAGTGCAAGCGTGCCAGAGAGAGTTTCAATTTCCTTCCTCAGATTTAACTTTGGAAAATAACCAAATATAATTAGGCGATTGTGTTTTAATGGTTCAATTACCTCAATTAAGAGGATTTTTCTTTCAAAAATGAAGAAATGCAAACCAATCTACTTAGGAAATTAAAGAACAAATAAAGAAACAAGATACTTCGATTAACGAATCAAATGTAAACTTACTTCAAAATTGCCTTCAACTTCAAATACAAGGTACTGAGAACTTCGAACAGATGATTGTTATAAGAACAACCGAAATTAATCCTAACTACTTATTAATCTACTTCCTACACTACTTCGAACTGGGTGTCGAAATCCTAAAACTACTTGCCAATGAACAAACCAAGCATCATTTGTTTGATAGTTGTTTGTTGAAGATTTGTCTGGGGGCTTATCACTCTTCAATTTCTTCTATTTATAGACGTTGCTTGTAGTTTGAACTTCCTGCTCAATGAATTTGAACTTGGCTTGCTTCGAACTCTATCTTTGCACTTTTGAATTGGCAGTTTCTTCCCTCCACATCTAAATTTGAATTATTTTAATCTTCTTCCAAAAGTTTTAACTTGAATCTGCACGGTTACTCAAACTAATTCAAATGATTACATGTTTAAGGAAAATAACTGCCTTTTGAGATGCACTCCACGTATTCTAACTGCTAATTGTCTTGTTTCACAAGTTTACACGTGGACTAAAACCATTTGGCAGTTAGAATCATGGCTTCGAGGTCTATCTTTAAAGTAGTAACGACTTGTAACTGTCAATAACTGTTTTTCACTTAGAGAAACAAAACGACACCGTTTGTATTCCAATAATCCAATTTATTTTTATTGACAAGCTTTTGCCAACATTTGGCATTTTTGACTACATGTCAATTAATTATTGGATTTGTTAATTTTACATGTAAACAATTCCTTAATGAGTTTTGATTAGTCTTCTGCATCCACTTCCCTCCCTCTCGCCCTCTCTCCTCGACCATTCTTCCACTGATGCCGCTGCTTCCAAGAATTTAAGGTTAGTTGGTTTTCACACCGACGCCGACGATTCTATTCTTCTTTGGTTTTTTTTTTTTGCAAGTGTCTTCATTGGCGATATTTTTGTACACATTTTTTTGTTTCCTATTTACAGGATGAATAATGAGAACGTTAATCCTAATATTGTCCGACACAGCTGAAAGTGGCCATTGTCTATATGTCTTACGGATACTGAAACATCCAAACAAGCACACCGTGTTGGATTAGGAGTCAACAAGAAACTTATTCGTGAAGGTACTAATATCCACAACCCTATACTTAATGTTTGTATTAGTAATTGATAATTTCAAAGTGCTCGGCATGCATGTTCAAGTTCAACCAAGGGGGCGTACCAAGGAAAAAAAAAACTCTCCAGTTACACGATTTTTTTGGACTTTCTAAATTTTGTAATTGGGGCTTAAAGCGAGTTTCCTTGGAAATAGAATCATCGCAAAGGAAACATACTGGCCTTTTATAATTCTAAGTTGTAACAAACGGAAATCAATTGAAAGTCTGGACATTCTACAAAAAGAAATTGATATTCTCACTCCCAATTTTGATGCAGAGGCTCCAAGTTACAGTAGTTTTCCAAAATTACCCTTTTACAAGTTACATTATTTACTTCAAGCACTCTAAAAAACTTTTACTCTTCTCTTTTACTTCAGACACTCCAAAAAAATAAATAGTTTTTAATTTAATTAGAAAAAAGTAGATAGTTACTCAACTCCTTTTACTACATGTCACTTAAATGCCTACTTCCATATGTAATGTTTCATTGATAAATTCTTTATGTTATTGTCTCCATGCTCTACACTACGACAACCTGGACAAGTGGTTTTCGGCCTATGATTGTAGAACTATCCTTTTGTCCATGCAAAGTCTCTTGAGAGTTCTGTTACTTTTCCTCTCAAGAGTTCTCTCACTATGAGTTTTAAAATGTAGATTTGTGGCCGTTAGGAAGATTTTGAGGAAAATATGGTAGATAATGAGTACGAAAATATAAAGATCTTGTGTCGCAACCATTATGAAGATTTTGTAGCTTCAATATTTTTAATTGTGTGTTGTTTATTTCGGAGAATTATAGCCATGTTTTTTATTTTTATTTTTTATGTTATGCAAAGTGGCGTGAAGAAATCTGACATAGATTCATGTTTAATATTTGGAACCTAATTTTTATGTTATGGATGTTTAATGTTTGGAACATAATGTTAATTTTAATATTTAGAACCTAATGTTATGTTTGGTTTTGGTTCATTTTTTCAATTGGAGTGCCTTAGTAAATGAGAAGATAATTTAGGGGCGGAGTGCCTCCAATAATTTTTATATCTTTCCAAGGGTAGTACTTTTGTAACTTCATTAAATATTGGAGTGCTTGGATAAAAAAAAGGGAGCCCTAAAATCAACACCCTCTACAAAAATAAGAAGAAAATCATTTCTCAGAAAATCAATAATGCATATTAATCTTCTTCCCACTAGAAAATCATGTAGATTGTGGTCTCCAAATTTTTTCACGTAAAAGTTTAATTATATGGGGTGGTTCAAGAAGTTGTTCACAAAACCAATTAGTTCCTTCTTCACAAAACCAATTAGTTTCTTCGCATAGCATGGGACAAATTCAACCATTTAACTTTCACATTAGGTCAAAGTTTGTTTGGTTTGAATTTTGATTAAGTATGTATGCTTGGATTCACCCTGTGCATAGCACAGTTTTGATGCTAGTTTCCTTATAACTTGGCAAGGACTATAAATATGACATATCCCCAACTGGATTTGTAGAGAAACTGCATTAGATATTTCTCCGATGAGTTGATTAATAAAATTTCGTTATCAATAGGGAAAAAAATAAACAAAACACTTGGAAATACATTGACACAAAGGGCCTCTCGTTTTGTTTTTCTTTTCCTTTTTGCAAATAATTGCAGCCTCTTGTTGAAAATTCCACATCTGGGTGATGATCATAGCTTGTCCAATAGGATAACCCACTGCCTAAGTAGGCCACCCCTCGCTAAGATACGAAGCATCATGCAACTCAATTTCCAATGCTAAAAAAAATTGATACTCCATGAATATCAAACCTTTTCTCCTATATGGGAGAGGAGCTTTCCCTCCGATTTTGCTATTTTTGGGTTCGTATCAGGTATGCATTATGTAGATTTCATTGAGTATTTCAATCATGCAAAAATTTGTGTGGATCGGATACCATTTGATAATAAATCAGATCACATTAATCTTTAAAAAAAAATATTCCGGATGCACCAGATTGAAATCACTTTTTTTCATGATAAATACTTTTCGGTCAGGCATTAAATGATATCAAATCAACACAAATTTTGGCATAGTTGAAGTACTCGACGAAATCTATATAACGTACGATTTTGATCATCAATATGGGTCCAAAAAAAGCAAGAATAGACGGGAAGCTTTTCTCCCATTTCTGGCGAGAGCCAGATCCACAGCAATAAGGTTTTGCAAAACTAGCGCCGAACAATGTCAATTCTCCCAATTTGTACGCGAAAAATTTCATTTGATTATTCGATAGATAAAATTATTGGGCTTACTTTCCAACTAGTCTGAGTGGCGACTCTACCCACTATAAATTATTCAGATTTTTATTACACTTATAATAGCTTTTTTTAAATAAAATAATAATAATAATAATTGGGGAGTGATTTCCACACTCGCAAATTGTTAACCACACCCCATTTTTGTCTTTTAGTAAAAATGTCACTAAAAGACAAAAAGGGGGTGTGGTTAACAATTTGGGGGGTGGGTGTGAATATCAATTACCAAATTCACTTTACCCATTCAATTAAGCCAACTTATTTCGAATCCTAAGATATAACATTCTCTCGCAATAAAATATAAAATAAAAAATAAAAACTAAGATCACTCGTTCAACCAAGAGTTATGAAAAAATGGAGATTTTTAGCAATCCTCAAGTCTAAGTTTTTTGTAATATGATTTTTCATTATAAAATTGAAAATTTGATGATTTTTTTTGAATTTTATGTTCAAATTTTGAATTTTTAAAAATTAGTGACACATTACTAATTTTTTTGGTCGCCTAAAGTAGTCAACCAGAGGTGGGGTGGTGATTTTTTTTGGGTGTTGATTTTGGAGCTCCCTTTTTTTTAATTTTTTTTTATGAAGGCACTCCAAAATCTAATGAAGTTACAAAACTACCATTTTCAATATATGAAAATTACCAGAAGCACTCCACCCAAAAATTATCTCTTCATTTACATAGGCACTCCAAATGGAAAAATAAACCACCATGGAAAGTGCTGGATTAGAAAGTAAAACTATGGAATGATGCTGGGGAAAAAGAATTGTAATTTATAGTTGTTGAATCGAAATCAGTCACCCATTTATCAAAGCTCCCCATTTCTTTTTCACCCATTTTTGTTCCAATCGAAATCGGTCATTTACAGATATTGAATCTTCAAAAATCCTTTGACCTAGTTCGTTTCCTCCTCGATCCACCCGATTATCGGTATTTTTATAATCATTAGATTTTTTTGACTATTTTTTTTATTATAATCCCTAGATTTCAGATGTTCAACATTGGAATCTCTACCCAAATTCCCTTACCCATATACAGTTCATTCATTTGAGAATGTTCTTTTAATCTAATTTTTCTCTTAACTACTGTAAAAATAGACAATTATCCGTTTTTGCTAAATCATTGTTTTGGAAGAGAGAATGGGAAGGACTACTTACCAAGCCACGATGAAAGAGAGTTCAAGGCGGGGCGGAGGTGTGGCGGTGTTTGGCAGCTAGCTTCTTCGACTTTCTGTAAATGTGAATCAAGAGAGGAGGTAGAGGAGAATAGTAAAGGTTTTTTGTGAGTGTCTTAAGTAAATTATAGAACTTGCAAAAGGGTACTTTTGGAAAAGCATTGTAGCCTGGAGTACTTACATCAAAATTGAGAGTGCGAATATTAATTTTCTTTAATTAAATATCCTAAAGAAGAGAAGACCCGAACAACATGTTGTGCAAATAATCAAATATATTAGAGATAGATATTTATCACCCTAAAGCTCAAAAGACTCGCATTATAAGACTAAAAACAAATTTTATAACAAAGGAAAATATTGAATTTAGGAGCGTATAGAAAAACATTGCCCTAACTAGAAAAGATACTATGTTTTACTAAGACTCTTTTGGCTAAAAAAATTAAACTGGTTTTTTCGTTTGTCCTTATTCAAATTTTTTTATTGAATTTGTTAGTTTTACATCGATTTTTTGTGATTTTTATTTTTTGCCTTTATTCACAAACCTTTAAGTTTGACTAATAATTTTATACTTTTTAGATTTCTCTCGTTGAGACAAGTCAAGAAAACACAAAAAATCGATCGAAAGCTAACAAATGTAAAAAAAAAAAATGGATAAGGACAATAAAAAACCAAAATGGTTTTTTCACCCAAAGAGGCCTAAAAATTGAGGGAAAATGACCAAAACTTGGTATTTAAAAGTAATAATGCCAATTACATGGTAAGATTGTTGAAAATGACCAAATTCATGACAAGGAGAAAATAAATTCCACATAAGTGGCACCCCAAAGTAACTTCCCTTATATACCCTTCTGGGAATTAAAACCTAACTCTTAACCCCTCTTACTTGTTTTCTCTTCTCTGAACCAAGGAAAAGCACCATCTACCATACCACCAATCAGAAGCTCAACATAGTCATCTGTGCCATACCACCAATCAGAAACTCTTTATCTGGGTTTTGATTTCGATTGCGTAGATTGACAAATACCCAGCTGAATCATACATATTGAGGTTCTAAATGATAAAGAAAATAGGGTAATTGAATCAGAATCGCAAAACCCATTATCATAATGTTTTTGTTTTTCTCGAATCACGGTAGACATCAGATGGAGCCTATTGGTTCCATGGATTATCAAAACCGGCTTCTGGGTGTCCTCAATCTTAGCAGGGTATTAAATCAAGCACGCTACCTACCAGTGTTCCCTCTCCACCTCGATTCATCCTGTTTGTAGAGAGAGAGAGAGAGAGAGAGAGAAACAGAAAGAGGAGAGAGAAAGTAACAGAGAGAGATGTCATGCTGCGTGGGTTGCTGCGCTTCCTCACGTGTGGTCTCTTTTCATCAATTGCCTCTGGATGTTACGACATCTTTGCCATCTCTTTGATTGTCTCATGGATCCTCAGAGAATTCACTGCTCCTCTTCTTAAGAAAATCCCATGTGAGTTTCGCCGCTAATTTTCGGTTGGATTGGAGTGCTAATAACGGGATTTAATGGATGTTGAGATTCGCAGACCCTCCCAGAGCTCCTAAATGGATTATCTCTGTGGGTGGTTCTCTCCCACCAGCGTCGGTGGAGGAGGGAGAGAGAGAGAGAGAGAGGGGTGAGTTTCAAGTGAGAAATACGAAGAGAGAGGGGGTGTTGAGAAAAAAATTCAATCAAGGAGGGGTATTGTGGGTATCTGTTTGGTTCTTTTACTTCTTTGTAATTGAAAATAATTGTGTGCGAGCGTGCCAGAGAGAGTTTCAATCTCCTCCCTCAGATTAACTTTGGAAAAAACCAAATCTAATCAGGCGATTGTGTTTTATTGGTTCAATTACCTCAATTAAGAGGATTTTTTCAACAAGTGAAGAAATGTAAACCAACAAACTTAAGAAATCGAAGAACAACAAAAAAACAAGACACTTCGATTAATAAATCAAAGATAAACTTACTTCGAAATTGTCTCCAACTTCAAATCTGTAACTTCAAGCGCGGTGATTGTTGGTGAATCCGGGATAGGGGTGATTGTTATAAGAACAATCGAGTTAAATCCTAGTCTAAATCCTAATCTACTTCCTAATCTACTTGAACCGAAGTTCAAATCCTAAACTACTTTGCCAATGAACAAACCAAGCATCAGTTTTTGATAGTTTGTTTGTTGAAGATTTGTCAGGGGCTTTTACTCTTTTGAATTCTTCTATTTATAGATGCCGCTTGTGATTCAACTTCCCGCTCAATGAATTTGAACATCGAACTTGTTTTGAACTCTAACTTCCACTCGAGTTGGCGGTTGCTCCTTCCTCCATGTCTCAATTTGAATTCTTTCAAATCTTCCTCTAAAAGCTTTGATTTTGAATCTGTACAGTTGTTCAAACGAACTCAAATGATTAAGCGTTAAGATGAATAACTGCCTTTCTATAAGTATTCCACATGTTATAACCGCCAATTTGCCTTTGTTTCCCAAGTTCACACGTAGAACTTATATACTTGATTGATCCCATAGCTTTGAGGTCAATTCTTTTTCCAATAATGATGGTTAAGAATCGCTAATAACCGCTTTTATATTTGAACACGCGTTATTTACATCGTATTTACTCAAATATGTTCTTTTAATCCATTAGGCGTCATCAACGAAGTAATTGCCAACGTTTGGCACTCTTGATTACGTGTCAATTAATCATTGGATTGGTTGATTTTAGATGTAAACATACCCCCACATTAACATCTTCGTTCAAAAGATTTGAATAAGTGTTAATGTGCCCTTTTGCCGCTTCGAATTCCCGTAAGCTTCCGAAGCAGAAGTTATTGGCAGTTCTAATCACATTCCACGATGCAGTTAATCAATAAATCTCTTCGCTCTCATGAGGGATTCGTGGATAGTGGGCAGTTAAAACCCATGTTCTCCATTTTTGCTAGAATTTGAATCTTTTAAACTGACTACTTCTGTTTATAAAAGGACTTAATCACTGGCAAAAATCAATCACCAATTCCCTTTGTAAACTGATCTCCATCTTATTTTAACCATGTCCGATATTTCTAGCACTCAAAATGCCTTCAAAATTTGGTTCTAAATGATCCAACTTTTACTGACACTAGAAACATTGTGACGCCAATTGTTGGTGAGATTCGAAGGGATCGATCTTATACAGTGGCTCACGTAGAAACTTCTGAGCCCATTGACCCATGGAACCCTCCATCGCCCCCTACTCATAAACCCTTTCTATGGGGTTTACCATCTGAGATAGTGGTGGTAAGAATAGATGATCCTGCTGGCTATAAAGGTTGGAGTCACTATCGCTCATTGGCTATGAGTGAATATTTAGCTCCTTTCATCGACGAGATCCCAATATAATGCCGCTTGGGCGGTCTTATAGCCACTTGTTTAACTCCGCTTCTTTAAAGTCCATGAAGACGAAAAGTCGCTTTCTTTGGGTATGGAGAACTTAAGCAGAAGGCCAGTACTCAATTTATATATTGGTTGCATGAGGTTCGAAGGCCCCATTTTGAAGGGGACTTCATTGATCCTGCCAATCTTCCCCTTCGAGACCTTCCTGAGAATACGGATTGGTTCAAGAGCTAAAAGAGTATCAAGTTTGACCCTACTCCTTATCATGCTAACTTTTCTTATTCTCTTTATCCCCATTCTGATTCCCTCAAGGCCAAAGAGCTATTGGCTGCTTTTGCCTTTTTGGATATAGGTATTCTTGAGGAGGACATACCTTTTAGGAACTTTTTATGGGCTTGCGAAACTCTCCAATGTAGCATTCAAACTAGCCCTTTCTTTCACTCTTTTCTGAGTCAGCTTCCTCTGCTTCGAATGTGGATGAAGAATAACACTGCTTCGTTTGGGTTTAATCAAGACCTTCATGACTACGAAGTGCTTCATGATCAGATCTCCAAACTTCATAAGAAGGTGGAAAACCTTAAAGGACGTTCCTTCGAAATGCCCACTGACGTTTCTAAGAGGCTTCGAAGACGGTTTAAGAATCACATGAAGAGAAATGCTCTCAAACTGGCCAAGTTCGAAGTCAAAGCCAAGACCCTGGTTTTGAAAATCAGGCCATTAATCGAGAAGAAGCTTAAATTTGATGAAGAAAATAGAGTTAGAATGATGGAAAAGGAATTTTTTAGCTTCACTAATATTCCAGTAGATGCTTAGTCCCCTTTATGTAATAGGATTCTATAGCATGTACTTTCTTTTATCTGAAGTTTCAATGGAATATTAGTTCTTTCAATGGCTTGTCATGCACTCTTAAATGCTTTTCGAAGCATTTAATTACACTTTTAACCAACTCGAACTTTTAAGAATAAAGTATATTTCATGAGAATAAACCAAAGAGTGGTTCGAAGCATGAATACGATTTAAATCTAAAAATAATTATCAATCAAAGGTTGAAACTAAACGTGGGCCGAAAAATAATCATAGGCCCAATAACTTTAAAATGGATACTTGACCCGAAACGCTGCACCGCTTCCTCGTAACGTATAAATCTAGGGTTTGAAACATTCTCATTACGCGTTCAAACTTTTAAACACTTTGCTCTCCCTCTCTTTCTATCTCACCACTGCATCCATGGCTTCTGAAAGTGTTAACCAAATGGGTACCTCTTCGCTTGTTCTTCGAAGATACGTTGAAGAAGAGATGTCAAACTCAGGCGGCAATTTGCGTAGCCAAGTCTTCATAACGAACCCTGATAGAACTGACACCCACATTTTAGGGCCTGCATTCTTCGATCTGCCTCTCAAATTTACGTCATGCTACCCTATCTTAGAAGAAGGTAGGCTTATCAAGGATCAAGAACTAAATTTTGCAGAATGGCCTGCAAGGAACTTTGTATGCTGGCCAGTTCAGGATAATGACTGGGGTGATTGGACTGATCATATTTCAAAGTATAAGAGGACCGAAGTTGGAAGAGATTGGACTCGGCACATTATCACTCTGCTCGAAATGGTATTCCCCAAAACCCCGCGCGACTTATACATGCCGCTGCCTAGCTTTTTGGGATCCATCATTTAATTATTTCCGATTTAACTGCGGAATGATGGCTCCCACAGTTTTAGATGTATCATTTCTCACTGGACTTCCCCCATTTGGTCCAATGGTTGATATTTCCAAGTCCATCGATGTTCCGCCCTTGGCAATCATGAAAACCTCAGGCTCAAACGCCTCATATGGAAGCTTTCTTAAAAATGAGGCCAAATTTGAAGATGGAGTATCTAATAGAGAGTTTTTTGCATATCTTACATACACCTTCCTCGTAAAATGATCTTCGTCATAGTGGTAAGAAGATTATGCTTGAATTTGCCCCTTGGCGTATTGCCTTTCTCAGGGTCAGAAATTTGACTTGGCTTCACACTTCTTGGGATACGTTTATAAGATAGGATCTGACAGCCAATCGAAACCACTTATGTTTAACATAGGGGGTCCTCTTTGGTTCTTACAACTGTGGATTCTGGCGTATTTTCCAACATTCGAAGTTGCTGTTTCAGAGCCTGTAAATGTTTATGGGGATAAATTCAAAGTTATGGCTACCAAACCCTTATCATTGGTTGAATATCTGCAATATTTTCTCAAAATGAGGGAA
Source organism: Vaccinium macrocarpon (assembly GCA_022606695.1). Taxonomy (NCBI): domain Eukaryota; kingdom Viridiplantae; phylum Streptophyta; class Magnoliopsida; order Ericales; family Ericaceae; genus Vaccinium; species Vaccinium macrocarpon. The sequence continues at coordinate 21,538,746 of CM040180.1, read as the reverse complement.
GATAAAGAAGAAACGTAATTTCAACCGCCATCGGTTGGAGTATTGGGCCTTCCCGGATAAAAAGAAATGATGGAAAATAGAGGTGCCACTACCTTCGCTGCTGCTTGGGGAAGTATTTTACTTCCAAGAGAGCTTTTCATAGGTGGGATTGTTGGTGGCTGCAGACAAACTCACTGTGAGACTTATTGTCCTGCTCAGTTTGCTAGACAGTTTGGCATGGTACAAGCCATTCCATGTCCTTATCCCGGAGAAGTTAATGTTCCTCTCTATGTTAGAAAGAAGGTGGATAAGAATGTACTTTCTCGTATAAATGTGGGGTATAGAAAGTCTAGAGCTACCTTCAAGCCCTTCCAATTTTCAATGGACAGCCCAATTTTCACTAACTTTTCTCGTTGGTGGCATAACCTTATGGATCTATACACTCAAACCCCTTCAACACAAGGTTTTGCAAACCATATTGGGTGTCCTGTTGCACATGAAGGTGAGATGCATTCTAGTTCACTTTCTGTATCAGATGATGGGTTTGGTGTTGAAAGAGGAAGCAAATCCCAACAAGAACAAAGGGAAACAACACCAGATATACAATCTTCTGCTTTGATACCTGTCGCTTTAAATGTTAAACCACTTCGATCAGTACCACAAATTGTGACTAGATCTCAACAAACAAGAACCCCTCCTCCTTCTCCATCAGGTAAATCTCTTACTGTTTGTGTGATTTCAACAATTTTAATCTTTTTCTGATTCTTACTTATGGTTCATCTTGCAGAATCTACCCCTAAGAAAAGGGTGAGAAAAGTGAGAGAGACTGTTCAGACTTCTGCTTCTCCAGGTTCAAAGTATCTCTTTTTATCTCATCTAATCCTGTTAACTTTGTGCTCTTTACTAATCATTACTTTCTTGTCCTTCCAAAGCCAAAGAAGAAACTTTAGCAGCAACAAAGAAAAAACTTAGCCAAGAAGAAGCCAAATCTGCTGAAGTTTATGAGGCTTCGAAACGGAGAAGAATAATATTAACTGAAGAACCAGAAGAAGGAGAAGAGATAGAAGACATTACCATAGGCCAATTTGTGAAAGGTAAGCTGTTATATTTTTAATTTCAACATGGCCCTTTGGAATTACTTTCACATTTCTCAATTTTATATGTTGATCTATTTTCAGAAAGGAGGACAAAACTCAAGCATGCTGAAGCCTCTAAATCACCTATACAAGCACCTGGGCTTGAAGCTGTGGACCCTCAATCAAAGCTTGATTTGCCCTACCAAACAACTAAAACTCATATCCCTACTCCATCGAGCAAAAGTCTCCCACAGGAAACAATCTCTGAACCTTAGGCTGTTCCTGAGCCACATATTGCTGATTTCCCTGTCCAATTCGAAGTTTCTACTTCGAAGGATGACATGAGCTTATTTCCTGAGATTGCACCAAGCATCTCCATCGTTAAAATCACCGATCATCCCGAGATAGTGGATCGAGGAAGCGTGTCTTAAACAAGTCCCAAGAACTGACACTCCTGCTTCTAGAAACTAATATGGCTACTGAGCAAATTTCACCAGGACCATCTCACCTAGTTGAGGTAATTTGGTTCATTGTGTTTATGCCTGCATTAATCATACTTTACTTCGAAAACTTAAGCCTAATCATACTCATCCATTTTCCTCAACAGGATTTTGGTGCTTCTACTAGCATTTCTGCTGGTGATACTTCTTCACTGGAGCAGTTCAAATTAAAATTGAGTGATTTCTGCCAAAGAATCACCAATCCCAAGGCTCCAACTTCTTCTCCCCGAATCTCCCATCGCCCAACTCAAAGTTCAATACAGGTTTATCCCCTTCCGAAGTTGGTAAAACCAACTTTCTCTCGGATGAGATTCAAGAATTGAAGGAGATCTTCCGGCCAGACTTTCAAAGTTGGGCTTTGAGAACCGGGCCGAGGGGATTTTAAAGGCACATTTGGATATCGTTGTCAAGTCGCACGGGGTTTGAGAGACCGCTTCTCAAGAGCTTCACAAAAAATTTTTGAATAAGGTCGCTTGAAGTTTCAAGTGAAGGCTCAACAACTTTGTGAGGTTCAAGAAAGGCATCTCCTGAGAGAGAGCTTGGCAGCAGCCTTATCTAGTGCATATGATGAAGCTCGAAGAGTGGTTTCTTCTTATGATCAAGATGTTAAGAAGCTTCATTATCTAAGAGAGGAAGAAGGTCGACTAGAAGAAGCTTTACTTCAAGTTAGAAGAGAAATTGATCAGACCTCTTCTAATATACAGTCCTCTATGAACAAAGCTTCTTCAATAGTTGCAATCATCAAAGACCTTAAGTCTCAACTGCAACAAACCTCTGATCAAAAGGAATTTTACGATTTTATTTGTAAATGAGAGGTGCTCATGTATGGAGCGACCTAAAAGATACACAATTAATGATTTTTTAAGTAATGAATGAAATGTTTATTTTCCTCTCAATTCATTACTTTATGACCGCTTGGAATGTTGATCGATTATTTAGCATTCAAGCTTGAACCATTTTATCCGCTTGTTCCTTACAAATGATCTTTGAAAAAGACAAAGCAAAAAATGTAAGACAAACTGATTTTATTTCATCTTCTACTAAAGGACTCCCAAATGGTTGGGAAATAGACCTTCAGATATCTTCCATTGATCTTTCTTCTATGAACATAGCCATTTAAGTCTTTCAAATGATATGCCCCTCTTTTAAGAATTCTATGAATTTGAAAAGGCCATTCCCAATTTGGGGCCCATTTTTCAAGTCCTTGCTTTCTTTCTTTGATAGGCAACACCACTTTCCATACTAAATCACCTATATCAAAGCTTGAATGTACCACTTTCTTGTTGTAACTTCTAGCTACTCTTGACTTTTGTAGCAAAGATTTGATTTAGAGCCTTAATTCTTTCCTCATCCACCCCTTCTAGCTCCATATGCATTGCTTGATGGTATGCCCCAACATTTAGGTTATTTTGAGAAGCAACCCTCTGTGATCTCACTACAATTTCCATTGGTAAAACAGCATCATGCCCATAGGTTAGAGCAAAAGGAGTAGTACCTGTACTGGTTCTTCTAGTGGTTCGATATGCCCATAGCACATTTAAGAGTAAACTTGGCCATTCTTCCGGATTTCTATCAACCATTCTTTGAATACCTCTTTTGATAATCTTATTGGTTGATTCTGTCTGACCATTTGACTGAGCATAATAAGGAGTGGAGTTGATCAAAGAAACCCCATGAGAAGCTGCGAAAGCTTTTACCGCCCTGCCTTCGAAGATGGAACCATTATCCACTGTTATGGTTTCTGGAGATCCAAATCTGAATACAATATTCTTAATGAATCCAATTACTTGTTCTTGAGATACATTATCAAAAGCTTGAGCCTCTACCCATTTAGTAAAGTAATCAGTGGCAACTAAAATGAACTTATCACCACTTCTAGAAGCAGGGTAGATCATGCCAATCATATCCATGGCCCATCCTCTAAATGACCAAGGTTTAATTACATACTGTAATTTAGTAACAGGTAGTCGCTTGAGAGGTCCTGTTTTTTGACAAGCTTGGCATCCCTTTGCATAATCAATACAATCTTTAAGGATGGTAGGCCAATAATATTCATACATTCGAATTAACCATCTCATCTTGACTCCTGCTTGATGAGCTCCACAGATACCTTCATGGACTTCTGCCATGACTTTAAAGGCATCAACCTTGCTTAGACATTTAAGCAATAAACCATCTGCTCCTCTCTTGAACAGCTCTCCATTGTACATAATGTAATTAACAGATCTTAACCTTGTTGCTCTATCTGTTTTAGCATTAGGCTTTGTTAGATAATCAATCAATGATTGTCTCCAATCGTTCGAACTAGGAGGAGTGGTGATTTCAACGCACTTCAAATCAAAGATATCTATCTTTGAGCATTGTTAAGGATTTCCTTAGAGTTAACTGACAAAACTCTTTGTTGTCATCAGTGATAAATTTAAATCCTGATGCTCTTTGTGCCACTGCATCTGCTTCTTTATTAAAGAATCTTGGCACATAGGTGAAAGTAATCATATGAAACTGCTTCACTAACAACTTCACATATTGATGATAAGGTTTTAAACCAATACTATGGCATTCAAAATCTCCTTTCACCTGGTTTATCACCAATTGAGAGTCTCCAAACACTTCAACTATGTCAATCTTTAAAGTAAGCAACAGCTCTAGCCCCATAACTAAGGCTTCATACTCTGCTTGATTGTTGGTGCATTCTCCTTCATTTATTTGAAACCCAAATTTGGTCTTCAAACCTTGAGGGGACTCCAAGACAACCCAATTCCAGCCATTTGAAATGTTTTTGAACCATCGAACCACATCTTCCATGGTCTAATTGTTCTTAAATCAATATCAAGCTACCTCGTGAGTCTCAATTTCATTTGGATGATCACTAAGAAATTAGCCAAAGCTTGTCCTTTAACCGATTTTTTGAGGAACATATTCTAGATTAAATTCTATTAAAGATACAATCCATTTCCCAACCCCTCGCCACTAAGTAATGTGTTGAGACAACATATACTTCATAACATCTATCTGGGAAATTACATAAGTTACTCTAGGCATCATATAGTACCTGAGTTTCTTCGAAGCAAAAAACAAAGTTAAACATAACTTTTCTACTGCAGAATACCTACTTTCACAATCATTAAGAAACATACTTAGATAATAAATAGCTTGCTCCTTTCCTTCTTCATTATCTTGAGCCAATAGAACTCCAATTGAGTCATGGTTTGCTGCCAAATACAATTTAATGTGCTCTCCTTTTTGGGTGGAACAAGAACTGGTGGATTGATCAAGTACTCCTTGATGGTCTTGAAAGCATCATCATGCTCCTTAGTCCATTCGAAGTTCTCTCCATCCTTCAATTTCAACAAGGAAGAAAAGACTTTAGTTTTTCCTGCAGTGTTAGATATAAACCTTCGAAGAAAATTCAACTGTCCAAGAAATCTTTGAAGCTCCTTCTTATTTGAAGGAGGTCTTGCTTCAATAATAGCTTTAGCTTTATTGTTATCAACTTGAATACCTTTACTATGAACTAGATATCCTAAAAAGTTACCTGCTGTCACTCCAAAAGCACATTTAGCAGGATTCAACTTTAGTTGATAATGTTTCATTTTCGAAAAGGCAGTTTTCAAGTGTTCTACATGTTCATCAACAGATCTTGATTTGACAATAATGTCATCTATGTAGCATTCTAGAAAACCCCCAATTATCTCATGGAAGATAGTGTTCATAGCTCTTTGATAAGTAGCCCCAGCATTTTTTAGCCCAAAAGGCATTTTGACCCATTCGAAGGTCCCAAGGTTGCCTGGAGCTCTAAATGCAGTTTTATGAACATCTTCTTCAGCTATACAAATTTGATTATACCCTGAATGTCCATCCATAATAGACAAAATTTTATGACCTGCAGAACTATCCATAAGCATATCTACTATAGGCATTGGGTATTCATCTTTAGGGGTTGCAGTATTCAAGTTTCTGAAATCAATGCAAACCCTAATCTTCCCATTCTTCTTGATAACAGGAACAATATTTGATAGCCATTCTATGTATCTTGCTGTTCTAATAAAACCAGCATTTAGAAGATTCTGAATTTCCTTTTTAACCAATGATATGGTTTCAGGAGACATTTTTCTTGGAAGCTGTTTGAAAGGTTTGCAATTAGTTTTGATAGGCAATCTATGCTCAACTAAATCCCTACTCAAACCTGTTAATTCCTTGTAACTCCAAGCAAAGCACTCTTTGTTCTCCTTAAGCACTGAGATCAACTTGGACTTCGAAGCAGCATCAAGCTCCTTGTTGATTTGTACAGTATTTGGAACAATTCCTTCTCCCAATTCCACTTCTTCTAAAGGGTCTTGAGAGTCGACATGGCCTATAAAAGCTTCTTCGAACTTAATTTGCTTCAACCCCGGTCGATTTTTTTCACCAATAATTCTTCCCAATCATTTGTTTCCTCAGAACCTCCATTCTATTTCTAGAGCCATAAATTTGACTAAGGCCAATGAATTGGCCTCTTCAACCTCTGCCTTGGATTCACATCCAAGCGGCCTCATCCGTGGATTGTTATGCGATTCATAATCAACTGCTTGTTTAAGCTTAGATTTTAACTCTGCCAGTTCTCCCATTTCCAATTTACTGGATGGAAGGGTGGCAGATTGTGCTATCTCACTTAAAGGAATAATTTCAGGCTTATACATTTCAACCTCTGCACAATTTGCTGAAGTACTGAAGGGATGTGGATCTGCTTTCACTTCTTCGATTCCCACCTCTTTCCCTTTTTCATACTTCACAATCATCAAAGCTTGATGCATCAAGATGGAATACTGACCATTAACATGAATCCGGTCTCTACCAAGTAAAGCATTATACTTACTTGTAAAAGTATCCACCACAAAGAAGGTCAGATCGGTTTCCACTTGGCCAACTTTCAGGATAGAAACAATTCCTTTGGGGTTTTACTTTCACCAAGAAACCCAAAGAATGGATGTACTTGTTGGGATCAATCAAACCTTTTCCTTCCCCAACTTCTTTAAGGTCCTAGAAGGCAAGATATTCACTGTTGCACCATTGTCAACCAATACTCTGTTTAACAAAATCCCATCAAACAAAGCAGATATATATAAAGGTTTCAAATGGTGCCTCATATCATTCGAAGGTGATTTGAAAGGATAAGAAAGATCAGCACAATTCAAATCAACAACTAAAGGGTACTTCGAATCAATCTCTCGGAACAAATACGCTCTTTCTCAAGTAGATGTTACTTACGGTTCCTCCATAGCATTAACCATGATCATAAGCTCTTCTTCTTCTTCTTCCTTTTGAATTTTAGATACTAAAGCTCCCCAACCATCATTCCAACCATTATCATATGTAAGGTCATACTCCTCTTCACTTGACACATCAATGGTTTCCATAGGAGTAACTGTTGGTTGTAACGCTCTTCGAACTGGTGAACAATCTGGTCCAAAAGGTCCAAAATCAAATGACGGAGAAACCTTGTTAATTTCAACTTCCGCAAAGTCCCAAACTGAATGGTCCTCTTTTCCCCCAGCTGGTAACTCGATCCATCCTCTATTGTGTCCATTTTTTTAGGAAACTCCACCGCGAAGTTTTCATGGGGACAATGTTTCAATAGGGGATGAATCCATTCCTCCTCCTTCTTCCCTCATTTCCACTACCATGGCTTCTAATAAGCGGTTGATAGCTTGCCAAGGAATTTGGTGATGCTGGACTGTTTCGAGGTACTTCACTGTCCATCCTTGCAGCCAGACTTTCCAGTGCTTCTCTTTCTGATTGAGTAAACCCTCTTTGAAGAGATTCTTCAGAATCTTCTCTTCGAAGTCTGTTAAACCTCGGGTTAAACTTGTCACCCCCATTATGATTTTCTTTGGAAGCATATTCTTCCATTTGGAAGCTAGTATACCTCCTTTGCAATTTCCTCTTCCTCGAAGTTCGAGTAAGCATAGGAATCATTTGAGGTGACTTGGTCTTTGGATCCCTAATCACAACCCATTGACCAAGAGGGTGTATTTGGAGGTCTAACCATCTTGTTTCCCAATTTAGGAGGGTTTTATATTCCCGAAGAGTTTCGTTTAACCTTCTTCGTAAAACCAATCGGGAACTCCTTTTACTAAGGTGAATTGTTCCCCTTCTTCTTTAGTTTCTTGGCCTATTAAGGTCTTTCCAGAGTTAACCTTCTTCAAAGGAGGATATTCTATCTTCGAAGCTGATTGAACCTGGACTAGAAGATACATTTTTCTTCTAAAACCGCCAAGGCTTCTCATTCATTTTCCTTGTTTTGGGCTTATCCAAGGTTTTCTTTCATTATTACGATCTAAAGCCTTTCTTTCCATCCTCTTTTGGAAAGAAATCAACCCCCTGTCGATCTAAATCTTTGAAGATCAAGTAATTAGTTCCCAAGACTCCATGCATAAGCATTCCAAGAAGGATGCTTCAAGCATGGGAAGATGAGATTGCTTAAAGCCTTTTTGAGAAGAACAACATCCTGTTTCATACTTACGCCCCATACGCCTTTCTAGCCTCACTTCGGGTTGGCCAAACTTTGGCTTTCCTCTTTCACTTTGCATAGAGTTCATCTCCACGTGAACTTTCCTGCGCTCGCCATACCTCTTGCCTTTATTTTTGGCCAAAGCCGCTGTTTGGCACATTGGTATTAGCGATTTTGCCTCTTCAATTCGAGGAAATGGATGCGTATCTATTCCCATAGTCTTTTTCTCGGGAACATGATCCTTCCTTTCTTGATTTGTTCTTGAACCTCATCACGGAAAACATTACAATTCTTAGTTGAATGAGTCCAAGAAGCATGCCATTTACAATAGTTCTTTCCTTTTGTTTCTTCCAAAGTTGGAAGTTTAACATTTTCAGGAAGTTTGATAAACTTTTTCTTCAAAAGGTAATCAAAAATTTCATCCGCTTTAGAAACATCAAATGAATATACTTTACTAAATGCTTTCTTGTTAGTTCCCGTGTTATAGAAGAATCCTTTCGAACTAAACATTCACACACACAAGGGGCATGCTCGGACGATTTCCAAAGAAAGATCAATTTCATAAGTGGGCTCTTTATAATAGGTTGAATAAGATGAATTATTCCTATCGACATCTTCTTCTAACAAAGATTCATATCTAGAAGCTTTGTAAGTCGATCAACCAAATCTCTGAACTCAGAGAATCGAACTTCTTCCTAAGTTCTCTACTTAGCCCATCTTGTGCTATTCTCACAAATTCAACTTCTGGAAGTTGAAGTTTACACTTGTTTCTAGCCCTTTTAAATCTAGCAATAAATTGTGCAGCCTTTTCATCAGGCTTTTGCTTTAGTCTTGCTAAATCGGCCATGGTAACCGTGTTCAGTTTGATAAAATTAGCATGGAATAATTCTTCCATTCTTTGCCAATTTGGAACCGATTCGGCGTTAAGTTAGAGTACCATTGAAGGTCATTTCTGTCAAAGAACTAGAAAACAATTTCAACTTAATAAACCCATTATTACCCAATTCTTTACATTGAGCCGTAAATCGGCAATGTGCTCGGCTTGTTGATTGTTTTCCATCCCCATGGAATAAAGTAAAACTGAATTTTAAACCCCTAGGGACTTGACTGCCGATCTATCCATTCCGGATAGGGTTTTCTATAAATTTGGGTTTGTATTCCTCTGCTTTTAGAGGTCCATATACTTCTTGCATGAGACCTAATATTTCATTTCAAAGGCCGGACGTTCTCTCCTAAAGGTACCCTTGGATTAACAGTGTGGTTCCCAAGTAACATTTCTAGGCATGTGATCTTCTCGAAACCCTCAAAAAGGATCCTCAAAGGACCTATCTTTGCTTGAAACCTCCTTCTTTTGTGAAAAAGGTTCATACAAGTGGTTGAATGCACTCTACCTATCTCTCGTATTCCCCGCATACTTAGGAATTCCAATTTTCAGGTTGGGCCTTTTTGCACTAGTTCTATTCTTCTCATTAAAATGATTTCCAGGACTATAAACATACTCATCGAACCCATAATCCATGTTTCAAACCCCTTCTCCTCATTTAAACCATCAAAATTTGGTTCGAAACAGACATTAGTGTTTTGTTTAAACACTCTCTTAGGTTTAGGGATTTGGTAATCACAAGCTTTTTTAAGGGTTCATACCAAGATTCTCGTATGTCATTTAAAATTATAGGCTCTTTTCCAAGCCTTGATTTAGGTCTACTTGTGCTAGCCTCTCCTTTATCCTTCTCAAATGAAGGCAAAGGCTCATGCTTAAGTCCTGATTGCTCTTCTAATTTTTGTAATACAAGCTTCTGGGTTTGAGCCAGTTCTTTAAATGTAGCAATCATTTCAGCAAACTGACTAGATGACACCCCTCCTCCAATTTCTGGATTTTTTTGGGTCATCAACATGTACAGTTCTATTATTCCTAGTATTCATTCTAGAAGTCTCGCCAACCCCCATATTTAAGTCTTGACCAGTACGAGTCTCTGGTCCTATTTGAAGGCCTTCGACTTGATCATTCTCTCTAGAATTAACATTGTTCTCATCTTCTGGCGTTTGGCCAATCTGAGAATCGTCTGCTTGCTTCCTAAGTTTTGGAGCCATTCAACACTTTCAAGTGTCCCACCGGGCGTGCCAAAAAATGTGTTTGGTTCTTTTACTTCTTTGCAATTGAAAATAATTGTGTGCGAAGCGCGTGCGTAGAGAGTTTCAATCTTCCTCCCTCGCATTAACTTTGGAAAAACCAAATCTAATCAAGGACATTGTGTTTTATTGGTTCAATTACCTCAATTAAGAGGATTTTTTCAATAAGTGAAGAAATGTAAACCAACAAACTTAGGAAATCGAAGAACAACAAAGAAACAAGACACTTCGATTAATAAATCAAAGATAAACTTACTTCGAAATTGTCTCCAACTTCAAATACGTAACTTGAAGCGGTGATTGTTGCGAGAACAATCGGGATAGGTGATTGTTATAAGAACAATCGAAGTTAAATCCTAGTCTAAATCCTAATCTACTTCCTAATCTACTTGAACCGAAGTTGAAATCCTAAATCTACTTTGCCAATGAACAAACCAAGCATCGGTTTTTGATAGCTATATTTGTCAAGATTTGTCAGGGGCTTTTACTCTTTGAATTCTTTTATTTATAGATGCCGCTTGTGATTCAAACTTCCGCCAATGAATTTGAACATCACTTGCTTTTCAACTCTAACTTCCACTCCCGAGTTGGTAAATTGCTCCTTCCTCCACGTCAATTTGAATTCTTCCCAAATCTTCCTCTAAAAGCTTTGATTTTGAATCTGCATGCTTGTTCAAACGAACTCAAATGATTAAGCGTTAAGATGAATAACTGCCTTTCTATAAGTATTCCACGTGTTATAACTGCCAATTTGCCTTGTTTCCCAAGTTCACACGTAGAACTTATATACTTAACAGTTGATCCCATAGCTTTGAGGTCAATTCTTTCCAATAATGATGGTTCCTAACTGTTAATAACCGTTTTTATATTTGAACACGTTACGACATCGTATTTACTCAAATATGTTCTTTTAATCCAGTGTGTCTATATCAACGAGTAATTGCCAACGTTTGGCACTCTTGATTACGTGTCAATTAATCATTGGATTGGTTGATTTTAGATGTAAACAGTATCACACTCATAATTTGACATGTATGTGGGATTACAATTTTCCTTCTCATGAATTGAAAATTTTAGAAACCATACTCATATTTTTGGCATAATTTGCCTCAACCATTATGTTTTGGTCATTTCCCCAAAAATTGAGTAGGTTTCCAAACAAAACTTTAAAATAAAACGGAAAAGAATCGTCAAACCTTGGACGGTTCAGCTTGACCGGGGACCACTGTTAGGAGATTCCGTCAGTACTACACAGTCGGGATTCTCGGGAACGGAATTAGAGGTAGGAGTAGTTTTAGCACAGAGTGGAGGGTATATTCGGCATTTAACATATTGAAAAAGAAGAATCAAATAGTAAGGATGAGCTGGTTTGGGTTGTATTTACGATTATAGTAGCAATCTTCCCGAAATCAAAATGCCGGCACAGTCAATGACTCCCTCCATCCACAAAACAACGATCAAAAAATAAAAATAAAAATAAAAATAATACGGTGTAATACTAATAAAATACTCCTAAAAAAACTCTCTCTCTCCTCAATGACAGTCACTTTATCCCCACCTCTCTCTTTCTTCTTTAATTTTCAGTTACACTTTGAATCTTTCACGTTTCTCTTTCTTCTTTACTTTCTCTCTCTTATTACTGCTGCTATTCCTTGCGCTTCCCCTCCTCTTCCGGCTTGTGGGATTCCTTTTCTCTCTCGCAAGAACTGTACACGAAGAGGAAGACTACCTAGAGAAACCACAAAACAAAAATGCCCACACAGAGAGAGGGAAATGCTGGTGAAATATAGATTAGCATAGAAATGCTAGAGCCAGTGCTATCATTTGATGATGAAGAGAAACAAGCAAAAGCTCTAGAGATAGAGAACAAAACGGCGGTGGTCGTGGTCGGCCGCGGCAGATCCCAAGCAGCAACCAGAAGAGTCATTCCCACCACAACCAACAACACCACAACCACGGAAGGCGCAGGCGTCGTCGTCGTTGAGAAGATGCTGCCAAACGGGGATCTGTACATGGGGAGTTTCTCAGGTACCTTACCAAACGAATCGGGTAAGTACCTTTGGGCAGACGGGTGTATGTATGAGGGCCAATGGAAGAGAGGGAAAGCCCACGGTAAAGGTAAGTTCTCCTGGCCCTCTGGTGCTACTTTCGAGGGGGACTTCAAGTCGGGTCGGATGGAAGGGTCCGGTACCTTCACCGGATCCGACGGCCACACCTACTTCGGATCCTGGTCGTCCGACCGTAAACACGGCCACGGCCTGAAACGGTATTCAAACGGCGACTTCTACGACGGCTCGTGGCGACGAAACCTCCAGGACGGCCACGGACGGTACGTGTGGAGCAACGGAAATGAGTACGTGGGGGAGTGGCGTAACGGCGTTATTAACGGCAGAGGAGTGTTGATTTGGGCTAACGGAAACAAGTACCAAGGGAATTGGGAAAATGGTGTCCCCATAGGCCACGGGGTATTCACTTGGACAGACGGCGGTAGATATAACGGCAACTGGACCAATTTGAAACAGAATCAGCTTCTCAACAATAACAACCTAATTACGTTTAATATCAAGGTGAATGGAGGAAAAACGAAGAAGAAGAGGTCTTCGGTGGATGGTGGGTCCACCGGGGGGAGTTTGACAGGGGACAAGGTTTTTCCTAGGATTTGCATTTGGGATTCTGATGCAGAGGCCGGAGATATTACGTGTGATATAGTCGATAATGTGGAGGCAGCATCCATGATGTTTTATAAGGGCCGTAGTAGTACGATGTTTGCTTTTGATGGTTTGAAGCAGTTGAGGAGGAATTCTTGTTATTTTATTAATGGTGGTGAGATGAAGAAACCGGGGCAAACGATATTTAAGGGTCATAAGAATTACGATTTGATGCTCAATCTCCAACTGGGTATTAGGTAATTCATCAAAAAATTGGTTGTTTTTTTTTTTATTAATTGGAAGTTGTTTTTCTTGTCATTGGTTAAGGGGTTTTAGTTTGTGTATTGATTTTTTGTTTTGTTGATGATTACTTGTAGGTGTTCAGTAGGGAAGCATGCTTCGATTACTCGCAAGCTCAAACCCAGTGATTTTGATCCTAAAGAGAAGTTCTGGACTAGGTTCCCCACAGAAGGATCAAAGACGACTCCACCACATCAGTCGGGGGATTTCAGGTGGAAAGATTATTGCCCCATGGTGTTTAGGTAACGCGGTTACTATCTGAACGCACGATTAATATGTTCAAAGTTTAGAGTCACGCCGTACTGAAATTGCATATTTATTGGGGGGGTTTTAGTAGCAATTGAAACTTTAATGTCGTTTACTTATACTAGAATTTTGTATGAAGGGTGTGATTAGTGATTTTGATTTTGGTTGTTCAGACACTTAAGAGAGCTATTTCAAGTTGATCCTGCTGACTACATGCTAGCTATTTGTGGAAATGCTGCTCTTAGGGAGCTTTCTTCTCCTGGGAAGAGTGGAAGCTTCTTCTACCTCACTCAAGACGATAGGTTTATGATCAAAACAGTGAAGAAATCAGAAGTCAAGGTTAGGTTTCGGAACAGTTTGTATAATTGTTCTCAACTATTCAAATAGCGAAGATTTTATTGTTTGTTTTGTTTTTTTCCATCCGACTTTCTTATTTTAGTAGAACTTGAAAATGGGACTTTACCTGGTTTACATATTCTTAATATGTTGGGACTGTTTTTAGGTGCTTATTAAGATGCTTCCAAGTTATCATCAGCATGTATGCCGGTACAAGAATTCCCTTGTCACAAAATTCTTCGGGGTACACTGTGTCAAACCAATAGGCGGTTCGAAGGTATGTGGAGACACATTAAAATGCATTTGTTTTATAGTCTGAGTTTATCTCTAGATGCTACCTTATGGCTTTCTAATTAAATTCCATGTTACTGTGGAAATTAGACTCGATTTATTGTGATGGGCAACTTGTTCTGCTCGGATTATCGAATCCATAGACGATTTGATCTAAAAGGATCCTCCCATGGCCGCACGACAGACAAGTCTAAAGGGGAGATAGACGAAACCACAACCCTTAAGGATCTGGATCTCAACTTTGTGTTTCGCCTCCAAACCAACTGGTTCCAACAACTCATCAAGTTAGTTTTATATCCTCTAGTTTTTACCAGTGCATTTGATTTCTTGACTTTGCATTTTTCGTTTTCTTTAGATTATCCTATTTCACTCTGGGATTCTTATTATATTCCCTAATCTATAGGCAAATTGACCGAGACTGCGAGTTTTTGGCAGGAGAAAGGATCATGGATTATAGTTTGTTAGTTGGTATTCACTTCCGTGAAGACAATACAGGCGATAAAATGGGTCTATCACCACTTTTGCTGCGAACTGGTATTTGAATCCTATTATCTCGAAGTGATTGTCACATCCTCTCCCAAAGATAGACCAAGATTGTTGAACTAACGGTATTTGAAATTTCAGGCAAGAAAGGTTCATTTCAAAATGAGAAGTTCATGCGCGGATGCCATTTCCTTGAAGCAGAGCTACAAGACATGGATAGGGTTCTCTCTGGCCGGTATGATTTTTTTTCCACGTTATCATATTCTACTTCTTGCTATCTTGAATCAATGCTGTAGGACTTGAAGATGTTAACCAAAAATACTCAATAAAGAGCTCTTTGAATTGCAAGTTTGTTGTTTTCACCCAGCCAATTATTGGAAAACATTTCTGGTTGAGTCTTATCTTTCTGATATGAATGAATGGCAACAATAATGTGATCTGTTGATTTTCTCATGTTAGTTGCAATAATATACTACCTTCCTTGGTCCATATTCCACTGTTTGTGCAACAAACTCCACTCGGATGTGTCCAATGCCTTGTCTAACTACCACATGTAGTTCTCCCTTTTGAAATTTATTCTTAATTCGATTGCACTTCCCATATCTGATGTCGAAGATGGTTCCATGTTTTTCAGGGAGAGGAATCCTAAATGGATATTGATCGGTGTGATCTGTATTTTTAGTCGCCACCTTTTAAATTTTCATAATTGATTTATTTAGCGAATCTGAATGTCAATTTATTTCTCTATCAGGAAACCGTTGATAAGGTTGGGAGCGAACATGCCCGCAAGAGCAGAGCGGATGGTTCGAAAGAGCGACTTTGACCAATATACGTCAGGCGGATTTACTCATTCAACCCCTTCGCGTGGATGTGAAACCTATGAAGTTGTCCTCTACTTTGGGATCATCGACATTTTGCAAGACTACGATATTAGCAAGAAGTTAGAGCATGCTTACAAATCATTACAAGCCGATCCAACCTCAATCTCTGCCGTTGATCCCAAGCTTTACTCCAAGAGGTTTCGGGATTTCATCGGGAGAATCTTTGTGGAAGAGAGATAGAAGTTAGAAAGAGGAGGAAAATTTTGAATATAATTGAGACTCATGATGAGATTCAAAAGATTCACTGACAAGATTCACCGGCTGAATCTTGAGAAGATTCACCAACTGAATCTTGAGGACGACTCTTTCGCGACAAAAACACGTTTGGAACTTTTTCTGGCTCAGATCAAGGCGTTGGCGGGTCAGGTCCGCGGTGTTGGCTGAATTTTTGTGGAATCAGCCATCTTTGGGAAGGGGTAAATTATTGATTTTAGTATAGTTATTTGATGAGGGAGAATAGGATCATTATTTCTTCTTCTTTTTTGTTTTTCGTTATTGTGGTGATCAAAATGTCGGAAGATTTTGAAAGATAGGTACGGGGAACACAGTAGCTAAAGTGTTTCCCACTGAGAAGATTCAAAACGGGAGGAGGCTTGGAATAAGTGTACAGATTATGCAGATAAAAAGGATAGACAACTCATCAAGTTTTCGATTATAGGGGATAGACTTTCAGATTTGTTTCATTTGTAATTTCTCTTACAAAACCAACCAACACAGGAGAGAGAGAGAGAGAGAGAGAGAGAGATTTGTTTTTTAAATTTATTTTATTGTTCGACGAACAGGCGTGTTTTGACCAGTTACGAGCATCTCGATTAATTTCTTTCCGTCAAAAGCAAGTCTTTCACACTTTGTACTCGTGGATTCACATGAAATTACTTTTTTACAGTCTAAACTATAAGAATCGAATTTTGATCAATTGCATTGGAAGACAGGAGTAAACCCATTAATCAACTAATCTTTGGGGCTTTGTTGCTTTTCTTTTGGGTTGCAATGAAAGACGAGCACTGGGAAATAAGACTTGAGATTTTTTAGCAACATAAAAAGGAGAGAAAGCACGATAAAGGTTCACTGGTGTTTCTTGTTGTTGCCAACTTTGTTCAACTCTCCCTCTCTCTTTTTCAGTACAGATGGGATTTTTTTGTAATTATTAATGTCATGTGTTTCTTTCAATTATTTCTTCTTTTGAAGAAACTGACCCTGACTCAGTCGCTCTACAAAAAGTTTTAGTGTGGGAATTTGGACAATTGACCCGGAATTTGGATATCGGCGATAGTCTTTTATATATGTACTCATTCTATTCTCAATTGTAGGCTCTTCTCTCTTTTTTCTTCCCCCAACGTTGCTTTAGATGAAGATAAAAAAAATGCTTGTGTGGTTATCGTTTGGCTTATGTAGAGCAGTGGTATGACGTGGACAATCAATCACTAAAAATATTGCAATTAAATATGTGTGTGTTTTCAGAAACTATACGACACATACAAGTACAACTTTTATGTATGGTTAGCTTAGGTTTTAAGGAAATTTCATATAAAACTTAAAATTTAGACGTGCTATTATCTAGATGTCGGAAGAATGTACGGGTTTAAAATTAAGGGTTAGCTTAAGTTGTTGGAGATTGGTTTGCATTGGCATAAGCATAGCAAGGAAAGGTGTTCCAAGGATTACATGTTGTTGGAGATTTCTTATGCAAAGAAAGCTTGTCTCTAAGTAAATTCCTTGGTTACATATGTAAACCCCGTTGAGCTTATATTTGATTATCATTTTTGAACCACTAGCATTAGCGAGACCTTGAGTGATTTTTTCAAAATATTGTGTAGGAACAATTCCTTCTTAGATACAATTCATGTCTGCTCCACTATCAACAACGGCAATAATATTTTTGATAGTGTATTCTTGTTGAATTACAAGAGTGATTCGTACATGCCATTTCTGGTGTACAATATTATTGATGATATTGTGTAGGAACAATTCCTTCTTAGATACAATTCATTTCTGCTCCACTATCAACAACGGCGATAATATTGTTGATAGTGTATTCTTGTTGAATTACAAGAGTGATTCGCACATGCCATTTCTGGTGTACAATATTATTGATGATATTTAAATCTAAATAATTAAAGCTTTCCTCAGGTTTGGTTATTGGATTTCCATTATTCAAAACTCCTAATATGTGATTAATGGTTGCTAAATCCTGTGTTGTTTTTTATTGAAAAGATTTTAGCAGCCTTATTTCTGTTTTTAAGGGGTTAATTTCACCTTTCAAGTTTGAAATTGTTACTAGTTTAGAACTATCATTGGCAGATATTCTATTCAAAACCTCTTTTAGGCTGTAAGTCATTACTGGAATTGGGGGTTTCTCCTCTTCTTCTTCCTTGGTAGAAGAGAGACAAGTTTTAATTGTTGTGTTTGGTTAGATAGTTTAGTTTAGCTTTGATGATGTCAGCAGGTGTAATGAGTGGAGAGAGATAGAGAGAGAAATGAGAAAAATGATGATGTCATCAAAACTAAAACTAAACTGGAAAATGAACAGGGCCAATAACTTTTATTTTTAATTGAGGATCCTGAATTTAATCTACTACCTAAAGCAGAGATTCGGATTAAGTTACTTCAAAATTCCTCCATAACCTATATCTGAAGCATTGGTTTCAACAACCTTTTTCCATTCAGGATTAGCCAAAGCAAGACGATGTAATTGCTTAGGTTTCAATTTAATTCTTTGGACTACTTTGGTAGGGCAATCTGTCCATGGAGGTGGATTTTTCTTAAAGTCTCTCATAGAGAGGTGCAGCATTGAAATTTCTAAATCGATGCGATGAATAATACTAATAATAAGAGACTACTTAAAACTAAACGATAAAGAACAAGGCACAAGATTTACGTGGAAAAACCCCGAAAAGGGTAAAAAACCACGGGAAGGAATCATGCACTAAATAAATGTGTGATTACAAGTAAACTTACTTGACGACCGTGTATCCTCACCACGAATCCTAAGCCCTACTTGCCGAATCCACGTACATCACACCCTTGCATGATTGCCATGTCTTGAATCCTCAAGCCTTCCAACTATTTTGCCTTTCGAACTCCATGAAAGGACTTTGATAGAGAACCTTTGATTTGAATACGAATGATGGAACCCTTTGAAGATAATCTTGATCGCACGGTAATGGCAAAACTTCACGAATCTTCAAAGTACATAAACCCTAACACTCTTGGTCTGTTGTTTTGAAGAGAGAGGCAGAGGGTCGAAAAGAATGGCTCATCAAGTAATTAGAAAAACCTAATCATTGAGATTTTATAGTTGCCGACCGGCATTTTTGCAAATTGTTTTGCTCGAAAGCAAAAAATCCAACAAAAACAAATGTAATGTTTTGCTAATAAAAAGACCATGAAATGCTCGAAAGCAAAATGTGTAGCATCTAACACTTTCCATGTGCATTTTTTGCCGACTACTATGCTCGAGCAAAATGTCCAAAGAACTCCATCGTAATGTTGTGCTAGTAGAAATCCTTGAAATACTTGAGCAAAACATGTAGCACCAAACCTTGTCTTCAAAATGACCAATCCGCCTTGACTAAACAACTACCGCGATTTCTAACAAAAAATACATATTGAGATGATTCCTTGTCCACACCTAAAATGTATTAACTCTAAAAATAAATACCAAAGATTACAAAGGCCATAAAAAATACGATACACGGAAATGTATGTTTGAGACATGGACTTGCCAAACCAAAGGAAGCTCGGCCTATGGGGCTTACAATCTCCCCCTTTGGCACTTCCATGACAAAACATACTAAACACTAAAAAAACGATATCCTTTAAAAGAGTGTGTGAAAACGGAATCCTGCAAGCTGCAACCAGACACAAACATCTCATGCAAACAGTTAGTGTTAAGCTTCTCCCCCTTTTTGTCCCGGAATGTCAAACGGAAGAAGAACAAGCAAGAAGAAATAATAACCAAGCAGAGGCAAGAATATGGGGAGAGGAATATGCTACTAAAAAAGAAGAGCCAACCATCGAACAACCAAAATAGATAGGATAACAAGTTTATAATTCGAGAAGGTTATAAGCTGCAATACGAGAAACGAAACTACATAAGATAAACAAGGCAGTAGAAACATGGTCTAGCAACCACAGAAAAACATGAAAGTACCATAATAATCGAAGCCCAACAAAAAATGAGTACCACACATGGTAAACCCAAACCAAAATAACCAACAAGAATATATGCTTTCGTGAATAACGAAAAATAGAAAAGGACAGTTGCCAAACAAAATATATAGAGGAATGGTGATATAGGATAGAATCAGAACCGCCAGGGAGAAGATACCATAACAGTGGTATGTAAATATTTATTTATGGAAAAGCAACCGACACAAAAAAAATATAGATAAATAAATAAAGAATAAGAATAAGAAATAAATAAGTAATCGAATTTTTTTTTTTATTTCCTGTCAAAAGAAACGAGTACTCCGTAACACAAATAAGTTAAACACTTAGGCAAGATCAAACACAAGCAGATCAAACTAAATATTATGGGATTTAATGAACACACGTTAAAAGAACTGGAAAACTCACCTTAAATCCAAATAGCAAGAAGACATGTAGACAACCGATGAATCACGAGTCAAGTGCCGATGACAAAAGTGAGTGTGTGAGTCACGTCACAGTGTAGCAAGATCAACTGAACTCAAAACGTGGTTTCTCATGTAGGCATGGAGTGTCAAGATAAACTCCTCGCAAGAAGTCAAACCAAGCAATTTGTTGGATTTGTCAATGATCCAAACTCCCCCTCAACAAATACGACCGATTTTGTTTTTTTTTTTTGACACAAAACCTCCTGAACTAAGTTCAAAGCTTATAATGTGGTTGTGCAATGCCAAAGTCCCTTAAGCTTTCTAATTGACTCGTGTAGCGAGCTTTAGGCCAGTGACACCCAAACTAAATGGCCTTAGGGCACTAGGTATAGAGAATACCTCAACGGACTTAATTACTCGAGTCAAAAAGGCTACGAACTCAAGCTAACCACATAGTACAATCCCGAAACTCTCCACCGTTTGACGCGAACACTCACCGCCATCGAGGCAAAGAGGCCCGTTACTAAGTGAAAAGCTCAAAAAGTAGAGAATATGAACCACCGCATCACAATCGCTCAACTAATACATCCACACATTTTTTCGGGTTATATATATAAATATCCTTGACATAATCATAACCGCTAAGCTAAGCGGTCAATCTTACAAGAGTTGCACAAGTCACATGCCGCCTACATGAGAAATGACGGTCGGGGGGTTAAGGAGCCGGGTTACAAGTGACGGAAAGACGGTAAGTCACGTAACATGACCCATAATACATGGGATCTCTAGCATATCAATCGAGCTATAATGAACTAAAGAGATGCCCAAGCAGTCACCATATAGAAATGTTCAGAAAAACCTATAATAATCAATTTACCCACCAGAATGATGAAAAAATATTCTCCATGTTATTTATTAGTATTTTATATAAAAATAGTTTTTTTTTTTTTAAAAAAAAATGGTTTTTAGTTATATATTAGTATTATCATGACTATTATTACTACTAATATAAAAAGAAACCAAAAATAAAATAAATGAAACAAAATAATGTAAAAATCAAGCATTAGGGCCTTAATCACGCCAAAGGAACACACCCCTATGGATTTTATGAGGTAATCAAAACGGATAAAATCAAGAGGTTTGGTGAACAAATCGCCTTTTTGATGTTCAAAGTGTCTAGATATTCTAAAAGAATAATTTTATCCTCAACAAGATCAATTTAATGAAATGGTGACTAAATATCAATGTGCTTAGTGCTTAGAATGTTGGATGTGGTTCCTAGATATGTTTATAGCACTAGTGTTATCGCAGTATAAAGTAATAGATCCTTGAGGAAGATCGTAGTCAGTGAGCATCTGTTTCATCCAAAGGAGTTGTGAACAACCACTACCGGCAGCAATATATTCTGCTTCGGCTGTGGACAAGGATATAGAATTTTGTTTTTTACTAATCTACGCGACAAGATTATTTCCTATGTAAAAACACCCACCAGATGTACTTTTTCTATCATCAACGCATCCTGCCCAATCGGGATCAGTGTAGCCAGCTAAATTAGCTGTGGTATCATGACTAAACCAAATTCCATAGTTAACTGTTCCGCTCACATATTTAATGATACGTTTAACAGCTGAAAGATGAGACTCTTTAGGACAAGCTTGATAACGAGCACAAACTCCAACACTAAAAGCAATGTCGTCGACTCAAAGTTGAGATATAAAAGACTTCCTATCATACTATGATATAGAGTCTGATCCACATCAGCACCCTCACTATTTCGAGCAAGCTTAGTCGTAGTGCTCATTGGGGTACGAGCATGTTTTGCTGACTCTAAGCCGAATTTGCTAACCATTCCCTTGGCATACTTAGACTGAGAGATAAACATGCCCTTCTCGAGTTGTTTAACCTAAAGACCAAGAAAATAGGATAACTCTCCCATCATACTCATTTCGAATTCACTTTGCGTGGTATTGGAAAAGTATTTTACAAGAGATGAGGATGTTGAACCAAAAATTATGTCATCAACATAAATTTGTGCAACAAGAATATGCTTACCTTCTCGTTTAACAAACAAGGTCTTATCAACATTTCCCCAAGCAAAACCATTTTGAGTTAGAAAATGTGTCAATCTTTCATACCACGCACGTGGAGCTTGTTTTAATCCGTATAACGCCTTTTTTAGATGGAAAACGTGATCTAACTTATGAGGATCTTCGAAACCTTTAGGTTGTGAAACATAAACCTCTTCTTTAATAATGCCGTTTAGGAAAGCGCTTTTAACATCCATCTGGAACAGTTTAAAACCCATGTGACACGCAATAGCTAGCATAAGGCGAATAGATTCAAGACGGGCTACAGGTGCAAAAGTTTTGGCCAAAGTCCACGCCTCTACTTGAGTATACCCTTGTGCTACCAATCTAGCTTTGTTTCTTACCACTACACCTTCTTCATTAGTTTTATTCTTGAAAATCCATTTAGTGCCAATTATATTCGTATTGTTAGGCCTAGGAACTAATTCCCACACATCATTCCTTTCAAATTGGTGTAATTCATCATGCATAGCAGTGATCCAGCAATCATCAAGTAATGCTTCTTTAACGTTCTTAGGTTCAATAAATGACACATAACATAAATGGGTGACCTCATCTCGAACTTGCCTGCGCGTTTTCATAGGGTCAGTAACCTTACCAATGACTTGTGTTTCCGGGTGATTTAGTTTGACCCTAGCAGATGGTTTCAACCCAACAGTTGCTTCTTTTCCCTTTATTTCTTCGTCAATTTCCTCAGTGGTTGCTTCCTCTTCATTTTCACTTGCATTTTCCTGTTCTCTATCCCCTTGAGATTGAATATTTCCTGTACTCTCATAAACATTAAAAGGCTTGAAGATTTTCTCGTTAGAATGATCAATATCTGAAAGAGACATGTCATCAATTACAACATTAATAGATTCCATAATTGTAGAAGTGCGTAGGTTATACACTCGAAAAGCACGACTGTTTGGAGAGTATCCTAAAAATATACCTTCGTCACTACGAGAGTCGAACTTACCTAATTTTTTCCTATCTTTCATAATATAGCACTTACTTCCAAAGGTTTTAAAATATTGAACATTTGGCTTTTTCCCTTTCCACAATTCATAGGGAGTGTTCTTAGTACCAGGGCGGAGGTAGACACGATTGATGATATAACAAGCGGTATTAACAGCCTCAGCCCAAAATCTAAGTGCAAGCTTATGAGAATGAAGCATAACACGAGCCATCTCCTGAATAACTCTATTCTTACGTTCTACTACTCCATTCTATTGTGGAGTTTTTGGAGCAGAAAATTCATGTCGAATGCCTTGATCTTTCATGTAACTCAAAGATAATCAAGATTCTCAAATTCTGTACCATGATCAGACCGTATGCGCACAATGCTACCAATTTTCATATCTTTCTCATTTTGAACATTTTTTACAAAAGCTTTAAACTGAGAGAAAGTATCAGACTTTTCACGAAGAAAACTAACCCAAGAGAAACGTGAAAAATCATCGACAATAACAAGGATATATTTCTTTTTTCCAATACTTTCAACTCGGGATGGTCCCATTAAATCCATATGCAAAAGCTCTAATGGTCTCGTGGTCGCCAACCTATTAGTCTTTTTATGAATAGCTTTGGTTTGCTTTCCTACTTGACATGGACCACATATGTGATTAGAGGGACGACTAAGTTTGGGAACACCTAGAATTAACTCCTTCTTTGTTAAAGTCGATAGGTCTTTGTAATTTATGTGCCCTAAACGTTGATGCCAAAGATCGACTTCATCTATTTTAGTAGAATTGCAAGTAATATTCTCAGACAGAACAATGCCATAGCAATTATCAGAAGTTCTCGAATCATGCATAACAGTAGAGCCATAAACATCAAGAATAAAACAATCATTTTTAGAAAAATTAACTTCATGTTGAGAGTCACACAACTGACTTATACTTATCAAGTTAGCTTTTAGACCTTCTACAAAGAGAACATTATCTATTTTTTTAATACCTGGAGCTTGAATGCTTCCTCTTCCAACAACCTTCGACCTACTTCCATCACCAAAAGTAACATACCCGCCATCATAATTCTCAAGATTAGAAAACAAAGATCTATCACCAGACATGTGGCGAGAACACCCACTATCCAAATACCACATGTGAGTATTTTGTGCTTTAAAAGCAGTATGAACCACCATGCAACGCAATTCATCCCTTTTAACCCATATGGACCTAGTTTTGGTATTAAAAGGATTCGCTGATTTTTTTAAAACAAATTTATCATGATTAACATTTCTATGCACATGCTTGGAGTAATACCCTCTAGTATTTTGCATTTTATTTTTGTTACTATGGATGTAATGATGTGAAGGATAACCATAAAAGTCGAAAAAAAGCTTAGGATTTAATATGACCCAAAATGCCACAATAATGACACACGGGAACAAAATTTTTAACACTAGTCCTTTGAATGTACTCGGGCATTTTGACAAACATTTTGATTTTGTAACTTTTGGCCGATTTAATACCTATTTTCTTGTGAGGATTTTGATTTTTAGATGTATTTCTTTGGATGTTAGGACATCATCTCCTCATTCTTTGATAGCTTTCCTTCCTTTTTCGGTCCGATGGTGAGCCATGAAACCCCAACTCGATCGATCACTAGGTGGTCTTTGAACATCCAAAGATTTCATCCAAAATCTTCGATCCTGTATTAAAACGCTTGAAAACACAATTAGCATTACTCAGCTTAGTAGATAGATCTCTTATTATACCTTCGTTTGTTACATTGAGATCTTCCAATTCACAGACTTTCTCTCGGAGTTGTATAACCTCCCTTGTCAATTGATCTCTCTCTTGAGACATAAGTTCCAAAGATTTTGATGAATCCTTGGCTGCAGATAAGGCCTTGATTAACTCTTTACTTGTTACTTCACTCTTACTCTCTAGCTTGACATATTTCTTTTTAATTTTCAAGCTTTCTTTTGTATAACATGTTATACGCCACTTGAAGATCATCGTAATCCAACGCCTCTTCTTCGACTTCATCGTTTCTCTTCTCGTTTCATTACCTTTCTCATCTGTTTGATGTTTGGCTACAAAGGCTAAGTAATTCTTTCTACTATCCTCATCTCTATCACTTTCTGACTTTACACTCACAGAATCATCATCCCATGTTTTTACATTATAAACTTTCTGCTTCATTTTCTTATTCGCACAATCCTGAGCTAGATGTCCATATCCATGACATTCATAACACTTTGGCCCAGAGGGTGGTCCCCTAACTCCTTTTCGTTCTTTATTCGTTGATGACTCACTTTTACCTTTACTCTTTTTGACACTATCATCATTTTTATTAAGTTTTTTCTTTAAAAAACGCTTAAATTTTTTGGCAAATAGAGCAATAGCCTCCATGTCAGAATCATCATCACTATCTGAGTCACTAGTATCTTTTTGTGTCTCTTTATGTTTACTCGAAAAAGCTATGGATTTTTCCACAGTTTTAGTAGTAGCTTTCTTAAGAATCAAATCTTGGTCAAAATGAGTTAGTTCATAGTTTTGAAATTGGCCAACAACTTCTCAAATGCATATTTAGGGTAATTTTCTTTTTTCCTTCTAAAATATCAACTTTAGTATTAAAACGCTCTGGAAGGGATCACAAAATTTTTTTAACAACACGAAAAGGAGATATGGGCTCACCCAATGTATAGCTAGTGTTGACAATGTGATTTAGTTTAGCATAAAACTCGTCAAATGTCTCATCCTCCTTCATCCTAATCATCTCAAACCTGTGGTTACTCATTTGTAGTTTTCCTTGTTTGACCGCGGTCCGCCCCTTCATGCGTTGTAACCAAAATATCCCATGCTTCCTTCGCAAACGTACAAGTAGAGATGCGATGAAACTCCTTAGTATCAACATAAGTAAAAAGAACATTTAAGGCACGACTATTCGCAGCTCTTTCAGATCTTTCTACTGGAGTATAACTCGCATTAGGTTTTGGTGTTGTGACACCATCAACCGTTATTTTTGGAGGTGTATATTTAACTACACAAGCATTCCAGACATCCTCGTCAATAGCCTTAAGATAGGCTACCATTTTTGCCTTCCAATGATCAAAATTAGTCCTCTCTAATATCGGCGGTCTATTTGTATTTAACTCCATCGCTAACGATATGAAACACCGGATCCGCTAAGAATAAGAAAATTCCACAAAGAGCGACCCGCTCTAATACCAAATGAAATTTCTAAATCGATGCGATGAATAATACTAATAATAAGAGACTACTTAAAACTAAACGATAAAGAACAAGACACAAGATTTACGTGGAAAAATCCCGAAAAGGGTAAAAAACCACGGGAAGGAATCATGCACTAAATAAATGTGAGATTACAAGTAAACTTACTTGACGACCGTGTATCCTCACCACGAATCCTAAGCCCTACTTGCCGAATCCACGTACATCACACCCTTGCATGATTGCCATGTCTTGAATCCTCAAGCCTTCCAACTATTTTGCCTTTCGAACTCCATGAAAGGACTTTGATAGAGAATCTTTGATTTGAATACGAATGATGGAACCCTTTGAAGATAATCTTGATCGCACGGTAATGGCAAAACTTCACGAATCTTCAAAGTACATAAACCCTAACACTCTTGGCTGTTGTTTTGAAGAGAGAGGCGCAGAGGGTCGAAAGAATGGCTGCTGAAGTAATTAGAAAAAACCTAATCGCTGAGATTTTATAGTTGCTGAATCGGGCATTTTTGCCAGCTGTTTTGCTCGAGCAAAAAATCCAACAAAAACAAACAGAATGTTTTGCTGATAAAAAGACCATGAAATGCTCGAGCAAAATGTGTAGCATCTAACACTTTCCATGTGCATTTTTTGCCGACTGCTATGCTCGAGCAAAATGTCCAGCAAACTCCATCAGAATGTTGTGCTAGTAGAAATCCTTGAAATACTTGAGCAAAACATGTAGCACCAAACCTTGTCTTCAAAATGACCAATCCGTCTTGACTAAACAACTACCGCACTCGAACAAAAATACATATTGAGATGATTCCTTGTCCACACCTAAAACAGACACTCTAAAAATAAATACCAAAGATTACAGTGCCATAAAAATACGATACACGGAAATGTATGTTTGAGACATGGACTTGCCAAACCAAAGGAAGCTCGGCCTATGGGGCGTACAAGCATCCTGTGCTAATTCTTTGTAGTAGTCTCCCAGATAATTTAGACTACCCAAAAATCTTTGCAGTTGGGTTTTATCTCTAATTTCATCAGAAAATTTAGAAGCAAATTCAATATTTCTATGTATTGGGACAATTTTCCCATTATGAATATTATGACCCAAAAACCTAACAGTTGTTTGAAATAATTTCATTTTTGGGGCAGAAACAACTAGTCCATTTCTTTTTCTTATATGTTTAAAAATTCTAAGATGCTTGATATGTTGATCAATGGATTGAGGAAATATCAATATATCATCAACATAACAAATTGCAAATTCTGCATGAGGATATAGGATATCATTCATTATATTCTAAAATTCTCTGAAAGTGCATTCTTCAAACCAAAGAGCATAACATTCCATTCATTAGATTCTAAAATATGTGTATATGTTTCCAAAAACTATACGACAGAAACAAGTACATCTTTTATGTATGGTTAGCTTACGTTTTAAGGAAATTTCATATAAAACTTAAATTTAGACGTGCTATTATCTAGATGTCGGAAGAATGTACAGGTTTAAAATTACAGAAAATTGGTGTAAAGGACAAATTTGGGATCTTAAATGGTGTTTAGTCCAGCTTAATTTATTTTAATGCCTCCAATACATTGATAGAAAAATTTTGAGGGCTCAAGGACAAAACTAGACAAAAATACCCTTAATGAAGACATTACTCACGCGCGTGAACAGTACGCTGAAAGCCTGTGAACAGTGCGTTGAAAGCGATGGGGCCCTACCAATTGAAAGCGACGGGCTCTCTCTCTCATCAGACAAAATTGAAGGGTGATTAATGTCCAGCAGATAAAAGCGACGGGCTCTCTCTCTCATCAGACAAAATTGAAGGGTGGTTAATGTCCAGCGGACAAAATCGAATGGCGATGGGTACTACCCTTGAAAGCGACGGGTGTACCTGTCATTATCTTTCCCTCTCTCTCATCCGAATGCCTTTCAAATTGGGATTGTGTTTAATTTTAGGGTTCAATTTTAGGGGGTTTAGGCTCTTTGGGATAGGGTATAGTGGATTTAGGCATTTTGGGTTTAGGCACTTAGGGTGCACTTTCCATTATAGGGTTTTAATTGTTTAAGCACTCTCATAGGGTACCCTAGTATTTTAGGCACTTTCATAGGGTACCCTAGGGTTTAGGTTTATGGTGCACTTTCCAATTATAGGTTTTTAGAGGTTTAGGCACTTTCATGGGGTACCCTACGGTTTTAGGTACTTTCATGGGGTACCCTAGTGTTTTAGGCACTTTCATAGGGTACCCTAAGGTCTTAGGCATTTTTTATAGGTATCCTAGGGTTTAAGTTTAGATACTCTCATTAAGTTTGGGGGTTTAGGCACTTTCATTGGCTAGTGGGGGCATTTTTGAAAATGTGTAGGTGATTTGTCCTTTTGGCATTAAAAAAAAAGTTGATGTCCTTATTGAAGTAAAGACCATTTTACTATGTCCTCCCTAAAAACGGACCCTTAAAATTACGGGTTTGTTCTATACTTTGTGCATCTTGAATTGTTCCTGCAGTATTATATAGTAGTTTTCATGGACTGTTATCGTGAGAAGCTGTCCGAGTGATAAGTGGTCTAATTTAAGATTTCTAAATACACTTAGATTTTAACTATTTTATAATCTTATCGGTCCAAGTAATTAATAAGATGATTAAAATTTGAAAAACCCCTATTAGCTAGGGATCCATCGATTATATTTACCCATCTACCTCTGGTTTACACATTTTATGGTAAGAAAACTTTAAATCGTTTTTATTTGTTTATATATTTTCAATTACCATGCATAACACTGAATCATGCATGCTACCACTTATTATAAAGAGGGAAATAGCTAATACTCCCTCCATTCCATAATATTAGTCTACTACAAAACTACGTGCAATTTTTAAACTAAAATATAAAGTACTTATGAACATAATTTGTTCATCAATATGGATCTTGTTTGATAGATCTCATTGTGAACTTTTAAACGGTACGGAAAAAAAATCAAAAATTATTTTATAGATGTGTTATTTTTTAGTTTGAAAATTACACTTAATTTCGTAGGGGGTCAACATTATGAAATAGATGGAGTAGTTCATATGATGTAAGTTATATAGTAGTAGTTAATTGTATGAACTCCTCTTTATCACTTCTACTACATAATTAAATTGAATGTGTTCAATTACTTTGTTTATGTGAAATCAATACACCCTTGCTCTGGTTGTGCTCTTGCATGTGCCTGTGCCTGTGCCAGTACCGCGCTCAGTCATGCCATGCATTATTATGGATATATTTTGTTTCCTAAGACAATGATCCGATCCAGCTAACTGAGTTTTTGTATTGTGTTGTGTTGGCAAGCACAAGCTATACATGGGCGCTGACCTCAAAAATTGTGGTGTCTGTACAATACTCGTGTTGGCCCGATCCAACAAACACTCTTTAAACTCCTAAGAGCATCTTCAATGCATCTCTAAATCTCCCAAAATAGACATAAGATGGGAGTCACATCCGTTTAAGGGGATTTAAAGACCAGAATGGAGGTGTGAGACTATTTTTTGGTCTCTAAATCTCTCAAAGGACAATGGGTCCCTTTAAAAAGCTCTCATTGGTTTTTTGTATTTAATGAGAGAATTTCAAAAGGGCCCATTATCTTTTTTAGAGATTTAATGTTAGTGAAAATCAATCCCACAATGTTAGTAAAAATTAGTGACATTTCACTAATTATTTTTTCGCCAAAAGTGGTCGGCCGGAGATAGGGTGGTGTTTGGTCAGGAGGCAGGAGTTGATTTTTTTGAATTTTCTGTACGAAATTAGAACTTTTAAAAATTAGTGACACTTACTAATTTTTTTGGTCTCCGGAAGTGGTCTACCAGAGTTGGGGTGGTCGGCTAGAGGTGGGGTGTTGATTTTTTTGAATTTTATGTTTGAAATTTGAATCTTTTAAAATTAGTAACACTTCACTAATATTTTTGGTCGCCAAAAGTGGTCTGTCAAAGGTGAGGTAGTGATTTTTTTAAATTTTATGTTCGAAACTTGAATTTTTAAAAATTAGTGACACTTCACTAATTTTTTTGGTCGCCGAAAGTGCTTGGCTAGAGGTGGGGTGGTAGTCGGCCGGAGGTGGAGTGATGATTTTTTTGAATTTTATGTTTGAAATTTAGATTTTTAAAAATTAGGACACTTCACTAATTTATTTGGTCGCTGGAAGTGCTCGACCAGAGGTGGGGTGGTGGTTGACCAGAGGTGGAGTGGTGATTTTTTTTGAATTTTATGTTCAAAATTTCAATTTTTAAAAATCGCGGCCATCTCGGCATCTCGCTCTTGAGATAGTGAGTGAGTTGCTAGATGGTGAGTCTTTGAGAGTCTGGGCGATGAGTCCGGCATGACTTGGAAAAACAGAGATGGAGATACGAGGGGTTGATTTTGGATCTCGAGAGGAGGATGGAT
The DNA here is from genome assembly GCA_022606695.1 of Vaccinium macrocarpon. Lineage (NCBI taxonomy): Eukaryota > Viridiplantae > Streptophyta > Magnoliopsida > Ericales > Ericaceae > Vaccinium > Vaccinium macrocarpon. The sequence continues at coordinate 21,508,126 of CM040180.1, read as the reverse complement.
GGAGTGGGTCAATGGGGTTTGGGTGAGTCGGATTGGTTGGGTGAGTTGGCTCGCCGCCCATTTTGTGAGTCGAAAGAAGAGAGAAGAAAGGAGAGAGGTTAGGTAGATTTGAGAAGGGACACCGGAGGTTCTGGGTCGTATTCCCAACCAAGTTGCCAATTGTGTTGCCCTGAATTTCTAATGGACCTCTTGGCATTCTTCTTGACCCGAGTGAGCGACGAGAAGACCTCTATGAACCCCTGCACACGTAGAACACGCCATTAGCACCCAACTTGATCGGAGTATGGCCAGGGAAGGCACTCCGACGGTCTTGTAAGTGATCGGAGGAGAACGTACCAGAGGAAATGTGTAAGTAGAGAGAGAAAGTGTTGTCTCCCTCTTTAGGGCTCCTTCACTTCGTATTTATAGGCTCCCTAAGTACAGGGGCAAATCCATAATTTGGCTCAAATGACGTCACCGAGCATCACGAGCTAGATTTGTGATCATTGCATGCACGCGTCCTCCAATGAGGTCTTGGCACGTAGTGTAACCGTTCGAGTACTGTCATGCTAATGTATGGACAGCTGTAACATGGACATGTGCCTTCCCAAGTCTGTTACGAGCATTAACCGCCTCGGATGACGTCATATATGACGCTTCCGATATCTCGGACTTCTTTCCGAGCCATCTCAGATGACTTATTTGGATCATGACTTTAATCGGCCAAGACGCCGGTTCGTCTCACATGGTATCGTCTCGGACGGCCCATCACGTCTTGTTCTCTTGCTGGGCTTCAAACTCGCTTGGGCTCTGGGCCTTCCAGGCTCACCACCGAGACCTTTATGACCTATTATTTTTCAGCCCACTACAAAAGCTATATTTTATCTAATGAAAAGTTTTTTGTTAAGGTTAATGAATAAACAATTTTTTTTTTTATTTACGTCGATCAATTCTAATGTCTAAAGGTTTATGAATAAGAACTATTTGTTTTTGTTTTTTTGGTCAATCAAATCTAGTTGAGAGTCCTCAATATTTATTAAAGTACCTATCCTTTGGGTGTGTATTTGCATAGGATAAAAACTCTTCATTTACTTTCTCGAGAGACCCAAACAAGAAAAGCTCAACCACACAGAACCGGCTCAAAAATTTTGGGGTAAGAAGTGGACTCATTAAAAGAGGCTCATTCTATATTTGCATACAAAGGCCGGTCAATAAAGAGTCTTTACAAAAACAATTACAAAACGTAAACGTATAGTTATCCAAAAATAAATAACCATTACAATACTTTAAAATCCATCATGTGTGTATAAAATGCTTAGACAAACACTATCTGGACCTAATACATATAGGAGTTCTAAAAAAAAAAATTGATGGCCCCCATTTTAACATTTTTTTTGGGCCTAAAGCTCAGACTTCTTGAGCTTTGCTCTTAAGCGGGTTCTACACCAACAAAAATTAATTGATCTTAGTTGTTTAAAACCGGAGATCAAAAAAGAGGAAGAGCAATAGAGGAACTTCACCTTCTGCAACTCATTCTTTCATATCCTCTCCTCTTTTTTTCTCTCGGAAACCGCCATTTTTGTGGATGATCCCCCACTGTCGTTACTCTTTACCCTTCATCTCTCGATCTATTGCTATTTTACCACTCTACAACAAATAAATTTGCATTTTTGTTCCCAGAAATCCAAAAAAACCTAGCTTTTGTTTTTGTACCATACGAGATCCAGGAAAATGGACGGAACAGTCCAGAACGGTCGGAATGCCCAAGATATGGCTGTATTTAAGCCGGAACGGTACAAAGCACTGAGTATCTCGTTTTTTTTTGGTACGGTACATCACGACCAATACGATACGGGATTAATATTCTGCTTTTAAGTGTGCCATAAGTTTTGCTTATTCTTAAAGGGGATAGTTGGCAACTTTACAAATGCATCATAAGCTGGCTTCTATGAAACCATAATATTAAAATTATCTTGGCCCTAATTCCTAAGATTGCAAATTGTCATAACAACCTTTTTCTTGGGGTACGTTTAATTAAGAATAGCAAATAATAGTTGACTAAACCAACCTAATCTGACCTAGACGTTGGGAAATGAAAGCTTACGACAATGAGAATCTCAGGACATGACCCAATTATTGAAGAGCATTACCACTTTCTATTATTGTTGAGAAGTTTAGGTGTTTGAACCCCAACTTACGCGTTCTTGAACTAATTTTTGAAGAACCAATTTCACTGTCCATCCATCTCCAAATTCAGATAAAAATCCTTATTAACTGACCCACAAAAGTTTATTAAACTTAGAAAAGCCTTTTTATCACTAGACCATCGATCTCCAACCCATCATTCATATGTCTATTCCTTCCAATTTTGTTGGAAAACTCCACTCCATCCCATAGTCCATTTATTTCTCCATTTCAGAGGATTAAGTATGATACTCCAAGGGTGAAGTATCAAAATCAAAATATTATAAAGGGTGTCCACCAAATCCCTTTTCACTTATAAATTTCCTATAACTCATTGAGGGAAATGCTAACGGGTGCCATAGTGCCCCCGTTAAGGGTACAAAAAAATACAATTTAAACGTATGCTTATACTTTAAAGTACATCTTTAAATGTACTTTAATGTATAACTAAAATTTCTTAAAAAGGAGCAGAGCAACTATAGGAAATCCATGGGTTGACGGTTCTCTTTAGGGGACGATGACATCTTCAGCTTGATATAGCACCTCCACTCCACTTTCTATATGTGGCGTGAAATGTCAGGGCCAAAAATAGAACCAAGAGTGATTGACACTCAACTGATAAATCCCTACCCTTGTGACCCTTCCGTTACAAATAGTCATATAACAGTTTTTGGACACCCCTCCAAAGAATTTGCTTCGAGTTCGCCACCCAGGTTTTAGTAGATTGTCCTCGAGGAACCGAACTCGAATGACTTGTGCCTCATCTTTGGATAAGGTTTTGAAAACCAGTCTGTCGTCACTATAATATCCTAGGTTTGCAAGCTTGGTTACGAGAGGGGAAAGATTTTTTGGCACACTCCTTGCCCGACCAGAGAGTCGGTCTCTACTAATTGTTTATGGAATTTATAAAATATTTATAGTTCAACTTTATCTATGTAAGGGAGAGTAGGGAGAGGGAAATGATTAAGCAAGTATTTAAATAATAACCAAGTTATAGTGGATGCTTGTGCATAATGTAAAATATGAAGATCAATGGGATCTAAACATGATTAAGTTAAGATTAGCAATGATAAACAGTAATGCGAACATCTACAGAACATCTGAAACCATAGTATTTAAGCAATATGAGAATATGGACTGTCTTAGAACAAAAACCAGCTTGACCTTCTGTTTGGGGTTTGAGCGCTCAAAGTGTAACTTTGAGCGTTCAAACCATCTCAACCTTGCAAGTTCAGTTTTGGTAATTATCTTTGGAACACAGAACCAAAACCTTTTTGTTTTGCAAAAACTTGAAGTTTGTTGTTTATCTGAGAGGGAAATGACCATGTAGATGTTGTTTTGAACTTGCTTGAGAAGTAAACAGGGGATAATCAAACTAATTAATGAATGAAACAAACACAGAAGTTGTCTGAAATGATTTAGACAATGATCAGAAGACAGAATACATAAAAATCAGTAATACACCAGAAGACAGTTTGAGCACTCAAAGCCCTTGGTTTAAGCGCTCAAACTAGTTTCCTGGTTTGTGGGTTTTTGAACTCTATTACTCGATTTTCAAGCCTTGTAAGACCAAAACTGGTATAAGGAACCAATGTGGGCTTACTGGCTTCCCTCAGGGAGACCAAACTTCATGATGTGAAGCCTTTTTCTACATTTTTTTTTTTGAAATAAGGACTTGAAACTTGGGTTTTGGATTGATGGCTGTTGATTTAAGCTAATGATTGAATTGGTAGTGGTACGAAAATGAGTTTTGGGATTGGTTCAATGACTACGAATTCTGGGTAGTATGGTTTTCTAAGGACTTAAATGGCTTAGGTCTTAGAAATGGGATTTTTATGCTTGAGGGAGGTGATAAAGGATAGTGATTTGCTAGAGGAAGCTTGAATGCAGGGGAGTATATGTAGATTAGAGCTCTGGAGAATGGGAGTGAAGGTAACCCGAAAATGGGGGTGAGGGGTGGCTTTTATAGAGGTGAAATAGGAGGGAAAATTAGGATTTTGATTTTCAAAATTAGTTTAGGTAATAATGTGGTTTTAGGTAGAAAACGCGTAAGGGAAGGTTTTTGGGGGTTGGAGGTGCGCCGACAGGCAAAGAATCTCATCATTGAGCAGTCAAGTAAACGCTCCCCACGCTTCTAGAATAGTTAAGATCTTTTGGAGTTAGTAGAAAAATGTTCCCTCGAGTGAATCTGCCACCTCCAGCCTTTATTAAGCATATCAAAAGCCCGGCATACTTTTCCACGCCCATGACGTCTGGTTACTCACTTAAACATTATGGCATATTCGGGAAGTACCTGCCCTTGAAAATCTGCCTAAAGAGGGAGGACTCTTACGAAATATGCTTCCACCCTTGCTTAGCTATTAAAGCCCTAATGAAAGCCTCCAAATCTTGAAAACCCAAGCTAGGCTGCGTTTGTGCCTACTCAACTTGTCCATTTTGATCCAATGTATTTGCATTCTCGCTCTTTCAAAACCCCCCAAAATTTTGTAATCTCAGCAAAAATTTGCTTCGTGATTATTTTGAGCAACTTTAAACATGACAATGCATAACTAGGGAAGCCATTAGCACTGCTTTGATAAGTAGTTCGTGTCTTGTGGAATTCACCAGAGTCTCCTTCCATCCCCTCAATTGCTTCAAAGTACGGTCTTTAATGTATGAAAATAAATCCCATTTGTAATGTCTGAAAAAATAGGAAGACCCAAATACTTCACATCTCGAACTTTGATAGAAACCCCAACATTGGCAAACAAGCAAAAGCGAACTGAAGAGGGTGTGTTTGGACCGAAAATATAGCCAATTATATGGATAGAAAGTCATATACGTAATTTGTTTTGTAGGATTACTGTATGAGTAAAAATAGTATGCACTTCTCCAATAAATTTTTTTGCGTTAAAAGAAAGCATGATTATACAAAATTATACTTACATGAATTTACAATATTGCCCTTTTTCAATACACCTTGTTCATACATCTAAGGATAATATTGTAAATTTACGATGATAAAGACAAAAAAGGAGTGTGAATTGTAAAATGGGGGGTGTAAAAATCATTTCCCTTTGTGCTAATTTATATGGGATGATGAATCAGAATGAATGGGAAGGTCATTAAGAAATTAAGGTTAGTTAAGGACTAAAACAAAGTTAATGTGAGGACAGATGTAAGAAAAATACGGAGGAGACAAATATAAGATTGTTGAAGGATAAATTTGCTATTCCTGATCAGTTTTGGGGGGTGGGGTTGCACCACGGAAATTAAGAAGAAAATATGCAATAGACCGTACCCCACTTTCTTTGTTAAACTGGGACAGCTTAGCCGTCTGTTACAGGCTAGGTGCATAAATTAATTGTTTGTGTGTTTATCAGTTTTCATGAGCAGAAGTTGGCTTTTCACTAAGTTAGCAATCCCGTATTTGCCTCTGAACTCGCCCATACCTATGGGTTGTTGGCCCATTTCTGTTTCTTATTTGTACACGATTAAACATTCTGAATTTTTCAGGAATGTCATGGCAAGGGCAAGGAAAATATAGTAGTATCAGAAAACGACATTAAAACTTTAAAGCTTCCATCGATCTTGCTTTTTTCTCGATGTTCATTTTGTAATGCCAGCCAAGCATAGGATATTCGTTTTGCTATGTATAGTTTTAATAAGATTTAAGGACGAATTACTGGCTGAAGGGAGTTCACTTGTCGATCGGAAACAAGGTCAATCTCAGAGCTTGTTGACACCCAAGAAAGACACTCAGGAGAAATGATGCAGACCGACATTGGAAGTATTTTAGAAATATAGGAATTTTATTTTATTATTTGAAATTATTATTTTAGTAGTTGTGTGTTTATTTAATTAAGATTTTACTTTCCTAGTTTGTTTTAATGTAGTAGGAATATTTAATTCTATATCTTGCTAAGATTCTTTGAATTAGGAAATTAGGTATGTCAGAGTAATTAGTTTTCTAGTTTAATGTTTCCTCTTTCTTTATTTCTTTATTTACTGGGATTCAGTTTCCTATCTTGTTGTTTCTTTTCCGGTCCTAGTTTTTTAGTATAAAATAAGTTGATGGGTGAAATTAAAATTTGATCGTCCATGATTAATGCAAAACTAAGTTTTTACTGATTATAGTTTGTTCAATGAGAGAGTACCTCTAGTTCAAACTTGTTTGTGATTATCACTGCAAATAATTTTGTAAAAGGATTTTTCTCCCGTCATCAAGAAGTCTGTGCAAACAACCCAATTTGACCTGCTTCGCGCAAAAATCATGAAACGCAAAATGAGAATCAAATTCCACAAATAGCTTATAAAAACCATAAAGTAAAGCAAGTCATAATCCGTCCCTTACTACTCATATCTCTACTATAGGGGCGTTCTACTAACCCAGTTTTTTGAAAAAAATGGTTTTTCACGATTTTTTATGTGATGTGATGTGAGAAAATGACCTGTCTCGGTATTTGGAAAAAATAGTTTTTTGTCATAGTTGATTGGATTGATCGATAAAGCTCAAATAAATTGTTGCAAAAAATGCCGGCCGGCTTAACCTGGATAGTATCAGCATGGATTCAAATAGACAGGCCATGAAGATAATTCAGCTCTATCCAAATTCTATATGGATATCGTGGCCCACTGTGGAAAATAGTTTTGTTTCTTACCTTCTAAATAAACCATAAAACAATAAATATATAAATAAAAACAACAGAGATACTAATAAATGATGCTTTGACCTGAAGTACTAACGCTCTCAATTTTACAACCAAACGCTTCCAGCATATCTAGGTGGCATTACCACATGAGTTTACGAGGCCCAACACGTGACACAACCAAAAAATGACCTAGCCAAATTCTTGTTCTCTCCCCTTATGCCCGTCCCCCTGCCCGCTTTCTTTGAGAGCCGGCCTTGAGCTACAACTAGAAAGGTGGCCTACTTAAACTGTTTCAAAATCAACTTTGTTGTCTTGGGTCAAGCGGTGGCTGTCTGGGGTCACGACAGTGGCATGACGTGAGTCCTTTTCTTGTTGATGGTAGGTTGCAACCGTGGATATGGCATGGCATGATCTTTTATCGATGATGGCGGTGAGGCTGAGGTCGTTTGGATAGTTGTTCCGGAATTTTTAGTTTGTTTTTCAATCAACCCTTAATTGATTTTTCCCCTTTTCTCTCCCCCCAACTTTATGTACCAATTATCAAGTTAGTTAAATAAACCTGTTGCCTATTAAAATAATTAGAAAATTGGGAAGATTTGTACCTCACCCCTCATTATTTGAAATTTGCTTTATTTATGTTTGCCACAATCTCTTTTGTCCTGCGATCCATCCACTGCTCATTTTAATTAATGACTATGGTTGAGGAGTTGATATCGTGTCCGTGTTATTTGGACCTGGGTCCCATACCATCAAACATCTTAGGCCCACAGCCCACTCGCAGGCGTGATGTTTAGTTTATCCATTTGCCAACTGGGCTACACGTGGGATATTTGGGCTAAAGTTACTGGGGTTGGGGCAGCAGGCCGTAGTTTTGGGATTTCTCCACAACAATGCTTAGAATGGGCTGCTTTTTGTAGTACGCCCCCAAAAAAAAAAACTACTATTAAGAATGAAATATTTTCTCATCCAAGGTAATTAAATAATCTTTTTTTCTTTTTTTACACCACATAAGTTTTCATCCCATTCACTTTTTGGGTTTATGTTTTCATCATTTTTTAGTGTGATTTACCTTTTTACACTTTCATTGTGATAAAAAGATATTTACATATAAAATATGAACTGATACCATTTACTAAACTAGTGCAAACTAATTACTGGTAACTACGGGTATTTTGAAATAATAGGGGAATTAAAAAAATCTCCTAATCTAGTGGATAATAATTCCATTTCAAAACTAATAACTGGTAACTCAAGAATTACGATAAATTTATTAAACCATCTAATTATGGTTAAAAGTAAGGCCATACCAGGGTTCAAGATAGATTTGACAAAAAAAAAACGTAAAGGTATCCATGTGCTAAGCACATATGCAATATTTTTTTTTTTTGTCATTCGTCATTCCTAATCTATTACATGAGGGGAGAGGAGAGGGAAGGGGAGGGGAGAGTGGAATTCGATCCCGGGATGCGGTATGGGACATTCCGGAGCTCTACCACCACCACTTGCATATGCAACATTAAACATTGTAAATATTTAACACCCTCAAATTAAAAGATGTATTGTCTTGAAATTTAGGGAAATTAGATCCACCAATCTAAACCCTAAATTAGATACACCGATTTAGGTTTTAGGATTTAGCATTTTACGGTTTACGCTTTAGCATTTATGTTGTTGACATGTATTTTACCATGATTCCAGTCATTATGATAAAAAGAAAATGAATGAAAACAAAAAAACATAATAACATTTGTTGGTTAAACTTGGGCAAGGCCCAACCCAAGGGTTCTTAGTGTCTAAGGCCCAATTTAAAATTTGTCCTTAAGAGTATAACACTTTAGCAATTTTTTTCAGCAACAATCACAATATGAGAAAGCCAAAACAATACTTCCTCCGTCCCTATTTAAGTGATGATGTTACTATTCCAGCTAGATTCAAAAGTTGTTTATAATTTTCAATCTATATTACATAAAATATGCAATATGGATCTTGTTTTATAGAAATCAATGAGTTCTAAAATACAATTTTTTCAAAAGTACATAATATATTATAGATTGAAAGTTATAGAGAATTTAAAAATAAAGTCAAAAAGTGAAGGTGGTCATTTAAAAAGGGACGGAGGGAGTATAAAGTTCTTTTTTGGGTTGTCTATTAATTTAGATTTAGGGCAAAAAGAAAGGTGGAGGGATTTTTTAATCGAGAGAGAGAGAACTGTTAGATTTAGGGCTTAAAGAGGGAGAAATAATTTTTAAATATGGGATTGGAATCTGGAGGCTAGAGTCAAAAGGAAGAGAATCAAGAGAGAAAGAAAGCCTCTCTTTCGCCTATGTGAGGGATCTGAAAATTTTATTTTGTTTGGATTGGAGTGAGTTGTTCCATTCACCGAGACGCTGAAGTGAGTTGTTTTTATTTTGTTTGGGCTTATTTCTATTGTGTGTTTGGGCTTACTTGCACTAAAGTTTAAAACTAAGTTGGGCTCTACATAAGTGTCTAGTGATGTGAGATGGGCTACCCTGCCTCTTTTTATAAATAAAAAAAGGGTCTTTTTTTTTATTTTTTCTATTGGGCGAAAAAAAATCCCTACTCAAGCCTAATATCAATATGAGAGTGCCCCTAAAATTATGGGTTTTTGGAATGCCCTAGGCCCAGGCCTCTTGAGCTGGCCTTGAACTTGGATTATGGAAAAAAAAAAACTTAGCATGTGCACAAAAGCTCTCTATCCACTCCATTTGGCTATTTTACCTCCCTAAACCACAAAATGTGACATGCACCAAACTAGGTAAAACCAAAGGCATTTTACCTTTGGTGACTGAGGATCGGTAGGTTTGGCCAGGCATTGTTCACAAGCCTTTGGTTTTTTATAATTCTCTCTCACAAGACGCACACACACACTCCTTCTATGGTTCTGTGGGGCCTACTACACATTACTTTTTAATAATATTTAATAGAGATAGAGAGGAAAGTAAAGAGTATTGGTGGAGTGTGGGAAAAAATATGAGGTAAAATAGAAAATGTGCACTATTCATTAGCATTTTTTGCTAAGTAATTGGTGCACTTGCCCTTACACGCTGGTCCAATTTGTGGACCCAATTTACATCCAGGTACAAATAATTCTGGGAAAGCACCGCTAAACCAATTTTTTTTCCAACTTATTTGTGTTCGATGAGGCACTTAATAATATCCGATCGATTTGATTTTTGGTATACTTATAGCACTCGACGAGCTCTACACGATAGACGTCTCGAATCGTCAGAATGGTGCCAACGCAGAGCCAAAATGGGCTCGCGACAAAGACGCCGGGCAAAGATCCCCCTTTTGTTTTTCCTTTTTGGAACCGGGAGGAGGTGGCAGCCGCGGCCGTTTGGCTCCATTTCGCCGCGTCAAGACCGCTTCGACGATCAAAGACGTCCACCTCGTCGGGTACTACAAACATACAAAAAATCAATTCGATCGAATATCATTAAGTAACTCATCAAAACAAAAATAAGTTGAACAAAATTGGAACACATATGTCTTGAAACACTAGATGAAAACCATTGGAACCATTTTTTTCAAATTATTTGTGTTCCGATGAAGCACTAAACGATATCCAATCGAGTTGATTTTTGGTATATTTATAGTACTCGAAGCTCTACGCAGTAGACGTCTCAGATCGTTGAAGTGGTGCCTACGTAGAGCCAAAATGGGCCCACACAACACGCTGCGTGGTATAGGGTTGCGCAGCACGCCGTTGTTTCCCTAATTTTTCTACCCGAAATGACCCTGCACTATTACAAATTCATAATGCTGTTTCTCTCTCTCCTCCGCTCTCTCTCCACCATTCCAAAGGATTCCCTTCACTTCTCATCGCTACTTCTCTCTCTCGGTACCCAGGGGCGGCGGCACCCATTGGTTTCAATGGTCACATGACCTTCCAAGGGGAAAAAATTTCATTAGAATACATGTAAAATTTTTTGGATACCCCATTGTTGAACACCCTACCAAAATTAAATTGAACACCCAAGCCCAAGTAAATTGAAAACCCTATCCAAAAAATAGCCCAAATAATGAACATTTGGGCCAATAAAAAAAAAAGCCCAAGTTCAATTCAAATTGAAACCCAAAAAATTAAAGCCCAAGTAAAAAAAAAATAAAAACAAAAAGGATTGTGATGGACTGCTGGTAAAAAGATATCTGATGGAGTACTCAAATAAAGCAGATCGACTTTTCACTTTGCAAAAAGTGAAGTTTCTTCTCTGCCTCTTTGGAAAAAACTCCAAGTCACTGAACAACCATTCAACTGAACCGAGTGAAGGCGTGAAGCTGTGATTCTGTGAAGGCAAAGCAACCAACAACCATTCAACCTCCAACTCCAAGTTCACTTGTAGGTGAATGCTTCTTCCATTAATTAGATTAAATGAAAATGATGTGACATGCTTTCCCCATATAGAGAAAAACGAGGGCATGGACCTAACAATATTGCCAAAAGCTAAGATATTTTCATGTTATGAGATGCTAAACAAGAATCTATGTTGATCTGTTAGGCATAGTTTCTGCAATCTGCTTATGGGCAAAAAACAACAATAAAAAGATGGGAAAAAAAGTAATGTGCTTTTGAGCTTCTCGTTAGCAATAATTAGCTTTTACCATGAGTTTAGCTCCAACAAACACCCACAAACTAACTTAAATACTTAATGACAGCTTACTGTAAATGTGCATGGAAGTAGTTTGGAAATTGTTTACTCATGGTAGTCTATATGGTATCTCACAAATCAGGGTAAAAACCAATTAGATTATAGATTTGTAATTTTATATGTGCTACTCTATTGATTTTTGTGAAAAATTGATTGCATTTAATTACAAATTATAAGATAGGATGATATTGATGGTAGAATGTTTATTGATGCTTTTTCATTTTTTTATTGGTTAGTTGGCATCATGGACAAATTTGTTATAAGAAAAAAACGTATGGTGCAAGAGGCATCTCCTATTGAAACTTTTAATGATAGCAATCCCCAAATCTCTTCAAAGCGAAGTTGTATTGACAAGGATAATCTTCCCTCGGATCCGGAGCTACGACCAAAAATGTCCTCATATCATCCTAATAAGAAGAGCATATCTCCAAAAGGGCCCATGTCAACCTATTCACTACAATTTCCCTCAAAAAGATTTTTAGTGGATTGAGCGTCGGTTTAATCATTCTTGGTTCAATGAGCACAAGAATTGGTTGGAATCTGATTGTAAAGGATGCAGCATTTTGTCTATGTTGTTATCTTTTTCGTCCCGATTCCGGTAAGCATGGTGGTGATGCTTTTGTTACGGAGGGTTTTAGACTTTGGAATAGAAAAGAAAAGTTTCAAATCCATGTGGGAGCCGTTAATAGTATTCATAACGAAGCTGTGAAGAGTTGTGAATTTCTCATGAGGCAACCCTAACATATTCAAAGTGTTTTCGATAAGCATTCGAATCAAGAAAAACTTGACTATTGAACTCGTTTGTATGCAACGGTTGCTTGTGCAAGATACCTTCTGCGCCAAGGTCAAGCTTTTCGTGGGCACCATGAATCCGAAGAATCGAGTGACAGAGGGAATTTTCTTGAGCTTCTGTAGTTCTTAGCAGATCACAGTGAGGCTATCAAGAAAGTGGTGCTGGGAAATACTCCAAAAAATCTCAAGCTAACCCATCATGATATTCAAAAAGACATAACGAATGCGGCAGCTTGTGAGACTACTAATGCTATATTAAAGGATATGGGTGAAGCATTTTTTTAAATTCTAGTTGATGAGTCCCGTGACATCTCGAACAAAGAACAAATGGCCGTTGTATTGCGATATGTTGACAAGAAGGGCAATGTTATAGAGCAGTTTCTTGGAATAGTACACGTTTCAAGTACCACAGCTTTATCACTCAAATTTACAATTGAGTCTTTGTTTGCTCGCCATGGATTGAGTTTATCAAGAGTACATGGGCAAGGGTATGACGGAGCAAGTAATATGCGTGGTGAGTTCAATGGTCTCAAAGCTTTAATTTTAAGGGAGAATCAAGTTGCATATTATGTTCATTCCTTTGCTCATCAACTTCAATTGACTCTTGTTGCTGTTGCTAAAAAGTATGTTGATGTTGCCGACTTTTTCTTGGTAGTTGCTAACATAGTAACTATTGTTGGAGGCTCTTGTAAAAGACAAGATGCTCTAAGAGATGCGCAAGTTGCTAAGATCAAAGAAGCATTAGACAATGGAGATCTTAGAAGTGGAAGAGGTCTCAATCAGGTGACTAGTCTTAAACGTGCTGGGGATATACGTTGGGGTTCTTATTATGGGACTCTTCTTAACTTGATTTTGATGTTTTCTTCCGCTGTTGAGGTACTTGACATGATTCAAGAGGATGACCCATCAACAAATCACAAAGCGCAAGCTCGTTCTTATAAGAAATCAATGCTATCTTTGGAATTTGCATTTACCTTGCACTTGGTTAGAGATGTTATGGGGATCACAAATGAGTTATCAATAGCATTACAAAAGAAGACACAAGATATTGTAAATGCTATGGCACTTGTTGAAATGTCCAAGAACCGGTTGCAAATGATGAGAGATGATGGGTGGGATACTTTATTGGCGGAAGTGTCTTTATTTTGCAACAAACATGATATTCCTGTCCCTAACATTAGTGACATGTTTGTTTCTAGTGATCGGCCACAACGCAAAGCTCCCTCAATCACACTTTCCCATCATTATCGTGTTGATCTATTTTATTCAGTCATAGATATGCAACTTCAAGAGCTAAACAATCACTTCACAGAGGCGAATACGGAGTTGCTACTCTGCATGGCTTGCTTGGATCCTAAAAATGCATTTTTGGCATTTGATAGGAAAAAGTTGGTCCGTCTTGTAGAACTCTACCCGTCTGTCTTTTCTACGGTGGACTTAATGGCATTAGACATTCAACTTCAAAATTTCATTGTAGATATGAGATCTGATACATTAGTGACATGTTTGTTCTAGTGATCGGCCACAACGCAAAGCTCCCTCAATCACACTTTCCCATCATTATCGTGTTGATCTATTTTATTCAGTCATAGATATGCAACTTCAAGAGCTAAACAATCACTTCACAGAGGCGAATACGGAGTTGCTACTCTGCATGGCTTGCTTGGATCCTAAAAATGCATTTTTGGCATTTGATAGGAAAAAGTTGGTCCGTCTTGTAGAACTCTACCCGTCTGACTTTTCTATGGTGGACTTAATGGCATTAGACATTCAACTTCAAAATTTCATTGTAGATATGAGATCTGATACAAGATTTGTTGGGCTTAAAGAGATTGGAGAACTTGCTGAAAAGTTGGTGGAGACAGATAAACATGTCATATATAGATTGGTCTATTTGCTTGTGACATTGGTGTTGACTCTTCCTGTCGCCACTGCATTGGTTGAAAGAAGTTTTTCAGCGATGAAGTATATAAAGAGCAATTTGCGCAATCGAATGGGAGATCAGTGGATGAATGATTGCTTAGTTACTTATATTAAGAGTGATGTTTTTGATACCGTTGATAACGAAGCTATTATGCAACGGTTTCAAAATATGAAAACTCGCCGAGGGCAATTGTAATATACTTTGTCTTTATCCTTTGTTTTTTAGCGGCATTGTCGATATTAATGGAATTTTTTTGTCTATATTAAGTTGTGGTTTATAGTAGTAAACCATAAGAATTTATGAACACCCTTAGAAAAATTCCTAGAGCCGCCACTGTCGGTACCGGCCTTGAGCGGGGTTATACCGGATGATACGGCGGCGTTTGGAGTCATGATGAAGTTCCCGTGGAGCGAGTCGTTGGGATATCTGAATCGGCGATTTGAAGTTGGGTTCCCCAGAACTTCGCCGTGTTCCATACTTTCATTTATCTTTCTCTTGCTCTGCTGGTAAGCAAGAAAAACAAATTCGCAGTATTCTATTTTGGAGAAATGACCATTGTTTGTCCTCCTTTACATAAATTCGCATAAATATTTATACAAATCCGTAGGGATATTTATTCTATTTCTTACAAATTCGCAGTAAAATGTCGGCCGAAATCGAAGTTTAGATCAGTTTATACGTGAACACTTATGGATTCCTCTTTTTATTTACAAATTCGCATTTCTTTTTTTTTTACAAATTCACAGTGTTCTATTAGCAGGTATAAAAGTAGTCTTTTGTGTTGTCTTTTTTGGAAGATTTATGTACGGAGCCATATTATTAAATCTGTTGTTGGGAGATGTATGTATAGAGCCATATTTATAAATCTGTTGTTATGACCTATGGTGGAATTAAAAAACTAGCCTTTGTTTATGTTTTTGGACCCTGGAGCCATCGTAAAGTAGTACGCTTGTCTATTTGTATTTCTGTTTCTTTTTTCGTAGGCCTTGACTCTGCTTCTAGAGCACAAAAAATGGTGTTTAATACAAACTCACAGTGAAATTATACCAGACAAAAGTCACCAGCCGGAAGTAGTTGTTGCCAGGAAAAGAGTAAATTTAGAATAAGTGGGCTGTAAAAGGGCATAATAATTAGAATCGGCAAAACTAGACCTAACAGTAAAAATTTGTCTTTCAAAGATCATGGTAAAATCAATCCTAGAATAGTAAACATGGTAAGTTTACCATGATCCGAGTTTGGACCAATTCATAAGTTAATTGGGACTAAGCCGAATGTTCTCTTGTTCAACTAGAAAAATTTTCCCTAGATATAGAATTCAGTTTAGTCCCAAATTAATGTGAACTTGTCCCCAAAATCTGTCCCATATATTGCATTCAGCTTAGTCCCAATTAAACATACGAATTGGTCCCAAAATTCTTCCCAATATATGTTTTCGTCCCAAATTCTATCCAAAATTTTATTCCTATATAGAATTTGGGGACCAATTCATAAATTTATTTGAAACTAAACCGACTGCTCTATAGTGATACAATTTTGGAACTAAATCATAAGCATTCGGCTTAGTCACAAAGATTTTTGGGACCAATTCAATGACTAAACCGAATCCTCTATAAGGACAAATTTTTGGAACCAGTTCATATATTAATTTAGGACTAAACCGAATACTATATATAGGGACAGAGGCGGGCACACCAATGGGCAAGGGGGGTCACCTAACCCTGCTGGATTAAAATTTTCTACAGAGAATTACATATATTTTTAGATATTTTGGTAATTTTGCCCCAATACCTTATACACTTTCTCTAAATTTTGCCCCTAGTAACATGAAATATTCACTATCTTGTCCAAATGGTTCACCGAATCTCCCTAATCTTTTGTTTTTTATGTGTCACCATTTTTTAACACATTCTCCCTCGCATGCAAAAAAGCAGGGCATATAGGAATATTTGTTTCTTTTTTGTGCTCCTCTCTCTCTCTCTCTCTCTCTCTCTCTCTCTCTCTCTCTCTCTCTCTCTCTCTCTCTCATTGCCCCAAGTAACACGCTATACCACTTTTTTCTCTTACACAGTGAATTAATCTCTTTCGGTTTAGTAGTATTCTAATGTACTCTCTCCATCCCACTTTGATAGTCCCCAACACAAAAAGTGCAATTTTCAGACACAAAAAAGGTATTTCATTAAGTTCATAATTTTTGAATTTTCTCACCAAATTAAAGAACTAATCGAGATCTCTAGTTTATTAGTACGAAACTTGAAAAAAATTGTGTTCGAAAGTTCTTTAATTTTTTTTTATCTAAAAACCTACTTTTGTAGGGGACCATCAGAATTAAACAAAGGGAGTATATGCCGTAGATTCTTGACCCGTAATGGTAAATCATGCGTCCGCGCTCCTGTATAGCGACGAATTTTATGGCCGAACAATAGAGCATTTGGATTAGTCCTAATTATTATCATGTTTTTTTGTTCTTTCTTCATTTTTTATCATAATAATTGGAATCATGGTAAAATACATGTCCACAATATAAACGTTAAACGACTAAAACTCTAAACCCTAAAACCTAAACAGCTAAAAACCTAAACAAGTAAACCCTCTTCCAATTTAGAGTTTAGGGTTTAGGGTTTTAGGTTTTTGGAATTAGGGGTTTAGGGGTTAGGGTTTAGATTGGTAGATTTAATTTTCTTAAATTTCAAGACAGTATATGGCTTTATTTTTTATCATAATTTGAGGGTGTTAAATTTACCATATTCAATGCTAACGTGGGTACCTTTGCTTTTGTTTTTCCAGGTTTACTACTGGCAATATTACTTGTAACTACAATTGCATAAACTCTCTTATGTGAGATATGTGGTATAGTGATAGGTTCCACATATTTCATAGGTGAAATTTATCCAATTATTAGTGCTTCTTTGTTTTTTGCCAAATTTATGATGAACACATGACTTTACTTTTTAACCATATAGTAAGATGGTTTGATAAATTTACCACAATCCCTGAGTTATAAGTAACTAGGGGGAAGACCTCGTGCTACGCACGAGTGTCGTGCCCATTGGTTGCAATTGGAAGCATGAGTCATGTAGAACCGGACTCACGATTTTCACTTGAGGTGGTCAAAACCTTTGTTCCCTATAAACCAACAAATAGAACTCAGCTGAAGGTATACCTACCAAAATGTACCAATACCAACCACATCCCTGCACAAGTACCGTAATCGCGGGCGTTAATCTGTTTTACATGAAACTTGAATACAAATCTATACAATTGAAAAACCAAACGGCTATAGGGACCCATCAAATGAACAATGACCAACAACATCCCTGCATAAGTACCGTAATTGCAAGGGGTTAATTTTTTTACATGAAACTTGAATGCAAAACTGTACAACTGAAAAGAGGCACCAAGCGAAAAGCATAATTTGTACATAGTATGATTCTGCAACGAAAACCATAAAATCTTCCTCATTATCTCGTCTTTTTACAGGGAGCAGGACTAACCATATCATATTCTCTTAAACGTTTCATGCCGTGATGGGTTAAACTACTTGGAACCTGGATGTTTGAAATCGATCCGGATAAGCTATTTTCACCTGATTCATAACCTGAAACTTGATGGAGAAACTAAGATCTGGAAACATCGAAACAGTGGCAACCTAGCAATATTAGGCAAAAGGTTGGGAAACAATGCTTCTCAGTTGAAAATTAGACACCAAAACATAGGGAAATGAAACAAAGAAAAGTAAGTTGTGGGAGCTACTAAAAATATCAAAACGCCATGGCTACCTAAGTTAGTTCCGGGTCTCCAACCATTTTTATGCTCTTCAAGGGGTTGACATCTCCCAAACAATCTCTCTTTAGTCCAAAATCATCACCTTTCGTAAGTTCTTCCTCATTGTCAATATACCCTGAACCAAAGAAGCTAAAATATAGTTAAAATGATTTGTGCACATTTACAGGAAAGTTCCTTTTTCCATTCAAGAGATCCTGAAATACCACAGCTTGAATTCTCTTCAGCTCTATTATCAATATCAATTCATAATATATCTAGACGGCGGGAAAGTACCTTTATATCAGTGTTAACGTTTATTCCGGAGAGCCGGAGAGGATTCTTATTTGAATAGCCAAATACATGTACAACATGAAATAAAGCACTTTTGCTTGTCAACGGATTCGGTGACTTGCTTATTCCTCAGCAATCCAGAATCCAAACTGGGATGTGACTTGTGAGGCATAGCAAGAAATCGTGGAGATAGGCAGAAAGCCAGAAACTAAAGACCAATGAAGAAATCGCGCACAGCAAATCACATTTTCCACATTTGCTTGTACTCTCACGATTATCAACAAATGTGTGTGATACTATTATCTGATATCAGAAGGTGTTGCGCAAACAGATAATTTCCCATAAACAGGTGAACACACATGAAAACTACCAGTTATATCAGACTGATGCTACAGCAACATTTCAGACAAATCTTGACATCCAAACTACGTAGGCTGTGTTTGTTTTGGAGTTTTAGTTTTGTTTTGTTTTGTTTGAAAGGGTAATGAGTGTAGAGAGAAATAGAGTAATAATTGAAAATAGGGGTAATTTGTGGAGAGAGAGAGAGAAAAATAAGAATAATAATTAAAAAATGGAGTAATAATTGGAGAGAGAAATAGGGTAATGATTATAAAACTAAACTATACTTTGTGAACGAACACAGCCGTAGTATTCTCTGATTAGATAATAACAGAAAATCAAATTTTCTCAGCAAAATTAGAAACATAAACATTACCAGGAAACCCTCTTTTGGGTCCACATGTTTGATGGGCAATTATACGTAAAATGAAAAAGGTAAGTTTTAGATGAGGCGAACCTAATCAAACACTAAGAGGCAAAAGATAGGGCTGTCATGCCTATTGGATTGGCTTCACTCCTTTAGTTTCACACCCTTTGCACCTCTCTTCTCATATAAGTCAACTTCAAAGTGGATTTGTTGGGCGAAGAGTGCGTTATGAGTCAGTGTTTTAAATGGCTCACAGCGCACCAAGGCGCAATGGTCCCCTGGAGCAATAGCGCACGGCGCGGCGCGCGCCATAGCAAACCGTGGCGCACTTTATTATAACGAGTAGAATTCTAATATGGGCATAACTTTCAACACAAGTAAACATTTTTAAAATGTTCAAATGTCATAAAACATAAACATTTCAACGTTTAAACCACCAAATGCTAAGCAAAACATAAAATCCATAAAAAACTAACATATAGACGTTTAGCTTTGGGACAACAAAATTAAGGATATGGTAATCTAATTTCGATTCATGTAGGCATGCCCATCAATCATCTTCATCAGTTGTCAACAACAGCAGCATCAGCAGTCCACAAACGAATGTCCTCACACATATTTGTTGCCGGCATTTTTCATTTTAGGTTTTAAAATAAAGATTAAAAGAAAAACCAGAGAGAAGAAGTAGGAGAAGAAAACAGAGACAGAGAAGAAGAAGAAGAAGAAGAAGAAGAAGAAGAAGAACACCTGCACAGAGAGAGAAGTGTTGATGATCGATGGCTGTTGCTGCTACTATTGTTGAACGCAGAGAGAAGTGATCATTCCAGATCGATGGCTGTTGTTGTTGTTGATTGCAGAGAAGAATCTCCATGGCTGCTGCAAATGAATTGTTATGATAGATCTCTTTGATGTGTAGGGTTAAGATTTAAGAAAATTATCCAGTACATTGACTACTTTTGTGCATCATAAACCAATGGCTGAGATTGACTGTGGCATAATTTGATTAAAAAAAGGCTAAAACACATTATGGCGCACGCCATATGTGCGCTATTGTGTCATGTGCCTTGCCATGACCCCCCATAGCGCAAACCCATCGCCTCGCCATCGCCATGCGCTATAGCGCTCGCCATTTAAAACACCCATGACAACCCGCCTGGTGGGGGTGGCTCATATCGTATCCTTTTTTTTTTTTGATCGGCTCCTATCCTCTTCTTAATATCGTGTTTGTTTACATTCTTCCAAATTAATTTTAGTGAGTGAAACTTAAGTACCACAAGAATTAGCCAGTGGAAGGAGAAGACATCGTTTTCATATTCAGAAGATTGGAAACAACACATCCAATTCTTTATACACACAAGAACTAAATTAAAGGAGAAATTGGTTGGACTAACAGAAAAAAGAAGTATTACTAAAATAGAATTGCATCTTGAGACATCTGCACAGTCAACCGGTTGAGCTCGTATGTCCTACATTCATGTACAATCTAGAAATCAAATGGGTTTTTGTAATATTATCTAGATTTGCACTGATAGTGACATATGTGCAAGGGCGTGTGAGAAGGCAAAGTGGTGAATAAACATAGGAGGGCTACAGTGCCAGTACAAAAAAATGTAACTCTCATGAAGTAGCAGCTATGCAATGCAGCTGAAACCATATTAGCTGGAAATCCCCAATTCTCCTAACAAAATAAGGACCATGGTAGTTACCATCCAACCTCAAGCTTCCTCCAATCATGCATTTTTCGATTCTGTTTTCCAAATATGGATGAGGAAAATTCTATTTTCATTTACTTCATTCAATGCCCCTTGCACTTGTCATGCCCCATTTGCTTAGTTACTTGAATAACAAAGCTTGCATATTCAAAATGCAACCCAAATAGTATGAGTTTAATAGATACTTCATTCTTCCTTTACCTTAACTATCCTCTCAAAACTTTCCAGTTGGTGAGCTTTTTTTAATTTGTCTTCCATGAAGAGAAATATCGTGAGTTTAGGAGCACGATGGCTGATGCCATTAAAGCAATCAAATGTTGCTCTTAAAATAACTTCTGCTAAAGCCATACTTCGCTGTAATCCCTACATATTACACAAGTTTTAACACTTTTCGACAAAGGAAAACAAAGGAAAGAGTTTAAGCATAAATGGAAGAACCTCTTTTTGTTCTTGAGTAGAGAAAGCTTATAGTATATGTTTTTGCTCATTAAGAGTACTTTGGATATCGTCAATAACATCCTTGGCCTCCGAAACCATAGTTTTGATAACCTGTAATAAAAAAATAAAAAAATAAAGAAAAACAGAACATCCACCATTTAGGAGGATGACATTTTCCTCAGAATTAAGAGGAATAAGTCTGTTTGCCTTCATGCATTCTCAAGTTCACTTTAAAAAAAAAGTTAAGCCAACTTATTTGGCCTGAAATTGTATTTATCTGCCCCAAGTCTGAAGAAGCCTTGGTTTCTTATGAATCGGCATGCTCCTTCAAGATTGTCACTTGTCTGAGCTGAGATTTTAGAGCGAAAGGGAGAAGGAGTTAAAACTCACAAACCAACATTCCCAATCCAATCAATAGCATCTCTCCTAGCCTCCAAATACAAGCCCCCATTAGAACCCTTAAAGAACCCTTGTACAACAAAGAAGAGCCAAATCAGAACAAGCAACCAAACCCCAGAGAGAAATCCAAAAATGATGTTTCTGAAGGTAGTTTTAAGCTCTAAACAAGAAAACTCCAATTAGAAATTTCCTTAGAAATACCTCTGGATGGAAAAAGAAGAGCTGCAACCACATATATGAAAAAATTACAATCACCATCCCGAGAAGTTTGATACTTCTGCCAATAAAAACATTAAATAACCCGTCATTAAGGTTTTGAGGCGAAAAAGAAGAGGTCCAAGAGGATAAATACAGACTCATACCAGAGCAAAGCTGGAGATATCTGAAATTCTAGTCGCACAAAGAAAATTAATCCAAAAAGGGAAGATTGAGGGCTCTAAAAACCCTAGCCGAAAAAGAATATATAAATTAGCGGCAGTCGTCACTCACCAGAACATTAAGGGAAGCCCAGGGCGATCGTCGTGCTCACAGACGATCTGGAAAGAGAGAATGAAAGACTTGCTTAGGTGTTTCCCGTTATCGTGTTCTTCTTCAAAGAAAACCATACGGTGCATCATTTGTCAATTGAAGTTTCAAGAGGAAGCACCTTATATTAGTCGTTTTCTCTGGGGCCGTCCGAGCAGAGAGAGAGAGAGAGAGAGAGAGAGAGAGAGAGAATTGTGTATTGTATCGACGACGCCAGAAATCCTATTTCTGATTCAAGCTCTGTTCTAGCGTAACGAAACAAAAACCAATGTCGAACGAACAGTACTACAAGTACTGCCCAGAACCTGTAAATCCGGAATTTCGGTAGACTTTCGGGAGGTACTCCAGTACTCCTCTGTCTCTATACATTTGATCACTTGACGTTTGTGTACTTTCCTCCCTTAAATTAGGGAAAAGAGAGATTTTTTTGTGTATTTCCATCCCTTAAATCAGGGAAAAGAGAGGCTTTTGTACAAAAGTGTTGAGCATAAATCAGGGAAAAGCCAGTGCTCCTTCATTTTCTCTCTCCATGTAAATGCATTGGTACAAACTTAAACCTTGTCACGCCAAAAGAAGAAAAAAAAAAAACAAAAATAGGGGCCAAAATTTAAGCTGAAATACCTAAACTACCCCAACAATAGATCACAGTCCAATACATTTACAGGGGCAATTTCGTCCAAAATGGTCAAAAATGGCATGGCATCCTCCGTTCTTATATAAGAAGGTTTAAGTAATAAGTTATGAAAAAGTATTATTTTTCTCTAATTTAGAAAACATTAATTAGTTGCCACGAATTTTGGATACACATATCTTGGCAGGCTGAACATTCATTTGTACGTCTATTATCTTGATTTGCTGTAACCGGATAACATAACAAACATACCCGACCATGTTATTAACATCTTTGTCCTCTTTTGTTGATCTAGTGATATTATCCATTTTTATGGAGTCTTAGGTTAAGTCAACCAATAAACATTCTTTATTATTAAAATATCATCATTCTCGACATGTTACTCCTGTCGGATTATATACTTTTCGAATTATGTAAATATTTAAAATAAAAAAAAATTGGAACTGGTTTGCAATATCTTAATTAAATATTATTTTTTTGGTAGAGTTCGTTAGCAACAATTGACGAATATCATTCAAGTATTTTGGTGATATATGAAGTTCTTTTAGGCTATATAGCTATTGCAAATGCAGTAAAAACACGGACCATAATGTGTGATTAATATTTCAAAATGGTGAGCTTTATATTTTCCAAAGGTTATATAAAAAAGGAAATGATAATGTCAAAATCATTTTTGTTTGTGCCAAAACTATAGTGCATAAAAGGTTTTTAAGCACTATAATTTTGGCACAAACAAAAACGGTTTTGGTATTAACATCACCCAAAAATATGAATCTCCACATTTTAGGCCTTGTTTGGTGGCACTTCTGTTTTTTGTTTTTTGTTTCTGTTTTCAGAATTTTCACAATTTAAGAACAGGAATATTGTTTGTGTGTCATTTTCACTTTCAAATTCTATTTCTTACTTTCACTATTTATGAAATTTGGGAAAGTTGAAAATCTCAACTTTCACTTTTTGTTTTTGTTTTCCAACTCCCAACCACTACCTCCAGCCACCACCCATCACTCCAGCCACCACCCCACCACCTCCACCTTCGGCCACCACGCACCACCGCCACCACCTCCAACCACCACACACCACCCCCACCACCCCACCACCCACCACCACCTCCACCCACCACCCCAACACCATCACCATCCACCACCACCTCCAACCACCCCCCCCACCACCACCACCTCCACCCACCACGCACCACCACCCACCACGCACCACCCCCAACCCACCCCTATCACCACCTCCACCCACCACACACCATCACCGCCACCACCCACCACCACCTCCAAAGAACCACCCACCATCACCGCCACCACCCACCACCCACCATCACCGCCACCCCCCAACCCACCACACACTTCCCACCATCACCGCCACCACCCCAACCACCTCCAAAGAACCACCCACCATCACCGCCCCCCCCCCCCCCACCACACACTTCCCACCATCACCGCCACCACCCCAACCATCACCCACCACCTCCACCTCCCACCAGCACGCTTCCAACCGACACATAATTATGTTTTTACTTTCTTTTTTTAAAAAAATAATTTCACACCAACATATTTTTTGTTTTCACTTCCTTTTACGAAAAACATAAATTAGAAAACAGAAAAACAGAAGTGTTACCAAACATGGCCTTAATGACAGTTATCGACCACAATGACTAGCATGAGTGGTTAGCCAATGTATAGAGGGGTTCTAATCAGTGTGAAAGGATTTGGTATAGTTGGCCATGATAGTGTGGGGAGGTGGGATTTGAACCATGAACACGCGACACCGCAAGGTTATGAGCCTTGCGATAAACCAGACTACTCTACTCCCCCCGTTCTGAAGATGTAGAACTAAAATGTAATAAAAAAAAAAATTAAATTCATTTTTTTCTTGATTAGTAGTTTTGAAGCATCTTCTAAATCTTTTAAGGATACAGACTCGTCTTCATATGTTCACTTTTCATCCAAAAAATGTTCTGACAGATTATATGGATACTTGACAATGGCTATATTTCATCCCTTTTTTTTTTTTTTAATCTTTTGTGACTTCTCATGGAATAGATGTTCGACTTCCATTTGCAACCACTAACCTTCTAAATGAATTTCCAATTTGCCTTTCTACATTTGCGTGTTAAAAAGTTAATGTATGCATTAGGACAAAAATAGATCCCACAAGTATGTATTAAGATTACTCCATGGGTTTACTTAAGAGTGTTTTACCTTTTTAAAATAAATTCTAAAAACTCTTTACAATATATTCCAATTTTACCTTTTTAAAATGAATTCTAAAAACTCTTTACAATATATATTCCAATTGGTTTTGAAAAGAAAAATTTTGCATTTACTTCCTAGGCTAGGAATTTGAATTTGAGGATAGAACCCACATAACATTTGGTAACTTCATGGTCAAAATTGGCACATATTCTAGCACACCTCAAGATAGACAAACTCCTTGTTCAGTTTAGGTCTCAAGACCCACTCTGCACGGTTCCCAATAAAATTTACTTTCTATCTCTTTGTACTTATTATCCCAAAACCCTCCCTCAAAACCCAAACCGAACAAAGAAATTGTAATAGACAAAACTAATACAAGCATCGGAGCACCTAAGTTACAGTTTTGTTTGCTTGTACCTAGTACACAATACTAAACCACGAGATACCAAACCTACCAATTGGAGATGCTCTAACTCCTAACATTCCATGGTCAAGAAAAAAACCGAAAATTTTGATTGGCTTATAGCTCATCCTCATAGAATATTTATTGTGCTTGCTTAGCTTCTGATGCTAAGCAAACAAGGAGAACGTACTCTAACACCAAACTCTCCAACCGAAATAAAAATGTCTAGTCCATCTGATAAACCCAGAAAACCCCCGGATCAGGGCATCAAAAAATATTTTGAGCATGTAAATGTCATATATAAAAGTTATTCCAAGAGCATCTGGAACTTTTGGCAAAAGCCCCAAGTCCCATATGAGACTTCTTGGCAAAAGTAAAAAATTTCTTATTTTATTGTTGAATTAAGTGTAGAATTAGGTTTACATTATGAATTAGGTTTACTTTGTGATTGCAAGTGTTACTCACGACTAAGGTTCAAATTTTTACACATCATAAATGTTAAGATAAGTTTTTTCTTTTACTATCTTCTATAGTTTAAGATAAATCTTCGTAAATTTTGATATCATACTTACAAACAGAACACCTTCGACTATAAATAAGTCAAAACAATTAATAGGTAATGGACTACTATTTTTTATAATCACACTCCAATATTAGTCTTCGAGTTTTTTCTTTTACTATCTTCTATAGTTTAGGTTATTAACTTTTGATCAATATTTACCCAAAAAAAAACTTGATCAATAGTTAGAGAAAACACAGTAGATGAGCTGTACTTCTTTATATTTGATTCACTTCTTCCTAATGGTATTAAAAAAATTATTTTAGTTAATTAAGAAGCTAAAATACCATGTTTAATCTTTTTATCTTATGTCTTCCGATCCCACATCTTATGAATTTTTTTTTATGAAGAAAAAAAAAAAAAGAGCCCCATTTTTTAAATTCGCATTAGGCCTCCAAAATATCAAGGTCGGTCCTTTAAGTGATCAAGCAATCAAGTTTAGAGTCAGACTTGGACAACCTGAACATCAGAGTCGGCCTTGGTCACATGAGAGAGAGAGAGGGAGAGGGAGAGAGAGAGAGAGAGAGAGCATGTCATTGAACACATCTTTTCACTGAACTAAATAAAGTACAAAATTAAAAATGGACTCACGAAAAGATGAAAAACTAAACATATAAAATCAAACAATTAATGAGGCCTCCAAAAGCATGAAAATTTGAAGCTAGAAACCATTAGGACATGTTATTCCAAAATTACTTTTACCAATAAACAAAGATGACAATTCGGATCCTTGGGGGTAAATACAAACCAGGAGTAGTAAAACTTTGAAAGCATGCGTTTCTTCGTGGAGATCTGAAAAACAAACCCATGTTTCCATTTCACCCCAGATTTTGACAATCCACAGGGCACCATATTTCGCCCCATGCTCCATCTGGGGAGAGAATGAAAACACGTCATCTCCATCCCAGTTTCATGCGCAAAGAGTACTTAAAACCTACATATCTTAGCTAAACAACAAGACGAAGACCTCAAACCTTAGCCTTAATCATAATAAAAAGTAGTACTACAACTTCCAACATCAACAGCAGCCCGCACCATCCCCATATTCATACTGAGGCACAGATCTAGAGAGCAGCTAATGAAGGCAGGCGCGCCTGATTTTTTTTTTTTTTTTTTTGATCCATAGGCGCGCCTGATTGATGATTTAATTTCAACTAATATCTCTTTTTTTTTCCTGCAAGGTATTCATACCTTCCAATGTTGGTTAGCAAAGCAAAGTCAGAGCCGTTGCGAGGCGGTGACAAGACAACCGGCAAGCACTCCACATTATCACACATGAATTTCGAGTTCTGGAAATGCTTCACCAACTCTTCCTTTCCCTACAAACATTTCCACTTAAATAATCAAAACAAGAAATACTAGGAGTTGAACAGATACACATTAATCTTGTACATACCTAGGATCTTTTTGGTTCGCTGGCTCATTAGGTTATCGTAAAAGAATAAGATAGATTAACTGAACAGGCTTACTTGGGTTGCCTAGAGCATCACCAAACCATTCTCTGCATTTCATTTCTTTTTTAACACCAAAACAACTCTAATCATGCGCTACTCGGTGCCTCTAGATACCCAATTTCAGTTTCCATGTAATGAGACTTTTTCGAAAAACAACCCTTCTCTATTTTTTCCCTAATGTTAGATAACATATGCAACTTTCAGCTATAATAATTGCAATTTTTATAAATGTAATATCATTACAAAGATAATAACAATACCATCAAAACAAAGTTAACTATTACAATACATGCATAATAAAAGTTTAAAAGATGTTAATTCAAACTTCGGAGGAAAACTTTGAAATACAAAATGGAAGAGGCAGTGCTGGTGTGCGCTCTCCCTAGTGTGCAGCCCCAGCGTGCGACATCCGAGCCATCGGATGTGTTTTCAACGACTCGTATTTCAACTCGGCACTTTGCAGATCCGAGCCGTCCATTGCCAAGATGAAATCCGAGTCGTTGATTGCCAAGATCAACGGCTCGGATGCCACAAAATAGGAGCGCACACCAACACCCCGGGCCTTACAAAATACAGTACTAAACAAAGTATTTACGCAAAGTATGGAAATAAGCTATGTGAACCAAATGGCCAAAGAGGTTACCTGAATGTTAGCCCAAGTGACTTCACAAATCTTTTTGGAAAGACGGACAATACCACGGCTGTTTTTGAAGGGACTCCACTTTTGGTTTTGCAACAAATCTGCAATCCTATTTGCAGCAGTAGCACTTGTAAAGTTCACAAAAGAATACCCATAATTGTCTCCCGTCCTGCAACAACAAATTTCCGGGTAAATTCTTTCACACATACACCCCATATGAGATCGAGAGATCGATTGATTGAGAGAGGGATATAGAGATTTTACCCGAAATCAATCGGAAGGTAAAGGAAATCGTACTCAAAACGAAGGGGTTCAGGCTCCAACTCAGTTTTCTGGTTTTGATCCTGGCAGAGAGCGTCAAGGAATTCTAGCATGGTGCTCCTCCTGCTCATTATCATATCAATCAAGTAATGTTAAAAATGAAAAAGAGAAGAAGAAACTAGATACAATGCGAAATACATTTAACAGAGTAAATGGGGTAATGAGACCATGTGACTTTTCTTTTCCACATAGATCTTTAAACCAGGGGAACACACACACACAGATGAATCAGGTCAACTCTCATGCTCTCTCTGATGCTTTTTTCTGAAGAAAAGAGAGGTCAGAAAGAGACCATTTTCGGATTCATCGAATCACTACAATACAAAAGCACAAAAAACTTGCCAAAACTAGTGGCGAGTTATCGGGGGGGCCATTAGTCATAGGCATTTGATAGCTCCCCCGCCTCCAACAAGGCCAGAATTGCACACTCATGGGTGGCATTATGGAAAGAGAACTAACCTTCGTCCTCAATCCTTAAAAAGATCAATTATTTTTGGTACGATGCATTAGATTTTTTTTTTTAATACCCGTAAATTCAAAAGTCCAGTGACACTTATTCGCCCCTCTCTATGTTAGCACCGTCACAAAATAAAATTGACCATTAGCTCCATCAGTCGCCGCCACTTTCTACTTTTTCGTTTGGCAAACACCACAAAAAATAAATAAATTAACAAGTTTCATGTATGCCGGAGCCAAAGAGAAATCTCTCTTTCACTCTTCATATAAAAAGATGAGTAATCCGTAATTTATTCATACAAATATTTAAATCAACATGTTCATGATTTCATTTTTCATTGTACATTAATTCTCACCATAGTCTGTAAAGAAACATGCAATAAAAATGCTACACTTTAAGAAAAAATTTAATGTTCAAAGGCCCACCCCAGCCCCAATGTTGATCCGCCCCCTGGCCAAAACTTTTTTCTCAAATTTAAACCACACTCCTCGAACAAACAATCATCAAAAGGAAGAGAGAGAGAGAGAGAGAGCACAAGGGAGGTTGAAATTAAGGAGTGAACCAAACGTGAGCATGTACGAAAGATGTCACACCCAATTCTTAGACCATCTCCGACCCTACTCAAAATCTCGATTTTAAGTTCAGTAGTAAAAAATTTCAAGCCTATTTTGAACTCTGAAGAGAAAGAATGAAGATAACAAATGAAGGAAAATTCTCTTCTATTTATAGATTATCCATCTTGCATTTTCTCATTTTTCATGTTTGGGAGTCAATGAAGAGAATGTATATTTTCAAAATGCATTCTCAAAACCACACAATTTGATAATCAAGTCCTGAAATCCTCATTTTGAATTCTGCTTTTCTCCTCTGGATAAAAAGACAATATTACACCCCAACCTTTATTCAATAGGAGTTGAGTAATTTAACAATCCAACCCTAGCCTTTTCTTCATTCAATTTTATTTGTTTTGTTTGGGGATTATGTATGAATTTTATTCTTGCCCTTTATGATTTTATTTTCTATGTCCATCGCAACATAATATTACTTGTAAATTTTCAAGGTAGTAATAGTTAAGACTGTCCAACTTCAACAATAGAGACATTCCACTATGGGACACAATTAGAAAAACTCTAACCACAATTCATTTCTCTTCAAATCTTCATTTGAAGAATCTCACCACTCCAACCACTCTTCATTTTTGTTATTCAAATTGAAGGAGTATCTTTATCCTCCAAATATGAAGAACTATCCCTCCAAAAGGTTTTTTATTTTCCTCAAGGGTAACTTCTCCGAATCCTTCCCTTGTGTACTGATCAATATTTATGCTCCTAATAATCAGTCTGAGAGGAGAGGTGTTTGGAATGATTTAATACAAATGAAAAGGAACAGTGACGTACTATGGTGCATTGGTGGGGATTTCAATGAGATTAAGAATATTGGAGAAAGGTTGGGGTGTACAAGGATGGAGAGAGGCATGAGGGATTTTCAGGATTTCATTAATGATATGGAGCTTACTGACTTGCCAATGAGTGGAAGAAAGTTCACGTGGTCAAACTTTCAGGAAAGAAATATCCAATCAAGACTGGATAGGTTTCTTTTCTCTCATGAGTGGCTGGAACAATTCAAGTTTTTTCAATGGGGGCTGACTAGGGTAATCTCTGATCACTGTCCAGTTATGGTGGATGACTCTATAAAGGATTGGGGGCCCAAACCGTTTAGATTTATGAATGTTTGGCTCTCTCACCCAAAGTGTCTGCAAATTATCAAAGAAGCTTGGGAATCAAATATAGGCGAAGGTTTTGCAGGATACAAAATCATGTGCAAATTAAGAGAAGTTAAAACAAGGTTAAAAGATTGGAACAAGAATGAGTTTGGTAACCTGAATACCAAATTGGAAGTCCTGAAAAGTAAATTGCATCAGTTTGACTTGCTGTCTGAGGAAAGAACTGTAACTGTGGAGGAGAAAAATGAGAAGCAAAAATGCAGGAATGAATTTTGGGCGATGGAAAGGCTTGGGGAATGCTTATGGAGGCAGAAGTCAAGAGCAAAATGGATCAAATTGGGAGATAGAAATACAAGATATTTTCAGATTATCACAAACAACAGGTACAGAAAAAATTTCATTGGATCTGTGGAGGTGGATGGCAATCAGATTGATGATCCAGCTATGATTAAAGAGGCAGCTGTGGTCTACTTCAAAGGAATCTATACGAAACACAATGGGGGGAAATCGCTTCTTGGTGGACCCTTTTCAAAAAGAATTCAAGAAGATATCAGCAGAAACTTGGAATCTCCTTTCACTACGGAAGAGGTGGTTGCTGTGGTGAAGGAATGCTGCTCATTCAAAGCTCCAGGCCCGGACGGTTTCAACATGGCTTTCGTGAAAAAGGCCTGGAAAATTATTAAGGAAGATGTGATGTCTTTCTTTCACCAATTTCATGAAAATTATAACTTTGCTAGAGGTATTAACTACACTTTTATCACTCTTATTCCAAAATCTGAGAATGCCCCCTCTTTCAAAGAATTTAGACCTATTAGCATGGTTGGGTGGTTGTATAAATTACTGTCCAAAGTTTTAGCAAACAGATTCAAGAAGGCAACATCAATTTTTGTGGGGGAAACTCAGGCTGCATTCATTGGGGGTAGGCACATTCTTGATGGGGTGTTAATTGCTAATGAAATCATTGATGGATGGAAGAAGAATAATGAACGAGGGCTGATCCTTAAGTTGGACTTTGAGAAAGCTTATGATAGTGTGAACTGGAATTTTTTGTTTAATATGCTGGGTAACATGGGATGTGGTCAGAGATGGATCAATTGGATTAGGGAGTGCATTACCAGCCCTTCACTCTCTGTTTTGATTAATGGATCTGCTTCTAGTCAATTCCAGATGGAGCGGGGACTCAGACAGGGTGACCCTATTTCTCCTCTTCTATTTAACATCGATGCGGAAGGGCTTAACATTTTGTTGGAAAGAGCTAAGGAGGAAGGGATGATATCTGGTGTGAATCTTGGGGTACATGGGCCTGAAATCACACACTTACAATTTGCTGATGATACGATTCTTTTTTGTAAGTGTGATTTGGCCCAATTGACGACTATTAGAGGTATACTATGGACCTTTGAACTCATCTTTGGGCTAAAAATCAATTTTTCAAAAAGTCAACTCTGTGGGATTGGTGTTCCTGAGGATGAAATGCAGGAGTATGCAAATGTCTTGGAATGCAAAATTGTTGAGCTGCCAATCAAATATCTGGGACTTCCTCTGGGCGCAAACCCCAAAAGGATTGCCACATGGAAACCAGTAATTGAAAAGTTCGAGAGGAAACTGGCCTTATGGAGAAGAAAGTATATCTCTATTGGGGGTAGAATCAACCTAATCAAGTCTACTCTTGGTCACCTACCACAATTCTACATGTCTATTTTTAAAATGCCCATCTCGGTGGTTAGTAAACTAGAGAAAATTCAGCGACAATTCTTATGGGGGGACTCCGATGAGAAGAGGAAATTGCATTTGGTGGGATGGGACAGAGTTACTAAAAGCAAGAGAAGGGGAGGTTTGGGGGTTAAAAGGCTGCAAATTCAGAACGCAGCATTACTATGTAAGTGGTGGTGGAGATTTGGGGTGGATAAAGAAGCTCTATGGGTCAAAGCTATCAATGGAAAGTATGGTCTGGATGCATCTAAATGGCTTCCTTCACAGGTGGAGAATCCTTCATCTAGAGGTACGGTGTCTAGAATTTGGGGAGATATATGCAGTATAGGTTCCAATGGGGCGGATTTGGACAGTATCATCAAATATGGCTTTCGGATTAAGGTTGGAAATGGGTGGGATACTTCTTTTTGGAATGACACTTGGTTGGATCATGAAGCTCTATGCAAAGTCTTCCCAAGATTATACTCCATATCATCACAGCAATCTGCAAAGGTGGGAGAGTTATATAATGATGCAACTCTGGTTTGGCAACTCTGGTTTGGCAACTCAGCTTCAGGAGGAATCTGTTTCTCTATGAGAATAATCAATTGGAGTTACTTCTTCAGAAGCTTAATGAGGTTACTTTTTACAGTAATAGAATGGATAATCTTCTGTGGAATTGGGAGGTCTCAAATGGTATTTTCTCTGTTAAATCCTGTTATGAAAGATGGGAGGAAGAGTATAATTCAGAAAATCACATAGGCCCTGAATGTAAATTGATTTGGAGGAACATTTGCCCTTTCAAAGTTGAAGTTTTTACTTGGCAAGCCATTCAAAATAAGATTGCAACTAAAAGTGAATTGGTGAGAAGAAACATTTTGAATCCTGAGACTGGAGGGGGGGTTTGGTGCCCTTTTTGTAATGAAGAAATCGAAAACCCACCACACTTGCTGCTGTTTTGTAGAGTTTCATGGACGGTTTGGTCGAAAATCGTTAGGTGGTGGGGATTGGTTTGGGTATGTCCATCTTCTCTGTATGATCTTATGTGCTGGTGGTTTGCAAATAACTTTAAAAGCGTTGAAAAGGGGTGTTGGGAGATAAGTTTTTTTGCTGTTCTATGGTCTTTGTGGCTAGAAAGGAACCAGATTCTTTTCAATGGAAAAGAGGTTGACGTTGAGGAAATTGTGGAATGCATAAGAACCAAAATTGCAATGTGGACAAAGGTGTGTTTTAACATTCAAGACTACTCGGTGGAGGACATTAAAAGATGTTTGCAAGGTATTAGAAAGTTGAAGCTGGCCAAATCTCCTCTGTATTAGACCAAGGCTGAACAAGATTGATGGAAGGTGGCTGATGAAAATCTGTTTATGGAATGCGGATCTTGGGTGTGTATGTTGGATTTCTTTTTCATGCTGCTTCTGTTTTTCTGGGTCATGTAGACCATTTCGCTTGCTGGCTTTCCTAGTTCGGGTTGATACCTTATCATCCCTTATTAGCTTATGGCTTTTCATTTCGTTGTTTCCTTGTTTTTGGCTATTCAGCCTCGTTCTTATATTTATATATAGTTCTTTTGCCGATCAAAAAAAAAAAAAACTATCCCTCCAAATGAAGAACCTTTTTCATTTCCAACTTTGAAATCCTATATTAGCAACATTATAATCTATTAATGACAAAATTATCACAATTTGAAAGAGAATCACAATGCCTTTAAATTGAGACCAGTAAACAATATATTTAACAAATGTCTTAAAATATCACAATTTTACACTTTAGAGGGAAAGCGGAAGCTTGAAGAGAAATTAAAGAAACGAAGAATTATGATTGGAGTTCATGTGAAGAGTTGTATTCTTCAAAATCTCTTTATGAGTTACATATTTTATTTTGGTCTTCAAAATGATAAATTTTGAAAATTTGGGCTGGAGAGTGAAGTGGAATGTCCAAATGGTATTCTTTCAACAATATCTAAAAATATTTATGAATCTAAAAGGTTACTTATACACACATAATATAGTACTAAAATAAATAACCAAAGGCAACACGTACGGTAAAACCCAATTCACAATCTATTTTGATTAACATACTTCCAAACACTACTATGTTACAAAATCTATTATGCACATATCTCCTAGACAATCTACAGATTCATACAATCTATTCTAATCACCATAATCCAAAAATCTACAATTGACAATCCAAAATGCAAAATAGAATAGTAAAACAAGGGAAAAACTATGGGTTTAATCCGGTATATTTTTTCTTAACTTCTCTCACACCCCTAGGAGCATACTTTTACTCAAGTTTCAATTGAAACTCTAGAATGAATGCTCTGAAGTACTCCAATTGACAAAACTCAAATCTAAAAACAATCTTAATAATAAAAAAAACAATATTAATAACAAAGTTGTTAATTTGAGAAACACAAATAAAACCTTCTAAAATTTGGGTAAAAACTTAAGTCTCGCTCAATTTAAGTATAACACAATTCTCGGTATAGATTTGAGTCAATGGTTGGATTGAGAATAGAGGAGTTTTTATGCAAATTTTGAGTTTCAGTATTAAAAAAATAAAAAATAAAAAAAGTAAAGACCGGAGATGCTCTCTACAAAGCTTTAAAGATGTATTCGAAAGTTAACTAACAAGTAGAAAGAAATTAAAGAAAATTACAGTAAAATCATTCGTCTCTTATATTTTGGTTCCTAGTGCAAAGAGAAAAAGGAAGAAAAACAACTGTAGCGAAGTCAAGAGAAGGGAGAAAGAGACCAGCCTTCTGCATAAATTATCAAAAATGATACAAATACGCCCCTTCAGTAATCATCTACCACACTCTCACTTACATGTGTGTGGTCTACATATGTGGTCTCCCACACCCACATATGAGTAAGAGTATGGCTGAAAGTGTATTTTTGTATCATTATTCATAAATTTTTGTAAATTTTTTTCAATCGTACGTTTTACTTCGAAGTTTGAACCAAGCGAAGAAAAACATTTTCTCTATTTCTTCGTCTATTTTTCTTCCTCCTTTTCTCATGTTCCAAACAGTAGTTCCGGTCACCTTTAAAATACCAAAATACTAAAAAGCAAAAATGCGCGAGGGCTGGAAAATGTCCTCATCTATTCTAAACGGCTCGTTCCCGTCATAATAAAAACAGGCATTGTTAATTTCGCAAAGAAATCAAACCAAACCAAAATGCTATCCAAGCCATAAATATGCAGAGTCCCTACATTATATCAACATCTAAAATTCAAAGCACAATCTCCGATAGAGAGGAACCTGTACTGATTCGGAATGTTTCTGATCATCAGTGTCGTTTTCTGAGAGATTGGAAGTTGTATGCCACGTCTCTCTGGCATAGCTGGTGGAGAGGAAGGGTTGTTGACACAGTCTCCGACAACAAACAACTCATCAGACTTCCTCCTGTTCATACTCTTAGTCTTAGCAACCCACTCATAAATCTTCCCTCTAGGCTCTCTCCGAAACCTAGGACCATCTTTCACACCACTAATTTTCTTTGCTTTTCCACCGCCGTCCGCGGCCGCTTCGGTGGCGCCGGTGCTAACTGGGTACGTTGTCACCGCATGATCATCGGCCTTAGGTTGTTGCTGTGCATTGTAGGGGTAAGTAATTTGGGATTCTTGATTACTTGGAAATGCTCCGTGAAAATAGGGCGCTAAGGGCTTATAAATACTGCTACTATTGCAGTAGTAGTAGATCGGCTGAAGAAGTGCAGCAACCCAGAATCCAGGCGGAAGAGGCTGTTTCCTAGTTTGGTGGGGAAGGAGAACAGGATGAAATGGCTTGGCCTTTGGGTTTAGTGTTTGAAAGCTTGGGGAGATCATTTTTTGTACGTATTTTGAGCAGACAAGAAGTGCAGCAACGACCAAGTGCAAATTGCTCTCCAGAGAAAATGCACTCGGCCATACCACCGGGCAGTTCCTTTTTGTATTTTCCAATTCCCATTTTTTAGAGTAGTTTTACTTTTTAATGGCTCCCAACTCAAAAAGTCACTAAGAGCATCTCCAACCAAGCTCTATTCCTCCTAAATAGAGGTCAATTTCACACAATTGCACTCCAATTAATTTCTATAATGGGTCTCTATTTTAGAAATTGAGTCTCTATATTTTGAGGTCTATCTCTATTTTAGAGGCTCATCTCTATTTGTAGTATTCACCTTTTTGCATTTCTAAAATTTCCATTTTTGCTCAAGATCCAGAGGAGAAGAAAGGGTTTCAGTTTGATCATGTATGGCCTATTCTAAAAGATGCAGAGAAATGGCTTGATCCTTTACGCAAAGAAACTACGAAACGACATCATTCTGATGGATATCAAGCAGGATCTCCTATAGCTACACCTCTAGGAACACAATCATCTGCTGATTTGAATGTAGGTGAAGACTTTCAACTAGAGGTTAACAATAATGCAGGTGAATGGAGGGAGTTTTTGGAGGAAAACTTGAGAGGGATTGGAGGTCTAATTGTGGAGGGAGTTTTTTAGAGGGAAATTTTAGAGATAAAAATAGAGGTTTGTGATTGGAGTGGATGGGAATAGTGAAAGTCTATAAATGATTTATTTGGATTAAACAAATATGAAAATAGAGATTTGAGCCTCTATTTTGGTTCCTTGCATTGGAGATGCCCTAACAAATTTTGATATAAAAGGCCAAAAGTCACAAGTGAGACTAGCTTTTTAATTTCTCGTTTTTTACTTTTCTCACATTGGTTAAATAAGAAATCATCCATCAAACACAACTCATGTTTTAAAACACATTCGAGCATATCTCCTAAACATTTTACAAATTTATTAAATATTCTGATAAAAAATATAAAATATAAAAAACAAAAAATAAAAAATCCAAACACCCCTTCAATCCTCCGGTATGTTCTTGTTTTGGACAACTTGAGGTATGGAGGGTTTAATAACCGTTTTACTCAATGATTAGAACTGTTTAATTTGTTTTACTCGCAATAATCAGAATTGTTTATATTTTAATAATTAATTCGTTCAAACAAAAAATAGGTTAATTAAATACTCCTACAAAATACGTTCACAACATTTGTTGGTGATATTGTTTGGATCATTATTTTAGACTCGAAACTAAACGAACCACAACCCTCCAAAATGAACAATGTTATGAATACCTTAAAAATACACCACAAATGCACACCGAGTGATATATTGAATGGAGAGCAACTTATATTTTTTTGGTGGGCTTCACGCAGGGCTTTTCTCCATCACACAACCCACTTGGGGTGCATTTGGGGTACATTTTTGAGATACCCATACAATTTTGGCTCCAAAATTGGACCATACTTGAGAATTAAATACTGGACAAGAACTTTGGTTCTACTCCTTCTCCCTACGTCTTTTATTCTTCGAAATTCGTGGCATCTATAAATTATCAATATTTTAAAATCAATAGGAGTGACATTTATGGATATCAAATTTTATTGAAATTGCATTAAAAAATTTATAAATTAAAAAAAAAATTTGTTTAGAAGTCCATAATTTAAAAAATGAATAAAAAAAATTGGGATGGAGAAAGAATTTGTGAAAAAACATAAAAATTTGTGATATCACTAACGAAAAAAAGAATTCAATTAATGCAGACAAAATGTAAATTGTTTTGCCTAAAGTGTTTGCAAATTTTGTTCCAATTATTTTTATTTTCCTAATTTCTATTGTCAAGACGAGTTTGAAAGAAGTACTTTTTCAAAAATTAGAAAGCTAAAAATAACAATAATTAATTAATTAATTAAACAAAAATAAATTACGTTATTCCGAATTAACCTCTTTAAACAGGAGAAAGATTTTTTAAAAGGCAAGATGGGTGAAAGGGTTTTGAAAATCAACAGTTCCACGCAAATAATGATCTGTGCACTAGCGCTATGTGGGACTCATTTTCATATAAATAATTTGAGCCATTCATTAATTTTTAAAAAAATTCTTAAACACCATTTACATAAACTCATCAGAATCGGATAACTGTAGGGTGTGTTTGGAACTTAAGGAAAGTGAGAGAAAAGAAATGAAAGTTGAAAATTTTCTCTCCTCTTGTTTGGTTTGAAGAGAAATAAGAGAGAAACTAAAAAATCTAAATATTGTGAATAGTAAAATTTTCCTTCTATTTTTCTCACTTTCCTCTTATTTTATTCTCTCTCACTTTCCCTTCTTTTCCACAAGTTCCAAACGCACCCTAAATGTTTGGTCAAATTGTCCAAATTTTCCTTCAAAATTCCTCGAGAGTTTAAGATCACAATTCTGAACGGATTTTTTTCACCGACAAATCTAAATGAAATATTGAAAGGTTGTAAATTAAGCATTTACAGGTTCAATTGAGCAGAGGTTTTATATCAACACTTGAAAATTTATTCCAATTTACTACTCACTCTTCCCAAATTTCTTATCCATTTGCACTATTTACAGTATCTCAAAAATTTGTTTAAATTTTTCAATTTATAATGTTATATATATTCAATATAGATCTTGTTTGATAGTTTTCAATGAATTTTATTAAAACAAAGTTTTGAAATTTGTAAAAAATATTAAAAGATATAAGCAATTGAAAAATGGCGTCCATGCTTGTAAATGGACAACAAATTCAAGACAAATGGAGCATTATTAACAACCGAAATCATTTCTATGGGCGTAGACCTATTGTTTAAAAGGAAAAATTCACACGTACACTATACGTGTGCACACCACATGCACATTAGTTCATCCGAATCGTTTATCAATTTGGTCATACAGCATTTATGACCAGTTTCAAATCCAGAACATCCAAAAATGTAAGGACGGTCCAGATGAGTATGTGGTGTATACGAATATGGTACTCCCTCCGTCCCAATTTCTTGGCCCCTTTCGGAGAAGTAGGTTTTTAAGGGATGTGAAAACTTTATATTAACTTTTCTATTTTGCCCCTAAATCCTGTCAATATTACTGTGACCAAATTTGTGAGGCTAATTTATTATATGAAAGTCAAAACATATTCAATATGGATCTTGTAGGTATCAATTAGTTTTATTATACCAAATTTTTAAAATCATAAAAACTGTTAAAAAATAAAAGATAATAGACTAGCCAATTAAGATGAAAAAAGTACTTTTAAGGGTAAAATTGGAAAGTGACCCAATTTTTATGGATATTTTTAAAAATAGGACAAATATTTTGGAACACCTCAAAATGAAAAAAAAAACCCAAAAAATTGAAACGGAGGGAGTATGATACAATCTTTTTCGCATGCACGGACGTCATGTAATCATTGCTATCTGTGTTTCAAAAGATCTGATGGTAATGGGTATGATGTAGACCTGCTGTCTGCTGAATTGAGTAAAAAGATCTTCGAGCTGATTCTCCGAGTTCATATCAATCTTCTTGTTAGGGACCCCACTCATCAATTTGCGTAAAGAGAACATGAGAGAGAGGGAGGGGGTGCTGACACTGTCACCATGTTTCCCAAATCTGCTGCATCTGAGAACGGTAGGTAAGTGTACTGTCACATAGCATTTCAAAGATTGTTTTGGTTAAATAAATCAATTTTGGTTTACTTTTTTGTCTTTTATTCAAAAAAATGTGATGAGCCCAAAATATAGATATGTAGCAACCTTTATATCATTATATTATTAGCCATTTATTGGGCTTAATTGATTGTAATGGTTATTTTTCTATTTATTCACTTTAAATTATTAATTTGTAGGAAAATATTCTAACAACGTATATTTCGGCCGTTGGATTCACAAAGCGCAGGTTGTGTTTGGATAAAAAAAAAAAAAAATTTGAGAAGAATTTTTGAAATAGTGTTTAGTTGAGTTTTTTTTAAAAATGAGAATAATGATATAATGATTAGAGAGAGAAAGAGAAATAAAATAATGAGGTAATGAGTAGAGAGAGATTTTTTTTAAAAAGATGGAATCTTTTTTAAAATAATTTTTGAAAATAGGAGAAAAAAGGAAGAGAACAAGGCCAATTTTACATTTGATCTCAAAATAGAACCAGTGTTAGGGTGAATTTTTGAATGAATTTTATGTAGAAGGAAAGCAAAATTGTACAGCGCCTATTTTCGAAGATTATGAACTTTGATTACGAGTTTGCATGAAGGAGACAAAGGGGGTGTTCCACACTTCCACTAACTTAGTTTTGTTTTAAAACTGTCTTGATTTTTGTGTGCATGTGATGTATTGTGAGATGATGACCTATCTCAATTTTTGGGATTAGTGGAACACTCCCAAAATTACCTTGTTAGCTGATTTGTTTATTTGGGAAGTAGATACTGACAAAGATTTAAAGAATTCCAATTCTTATATTGCCAACCAAGAGAGATTTTTAGGAAATAAACGCTATGTTTGGATGGATTTTTAAAAGAAATTTTTTAGAATAATTTTTGAGATAGTGTTTGGTTTGATTTTTTAAAATGATAATAATAAAATAATGATTAGAGACAGATAGAGAAAAAATGAAATAATAAGATAATGAGCTGGAGAGATTATTTTTGAAAAGAATTTTTGAAAATGGAGAAAAAAGGAAAGAGAACAAGGAGAGTCCTTTTTCCTTTCCGAATGTAAATAACGACAGATCAAAAAAAAAAAAAATGTAAATAACGACAGATTATATATATGGGTAGAAGGGTTCTTGTTGAGGGACTTCGGCTTGGCCGCTCACGCAAATTTACAACCGGACAAGGTCATGGCTTGGAAAGAAATAAGAGCAAAAGAGATGATTTGTAAGCTTTTTGTCATTATGGATTTTAGTCCAATGTTTAATGCATTTTTATCTATGAGCGGCTAGATTTATAGACTATTATTGAGGATGAAACCTCATATTTTTGTAGTAATTATTTACATACTCTTTATTTATTTTTCAAATGTATGATTTAATTGAATAATCGATCCAATCTCATATTAATTACTCCTGATTTAGTAATTTTGAATATGGATTCAATCATATATTTTCTATGATTTGAGATTGCTAGCTAATTATCAAGTACTGGATATCTTTTGTGATTTATTTTTAAACGGATACATATGATTTTTCGGTCTTGAACATTACATCGAGGAGGAGCGTATATAAGTTGTTTTTTTAAAAGTCTTAATGATTACATATTCCATGGTAATAAAGCTTAGCCACCAAATTACTATGAAGAAGAGTAGGAGAATAAATAAGAGTAGGAGAATAAATAAGAGGTTGTGAGTAGTTGCTATGAATACATGAGTGTGGATTCTGATATCTTAGTCACTTTCCCTTTATTAGTTTCATTCAATTTCAATTTTATTTACTGCTGGTTTAATTTTTTGTTTTAAAATCAACCACAACTTTTGAAACTAGGTTAGGGTTTAATCAACTTAAATTTATTTAGTTTTCTTACGAAAAAAGCACAAGTCCCTGTAGCTTCGACCTCGCACTTGCATTACTATACTTCAATCCAATTCATGCGTTTGCGAGTACTTTAAAATTTCACAACAAAATGTACATATGTCAGTTTTGCATTGTTTTTTTTAGGGTTGTCTAGCGGATCATCCGATCCGCCAATCCGACCAATCAGAATCATTCGTTAATCCATCCGTGAATGTTCGGTTCGATTCCGGATCGAGAATTTCTTATCTGACGGATCCGGATCGGATCGCTCGATCTGCTCAATAATCCTTCTTTAATATGTCAAATTCACCTGATCCGACTCGATCCGATCCGATCTGTACCAATCCGTGAATGTTCGGTTCAGTTCCGGATCTTAAAAATCATAATCCGCTTTGAGCGGATCGGATTCGATCCAGTGGACACCCCTAGTTTTTTGTGATTTATTGGTTTGTCTCAATCTAAAAACTATAAAATTACTATCAAAATTTCAAAAAAGTTCGCTAAAGACAAATAATTCAAAATTTTCTGGTTTATTTGATTATTTTTTCTCTTTTTTCGCAAAAATTAAAGTTCGGTTAATAATTTTATACTTTTAAGATAGATTCCTCACATCAAAACAAGCCAATATACACAAAAGAAAATCACCGCGAAATCAACAAGAGAAAACATTCTTTACATTGCCAGTGTAAAACCCCCTTTTCCACCTCCGCCATATGTCAGTCCCACCGTGAGTTTATTGTTTTAGTCTAAACCATTTATCTTGTAGGGCCCATAAAGTATTGCATTCATGCAAAAAATCATTTTGATCGGACATCAATAGATATATGAAATTTTTAATTTCGTTTGGCGAAATGGATGGTTAAGGACAACTTAACTTTAAAATATACGACCACCCATTTTACAAAACAAAATTTAAATTTTGATATGCATGTCAATGTCCGATCAAGATGGTTTTTTATAGGGGATGAAGTACTTTGCGGGCCCTACAAGATAAACGATTCAGATCAATAATTAATTAACGATGAGGCCCACAAAAGTGGTGATGGAAAAAGGGGGTTTTACAGCGGCGGTGTAAAGAATGTTCTCTCAATTAACAAATGCAAAGAAAAAAAAAACAAATAAGGGCAAAAAATAAAGCAATTGGTTTATTTAACCAAAGCAACCGAGTGGTTTATCTTTTTTTCCTTATTAAAAAAAATTGGCATTTGTTAGTCTTAGGAAAAAATGAGGGAATGGTAGGGAGGAGAGAGGAAGAATTGCAAAAGCGAGGAAATGATAGAGAGGAGGACGAAAGAATGAAGGAGGAGACGGTTGGCAAGAGTCGCCGGTGAGGAGGACACCACTGGGGGGCTAGGGTTTCAAAAGGTGCCACATCGTGAAAATAACTTGTGCTTGTATTTGGCATTCTTTTTTTCATGTCATCACAGCAATATGATCGCCCACCTTATAACGCCCCCAAAATTTAGGTTTGTTAATAAAGAATATATAAATAATAAATAGAGTTTACAACAGTATCCCAAAATAAAATTACATAGATCTCCCTACTAATACATTCATACTAGTAGAATAACTAGGGTTTCTCTACTCCATTGCACAGTCGGCCATCCCAGCGGTAACCTGCTCTGCTCTATCGGCCTTCAAGCCATAGTACTCCTCGTGTTCATCTCTGTAGTCTGGCATAATACATCAAAGTCTCAAAGCAATATCGTGGTATTATGCCAGGGTTACACAAATGCAACACTGTGAGCAATAACGCCCAGTAGACAGTTCTACCCAAACCTTAACTAGCATTTCTACAACTATTATAAATGTAACTAGAAAAGTAAAACATGAGTTTTTAAAAAACAGTGTATCTCATGAATGCAGATGAGTTAATGTCAATGCAAATCAGAGTATA
Organism: Vaccinium macrocarpon; assembly: GCA_022606695.1. Lineage (NCBI taxonomy): Eukaryota > Viridiplantae > Streptophyta > Magnoliopsida > Ericales > Ericaceae > Vaccinium > Vaccinium macrocarpon. The sequence goes on along the minus strand of CM040180.1, from coordinate 21,464,789 downwards.
TCATGCACAGGTAAACATTGTCTCATTATCTTTTGAGTGTTAGCATTCTGCTTCAAATTTCATCTATGTCAACATCTCCCATCACTCGAAAGTGATTGGGCCATTTTTTTCTCCTTTCAACTAACAGTCACCAATCTTTCTGCTCAAGGTCCCGGCTGCTTGTATCCAGGTGCACACTAACAAGATACAAGGTCCGTTCACCCCGCACACACGCGTTCATAGTCCTGGCTGCCTTGTCTTATTGATCCTCACAATACATTTCAAGGTCCGTTCACTATGTGTTGTGCATGTTTAACCCTAACCACCAAATTCACTCCACAAAAATGGGACGGTGCTCTCGCTGCACTACCGTATTCGTTAGCCTTAACCACACTATGGCGCACACTAACATGATGGGCGACGTTAAGGCTGCACTACCGTATTCCTTAGCCCTAACCACATTATGGCGCACACTAACATGATGGGCGACGTTAAGGTTGCACTACCGTTTTCAATTCCATTTATCAATCCATTTTAATTCTCATTTCTTTTCTCATTAACAACTATTCAATCATTATTTTGAAAATAGTGTCATGTTAATATCGTATCGTGTCAATGTATCTTTTCTCGAAAAACGTATCACATAGAAATAATAGCTCTTCTATGAGCTATCTCTTTTCAAAACTAGTCTAGGATTAACTAAAAAATAGTACTGATTGTTTACAAGTCATTCATAAAACCTATTTTCTTTGGTGACTTTCTCTAGACAAATGAGATAATCAAGAAGAGTCCAGACCGGATGGTCAAAAGAGTCTAGTTACAATCACCATTCATTTATTAGACAGCGCGAAGCTTATCCTTTTGACAGACCCGCAATGGTGTTAGCCTTGGGTTATCTCGTAGTTCAAATACGGTCAAAACATTTTGAAGTTGTTATAAGAAAATGTTAGTCGATCTCATTTTCAAAAAATCAATCGGGCATTATAACGGTGTAATTTTGAAAAGTTAATTTTTGCTTGGGCATTATAAATTCGTATTTTCACCAGTCTATCTCAATTCGGGCATTATAACGACTACATATGATTATTAAAAAGTCACTTTAAGGACTTCTAACTTTCTACCATAAGCTTTCTATAACATGAGCTATCTTTCGGGAAAAAATGCATTTTGAACAACGCTAAGGAAAAATTTCGAAGTAATGCGAGCATTATAACAGTATAAAAATTGACTAATCAAAAGTAGGAATGGCAATGGCTGCTTAATGTTTAGGTAGGAATGCTACCTTGATTTCGGGTGGTTAATCGAAAGCCGACAAGCTAGGTTGGACTCCGGGTTTGAACTACATTCAACTAAGCTACTAACTTTTCTACTTGTTTTGGATTGGAGGCTGGTTCTAGGTGGAGTAGAGTGGTGGTTGTTGGTGGTGGAAGAAGAAGGTTGAGTTTTTTTTAGAAAGAACTCGAGAATAAGGACTTAAAGATACTACTAGAACTACAAAGGTGAGAGGAGTTTTTTGGGTGAAGAACAATGAAGGATGGCATTGCTATTTATAGGCAAATGGTTGAGCTCCTCACCTCCCTCCCTAACTTGGCCGGCCCCCCTCTCTGTCCCATGTGCGTGAATTCCTAGGAAATTTCCTAGTTTTAATGCCAAGATTCACTCCATGATTTTGTGGGATTTTGCTAGAATAAAATCCTACCTTTAGCACAAAGAAATCCTAGGTTTTAAATAAGGAAATCTAGGGTTTTAATGGTAGGCAATTTCCTTGGCTCTAAGTAGTGTATAATTTTGCTTGACCACCTTTGTTTTGGGGAGTTTTTAGGTACTAGAAGAGAGTTAGGAGTCACATGGCTATTAAGGGTTATAAAATCTTAGGCAATATAGGCAATTAATAGAGGATAAGAATACATTCCTCTAATGAATGAGAGAATATGTAAAGACCCGTAAAATAGTGTTGTTTATCGTAAATTAATATTAGAAAAGATTTAAAGTGATTAAATGAGGAGTAATTATGTGTTATTTGTGATTGGAGTTTATTTGATTTACACATGTGAATTGTGGGCTTGTTGTGTAATTATTGGAGAGTGTATAAGGGAGTGGGTGTAGGGGATTAAGACCAAAATCTGCCCCTTTCTTCCTCTTGGACAGCCAAACTCCCTCTCTCTCTCTACTCCTCCATTGTTCTCTCACCCAAAGCTTCAAACCACTTCATCCCAACTAAAAACCTTCATAACCCTTCATCAAAATTAGTCCCTCTTCGCGTTTCCAAGCTCGGTTTGTGCTCATTTTGCCCCGGGAGGCATACATTTGCTTGAAGCTCAAATAGGAGAAGCTAGGGTTTTGGAATCTCATTTTTGGAGCTAAATCACTCTTGAGGTAGGGGATTTCTATCTTCTCTAAGTGTTTTGAGGTGTTTAATGTGAGTGGTGTAACCAAATTTGATCATTTTCTTCATTTCTTGCAAAAAAACCCATTTTTCATGTTTCTTGTTTTGGTTGGGTTTGATTCACGTTTTTGATGTTGTGCTAAGTTAAATGTGTTGTTGTTTCATTTCCTTGGATGCCTTTGAGTCTAATTTTTTCCTTGGAAGTGATTGGGTTGAGCCCCATTGTGATCTAATTGAGAAAAACCAGTTTGAAATCTGCTCGTAACGCTCTGGTATCGATACAAATTTCATGGGTATCAATACCCAGCGTTCTGTTCAGTGTTTGGTGATCTGTATTGATACCCCTTTCATGGGTATCAATACCCAGTGTTCTGTCTAGTTTTTGGTGATCTGTATTGATACCCATGAAATTGATACCCCTTTCATGGGTATCAATACCCAGCCTTCTGTCTAGTTTTTGGTGATCTGGTATTGATACAACTTTCATGGGTATTGATACCCAACTGTCTGTAAGGCAGATTTTTGACCCAACTTCGCGGGCACGCCCCGGCTTCATCCGAACTCCGATTGAGGTGATTCTTGAACCGTTGGAAAGCTCTATGAGTCTACTTTCAAACCCAATTGGTTTCATATTCATAGCCTTTGTATTTTGAGAGAAATGTGCTTTTTCCTATCAAGGTGTTAGGTTTTTTTTTTAAGGTTCATAACTCCATTCTTATGTTCCTATGCTCCGGGCCTTTATTGGTCTTTTCTAAGCTTCTCAACTTGACTTTTAAGCTTTGGTAATCTATCATGGTATGAATGATATTTTGTCACGATTTCACACGTTCTTGGACACATATTAACTTTGCCATAACCGACACACTACGAGCTTTCGAACTAAATGAATCACATGGAATGAACGTGAGGTGTAAATGAAAGAATGAAGATGTGACACGAGGTCCTACGGAAGGATATGCCCGGAATGACACGGGGCCCTCACAAGGGGTATGCCCGAAATGATACGGGGCCCTATGTAAGGGTATGCCCGGAATGACACGGGGCCTATATGACATGCCTGGAATCTTAGTAAATGATGAAATTAAATGAAGCAAGGAGTGTGTGAGTGAGTTGGACACTTACGGAATATCGGGTACGTATCAGACACAACGGCACACCGGTTAATCCTGGTCGAGCATATGGAATTCAAATTATTTATATCTAAAATTGGGGCTTCCGTGAGTATATTGTGAAATCTCCTTTTTGTTGCATGCACTCCATTAGCATTTCATCATATCTAGATTTGATAGTCGTTTCCTACTGGGCTAGTGAGCTCACCCTAAAAATTTTCAGGTAATCAACCCGGAGGAGCATGATGTGGTGCATGCATGACATGTTTTGGAAGCGATAATGGAGTTACCTTATCATCTTTGAGTTCACTATTTTTGTTAAGATGATTTTGTAACTAAATCTCGGTTTATCTTTTGACAAGGAAATTTGTAATAACTCTTGTATTTACTCATTTCATTTGGGGTATGGGTACCCGTAGCTTGTTGTAGTATTTGACTTTGACCCGGTAAAATTATTTTTGACTTTGACTTGACCGTGTGAAGTGTGGACTTCCACGTGAAATTTATGATTATTATGTTTCACAAATGTGGGGGCGTGACAGAATATATTCTCTCAATTATAGGGGAGAAAAACCATACTAATGGAGTTTTAGGTGATAGTTATACACACAAATGTTCACAAAATGTGACAAGCCTAATAAGTTACTAAATATAGGAAATCTAGGGAAAATATTAGGAAATCCCTAGGTTTACTTTAAGGGATTCCTTTGAAGATATAGTGCACTACATATACATGTATATTGTACCCATACTTGGTGACTAAGTAATTAAGAAGTTTCCTCCCTAATTCCTACAGACACATGGTTTTTTTCCCTAGGAAAATCTAGGAATTAATGAAAGAAAGTCTAGTAAAAATCTAGTAGTATAAATATACTAGTACACACACATATACTAATGCAAAAAATAATTATTTACTCAAAATAGTTATTACCAAAAATAACTTTAAGTAATTTATTAAAGAAAATAATTAAAGAAAAGGAAAATCAATTAGATAAACAAAAAATTTATTTACCAAAAATCAGGGTCGTTACAGTACTTCAGTGCATAATTTTTTGTTTTTGGCACCAAATCAAACTAATGATCTTTAATTTGATCAAAAAAATATTAATTTTTTTGTACTTTAGAATTTTACATTGTTTGCTTGTTGAGTTAATTTTAATATTTAATATCCTTAATTTATACTATAAAAGAATATTGAAATGAATTACTTAATATAATTTATACCAAAATAATTAATTTTGGTATTTATATAATTATATAAATATATAATCTAGTGTATACATTTACCAACGGCAAGAAAGTCTTTTGATATGTTTTTACATCATCCACCCTCCTTATTCCTTTTTTTTTTATCCCTCATCCAAACTATAGATTTTTTAATCTCTTATTTAATCTCCCAACTATTTTATCTTTATTTACTATTTGATCCATTCAAAACCAATACGCCATCCAAACGGGCTCTAAAACTAAATTAGGGGTCATTATACCTCTGGGTTGCTTTTGCTGTACCCACACATAAAAATCAAACTCAAAGATGACTTTAAGAGTGTGGCCGGATTGGGTGTTGATTTTGGAGGACTAACGGTAACACATTTGATGATGTTTATGTGGATGATGTTATACAGGAATGAGAAGGGACGAGTATGAGCGACGATCGTGATGGTAAATGGTGGTTGATAGACATTAATGGTGAATGGTTATGTCTTGTGGTCAATGAGTGTATTGAGTGAAGGGGAAACGAGAGAGAGAGAGAGAGAGAGAGAGAGAGGAAATGATGGATTTTTTTTTATTTTTTTCTTCGACAAATTGGGTTTATTTGCAGCAAGAGGTTTGTTTGTTGTTCTGTTTGGGGAAAAATAGAACTTTTTATCATTATCCACTCCTTTATATCCTCATTCTAAAAATATTAAATAAACCAAGTAAATTTTAAACCCCCTTCAAAATAATTTCTTCCAAAATAATTTCTTCCTCCAACCATACCCACCTCTTAACCCCCTTCTTATTATATCCACTTCTCTCATCCAACATATATTCCGCAAAAAAGTAGGTCGTTGAGTTTTACTATTATTTGTAATGATAGTTTATTGCCCTGGACTTTATGTGATTAATTAATAAAATAAATACTCCCTGCATCCCTTTTTAAATATATATTTGGGAAACGTGTACTTTTGTAGCCGTTAAAAATTGTAATTCTGTAGCATGTTTTTACATTTTTTTTGCACCAAATTAAAGTACTCATAGACAACTTTAATTTGGTATAAAAAAATTAAAACTATATAATTAAAGAAATATATTTTTAGAGATTTGAAATTACACATATTCTGATAGAGATCATTTAAAAAGGGATGGAGGTAGTATATCAGATGGACTTAGGCCACGTTTGGCCTAACAAGTTATTTGAGTTATTTTTTATTTGAATTTTTTAGCCTAAGTTAATTTTACATCAATTTTTTTTGTGTATTATTAGTTCGTCATGACGAACCGAATAAAAAAAAAGTAAAAATTGTGATCAAAACTTCCATATTTTTAATAAAGACAAAAAAAAAATTGGCAAGAAGATAATTTTTCTAGTCGTATTTTTAACTTTATCAAAATATGTGAAAATTTTGATCAAGTTTTAAAAATTTTCTTGTCAATACAATTTTTTTTTTTGAACCAAGAAAACATATCAATTGATATGAATTAATAATGCACAAACTCTTAAAACTTAATTTCTGATTTAAGCTCCTTGTTTGGTCGTATTTCCTTTTCATTGCTTTCAGTTGTGTCTTGGGCTAGGGGTTCCTTTTTCTTAGTTGACTCAGAGTGTTTCTTGTTTCTTCTTGTTTTGTTATTGGCTTAGAGTGGTCCCTTGTACTCTTTGTCTTTGTTGTGTGGTCCCTTTAGATCCTTTATGTTTCTTTGTTATGTGGCCCCCTGAGCATTATGTCGGAATCCTCTAATTTAAAGGAGTTTGGGTCAAAGAGCAGTGTTTCTGTCGCATGTAGCAAATTTGTTGAGGAACGTTTGGATTTTCCTTTACCCAGTCCTTTACCTGAGCCTCCTAATAGAGTTCATAGTGGGCCTATTTTAAGACTTCCTAACAGAGTGTGGGAGGCTGGAGAAAGGAGAATGGAGAGGCTATTGGTGGGTCATTTTCTCGACCGTCGTCATTTTCACACTAGAACCATGCAGCTGTTGGTGAACGAGTTATAACATACCAGACAACTTGTCATTGTGGTTGTGAGGCGTTAAAACTCTTTTGTGTTTCGCTTCTTTTCTGAGAGGGATATAGAGTATGCTATGGTAAGAGGACCTTGGCTTATCCGTGGAGGGTTGTTGGTGTTGGATTACTGGCATCTGTACGATGGGTTAGAGCATATTTTATGTTCTTAGGTTCTCAATGTGGGTTAGACTGTACAACCTTCCTTTTGAAGCTTTCACTCGTGATGCTGGAGAAATTTTAGGCCAAGCTCCAGGAGACGATGTTACAGTGGATGTGGATGATGTCTTTCCAAGGTATTTTCGTTTTCTTCGTCTCTGCATTTCCATCTCTCCTGAATCGACTTTGGTTCCTGGCTTCTTCCTAGACATTCCTGGCGGGGAACCACGGTGGATTGAGTGTAGATATGAGAGTATGTATAAATTTTGTAGAGCTTATGGGCGTTTTGGACACACTTTTCCACAATGTTATTTATCAAGGGACGAGGCTAATAGACGCGTGGATGTTATGTTAAGAAGTCTATGTGAGAGGTTTGGTTTGGAGTTGCATACTTAGGTGGATGCACCCATGTATACAAATAGGATTCATGCATTTGCTGGGAACCATGATTGGCGTAACATGCATATGTGGGCTGTCTGGAGGGGTGATTTTGCTAATGCTAAGCCTACGTTTGATGTGGATGCACAATGAGGATATCATCCTGGTCATCATTTTGGTTTGGATGATCAAATGGAGGATGCTACCCAAACAGATTTAGTGGATGAGCAAATTGATGAGATGCCTCCTGTAGTGGATTTTGATCAATTTTTAGCTGATTATGAGGTTGCGTGGGAGTGGGGATTGCAAAACCTTAGGATTGGTTTTTTCCAGCAAGGGGATATTGTGGTTTTCCCGACATCTCCGGATAGCAATAGTCCTTTAAGAGAAAAAGATTTGAGACTTTTGACTGAGGATGGTAATGTGGCTCGGCATGGGGCTGATACTAGCATTGTGCATGGTCATTTCATTGATTTTGGTGTTGGTTCAACTAAGTTAGAGTAGGCGGTGACTCAGTTGAGTTGGGTGTTGGATGAGTCTGTTCCGTCGACCAAAGAAATGGACTGCCGGTGGTCAAAATGGGAGAGTACAATGGGGAGATTTGGAGTTAATGTTGGTAGTTGGCTTAGTAATGAGGGGGCAGAAGGGTTGGTAGGGGGAGTGATTACCAGGATTGAAAGAGGTTTTAATCTTGATTTGACGGTGGCAGATGATACGGGTTTGAAGGCTTGTTTTGGAAAGAGTGTTTTGGATATTAATTTTGTGGATCAAGTGGCTTCTTTGGGCCTAGGTGAAGTGGGGCAACAATATAGGCCCAGATATAATGGGTCACTAGTTATTAGAGAGCCCATTGATATTTCCTTGGAGTGGGCTGAAAGGGGTAATTTAACAGTGAGCTTGATTGACAATAAAGACCCAAAAGGAAATAGGCCTATTAAGGATTTTGGTGATGAATTTGACTCATCAACAAATTCGGGCCCATCAAAACGGAGCAGGAGATTAGGAGATTGGAGATCTAGTTCTATGGGCTTCTCTTATTGGGCTATCGATGATCCATCTGGTGAGGATCTATCATTTCCAAGACCAGTTACAAGTAAGATTATTTGTAGATCCAAGAAGTTAAAACTTTACAAGAAGGTGATTAAAAGAGCATGGGGTCGGGTGAATGGGTGGAGAAGTTCTGGCTTTCGGGTCAGTAAGAGAAGAGTTTGCAGGAAATGGTTTGCCTTTAAGAGAAAACAGTGGTGTGGTGGTTCTGATGGTGGATGCGACGAACCCAGGTTAGGTAAAAAGAAAGGGAGGATACTGCAACGAGAAATTGGGATCTGGAAACGTAGGTCAACGCGAAAGTAATTCAAATCCTCTTCATCAGCTTCATCAGAGGAAAGTAATTCAACGCGAAGGTATGTGGTGGTTCATTATGGAAGCAATGTTAAACAACATAGTGGGAATTGCTTATAACTCGTTAAAAAGAACTGTTACGCAAGTTTTAGAGGATGAGGTAGCACAGGGTGGTGTTGATACAGATAGAGTTTTGGCGACTGTGAAACAATGACTGACGGAAGAATTTCATCAAGTTGTATGGGATCAAGCAATTACGTTGTTGGCAAAGAAGCTGGATAGTTCTTCAAGAGTAAGGGCTAATCTGAATCGACAAACTCATTCTTCGAATCGGGACAAATGTGTGGAGGAGCTGGAGTTTCAAGTTCAATTAGGGGAAGAATTACGGCAGTATGGGTGGACTCGTTGTCGCTCTCTGGCTAAGGAAGGTACTGAAGTAGCGTTCAGTCAAAAAATGGGGTTTCGGAGGAGGTTGGCCCTCATCAACCTCCTCCAAACTCATGAGGATTCTTAGTTGGAACTGTAGGGGCATGGGCCAAACCCTTACAGTTCGAACAACTAGGAATTTGGTCCAGCAACACAAGGTCAATCTACTATTTTTCATGGAGACTCACAAAAGCTTAAAGGCTTGGGGTTAAATATGGGTTTTAAGTATTGTGTTGGGGTAGATGCAGTAGGTTTTGTTGGTGGAATTTGGGCCGCTTGGGATGATTGTTACCAAGTTTCTGTAGTTCATTCGCACTCTAGGTTTTTGTAGTTGAAAGTTGTGGATGAATAAGGCTCTGATTGGCTTTTACTGTTTCTATACAGGCATCCGAATGTGAGGTTTTATGGGGAAACATGGAAGGGTATTGCTGAAGTTTTGTTTGGATGGAATTTGCCTTTACTGGTTATAGGTGATTTTAATCAAGTTCTAACTACTACGGATAAGTGGAGTTGGGGTAGTGGTTATATGGCAAGTGCAGATGGTTTGAAGGATTTTGTGGATCAATTTCAGTTGAGAGATGTTGATAGCTATGGGGTTTTTTTTATACTTGGACGAATAATCATAAGGGAGATAGTGTCACATTTGAGAGATTGGACAGGGCTATGGGAAGTGTGGAGTGGTGTCAAAGGTTTCCTAAAGCGGTAGTGATGGTTTTACCCATACACAGATCTGATCATAGTCCGTTAGTGTTGGATACCTACTGGGTTGAGCCAAGGAGAACTAGACCTAAAAGATTTGAAAAGATGTGGTAGCATTATGATGAGGTTTTGCAGATTGCAAAGAAAGTGTGGAATGTTTGTTTTGAAGGATCTTTGGCATTCAAGATGGTTCAAAAGCAAAAGGCATTGTTGAGACATTTAAGTAATTGGAGCAATTTGACCATCAAGAGCTTATACAGGCAGCAGGAGAAGATTATAGAAGATTTAAATGGTGTTCAATGTCTCCTTGCTCAGTCCAATCAGGAGGATTTGAGATGTGACCATGTTTTGGTCTTGAGAGAGCAGTATTTAAGGAACAGTTTAGATGATTTGATGGACAAGCAAGAGCTTTATTGAGCACAAAGAGCTAAGGATAAATGGATAACTTTGGGGGATCAAAATACTAGTTATTTTCATAGAGTTGCTTCGGTAAGAGGGAAACAGAACAGAATTGTTTGTTTAAAGGGGGAGGATGGGGAGCTAATCACTAATTTTGAAGACATTCAAAGTAGTTTGTGTCTCATTTTCAGAACCTGTTCGAAGGAACTTTTGATAATGATAAGGTGGAAGGGAGGGGTGTTTCAGAGGATTCTTGCTCCATTCACAAAGGATGAGGTGCGGATGGCTGTATTTCAGATGACAGGCCATAAGGCTCCAAGGCCGGATGGGTTTGTGGCTGGTTTCTAACAAAACAATTGGAGTTTGGTAGGCGATGATGTCACAAAAATGGTGTTGGCATTCCTTCACTCTGGTACTATGCTTCGTGAAATCAATCGTACTTATATTAACCTTATCCCTAAAGTCCCCAATGTTGTGTCTATTAATGATTTTCTTCCTATTAGCTTGTGTAATGTTTCGTACAAAATTATTGCTCGTGTCATGGTTAATAGGCTGCGACCTGTTCTTAAGTCTCTTATATCTATCTTCCAACATGCTTTTGTTCCGGATCGTTCTATCACTAACAATGTGTTCTTGGCTCATGAAGTTCTAGAATGCATTAGGCACCATAATAGAAGGAAGCGGTCTTATTTTGCATTAAAGTTTGATATGAATAAAGCTTATGATAGGGTCAAGTGGTCTGCTGTTTCTTCGGTGTTGTGTCAACTGGGTTTTAGTCCTAGATGGGTGAACGTTATTGTTCAGTGTATTTCCAATGTTTCCTTCTCGGTCCTTATCAATGGGTGTCCTTCGAAAGTTTTTCATCCTAAGTGTGCCTTGAGGCAAGGCAATCCACTGTCTCCTTATTTATTTATTCTAGTGAGTCAAGTCCTTTCAACTAATCTATCCCTTTTTGGCAATTCCAATGTATGTAAGGGGGTGGTTGTTAGCTCACATTCACCTCCTATTGCTCACCTTTTATTCGCAGACGATAGTTTTTTCTTTCTTAAGTTTGACTTGGGGCATAACAAAGGTTAAAAGATTTGATTGATGACTGCTGTAACTTTGCAGGACAAAGGATCAATAGTAACAAATCTGAAATTTTTATAAGTCCTAATATGCTTATGGAGGATAGGAGAGTTTTACAAGAGACTTTTGTGATTCGTATTGTAAACAAGCTTGGGATATATTTGGGGTCTAATCTTGATTTTACAAGGAGAAAGGGGGAATTGTTTCGGCGCATCGTGGATAAGTTCAAGAACAGGCTGGCTAATTGGCGTACTCCATGCTTGTCTTTCGCTGGTCATCTAGTTCTTGTTCAGCATTGTTTGTCCTCAATCCCCATCTACTTGTTTTCGATTTTTAGAGCTCTGGGCTATTTTGTGAGGGAGGTAAAGAGCATTATGATTAGATTCTTATGGGGCAAAGGGGATGGTGAAGGTGTTTGTTGGAAAAGGTGGGAGGAGTTCTATAAACCCATGCGCTTGGGGGGTTAGGTCTTCGGGATATTGAGTATTTTAATCAAGCTTTGTTGGCTAAGCATGCTTGGAGGCTGTTACAGGATCCTAACTCTCTTTTTACTAAAGTTTTGTTGAGTAAATACTGTTGGGGTATAGATTTGTTAGAATGTAAGCCTAAGCCGGGCTGCTCTTGGGGTTGGAGGAGCATATTGTGGGGTTTGGATTTGGTAAGGAAAGGGCTAGCTTGGAAAGTAGGTAATGGTGAGACTATTACTGTTTTTGGTCATCAATGGATTCCCGGGGATGTTAATCCTTATCTAGTGGCTGGCAGCCGATGGGTGTTTGTAATTTTAAAGTCAGAGAGCTTATTGATTAGTCAACTAGAACCTGGCGAGAGCCTCCTCTTAACCAACTTTTTCCTGAAGATTTGGTTCAGAAATTTTTTTCAATTTATGTTCCTTGAGAAAATTTGGGTGATGAGTGTTTCTGGAAATTCACAGGGGAAGGGATGTTTTCGGTCAAGTCAGCGTATTTTGTGGCCATCACTAGTGCTTTTGGTTTAAGGGTGGTTAATGATAGTGTTAGCATTTGGGGTAAGATTTGGGGTTTGCAATTGCCAACTAAATTTTCCTTATTTTTGTGGAAGGTTTTACATAGGATTTTACCTGTTAAAGTGGCTTTATTTCGTCGAAAGCTGGTGAAGGATGTTAATTGCCCAGTCTGTGGTAGGGATAGTGAATCAATTGAACATCTATTTTTTCACTGTGAGAGTGCAAGGGGGATTTGGAGGATATCTAACCTGGGGTTTGACTTTTCAGTTGGAACTGTAGTGGCGTTTGCAGATTGGTTCTTGAAGTGGATGCATGAAGCCCCTGACAAATCGGCCATATTGGAGTCTATATCTATTTTGTGGTCTATTGGGACTGCCAGAATAATTTTGTGTTTCAAAGTTTGCAGGTTAATGCTATGCAATCTTGGAGGAATGCTCAATATTTGTATCAGATGCTTTGCAGATCCCAGAGGAAACAAGACTTTATACCGGCTATTGTTAATGCTCTGGAATGGGGAACTAGAAGGGTTGCTGGGAAGGATTATGTGGTTTTGCAGGGTATCGGTCTTGATGGTGGTGGGTTGGAGATCATTAGATTGGCTGTGGATAGGACTTGGAGGAAAGAAACCTAGAAGGGTGCTTTGGCTTGGGTTAAAATTGGTTCAGGAAATGATAAGTATGCGTCCAAAGTGTGTGCGAGTTCTGCGTTTATGGTTGAAGCTATGACAATTCTTAGTGCACTGGATGGAGCTAAGGCGAAGGGCTGACGCAATGTAGAAATTCTTACGAACTACTTGCTGGTTGTAACAGGTCTATCATATGTGGATGATGCAAATGTTTTTGTCAAGCCTATTTTGTTAGATATTCTGTATGTTTCTAAGTGGTTCAACTTTGTATCTGTAACTAAAGCTCCTAGACAAATGGTTAGGGCAACTTGTGCCCTAGCCAAACGATGTATGAGTTAATTATTAATGAATTTATGTTTGTGTTTGATAAAAATAAATGTATGATTTAAAACAATAAAGGATAAACTTTCAATAAAGGTCATTTATTGAAGTTAAAATGCGGACCTCACCTTTTCGAGCCAAATATAGCGTTTTTAACCAAAACTAATCGGATGAAACATTTACGGGTATTTTTTTCGACGAATCCTTGCGGAGGCCCTTAAAAATGCATTTTAAAAATATTGAATGGTTTGGATCGTCAAAATTTGGTCCGAAAACACACAAAAAATGCTAGGTCTGCATAGTATTTTCAATAAGGGACCCTTATCAGAAACTTATCCAAACAATAAAATAGTACTACTACTAGAATATGTAATGTGTGATGGATAAAGATGTTATGAGCATCAAATTGACATGCTCAGTTGGGCGCAAAATAAATTTCTTGTCAAAAATGATAGATGTACAACAATCAAATCTAACAAATCTTTAATACACTCACAGAGTTCACCATATAAACGTTTTTAAGACTTGTTAAAATTTTTTGTTATATATGTATAAATAAATCAACATATAGAGCTGACTGTGCTGCAGAAACAGTAGAAGTAGCAGAGTTTGCCGCCAAACTTTCCATTGCGTCGTCCATCGCATTAAATGCGAAGTAGTTTCAAAGATATCCATCATTACAGAAACTGGCCGGGAAATGATCACCAGAGTAGATTATTTGACACGTGCTCATCGAATTTCCTTTCATCTCATTTTGGAATTATAATTAAAAGAATATAATTATTATATTTGTCATATTTTTTCTTCCATCTTTTTACCGTCATTACATTTAGGCTAAGTTTGGCCTAAATAGTAAAGTAACTTTTTACTATTTTTTTGTCTTTATTCTTTTTTTTTTTTAGTTTTGCGTCAAACTTTTGCGACCTATTGATCCGTCTCGACGAGAGGAATCGGAAAAGTAAAAAATTTTGACCGAAACTCTTAAATTTTTTCAAAAATACATAATAAGTCCAAAAAACTGAAAATAAATAAATAAAATGAATAAAGACAAAAAAAGGAATAGTAAAAAGTTGTTTTACTTCTTTAGCCAAAATGGGCCAAAATTTACATTAAAAAAAGAAATGGTAAATCATAAATTTTCATTAGCTAATATCATCTTAGTTTTGAATTAAGACAAAAAAAAAAAGGGCAATAAAAGATATTGTTTGAGATCAAAAATTGGGATCGGATCGAAATAAAATACGAGTTCAGGTTCTTTTTTATAATATATGCTGCCTAAGATAAATGCATTTACTCCGTATTAGAGTATTATAGTACTCTCTCTGTCTCTTTTTAAATGATACATATGGAATACATGCAATTTCAAACCTCTAAAAAATCTATTTTTGTATATAACTTTTTAATTTATTTTATACCAAATAAAAGTGTTAATTGAGTACTTTAATTTGATGCAAAAAAATTTTAAAATGTTATACAAAGTATATTTTTAAATGTTTGTAGGAATACATGTTTCTCAAGTGAATCACTCAAAAAGGAACGGAGAGAGTACTAATACTAAACAATGCATGCTCATCTTAACATTGGTGAGACCAAAATTATTTTATAAATGCTGCCTAAGATAAATGCATTTATAAGAGTATATAGGATACTAAACATTGCATGCTCATCTTAACATTGGTGAGATCAATATTATTTTTGACACGGTCTAAATTCTAAACAGTATTGATAATCGAATCGTGATCAAGGAAGCTCACAAGTAAACTGAACACAACGATAGATTAAGAATATTCAATTCCTATAAATAAATCAATGAAATTAATATCCATGTCTCTGAAAAAATGGATGTAACATGATAAATATTTGGAAATTACTGCTCCCTCTGTCCAAATGGTTGTCCTACTTAAATTTGGGCAAATTACACTGATCTCCCCTGACGTTTCCAACAAATACACTGACCCTCCTTATATTCTGAAACTTACAGCCACCTTTCTTGCTTTACAAGCTAATTAGGGTCACTAAGCCAAAAATTCAAAACATTTGACATTTTTAAAGGGAATGATTCGAACATAAAAATAAAAGACAATTGCCATTTTTAAAAGGAATTAAAATGAACTTTTGCAATCGAACATAAAGACAAAAAAATTGTGAAGTGTCACTAATTTTTAAAAATTCAAATTTCAAATATAAAATTCAAAAAAATCACCACTCCACCTCCGGCCGACCACCACCTCACCTCTGGCTGACCAATTCCAGTGACAAAAAAATTAGTAAAGTGTTACTAATTTATAAAAATTCAAATTTCGAACATAAAATTCAAAAAAATACCACCCCACCTCCAGAACCACCACTCCACCTCTAGCCAAGCAATTCCAGCAACAAATTTTTTTGGTGAAGTGTCACTAATTTTTAAAAATTCAAATTTCGAACTTAAAATTAAAAAAAATCACCACCCCACCTGCAACCAACCACCACCTCACATCTGGCCAAGCACTTCCGGTGACCAAAAAGATTTAGTGACGTGTCAATAATTTTTAAAAATTCAAATTTCGAACATAAAATTCAAAAAAAATCATCACCCGACCTCCGGAACCACCACTCTACCTCTAGCCAAGCACTTCCGTCAACAAAAAAAAATTGGTGAAGTGTCACTAATTTTTAAAAATTCAAATTTCAAACTTAAAATTCAAAAAAATCTCCACCCCACCTGTAGCCGACCACCACCTCACCTCTGGCCAAGCACTTCTGATGACCAAAAAGATTTAGTGACATGTCACTAATTTTAAAATTTTCAATTCAAAAAAATCAGCACCCCACCTCCGGAACCACCACTCCACCTCTAGCCAAGCACGATCTGCGACAAAAAATTAGTGAAGTGTCACTAATTTTTTAAAAATTCAAATTTCGAACATGAAATTCAAAAAAATCATCACTCCATTTTTAGCCGACAACCACCACACCTTTGGCCGAGCACTTCCGGCGACCAAAAAAATTAGTGATGTGTCACTAATTTTAAACAATTCAAATTTTGAAGATAAAATTCAAAAAAATATCACTTGACCTCCAGCCGACCATCGCTCCACCTTTGGCCGAGCATAAAATTCAAAAAAATCATTACCCTACTTCTGGCAGGCCATCACCCTACCTGTGGCGAAGCACTTCCGGCGACCAAAAAAATTAGTGAAGTGTCACTAATTTTAAAAAATTCAAATTATGAACATAAAATTCAAAAAAAATCAACACCCCACCTCCGGCCAACCACCACCCCATCTCTGGCTGAGCTCTTCCGGCAACCAAAATAATTAGTGAAGTGTCACTAATTTTTAAAAATTCAAATTTCGAACATAAAATTCAAAAAAATCACTACCCCACCTCCAACCGACCACCACCCCACCTTTGGCCGAACACTTTCGGTGACAAAAATTAATAAAGTATCACTAATTTTAAAAAAATTAGTGATGACATCTCCAAGGAATCTATGCTTTTGAATTTTATCCTTTAGGAATGTCAATGCATGCATTTGGTTTCTCCCAAATGAATCCCCAACAAAAGCCAAAGTCTGCCCTCTAACAAGCTCCGAGAACATAATTGATCTCTTTGGGCAAACCCATAAATCAGCGAATTTAAAGAAACAATATTTCGTTCAAGCATTTCGTCAAACACCCGGACTGCTTCCACATAACGCAAACATGAATTAAAATTAAGAAAAGCATTATACACAAACATGAATTAAAATTAAGAAAAGTATTGTACACAAACATGAATTAAAATTAAGAAAAGTATTGTACACAACCAGAACCAATTCTTCATTAGACTTAATAATCTGGGCATGAAGTCCTCTACCAACTAGAAATTCAACCAATTCAAAACATGATTTGAGGTCAACCGTGAATGCAAAATCTCTTGGTTGTACAGACCAAACAAATTTATGCACCACCTTTCGAATAATCATTTCTAGAATACCCAACTACTATCGACACCCAAACCGATTCAGAATTTTTTTTTCTTTTATGGCCGACCACTTCCGGCGACAAAAAAAAAATAGTGAAATGTCACTAATTTTAAAAATTCTAATTTCACTTGAATATAGAGCAGAGGAGTCCGAATGAATTGTCTACCCAAAGCAGGTCATTAGAAATTAAATCGTTGCTACTGCCGCTTCTCATCCGATGGGCAGTTGGATCCTCATCCTCAGCAGTGGAGCCCAATGGGTGGGTTTGGTGGATTTGGGCCTGGTGTAGAGCCATACCGAACAAAGCTCTGGTCGCATACTTTGGAGTTGGTGATAAAATTGACGACGACATCATAGTGAGTCGTGGCGGTGACTCGGGAACGAGTTATTAGTGTAATTTGATTGAGGAAATTCGAATTTTATTGGATATTGTCGGTTGGGCATTTGTAGAGAGCTATGGATGAAATTTTGATTGAACTGGTGTTTGGTTTTGGAAGCTTGGAATAGAATTGAACAGGTGAGTAGCGATTGTGATGCGACTGAGAGTGTAATCAGGTGAGCAATGGCTGTGGTTTAGATTTTTATTTGAAAAGGGGGGGAAAATGTGTCCTTATGCCACAAAAGAAGAGACCTGTGTCTTTTTGTTTGAAAAGATGAAATATAGTGTATTTTGACTAATTTTTCCATATAATTACCTCCTTACCGTTAAAATTTCGCTAATGACGTTAACTTTGAGAACCAAAAGACCCTTATGCCCTCCTCACAGGTAGTTTAAAGTGCAATTAACGCTACTACTTGAAATTAACACATATTTTTTGTAGTATTAACATATGAAAATTATTAAAGAAAAATTTAAATTTTTCTAATGCAAAATAAAATAACTCAGAGAAAATTTTAAACATTTTAAACTCTTTTTCAATAACTAATGCTTCTTTTATATATAGTCAAAACATTTATTTTTGAATGTCTCTCGTCTATACAAATCTAAAACTAATAAATGTGCAGGAAGATAAAAAAAGAGTAAGAGATAATCAAATTGAAATTCTTAGTTTTTTTTTTTAATTTTTTGGTAGTTTGTTTTATCAAAACTATCCAAAAATTAAAAATAAAAAAAATCTTGATTTCTCCATCTTTGAACAAAGTTTAATGTTTATTTGTTTTCCCCCAAAAAGAGTAATCATAAAATTAAATTAAAAATAAATTAATTTTGGTAAAGATAATTCATTTTGGATTTTTCGACAATTTTTTTTGTTTGTATAAAAATTAGAAATCCAAAAAGTAAATATTTGACTATTGTTAGACCAACCAGGTGACTTAAAATAAAGACGCGTCCCAAGCGTAGGACTCTCGACCGGCATAGCACAATATCCGGAAGTACCGGAGTCAAACCACAAAGACAACGAATAGTATTTGACTCAAAAGTGTTGAATTCTAGTTTAACCCAGCTCTTAGGTAGCCACCCCTTGTTCAATGAGATTAATTAACTAAATTACCAAACTAAATTATCTAAATATGGATTTAAAGAGGAGAGTACAGTCGTGGAAACCCAGCGTCCGTAACTAGCCTAACCAATGTTTACTCGGGCCACAATTATTCATTTTATTGATTTTAGAATAAGAAAAAGGATTCCTAATAAATGCACACCACCTGTCACCAGATTCCGTGCGCATTCGAATTCCAGCGATGCTTGGGTTTTGTTTGTTAGAAGAGTTTCCATCTCCTAAAATTGCTCAAAAATTAAATTAATTCGATGCCGAGGTAGAACAATAATCAAACTAGCCACGAAGTGCCTTCACCCCACAACCGCACTCTATAAAACCACTCGCTCAGTATTCTGAAGATCGTAATGGTAATACTATAAACCCTAGATCTAGACATACTTGAAGAATGAAAATAAAAGTAGAAAACAATACCATTGATTGCGGAGAAGGAACGAACTTGATTGTCAGTGCTAAAACACCAATCCAACAGCTGGAAATCTGAAGATTCTGAACTAAACTGAATGTTTAATTGAATTCCAATCAGCAGCCAAAGTTTTGAAAATAAAACCTAAGTTGTCAATGTGTGGATCCCTGATTCGATTTCTAAAATGAGTACTTATATGAAATCCTCATTAATTACAATAAAAACAGAAATAATAACGAAATTCACTCTCGCGACCCAAAACGACTGTGTTTCCAGCTCTGGGTAATGCCCTCGGTGCGTTACACCCTTATCTCTTGTTGCGCCCCCTAATTGCCGTTGACCGCTAATCCTCTCGGTAGCGCTACACCACTTTTGGTGTAGTGCTCCCCAAGCTTTTGTTCAATTTATGACTTCTGTTGTGCCACTTTTGAGCGCTCCATCAAATTCCTGTAGCACTCGCGATGGGTTACGATCACTTCCACGCGAAATCAACTTCAACACTTAGCCTCCTCAGCCTTGCTCACTCTCGGTCCTCGTGCGTGCCCTTCCAACAACTTCGATTAGTGCCAAAACACCTCAATTTCCTGCAAATTAAACACAAACACCAATTCCAACCACGTGCACACATAAAATGGAAAATGAGGATTAAACGCATACTAACGCGCTAACTCTACCCTACTTAGGTGCTTAACTGCATGGATTTCACGCGCATATCACACCCCCCCAACTTGAGCGTTGTTAGTCCCTAGTAACGAACAAAATTAAAATAAGAAAAACACAAAACTCACAAGGGACACAAAAGGGGATACGAAGGTTATGCAACCTGTACAAAAATCAAGTGAACACAAAATTTTCACCTTATTACCACCCTCAACTCATTCACATGCATGCCCTAGCTAAAATTTGAATAATTCCATCCCTCTACAAATTTTAAAATAGAATGCTCCCACAAGTCACAATATTATTCATACTAACCGAAACACTCTACATCCCATGTGAGGCGCCTAGCGAACAACGTGGGATGAAACAAAAATCACCACGTGCCAGTCAAAACCACACTGAATATGCAACGAAAGCTCAACAATTCAAGATATCACACGTCCACAGCTAAATATAAAACATACATGCAAGAGAGTTAAACAACGTACATTGGGTCAACTTAGGGTTTTAATCGAGTTATAATGACCACGGTTTTGAAAGAAAAAGATAACAAGCAAAGGGTGACGGCCTATAGAAGCGCATGGACAGTCTACCCTGACTGGCCGCCATCTCGACATACACATCACAATGACGATCACACATAATACTAACAAACACCATAGCATCCTACTAATTAAAACATAGCACGTAAAGTTTTAAACACTAACCACTGACCCACATACCACTGTTACACCACCAACATAAAATGACACATAAAATAACAGAGTTTGTGACCTAATTAACACATGAAATAACAACCGAAATAACACCACCACCCCAACCATGTCTAACTCTGTGCTCAATCCTCCTCTCCAATCTCAACATCCGAATGCTCCTCCTCCACCGGTGCATCTGCGAAGTCATCGCTCACCTCCAACTTCGGCCACTGTCTGGGTCGGAAAGGTCTTGGATTCTAACCAGAAATTTGCGCCTTCATCTGGTTTCGAGCCAACTGCGCTTGTTCCCTCTTTAGCTTCCGGTGACCCCTAGCCAAGCCCGTCAGACACCCAAAGATCTTCTCTAGCCAATTCTTGGTGCTAGCATTAGGTGGCGGCAGAGCAAGCAATGATCCCTTAGCTATTCTCACTTGCGCCCTACTCCGGGTGACGATGGAGGAATCCATATCCTTGGGGCTCAATGGATCATTGCTATGATATTTCCTAGCCAGAACATTCTTACTCCTCAAAATCTTGCTCACCAAACACGAGAAAAGCATTCTCAATGTGGTAGGGGCATCTCTAAAATCGCACATCTGCCCAAATACAAACAAGGCCCAATCACAAACAGTACCCTCCCCCATGAACGCGAACATCAAATTCTCCACATATTTCTAGGGTGCACCCTCCTTACCCCTAGGATATAGATTGTAGCACACTACTTGGTTCATGAATCGATAATCCTCTATGAACCGACCTGGCTAGTGGGGAATCCTAGCATTCGTACGATCATCATACAAATACCCATTCACCTCATCATCATTAAAAATTGAATCTACCGCAGGGTAGTTCGTGGGCCTCGTAGGCCTCATATACTCCCATGCAAGGGCTATCTCAGCAGCATTTATAAACACGGGGGTATTGCCTATTTTAGAGAAAATCCGCGCCTCCAGAGCCAAAAAGGTACCCGGCTCCGGTACAATCATATTTTTGTAAAATTCCTCTACTAATGCAGTGTTAAAACCAGGGTTGGGCTCAAACTAGAAACTCATACCTTGGTCTCAGATGGCTTGAAACAACTGAAAGTTCTCGGGCCACAGCCCATCATCTATAATGTGTCTCTCATTCTTCACACCCCTCTCCTAAATTAAGGCCTCCCATGCAGCCTGATTGTCCCTCTCGATTTGATCCCGGTCCCTACGTTTAGCTTGAACCCGTGGAACTTCCTCAGCTTCACCAGATGGCTCAGCCACTGCCTTTTCCTTGCTAGTGTTTTGCTTTTTAGGTGCCATGGTTTGGTAGGTTTTGGGTTGAAAAGGTGGGGTTTGGATTTTTCTAATCTGGAAATTTTAGGAGGTTAGGGGGAATTTCCGTTGGATATTAAGGTAGAGGAGAGTGAAAGGAGGGTTTTTGTGGATTTTGGTGAAGAATGGTGGAGTTTTGAGGGAGTAATGGAGTTTTTAGGGTTAGGATTTGGTTGGCTATGGAGGTTGAAGAAGAAGAAGTTGAAGGAAGAAAAAGAAGTGGAAGTGGGGAAGAGAGAGAGATTCACGTAATAAAGGGGCTGTGTTTTTTGTCCGGACTGACCCCCCTAGAGGTGTAGCGCTCCCAAGCTATTTTTTTTTTTTTGCATGCGAAAAACTCCTCTCTTCTTAATGAAATGGGATTATTGGTGGAGAGGAAATGGTTTAAGGGTTGGGATTAAGGCTTTAGGTTTTTTTTTTTTGAATTACTAAAGATACAGCACCTAGAAGAAGTATTTTATTTTCCCCAAAAATGACAATGCTCCTTTATTCCACTAACTCGAGGCCTCTCTAACACGCACAGAGTAGGACCACCAGGCTGACACACCATCCAAATACCGGTTTCCTAGGTTTGACACAGGAACTGATAGGGACTGGTTTATAGAGGTGTCAAACGGGCCGTGTCGGCACGGGCACGGCCCGTCGGGAGGCGGCATGGCACGCTAGAGGCACGGTAAAATGGCGACACGGCACGGTATAAGTTGGCACGCGGCACGTCACGCGGCACGGAAAGGAGTGGGCACGGCACGGGCTAAGGTGGCACGTGGCACGACACGACATGGTCTTCTACGGGCACGGCACGGGCACGATAAGAAGTCAACGTGGCACGAGGCACGGCACGGGCACGAGCACGGAAGTTGGCACGGCACGGCATGGAAGTAGGACGGACATGGCACGGCACGACACGAGCACGAAATTGGCCTGGCACGGCACGACACGGGCATGGGCACAAGCACGGAAGTAGGACGGAAATGGCACGCACGGCAAGATTTAGTAATGAAAAAGTCACCCGCACGCACGACACACAAGCACAAAACACGTAAATTGGACCGCGTGACATGAGCAATTTAAAGTTGGCTCCGGCACGGCACGCATTACCTGCGGGCGTTGGGTTGTTCGACATATAATCGCACAAGCAAAAAAAAAAAAATGTTAAATAATTTATTTGTGTGTATTTTTTGATAATCACAAAAATAAAAAAGAAATATTTTTTTGTTGTGTAACTTGTGTTAGTGAATTATATATTTATATCAAGTTTAAAAAAAATTAAGTCATGAACAAAAAAATAAACAAGAGGGAAAAAGAAGTTACAAAAAATTTATTGATTTATTTTATTTTATATTTTAATTTTGAGAGAGAGAGAGAGAGAGAGAGAGAGAGAGAGAGAGAGAGAGAGAGTTTGGACAAAAAAATCAAATAAGCTTTTTAATTTTTATTGACACGTTTGATAAGTGATACATTGCCTTATCTGATAAAGATTGTGAAAAAATATTTTTTTTTTTTGTTTGTGAAAAAAATAAGAAAATAGTGTTTTTTTTTTTGCTAGAGAAAAAATAAATAAATAGTTTTTTGCAACATGTTAATGTTAAGTAAGTCGCTAAGTCATGAACAAAAAAATAAAAAAATATAAAAAATTAATAATAATTTTTTTTTAGAGAGAGATTTTGGACAAAAAAATAAAATAAACTTGTAAAATATTTTTTTACATGTTTGATAATTGATACATTGCCTTTTATCTAATAAAGATTTTGAAAATAATAATAATAATTGTCTTTTTGTAAAAAATTAAAAAAAATATTTTTGCAACTTGTAATTAAGTCACTAAGTCTGTAAGTCATGAACAAAAAATAAAAAAATTACAAATTAAAAAAATAAGAGAGAGAGAGAGAGAGAGAGAGAGAGAGAGAGAGAGAGAGAGAGAGAGAGAGAGAGAGAAATGGACAAAAGAAATACAAATTATTTTTATAAAAAAATTATAGAAATTCAAATTTATAGGAATTTAATTCTTTTCTTAAATTATATTACAGAAATTATTAGATGTTAAATTATAGAAATTATATAAACTATTTTTTATAGTTTCACTGTCTCACTCTCATAGGAACACTGAACACAATAATGGGCCTCCACTTTTCGGACCAAATTTTGACGATTGGAACCGTTAGATGTGTTTAAAACGTGTTTTCAACGTCCTANCGCAAGGATTTTGCAAAAAAATAATACCCGGAAGTAGTTGATCGGAGTAGGTATTCGTAAAACAACTATACGAAAACCTGGTCCGATCAAGCCCTTTTGGGTATTTTCTTTTTTCAAATATTTTCTTATGACCTTAAAAACATGCTTTAAACACATCTAACGATTTAGACTTTTTAAAAATTGATTAGGTGGCCTTGAAGTGGTGCATTATAGTACTGAAATTCCATTAGAAGCACTAAATGTGTTTCGATCGTGTTGTTACCGATATCGGATGATCATCGATTTGGGGGAGAATGATAAAATTGATGAGATATTAAATTGCAACGGTTCAGATCGAACATTCGAAAAACGAGTCTACACCTACCTTACAATTCTATACATAGAACTTACTTGGTTATGAACCAAGCTATTGTGTTATGGTATAATGTACGATAGCCACACAATCACAATGCAATTATGATGATCCACACCGTTCACTTTGTTTGTATTGATGTTTTAATGACTGTCTCCAATTTTTTCGACGATCAGATTTGGAAAGGCCCTCCATCGTAACACAACTACGATGATCCTCATCGTTCATGTCATGCAATGGCTTTAGAGGCCAATTTTTTGATCCCCTGCGAGTAATCCAAACCGTTAAATAATTTCAAAATAGTGTTTTGTACGGTTTTGCAAAAAATCAGGTCAATTGGATATGCGTAACTCATCGATCTAAGCTACGCACATCTGAATGATTTAAAAACTTGGAGTTTTTGATCAACCAGTTACACATGTCCGATTGACCTAATTTTTTGCAAGGTCATTCAAAACGTTATTTTGAAATGATTTAACGGTTCGGATTATTCACGTGTGACCAAAAAATGGGTCCCAAAAGCAATTTATGTGCATTAGATCTTCTGTACCGGTAGCCCTAGGTTTTTAGTATAAATAAGCCATTATAAACACACAGCCACCACATTTCCTAACCCTAATTTCATAATCTGTCTCTCTCTCTCTCTCTCTCTCTCTCTCTCTCTCTCTCTGTGATCGGTCTCAGTTACCGCCGACTCACCAAACCACCACCACCATAACCATAGTCCAGTCACCACCGGTCCACCATCCACACGGACCACACTTGTTACACAGTTACACTCTCTCTCGACCCTAATATCTCACTTTCACAATCACCAGTCACCACTCACGAGACCCACCAGCCGGCGACCACCACCGTCATCCTCCGCTCACGATCTGTGGTTATTCACCATCAATCCATCATCCATCGCTCACGATCTGTGGTACGCACCGAACCACTCTCTCACGAGTCACGACCCTAAACGGCTAAACCCATAAATCTCACTCCCTCTCTGGCTCTGTTGTGATTCACCAATCTCCACCGTCCATGATCTGTTGTTATTCACTACATCCACTGCTCACGACCATCACAATCCACCGTCCACCAGACCCCCATTGCACCACACCGATCTGTGTTGATCCTAGGGTTTCATCCTAGGGTTTGATTTCTGTATTTAGATTTTTGGGTTTCATACTTTCATTTCATCACTGGTTACTGTCTTGTTGATTTACTGGTAAGCATTTAAACACGGAATTTTCATTATGTATTTTGGGTTTACTCATTTAACACTGATTTATACTTTTTTTGTGTAGATGGATGCTGGTAATTTTGATTTTTATGATGATGAACATGGTGGAGACCCTGTTGTTGCACCAGAGGGACGGGGTTTGGATTTTGTAAGTGTAGGCGAAGCTGCTTCAAACTTTGTTCACACTGAAACAGGGGGCTTCGGTTCTACTCCAACAGATTGAACTACTAGTTCAAAAACGAAACGCACGTCATGGGTATGGAAACATTTCTCTATAGTTAAGAACTTTAAAGATGAAAATGGTATTGACATAGGAATTAGGGCTGTATGTAATTATTGTGGCCTGAATTATACTTGCGTTAGTGATACTGGAACAGGGCATCATGGTAGACATATTAGAAATAATATCCAGATAAATTAGTGAGTGGTGAATCTGTGACTAGTTTGAAAGATTTTGTTTATACGAAAGAAAAAATGAGAGATGGACCGTAGCTGCAGCTGAACAACCATTTACTTTTGGTGATGATATTAGATTTGAATATTTTATGCAAAATTGTGTGAATCCTGAATTTGGTAAAGTTTCTAGAAATACAACACGTAGTGATACAATGAAAGCATATAATGAAGTTAAAAAACGTTTGATTTGTGAACTTGCTCAACTTGGTGCGATAGCTTTTACTTTTGATATGTGGTCTGGTATAAATAATCGTGGTTATATGTGTGTCACTACTCATTATATAGACTCTATTTGGACTTTGCGAAAAAGAATTATTGCTTTCCGTTTACTAAAGTTTCCTCATGATGCTGATCAAATTTTCGAAAGTATTATGTGCGTGTTTAGGGATTATGAACTTGTTGAAAAAGTTTTTAGCATTACTTTTGACAATACAAGTGCTAATACTGCTTCATTACCATTGTTTAAAAGAAATTTGACTCCTGCTTATTTTGGTGAATTATTGCATGTTCGATGTGTGTGCCATGTGATTAACTTGGTTGTGCATGATGGTTTGAAACATATAGCACCACAGATTTCAAAAATTAGATCTGCTGTTCTTTTTATTGGTACTTCCTCATCTAGGCAACAAGAATTTGATAAATTGTGTGTTACGTGTTACAATGTGAAAGCAAAACAAATGAACTCTGATATTGTTACTCGTTGGAATTCAACCTACCTTATGTTAAAGTCTTGTAGGAAATATAGTGATGTGATATCTGCTTTTTGTAACCAGAGGTGATTCTTTATCTCCATCTGATTAGAAAATTGGTTTTGAGTTCATGAAATTTTTGAAAGTGTTTTATGTTGCTACATTAGCTTGTTCTGCTGTTTGTTATCCTTCTTCTTGTGTTGTGCTTAATCATCTCTACAATATTAGTCTCACTTTTTGTAATTATAGGGCACGCCCAAATTTTGTAAATGCTTGTGAGGATATGGAAGAAAAATTTAGAAAATATTTCGAGGATATACCACCACTATTTATGTTAGCTGCGGTAATGGACCCTAGGATTAAGGTATTTGGTGTTTTGATTTTTTTAAAAGAGATTGGTACAAATTTATGTATTACTACTTTACCTTCTTCTGATGTTGTGCTTGATTTATTGAATGCCATGTATGCTAGATATGAATCTAAGTTTGGTGCAATTACTTCAGTTATTGCTGCCTCTTTGACCTCATCTTCGACATGTAATGATGCATCTTGGTCTTTGCTTTCTTCAACTTTAGGATTAGGAAGTAGCACTGTAACTTCACGCAATGAACTTCTTAAATATTTAGACCTAGAATCAGTTAGTGCGAATGACTTGATTAATTTTGATATCTTAGCATGGTGGAAAAAAAAACGAAACAACTTATCCCATTCTTTCAATCATGGCACGTGATCTACTAACAGCTCATGTGTCTTCAGTGGCATCGGAATCTGGTTTTAGTGCAGGTAAAAGAGTGTTGGATAAGAAGAGGAGTAGACTAGCTCTAGACATTTTGAATTGTCTCATGTGCTTGAAAGATTGGGAGGATGCACGCCTTGGAATTGAAAAACGCTTAGCTAAAGAAGAATTCAGAGGTTATTATGCAGACTCCGATATAGATAGTGATTGATGGCATTTGTTTTGTACCTATTACTCATTTATTATGCTGGGGTATGTGTCTGTGGCTTATTCATTTCAGTAGTTGGACTAAAGTGGGTTGGCAATGGCGACGTGATGTTGCCCCCACTTCAGTTGTGTGTGGCTGTGTATGTGTGACTGTGTGTGGGTGTGGCAACTTATGGCAACATAATGTTGCCCCCACTTCAGCTCTATGTGGGTGTGCAACTTATGGTTACATGATGTTGCCCCCACTTCAGTTGTTGTTCTTGTGGGGTGTGTGTGTGTGTGTGTGTGTTGTTTTAGTCTGAAATGAATAAGTCACAGACACAACCCATTATCATGATTTTAAAACTTACAAAATTAGCTGAATTGTGATTTGCAACTTACGAGGGTCTTAAATGGCAACTTAATGTTGCATCCATTTCAGTAAATCTGGCTATGATGCTTGCTGAGCCATTTTGATAATACACCTATTTAGCCTATGATGGACTACTGAGGCCTTGGTAACTCAGTACCATCACTGAAGTAGCTAGTTAGATACTACATGCTCTGTGTGTGTCTGTGTGTGTGTCCAAGTGTAATTACGTGGGATGGTCCAGATGGATTGTCCTTGGGTGTGGATTCCTTTCCCGTGCGGTGTAGGTCTCGGCTACAATGGTGAACTTGGGAGTTTTTTTAACTGAGGTACATGACTCTTTTCTTTAGCTATATCACAGAATCGAAAAGAAATTTCCATGGCACTAATTGATTTTCATGGCACTAATTAATTTCCAATGGCAGGTTGTTCCAGAGGACTCATTGATTTCCATGGCACTATCATTATTTGTTATTTGTCTCCTTCGAAGGAGGCATTCCTTGGTATTATTTTGGAACCAGGTTTTGTTATTTGTCTCCTTGGAAGGAGGCATTCCTTGGTACTCTTATGTCTTGTTGATGTGTCTCCTTGGAAAGAGGCATTCCTTGGTACTCTTATGTCTTGTTGATGTGTCTCCTTGGAAGGAGGCATTCCTTGGTGTATATAAAAATCATGTGTTTGTTTTAGTCTTTAAGCTCTGCCATGAATTTATTGTTTGTTATATGGATTGCTATGTTTCAAGGGAGGCTGCTTTGTATTTCCATGATTGTGGTCGCTGCATTAGAACTTGGGTTATGGCTTTGGGCAATGATGATGATAGAAGTATTTGAATTCTGAGCTATAGTATTTGAATTCAGAGCCATTTATGTGTTATAGTGACTGAATTGGCATTTGGCAATGATGTTGAACTGAACCATTTATGTAGCTATGCCTATGATGGACTACTGACCCTTGACAAGAACCCTGTTGTATCTTAGCTAATATGTTGGTCATTTTTGTTCTTGATGCATGCTATATGAGGTCCTAAAAGGCAAAACCTCTCTGTTTACACCTTATACTACGACTGACTCGACTGAGTTATTGAGCTGGGTTTTGGTTTGCTTATTTTGCATAAGATAAAAGTGAACCAATTGTGGCTGTTAGCAGGTTATATACCTTCATTATAGATCACAATGTTTTCCCTTGTTGACCTTATTTCTGTAGTTCTGTTGTTGTTGATTCGTGAAAGTGGCACTTCATTTGTGTTTAATATGGTACATGGTGGGGCCAATGATGAAACCTGAGGCCACTAGTGTTAGTGGATGGGGCTAATGATCAAACATGTTGCTCTGGCACAGGTTTACTGTGTCACCATTTGACTTGATGTTTAATATGGTACATGTGAAGCAGTTGTTAAGGCCAATGATGAACTATGAGGCCACTAATGTTTGTGTGCATTCTGGTGGAAATTCAGTGCACTGCATTTTTGTGTAGTTGTGTTGGTAGCAAGACCTGTTTGGCTTGAAATCTTGGCCTGTTTGTCAGCTGTATCTGGGCTGTTTCTGGGCAGTTTGTGTCATATGTGCTATCTGTTTGTGTAGTTGTGCTATCTGTGAACTCTGGTTATGGCTTTGGGCAATGATGACTGTCAAGTTTTAAGCCCTTGAACATGTATTATAGGCGGCGCTTGTAATTTTGAATCTGTTGTGCTATAGCAAAGGTTTTGATGATGAAATTTGTAATTCTTGAATCTGCTAGCGGCTATGATGAAATTTTTCTGAGCTTTGGCTTGTATATGACGGTCAGTTCTACATTTCTTAATGCGAAACTATAGTATTATAGCTTTGTGCTTGTTTAAATTTAGGATACTCATCTGAGATTGAAGGACTGAATTGAACTATTTAGTTCAGCTTTGTAGATTTACATCTTACTCTATGTTTGAACAATTGAACTTGAAGCATGGAACTTTGAAGATGACATTGTGTTGGTTGTATGCTTGTGACCAAAACTGGGAAAAGGGTATGCATGAGATCTATTCGGGATCAGATAAAACTGTGACCAAAGCTGCTCCTGTTGTAGTAATCTAAGCCTTATGCATTCTGGTATTAGTTTTGTCAAACCTGGGCAATGATGACAAAGTTGAGCCTGTTCATTTTGCAATCTTACTAAAGGACAATGATGGCTGTTAACAGGTTATATACCTTCATTATAGATCACAATGTTTTCCCTTGTTGAGCCTATTTCTGTAGTTCTGTTGTTGTTGATCTGTGAAAGTGGCACTTTATTTGTGTTTAATATGGTACATGGTGGGGCCAATGATGAAACCTGAGGCCACTAGTGTTAATGGATGGTGCTAATGATCAAACATGTTGCTCTGGCACAGGTTTACTGTGTCACCATTTGACTTGATGTTTAATATGGTACATGTGAAGCAGTTGTTAAGACCAATGATGAACTATGAGGCCACTAATGTTTGTGTGCATTCTGGTGGAAATTCAGTGCACTGCATTTTCGTGTAGTTGTGTTGGTAGCAAGACCTGTTTGGCTTGAAATCTTGGTCTGTTTGTCAGCTGTATCTGGGCTGTTTCTGGGCAGTTTGTGTCATATGTGCTATTTGTTTGTGCAATTGTGCTATCTGTGCTCTCTGGTTATGGCTTTGGGCAATGATGACTGTCAAGTTCTGAGCCCTTGAACATATAGAGATAGACAGCCTTGGTACGGAATTTAGACAGCCTTGGTACGGAATTTGGCACTTGGGTGGAGATAGATTGGAGTTTTTAACTTGTTTTTGGTTTATTTAGCTTGTTTCCTTTGTCAGTGAATAATTTCGCTTAAAATTTTGGATTCGACGAGGAAAAATCAGAGAAAAATGGGATTGAGGGAGAATGGAGTAAAAATGTAGGAGTAGAAAAATGGAGTTTGAAAAGCAATCTAATTGGTTTACTTGGGCAATGATGACTGCCAAGTTCTGAGCCCTTGAACATGTAGAGATAGACAGCCTTGGTACAGAATTTGGCACTTGGGTGGACCATGAAATTGTAGAGATAGATTGGAGTTTTTAACTTGTTTTTGGTTTATTTAGCTTATTTCCTTTGTTAGTGAATAATTTCGCTTAAAATTTTGGATTCGACGAGGAAAAATCAGAGAAAAATGGGATTGAGGGAGAATGGAGTAAGATAAGTTTAGTTAATGTTTTCGTGTGGGTGATTCTCAGACTTGTGAGAGGCTCATGGTACAAGGGCTTCCAGGTACTAATTTCTACAAAGGCCGAAGGATTTCGCGGGCTGCACTAGGGATTTGGATTGGCAGCTGTGCTGTGACCCAATCCTGATTTGATCGTCTGTCATGCATATGACCCTTCCTTCAGGAGTGTTTTTGTTGTCTTAACTAAAAAAATCCACTATTGGTCTTATTGATAAGCAAGTTTTTATCTTTTTGAGGTGTATTGATTAAGATTTTTTGTTTTTGCAGTGTACAAATGAACAAGAGAAGAGAAGCTTATTGTAAAGGACTATTTTTTTTTTATTGTGTTGTACCGTAGCGTAGATTGTTTATTAGTAGGCACATGCACATTTCTCTTTACTAAGTTATCTCGGGGGACACCCTAGGTTTTTAAGATGTTCTTTGGATATATATCAAACTTAGTGTCTTGCTCTTTGTTACATAATTTTTGGATATATATTCACAAAATGCTTCCAAATGTTTTTTTTCCCACGTCAAATTGTAGCAGGCATGAAATGCTTAAATAGGCTTCCATGTTATAGCTTGCGGAGAATGCTATAGAAGAGCACTATATTGTAGCAGCCAAAAAATGCTATAATAGCTACCCCGTAAGAATGCTATGGAAAGTTTGGACTTTTAGTCTTTGCTTATTGCATAAGATAAATATGCATAAGCTTAGATCTCTGTTTGATTCAGTCTTCAATTTTGAATTATTGAAGACAAAGTTTGGGCCTTTTTTGGTCATCAACGTTTATGCATGCGTAGTGATGCTTTGATTGCTTGTTATTGTATGGGTTCGACTGTATTGAAATTTTTTCCAACTTTTCCAAACTTAGGGTTAGGACCGAGGTACGGTGTCGGCACGACAAGACTAATTAAACGCACGGCATGGCACATCGGCACGACATGGCTAAAAAAACGCACGGCATGACACAACAAAAAAGGCACGGCACGACACGACTAATAAAACGAATGGCACGGCACATTGGCATGGCATGACTAAAAAAAAGCATGGCACGACACGTAAAAAAAGCACAGCACGTCACGATAAAAGGAACAGCACGGCACAACACGAGTAAGTCAATGGCACGCACGACGTCCTTAAAACGCGACACGATTAACTAATCGTGCACCGCATACCGATTACCGACACGATTTCAAAAAGCACGCGGCAAAGCCGCGACCACGATAAAGTAATTTGGCACGGCACGGCACGTGGCACGGTTGGCACGGCACGCCATGGCACGATTAAGTAAAATAGGCACGGCACGACACAAAGCATGGTTGGCACGGAAGTTGACTGGCACGACACGGCACGACACGCACGTTTGACACCTCTACTGGTTTATAATGGGATCAATGAGACTCATATAGTGGTTTAATCACACAAGAGCTGTCTTGTTTCATCTCTTAAGCACGTCACCAACTCTCACACATGCATGCAAAATATTTAAACTATGACATGTGGTACAAACG
Source organism: Vaccinium macrocarpon (assembly GCA_022606695.1). Lineage (NCBI taxonomy): Eukaryota > Viridiplantae > Streptophyta > Magnoliopsida > Ericales > Ericaceae > Vaccinium > Vaccinium macrocarpon. Next base: position 21,432,315 of record CM040180.1, on the reverse strand, counting down.
CCTACTATTTTGTGCAAGTGCGGGAAGTGAAGAACAAAGAAAACATGAGATGTTTTAAGTACATACTGTGCACAAAGTGGGAATACCTACTCAATATTGCTCATGATGTGAAACTACTCAAGCAAGGATGCCAGATATATGCATGTGAACAAGTTAAATAGGCAGACATTAAGACAAAAATCTAGCATGCTCACCTAACTCATACAAACAAGCATAACAATCGTATCCTTTAAAATTTAACCTATTAACAACGCTCAAACTAAGAATACATGTGTACAAAGCACACCCCTTCCCCCAACTTAAAAGTTGCTTTGTCCTCAGAGCATGAAGACAAACATATAAATGGAAAAACAAGGGAAAGAGATGGACCGTCGGATGGCAGCCAACCATCATGACCTCGGCCGATGTATGGGGATTTTTCTATCGCCGTTGCGTTTCATCATTAAAAATGCTTCCAGGATCTGCTCCTTTGGACCTAAGGAGGTCCACAGCTTGTCACACAGAGTTGTGCCAAAGCTTTATTGGACTAACAACCACCACATTTCGTGGTACCCCTGCTCGAGGCTCCTAAAGGACTCACTCACTCCGGCGGAGAGGCCTAACCTACCAAGGCTGGTGTGGTAGCATGCTCGTCCTGCAAAAGACTTAAGAACCAACTACCTACTAAGCAACATATGACATTAGCACTGCTCGCTCGTGGAAGCTGGGCCACAATAAGAAAGAATAAATACAAAGAACGCCACCAGACCTTCACGCAGTCTCACGTGTCATACTTTTCTCCCCATCCCCCAACTTGAATGGAAGGGTGGGTGGTTATACAAGACCATCATGATGCTTCTTTTTTTTTTGAAAACTAAGAACAGACATGAATGTACATAAATTGCGCTTACTAACCGGAGCTAGGCACATGATCCTTATTTTAATAGTGGCGTGCGAAGCTATAAAAACCCAAGTCAATGATGGGTACCCCTAATGCTAGGAGCCGGGTCCACACTCAACGAAGAGCATGGTACGCGCGAACTACCCATCAAAACCTGGCTGATCAAGCCTACTCAACTGGGTCGTCTTTATAGACAGGATCAACCAACTCCTTATCGAGTACTTCTAGAAATTCCAAAAAGGGTTTGAGACGTTGCTCGTTAACTTTAAATACATGATCATCCTTAAAATCGCGAACATCGACCGAACTATTTGGATACACATTAACCACTACGTAGGGACCGTCCCAACGCGACCTCAACTTCCCTGGAAACAAATAGAGACGTGAATTATAGAGCAACACTTTTTAACCAATCCTAAAGGTTTTGCGTTGAATATTCCTATCATGATACGCCTTAACCTTAGTTTTATAAATGATAGCGTTCTCATACGCGTCATTCCTAAGCTCCTCAAGCTCACACAACTGCAATTTCTTATGCACACCCGCCTCACTTAAACTGGAATTGACTTTCTGAATGGCCCAATAGGCCTTCTTCTCTAACTTAACGGGTAGGTGGCAAGCCTTACCGTAAACAAGCCGATAGGGTGAAGCACCCAACACGATCTTATAAGCAGTGCAGTAGGTCCACAATGCATTATTCAATCTGGTGGACCAATCTTTCATAGTCACACTGTAAGGACCCATGTTTTTATATATAATTTTCTAGAAATAATGTTGGGGAAGTGCGAGGAAATGAAATAGTGCAGTACGGGGTCAATGTGAAGTTAGTAATTGCATTTGGGTGTTTGTGAAGAACATAAGAAACTTAAGGGGTGTAAGTGCACATATGGGGGTGTATATATGTAATGCATGGCTGATTTTTGGGGAGAGAAACACATTTTTCTTCTTCCCCAAACACATCTACACTTCCTCTCTCTACTCCTCTCCCAAATTTTCTCCATCTCTCCACAAATTCACACCTCCACACCTCTTTTTCCTCAAGATTCAGCCTCAAATCCATCATCTACGCGTGTCTTGGAGTTCGGGACTCCATGATTTTGCTTGGAGCAAGCACATTTCGGTTGGGTTTGCAAAGAAAAGTTAGGGCTCTCTCTCTCCCATCTTTGGAGCTAAACCACCCATTTCTACCTCCTCTAAGTGTATATGGTTTGAATTATTGCATAATGTCCATATCTCTCTGATAGGCATGCAATATCGTAGATATAAGTGCCTAAATAAGGTAGTTTCAACATGTTGTTATCTAATTTATTCCTTAATTTCCACATGATGCGTTGTTTTGGTATGTTTTTGTGTTTTTGTTAATTGTTAGGAAAATAAGGCTGTTTAAGTGCTAAGATTGGATTCCAGAGACTTGAAGGCCGTGATATGCACGAGGACCAAGAGGAGGCAAGATGAGGAGGCTAAGTGTTCAAGGGTCACGAGGATTCGAAGAAATGACGTCGGGAGCGCTATCCTATTTCTCTAGAGCACTCATAAAGGGTACACAATGGCACACAAAATGAACAGAAGGTCCGTGACCGCGGGACTAAGAGGCCAACGGCCAAGGCAGGTCAACAGTCAAGGGGCAGTTAAAGGGTTCGAGAGCGCTACACCAAAGAGCCAAAAACGGCGGCGTTTTGTGGTTTCGCATGAAGTTAATCTCATTTTTCTAGATTTTTACTTGTAATTAGCGGGGCTTCCGTATAAATACCCTGTTATAACTCGAAATTAGGGTTCGACATTCATAATCTAGATCTATTTTTCATAACTTTTTGGCTGCAGCTCTTGTATTTATTTTTCAGATTCAAGTAGAGTTTAGATTTTCAGATTTCCAGTTGTGGATCGATGTTTCGGCGTTAATAATCAAGTTTAATCCCTTCTTGCAATTTGTGGTATCATTTTTTGCTTTTATTTCCTTTATTTTAATCATGTTTAGATCTAGGGTTCTTAATCTTATCGTTGCATTCTTAAGCATAATGAGCGAGTAGTCGCATAGGGTGTGGCCGCAGGACGATGGCGTTCCGTGGTTAGTCTAATCAATGTTTCACCTCGGGACCGAATTAATTCAATTTTAATCAATTTTAGGAAATGAAACTTTTCTAACGAACAAAACCCAGGCATTGCCGAATTTCGAATGCGCATGAGAACTGGTGGCAGGTGGTGCGCATTTGTTAGGGAACATTTTCTTATTCTAAAATCAATAGATCGAATCATTGTGGTCCAAGTAAACATTGGTTAAATTAGCTGCAAGTGCTGAGTTCCCACGGTTGCTCCCTCTTCTTTAATTCGTCATAGTCAATTTCATTAATTTTAGTCAGTTAATTGACCAATTTGAACAAGGGGTGGCTACCTAAGAGCCAGTTTAAACTAAAGCCAACATTTTTTAGTCAAACACCGTTAGACCGTCTCTGTGGTTCGACTCCAATACTTTCAGATTTATTGTGCTACACCGGTCGAAAGTCCTACGCTTCGGACGCATTTTTAGTCTAATTTATAAACACCTGGTCGGAAGTTTGTGTGTGGTGTGAGTGTAAAGGGCACATTGCGACTGCTTGCCCTCGGTTTATTACTGCTAAAGGGGCAAGTCAATGTAATCAGGAAGAGGTAAATGCAGTTAGGAATTGGGACCCATTCTCTAATACATATAATCCGGGATGGAGAGACTACCCCAATTTTGGGTGGTCAGACCCCAAACCCGCAAGTGGGGGCCAAGCTCAACCCATTGCGCCACCTCCGCCGCAGTTGTTTCAACAGTCCCAATCTTCCAGGCCTCCGCAGGGTCAGGTCATTCCATACAACTACCAGCCACAAGTAAGGTAGGGGTAGGTCCATCCACTCGTGGCCCTCCCCCAGCTTATGCACAGACTGCACCCCCACGTTTAGAGGATACACTTAATTCCCTGATGCAGTCTCAGCTTACATTCCAGATCGATACTATACAACAAATTGGGGCCCTTACGGCCCAAATGTCACAACTCACAGCAGTAGTCGGTCAATTGCAACAGGAGAAGGGTAGATTTCCAGCACAGGGTAGTTTCGCGGGTGCCCATTATTTAGGAAATTCTTCAGGTCCTAATAATCAAAGTCAGAATCAGGAAGAGGCTAAGTCAATCACCACTCTCAGGAGTGAAAAAGTGATTGACAAGACCATTCAGGTAAAGCAACAGCAGGCTTCACCCTCGAAGCCAATTGATGCACCTAAGGCTATTCCTGAGGTTGTAGATGTTCCTAGAGAGGAAGTAGAAGGGAGTGAGGAGTTCCCTGAGGTGGAGGTGCATGCAGCTGTAGCCCCCACGATTCCAATGCCAGCAGTGCCTTTAGCTCCATTTCCCTAAAAGCTGGCAGTAAAGCCCAAGCAGAGTGTGAATCAGAAAATGATAGAGCTTTTTAAGAAGGTTCAATTCCCTATCACTTTGATGGAGGCAATTGAGTCTTTTCCCCAGTGTGCTAAGGTATTGAAGGACCTCTGCACACCCAAGCGCAAGAGTCAAAACAACGTGGTTCTGACAGGGCTGATGAGCTCCATTTTGCAGACTGAGATTCTTGCCAAGTGCAAGGATCCAGGGTGTCCCACTATTCCCATAGCCATAGCAGGGCAGAGTTTTAATAAGGCATTGCTAGACTTGGGAGTGAGTGTTAATTTGCTCCCTTATTCAGCATATTTAAGGTTAGGCCTCGGCGATCTTAGTGAGACTCCAGTCACGCTACAGTTGGCTGACCGGAGTATTAGAGAGTTGTAGGGAGTGGTGGAGGACGTGTTGATTCGGGTAGGGGAGTTTCAATTTTTCGCTGATTTCATTGTTCTAGACATTAGTCCAGGTCTCGAGGTTTTAGAGAAGACTTCCATCATTTTAGGGCGTCCTTTCTTAGCCACCTCCAATGCGATTATGAACTGCAAAAATGGCAAGGTATAGTTATCTGTTGGGGAAGAGAGAATGGAGGTGGATGTTTTTAGTGTCAGTACCTTGGGTGAGGACGATGAGGATTCTGAGGAGTTGTGTTTGATAGATAATTAGTTCAGGAGCACATTGATATAGTACTGTATAAGGATCCTCTGGAGATTGCTCTTACCGCCGAAGAGGAGTCATTTTTAGATTCTGCAGAGGTAGTCAATCTGTTAGACATGTTAGAGGTTGAAGATTCAGTAGAGGATTTGTGTGGGGTTACTCATGACCCAATGTTCGAGCCTCTGGGCGACCCACCGCCCAAGGTTCTCCCGTCTTCTGTTCAGCCGCCTAAACCAAAAGTTAAGCCTCTAACGGGTAGCTCGCGCGTACCATGCTCTTCATTGAGTATGGATCCGACCCCTAGCATTATGGGTACCCATCATTGACTTGGGTTTTTTAAAGCTTCGCATGCCACTATTAAAAGAAGGATCGTGTGCCCAACTCTGGTTAGTAAGGGCAATTTGTGTGTATTCGTATTTGTTTTTCTTTTCAGTTTTTCAAAAAAAAAAAAATTCATCCTAATGGTCTTGTATAGCGACCCACTCTCCAACTCAAGTTGAGGGTGGGGAGAAAAGTATGACACGTGAGACTGCGTGAATGTTTGGTGGTGTTCTCTTATTTTATATTATTTCTTGTTGTTGCCTGGCTTCCATGAGCGGGCGGTACTGATGTCATTCGTTGCCTAGTAGGTAGTTGGTTCTTAAGTCTTTTGCAGGACGAGCATGCAACCACACCAGCCTTGGTAGTTTGGGCCTCTCCGCCGGAGTGAGTGCGGCATTCAGGAGCCTCAAACAGTGGTGCCACAAAATGTGGCGGTTGTATGTCTTATAAAGCTTCGGCGAGGCTCTGTGTGACTAGTTGTGGACCTTTTTAGGTCCAAAGGAGCGGATCCTGGAAGCAGTTCTTATGACGAAACGCAATGGTGACAGCAAATTCCCCATACATTGGCCGGGGTCATGATGGTTAGCTGCCATCCAACGGTCCATCTCTTTCCCTTGTTTTTCCATTCTTATGTTTGTCTTCATGCTCTGAGGACATAGAATGTTCTAAGTTGGAGGGAGGGTGTACTTCGTACATGTTTTTAGCAATTCGTACATGTTTTTAAAAAAAGAAAAAAAAAGGAATTGGACACTTAGGTGTAACTATTCTTGGTTGATGACTGCTAATTAGCGCTATAGTGGTTGTTGTGCGAGTCGGAGTCTCGATATGATTTCATGGATCGACTTAAGCTCATGAACATGATGTTGAAGAAGTACTTGGTTAGCCCATATCATCTATAGTTGGATAGCGTTTGGTCACTTGAAAGCTTGCTCTCACACACACTATCCCACTTGATGATTTGCCGGTCTCGAGTTTGGTTCATGTGTCATTGGTAATCTTGTATGTGTTAACTTGTTTGATGGGATTTTTGTGGAACTCCTAAAAAAAAGAAAAAAAGGAGAAAAAGAAAGAAAGAGTTATGTGTGCTATATTATTAATGCTTATCCGGGCGTCCATTGAGTAGTAACCGGACAATCGGGGTATTCTCCCACCATATTGTTTGCGTCAAAAGATGGATAGATCTTGTGAAAGTATCGCTAAATGTGGTTAGCTTGGATCTCAATAAAGCTTTTTTGACTTGAGCAATTAAGTCCGTAGGGGTTTCTTTAAACTTGGTGCTCTAAGGCCGTTTGGCTTGGGGATAGCCGACCCAAAGCTCGCTAAAGAGTCAACTAGAAAGCTCGAGAGATTTGGCATTGCACGACCATGAAAAAAAAATCAAAAAAAGAAAAGGAAAGAGTGTGCTTAAAGAAACACTGGGTTATCAACGGTGTGTGAACTATTCTCGAGATTGGTAAATTTCTTTATGTGTTTTTTCATTCACGCATGTCACTTGGAAATTCACTATCCGATTGTAGTTGAGAGGATTAACTTTTGTGCTAAGTTTGGCACGGAGTTCATTTGTTTAACTTTATCCATGGATGAAATATCTTGCCTTTGACATGCTTGACAGTTATTGTAGTGTTTTTAGAGGTTATTGATTGGGTTGAGTTGCATTTGAAGTGTCCGAGTCCTTTGTGTTTTGTGGGTGATCACTGCTGAAAACCCTCATGAAACTTCACTCGTCCTACCGGAGCCGCCGGGGGTTTAAAAGATCTATCATTTTATTTATTTGTTTTATTCTTTTTGTTGCTAGGGACTAGCAACCTTCAAGTTGGGGGGTGTGATAGGCACGCAATGTCGTAGATATAAGTGCCTAAATAGGGTAGTTTTAACATGTTGTTATCTAATTTATTCCCTATTTTCCACATGATGCATTGTTTTGGTATGTTTTTGTGTTTTTGTTAATTGTCAAGAAAATAAGTTCGTTTAAGCGCCAAGATTGGATTGCAGAGGCTTGAAGGCCGTGATATGCACGAGGACCAAGAGGAGGCAAGATGAGGAGGCTAAGTGTTCAAGGAAATTTCACGAGGATACGAAGAAATGACATCGGGAGCGCTATCCTATTTCTCTAGAGCACTCAAAAAGGATACACAATGGCACACAAAGTGAACAAAAGGTCCACCAGCGCTACACCAAAAGTGGTGCAGCACTACCCCAGGACTAAGAGGCCAACGACCGAGGCAGGTCAACAGTCAAGGGGCAGTTAAAGGGTTCGGGAGTGCTACACCAAAAGTGGTGTAGCGCTACCGAGGGTGTTACAAAGAGCCAAAAACGGCGGCGTTTTGTGGTTTCGCGTGAAGTTAATCTCATTTTTCTAGATTTTTACTTGTAATTAACGGGGCTTCCGTATAAATACCCCGTTATAACTCGAAATTAGGGTTCGACATTCATAATCTAGATCTATTTTTCATAACTTTTTGGTTGCAGCTCTTGTATTTATTTTTCAGATTCGAGTAGAGTTCAGATTTTCAGATTTCCACTTGTGGATCTATGTTTCAGCGTTAATAATCAGGTTTAATCCCTTCTTGCAATTTGTGGTATCGATTTTTGCTTTTATTTCCTTTATTTTAATCATGTTTAGATCTAGGGTTCTTAATCTTATCATTGCGTTCTTAAGCATAATGAGCAAGTAGTCGCATAGGGTGCGGCCGCGGGACAATGGTGTTCCGTGGTTAGTCTAATCAATGTTTCACCTCAGGACCGAATTAATTTAATTTTAAGCAGTTTTAGGAAACGAAACTTTTCTAACGAACAAAACCCAGGCATCGCCGGATTTTGAATGCGCACGAGAACTAGTGACATGTCATGCGCATTTGTTAGGGAACATTTTCTTATTCTAAAATCAATAGATCGAATCATTGTGGTCCGAGTAAAAATTGGTTAGATTAGCTGTGAGTGCTGTGTTCCCACGGTTGCTCCTTCTTCTTTAATTCGTCGTAGTCAATTTCAGTAATTTTAGTCAGTTAATTAACCAATTTGAACAAGGGGTGGCTACCTGAGAGCCAGTTTAAACTAAAGCCAACACTTTTGAGTCAAACACCGTCAGACTGTCTCTGTGGTTCGACTCCGGTACTTCCGAATTTATTGTGCTACACCGGTCGAAAGTCCTACGCTTGGGACGCATTTTTAGTCTAATTTATAAACACCCGGTCGGTCAAGCACTCTCCTTGATTTTTCTACCTAACTTTTATATCTCCATGGAAATTGGGTTTGAGCTTGTGAAATCTTGATTCTCCATACTTTGTTGGATTGGTCTTAGATTGATTGTTTAGACATTTTACAATGATGTTTTGTTGTGCTTTGAAACCTCAATTTTTGCCTTGGATTTGAAGCCCCATTCATTTGGAACAAAGCAGTCAAATTTTCGCTCAAAACCCGTTTGGATCGATCCAAACATAGGTTGGATCAATCCATAACAATCTAATGGTGTTTTGGACCTCTTTGGATTGATCCAAAGTTGTTCGGATCGATCCAAAACCTTCTGTTCTGCACTTGGCACATTTTGGATCAATCCACATCTTTCTTGGATCGATCCAGACTCCTCTTGTTCTGGCAGATTATTGATCCAACTTCGCGGGCACGCCCCGGCTTTGTCCAAACTCTGATTGAGGCGATTCTTGGACCGTTGGAAAGCTTTATGAGTCTACTTTCAAACTCAATTGGTCTCATGTTCATTGCCTTTTTATTTTGTGAGACATATAGTTTTTCCTATCGGTATGTCGGATTTTCTCGAGATTCATAGTTCCATTTTCATGTTCCTTTGCTCCGGGCCTTCATCGGTCCTTCCAAGATTCCTCCAATTGACCTCTAAGCTTCGGTAACATATCATGATACATTTTTTGATTTGTCCTGGTTTCTTACGTTCTTGGACACTTGTTAACTTTGCCACAACCGATACACTACGAGTTTTTGAACTAAGCAAATTACATGGATGTTTTGATAAACTTTTGAAAATGATGATTACTTACTAGGGCCACCATTTGGTGCGTCCCTAGCCATGGGAGTTCGGAGCCCACAAAATTTGGCAAAGGTGTACGGAGCCCACGAAATCCGGCAAAGGGATTTATTCCCTATTTAAAACAAGTGATTATTTGTGAAGTATTATGAATTGACATGTTTTTTTTTATTATGAAAATGACTGTGTTTTGAAATGATTGAACCCACGACACGAAATCTAACGTTTATGAGGAAACTTACGGACACTTGGGTTTGGTTACATCTTTGGGACATCTCCTAGACATTCTATCATCTTGTCGATCTATCTCAGTCCGTTTTAGCTTGCTAATTCATGTGTATTATATCTTCGTGTGCATATTTCATTCTCTATACCATTAGCGTTAGTAGAAAAGTTTCCTACTGGGCTAGTGAGTTCAAACTAACATTTTCAGGTACTCGGTAAGGCACGTGATTGGAATGCTTGGCGTGTGGATGCATATCATGAAGCTCATTTGACATGGAGTTATTTTATCCTCTCCATCGATTATATATTTTGGGAGATGATCTTGTAACTTTAATTCCTTCAATCTTTTGACAAAACCTGGTTTATGTAATGACTCTTAACTCTTCATTACTTATGCATGGGTACAGGTACCCCTTTTAGAAACTCTGTGTACTTTGACTTTGACCTTTCAATGGTGAAATGTATGACCTTTGACTTATCCGACATGAATTTTATTTGTATTTGCTTTATTAAATTTGAGGGCGTGACACACACCTACAGTCTTCTCTAAAATCCTCTTAATTTCCCTATTTGCTAATTCGGCTTGCCCATTAGTCTGGGGTGATAATAAATGGACACCTTATGGGTGACTCTAAACTCCCCCATTAATTTCTCAAATGACCGACTCGTGAAATGCGTGCCCTGATCTGAGATAGTGGCGTGTGGCACGCTAAACCTCGACAAAATATTAGCCTTAAGAAACTCTAGCACAATTTTAGACTCCATCGACTTAGTGGGAATTGCTTTCACCCACTTTGACACATATTCCACCGCTAATAGGATGTACTAAAAACCATGCGACATCGGAAATGGACCCATAAAATTGATGCCCCAGCAATTAAACACCTCTAGCACAAGAATAGGCCTAAGGGGCATCTCATGACGTGAAGACAACTTGTCAAGCCTTTGGCAACGGTCACATGACCTACAAAACACATGCACACCCTTAAACATATCGGGCCACCAAAACCCGCACTACAGAATCTCAGCGGTGGTCTTCTTCGCAGAGAAGTGACCCCCACACACCTCACCATGACAAAACTCTATGACCCCCTACTGATTAACTCGGGGACACATCTACGCATGATTTGGTCTGCACAGTACTTGAACAAATAAGGGTCATCGAAGATGTACTGTTGGACACTCCTAAAAATCGGCTGCTTCTCCTGGGTAGACCAATGGGAAGGAATCTACCCAGTCACCAAATGATTAGCAATATCAGCATACCATGGGCACTCATTAGCAGTGAACAATAGCTTGTCTAGGAAGGAATCTCTAATGGGGAGATCCGAGGTGGGGTCGTTGAACTCCAGACGAGACAGATGATCAGCCACTATATTCTTGACCCCTTTTTTGTCCTTAATGATGAGGTGGAATTCTTGAAGCAACAGAATCCACCGAATAAGGTGAGCTTTCACATCCTGTTTGGTCATCAAGTACTTCAGGGTAGCATGATCGGTGAACACCGTGATCTGCAAACCCACCAGATAGGATCAAAACTTATCTAAGGCAAACACTACCGCCAACAACTCCTTCTCGATAGTGGTGTAATTCATTTATGCCTCATTAAGCGTCTTGCTCGCACAATAAATCACAAATGGGTCCTTCTCTCTCCTCTGCCCTAAAACAGCTTTGACTGCATAATCAGATGCATCACACATCAACTTAAAGGGAAGACTCCAATCTGGAGACTGCACAATAGGTGGAGTAGTGAGACTTCGCTTCAGCTTTTGGAATGCCCCCTCACACGTATTAGACCACACAAAGGGTGCATCCTTTGCCAACAATTGACACAATGGACGGGAGATAGCATTGAAATCTTTAATGAACCGCCGGTAGAAACTAGCGTGTCCAAGAAATGAATGCACATCCTTAACAGACTTGGGAATAGGAAGATTATGAATCAAGTCTATTTTGGCGTTGTCCACCTCAATACCCTTGGAGGACACAATGTGTCCTAACACAATTCCTTGGGTCACCATGAAGTGACATTTTTTCCAATTTAGCACTAAGTGTTTCTCCTCACATCTTTGTAACACCTTGCCTAAATTCTCAAGGCACCCATCAAATGAGTCCCTGAAGACCGAAAAATCATCCATAAACACCTCAACTATCCTCTCCACCATGTCACTAAAGATTCCCATCATACACCTGGAAAAGGTACCAGGTGTATTGCACAACGCAAAGGGCATGCGACGGTAGGCATATGTACCATACAGACACATGAAAGTGGTCTTTTCCTGGTCCTCTAACGCAACCTTTATCTGATTGTACCCTGAATACTTATCCAAGAAACAATAAAAAGCCCGACCAGCCACCCTCTCCAAAATCTGATCAATGAAAGGGAGAGGGAAGTGGTCTTTCTGGGTGCTCGCATTGAGCTTTCGGTAATCTATGCATACTCTCCGTCTTGTACGAATTCGGGTCGGCACTAACTCGCCTTGCTCATTGGTAACAACAGTCACCCTAGCCTTCTTAGGCACTACCTGAATCGGACTCACCCACTTACTATGGGCGTTTGGGTATATAATACCCGCATCTAAAACCTTAAGAACCTCAGCTCGAACTACCTCCTTCATGTTGGGATTCAAGCACCTCTGAGGCTACCTAGAAGGTTTCACACTATCCTCAAGAATGATTCGGTGTGTACACACCGTTGGGCTTATACCATGTAAATCAGCTACAGTCCAGCCAATCGCGCCTATATGCTCTTTTAGTAGGTCAAGGAATTTCCTCTCTTGATCCTCCTCAAGGGATGAGGAGATCACAACCGGATAAGTATCATTGCCCTTCAAAAAGGCGGACTTTAGTGTGTCCGGTAGAGGCTTTTACTCTGGTTTAGGCGACTAATCTGACGACGGAAGAACCTTGGGCAGACGGTTGCCCAGAGGCTCGAACATTGGGTCCTGAACGACCCCACACAAATCCTCACACACATCCTCAACCTCTAACATATCCCACAAGTTTCCTACCTCTGCCGAATCTAAAAATGACACCTCCTCGGTGGTAAGAGCAACCTCTAGAGGATCCTTATACAAGACTGTATCGATGCGCTCCTGGATGAATGTGTCGATCAAACACAACTACTTTGACTCCTCCTCATCCTCTCCCAAAGTACTAACACTATAAACATCCACCTCCATTTTCTCCTCGCCAACTGACAACTGGACCTTGCTAGTTTTACAGTTCATGACAGCATTGGAGGTGGCCAAGAAAAGACGACCTAGAATGATGGGAGTTTTCTCTAGGACCTCGGGACCTGGACTAATATCTAGGACAATGAAATCAGCAGGGAATTGGAACTCGCCTACCTGAATCAACACATCTTCCACCACTCCCTTCGGCACTCTAACACTCCGGTCTGCCAATTGTAGTGTGACGGGAGTCTTTTTAAGATCGCTAAGGACCAGCCTTAAATATGCGAAATAAGGGACCAAATTAACACTTGCGCCCAAATCCAACAATGCTTTATTGAATGTCTGACCTGTGATGGCTATGGGGATGTTGGGACACCCTGGATCCTTGCACTTGGCAGGAATCTCAATCTGAAGAATGGAGCTCACTTGCTCAGTTAGAATCACGTTGTTCTGATTCTTGCGCTTTGTCGTGCAAAGGTCCTTCAGAACCTTCGCACACTGGAAAAAAGACTCAATCACCTATATCAAAGTGATAAGGAATTGCATCCTCTTGAAAACTTCTAACATCTTAAGGTTCATACTCTGCTTAGGTTTCATCGCCAACCTTTAGGAAAATGGAGCTACTAACACCGCTAGCGGCGTTGCAGTCGTGGAAGCTGCAACTGCAGGCACCACCACCTTAGGTGACTACTTATCATCCTTTACTTCCTTCCTAAGGACATCAACAATCTTAGGAGTTGCTCTCGGTGCATTAACCGGCTCTGGGGGTAGGGTTGGTTTCTGCTTTGGCGGGATGGACTTATCGATCTCCTTCTCATTCCTGAGAATGGTGACCGACTTAGCCTCCTCCTGATTCAGACTTTGAACATTAGGACCTAAGGAATTTCCCAAATAATGGGCACCCGCTGCACTACTCTAGGCTGGAAACCTACCCTTCTCCTGCTGCAGTTGACTGATAACCGCAGTTAGTTGTGACATTTGAGTTGTAAGGGCCCTAATTTGCTGTCTCATTTCTGTCTGAAATGTCATCTGTGACTGCATTAAGGAATTGACAGTATCCTCTAACTTATGGTCACGCGCAGTCATCTATGAATATAACCTGGGGGCGGACCATGAGTGGATGGACCTACCCCTCTACCAGGTTGTTGCTGGTAGTGGAATGGAATGACCTGGCCCTGTGGGGGCCTAAACAATTAGGATTGTTGAAACTGCTGCGACGGAGGTAGCGCAAGGGATTGAGCTTGACCTCCATCTACGGGTCTAGGATTTGAACACCCAAAATTAGGGTGATCCCTCCATCCTGGATTGTATGTGTTAGAATAAGGATCCCAAGTCCTAACTGCATTAACCTCCGCCTGATTAAATTGACTCGCACCCTTGGCGGCCATAAATTTAGGGCAGGCGGTCGCGGTGTGCCCTTTACATTCACACCACACACAAACTTCCTCAACACCTACCTCATTAACTGGACGAAACTGTCTCACCTCTAGTTCCTCTAATTTCTGCACCATCTTTTCTACCTGAGCCTGGAGTCGCTGGTCACGAATGGTCATAGGGACCATGTTGGACCCAGAGGATTCGGTTCGCTCAAAATCGGATGGCTCTAATGCCCTCTGCCTATCAGGTAGGTCATCTAAGAAATCCCACCCCTTCATCTGTTGTTTTAGATAAGAAATCTTCCCCTTTGCACGAATATTCTTTGTGTTGGACTGTCTCTGCGTTGAGACCCAAATGAAAGAATTCGACTAGCTGAATTCTCTCAAAGCCATGATGTGGTAACTTTAGGAGCACTTCCTTGAAATGCTCCTAGGCCTTGAGAAATGACTCACCCCTCTCCTGTCTAAAGCCTTGGATTTGACGCCTAAAACTCTTAGTCTTAGCCTCAGAAAAGTACTTCCTATAAAAGGCGTCTCGCACTTGCGCCTAGGTGGTGAAAGATTGAGACTTCTGCATTTGAAACCACATGAGTGCGCCATCCTTCAATGTTGCCTCAAATAGCGTGAGGCATGCGTTCTCATATTGGGTATTGGACGCAAGGTTGTGCACCAATCCCTTGAATGTCCGCACATGCTCGTATGGGTCATTGCACTCCCTCCCATAGAAATTAAGGAGGCTGTTAAGGACACCAGGTTTAATTGTAAAGGCATTGCGTGCCTCTTGTGTCTCTTGAGGGAACACAATGGGTCTGGGAGGAGTGGTCCTCTCGGGATGAAGGTGTTGCCTCAAGGACGGCTGATTAGCTACTCGCTGGTCTGCCATCTCACCTATCTCTGACTCTGATTGGAAGAGTGGATTGCTGACCTTAACTAACTCAAAAGGTAATTCTATATAAAGACCACTAATGGGAACAGGTTCTGACTAGAGTTCAGCTAAGTCTGACTCTGAACTAGAAGATGAAGGACTAGGAGGCAAAGGCTGACTTGACCCTAGTTCTTTTCAAACTAACCGGTTCGTAAGGTCACGATAATAAAAAAGGGTCCTATTTAGGAGAACCCTTCTTCCCTCTACCTATGGTGACTCAACTAAAAGACAAAAGAAACTACTACTCTATACCTTTGAACACTTGTTGCCGTCTCCGGCAACGGCACCAAAAATGCTTGACCAACTGGGTGACTTAAAATAAAGATGCGTCCTAAGCGTAGGACTCTCGACCGGCGTAGCACAATATCTGGAAGTACCGGAGTCGAACCATAAAGATGACGAACGATGTTTGACTCAAAAGTGTTGAATTCTAGTTTAACCCGGCTCTTAGGTAGCCACCCCTTGTTCAGTGTGATTAATTAACTAAATTACCAGACTAAATTAACTAAATATGGATTTAAAGAGGAGAGTACAGCAGTGGAAACCCAACGTCTGTAACTAGCCTAACCAATGTTTACTCGAGCCACAATTATTCATTTTATTGATTTTAGAATAAGAAAAAGGATCCTTAACAAATGCTTACAACCTGTCACTAGATTTCGTGCACATTCGAATTTCGGCTATGCCTGGGTTTTGTTTGTTAGAAGAGTTTTCGTCTCCTAAATTGCGCAAAAATTAAATTAATTCGATCCCGAGATAGAACATTAATCAAACTAGTCACGGAGCGCCTTTGCCCCGCAGCCGCACTCTATAAAACTACTCGCTCATTATTCTAAAGATCGTAACGGTAATACTATAAACCCTAGATCTAGACATGCTCGAAGAATGAAAATAAAAGTAGAAAACAATACCACTGATTGCGGAGAAGGAACGAACTTGATTGTCAATGCTAAAACACCAATCCAACAGCTGGAAATCTGAAGATTCTGAACTAAACTAAATGTTGAATTGAATTCCAATCAGCAGCCAAAGTTTTGAAAATAAAACCTAAGTTGTCAATGTGTGGAACCCTAATTCGAGTTCTAAAACGAGTACTTATATGAAATCCTCATTAATTACAATAAAAATCAAAAATAAAAATGAAATTCACTCACGCGACCCAAAACGACCACGTTTCTAGCTCTGGGTAATGCCCTCGGTAGCGCAACACCACTTTTGGTGTATTTCTCCTGAGCCCTTATCTCTTGTTTCGCTCGTTAACCCCCCTAATTGCCGTTGACCGCTAATCCTCTCGCGAGCGCTACACCACTTTTGGTGTAGCGCTCCCCAAGCTTTTGTTCAATTTATGACTTCTGTTGTGCCACTTTTGAGCGCTCCATCAAATTCCTGTAGCGCTCGCGATGGGTTACGATCACTTCCACGCGAAATCAACTTCAACACTTAGCCTCCTTAGCCTAGTTCACTCTCGATCCTCATGCGTGCCATTCCAACAGCTTCGATTAGCGCCAAAACACCTCAATTTCCTGCAAACTAAACACAAACACCAACTCCAACCACATGCACGCATAAAATGGAAAATGAGGATTAAACGCACACTAACGCGCTAACTCTACCCTACTTAGATGCTGAAATGCATGGATTTCACGCGCTTATCAACTATAGATATGTGTATATATATAAGAAAATGCATAATAATAAAAAGTCTTTAAAAAAATTAAAATTTTCTATTGGTTATGTTATTTAGCATTCAAAAAATAAATCTACCTTTTATATTTTTACTATGTTATACTAAAAAATGTGTTAATTTAAAGTGCAAAAGGTTAATTGCAACTTAAGCTACTTGCAAGGAGGGTATGATGGTCTTTTTGTTCTCAAACTTAATGTCGTTAGCCTAATTTTGACGGCAAGGGGGTTTATGTATTTAGTTTGTAAAGCAAGGGAGGTGGCTGTAATTTTCAGAACCTGAGGGGGTCAGTGTATTAGTCAGATACTTCAAGGGAGGCCAACGTAATTTTCCCTTTAGATTTCAACAAATTT
This sequence comes from Vaccinium macrocarpon, assembly GCA_022606695.1. Classification (NCBI taxonomy): domain Eukaryota; kingdom Viridiplantae; phylum Streptophyta; class Magnoliopsida; order Ericales; family Ericaceae; genus Vaccinium; species Vaccinium macrocarpon. Next base: position 21,415,332 of record CM040180.1, on the reverse strand, counting down.
TTTTTTTGGGTAAAACAAGCTTGAAATAAAAAGAGGCTAAAGGAATATACAGCCTACAAGGGGCATACCCCAGGGAGGACAAAAAAGAAAAGAAAGAAAACAAGAAAGAAAATGGGAAGGCCAAAAGGCTACATGGGATTGGGATTGGAAAAGCCAAGGGCAATAAGGAGAAATACTAAAGTAAGGAAATGTTTTTTTTGGGTAACAAAATAACTACCTCCCTAGCACAAACCGCCAAAGAGGGAGTGGGATGGCCAAAAGGCTACAATTGAGAACGAGTGTTTCTAATCCATTTGAAAGAGGGAGGAGAAACACTCATAAGGGGAAACAAGATCTTGAATCTAAGGAGAAACACTATCCATATACTGTTGGGAAGAAAATTTTGAAAATTTCGCCATGACCCGTTCGTAATTGGAGCACCCTCGAGGTGCCAGCCACTGCGTATACAACAGCAGCAGCTGAAAAAGAAAAGAAAGAGGAAGAGATAGAGGCAAAACTTCCAACATCATGGATGTTGATCAGACACACAGCAGTCCAGATGAAGGAAAGCAACACAGCAAATTCTCAATGTATACAATGATATTAACCAAGTGAGAGTTCTAACAGATTTCAACAATTTATGTACAATATATAATGATACCAAACACTTGTAACTTTTTAACTTTGCCCTTCATTAGTTGATTTTAATAAAATAACAGTTAATCAAGTTTTGAATTTAAATTATTTTTCAGAAAGCGAAAAGTCTTGTCACCAATGTAATCAGAGAATTTTGGTCAAAATTTTAGAAGGCACTTTAAACTTTACAATTATTTTTGTTTTGGTCTCATTGTTTTGATTGTTAAAAGCATCCTAGGACAGAAATGGAATTTTACTAAGTTTTCTTGTTGAAAATTTTTAAGTGGCCCTATATCTTGAAATAGTCAAAACAAAAAAAGGAAAGTATGAGGAACTTTTTGGGGCAGAGAGAGTGGAGTAATTTTTTTGATATCTAAAAATGGATTGAACATTAACAGCAAATTTGGCTTTTCTAACTTTGCCACTTAATCTCACCCAACTAATTTCTTTTCCGTCTCATAATTTTGATCTTATTACAAAGTTAAGTTTTTTTTATTGTAACCAATTTAAAGATCTTAATTTATTTGTTAAATTAAAGTGCTTTATTTTTGTTCTAAAAAAGACAAAACAATGAAAAATACTGAAATTATAGGACAGAGGAAGTGTTAGATTTTCCTTTAAACCCATCGAAATAATCGAATATAAACCTTTCTCATCAAAATTATTAAAATGTTCCCTTATTACATTTTCTCATTACTTAAAAGTTGACTCTTGCGCCTATGAATTCTTGTTACTAACAGCTGAACCCTTGAATATTAGGTAGACGAAACAACCAAGACTTTTTCATTTCTTGAATATTTAGATTAGACTGATTATATAATTTGTATGATAGAAGAAGAACTTTTTTAATTAATTTATCTAATACTTAAGGACATTTTAGTCATTTGGTAGCTACAACCAACGGCAGTACTATCAACTTGATGGAATTGTAGAATCTAGACAATAGATTGTTCATTAGGGACAATGTTACAATTGTCAAAATATCAGGAATGGTCAACGAAATTTACCCCTTTTTTTCTATCTCTAGATGTTTTTCTTTGGCGGAGAGAGCTAGTAGTATCATAGGATTTGGACACCCGGGGTTGTCCAAAACTTATTTACTTTGTGAGCGAAAATAAATTAACTTGGTTTATTTACTGTCAAAACTTATTTAATAATGAGAAGTTGATGTTAAAAGATAAAAGTAAGATTAAAATAAACTAGAGAAAAAAAAAAGTCAAATGTTTAAGGGGTGCAAAGGATCAGAACTTTAGATTTGAGTAACATCTCCAAGACTCCAACTACTAAAACATAAAGAATGTGGTGTAAGAGTTTTGGTTTACTATAGATCCAATTAACAAATAAAGCAAAATAATACTTGGCTAAAAGAACCTCCAAAGAGTTGAAAGTGGGACAATGAGCTCCAACACCCAAACCACTTGAGCGAGCTCCCATCCCAATTTAAATGACATAATAGTTTATATATATACACACACATGTGAGTCCTATGGAATGGAAAGTAGACCCCTGATTTTTGCTTAATTTTTTTGGAACGAAAGCGGCCGCGCCTCCTCTATAGGCCAGGGCGGTCCCTGTGGTCAACCCAAGGATCAAAAAGGCTATTCCCAGGCTTTTGACCAGAATCTTCATGCTGAATCCATACAGCATGCATGCATGTATATTCGTAGGCACCTTTTTTGAAGGATTTAGCCAAAATGGCAATGGGGAACGATAGCGTTCAGAGAAAGAAGGATGAGAAAGAAGCTGAGAAGGCAGGCTACCGTAGGACGGTACGAGTAGTTCTCATCTGTTCGTTTTTTCCTTTTCTTTTGTTCAAAATATTTTAGGTTTGGGTACCCTAATAAGGAAAGTCAAACTGTCCAGATGTCGCCCTTGCTAAGAAATTTTCAATGCTTTAATTAAAACAATTACAAAGGAAGTTACCTATAATCTTTTTTTTTTTTTTCTTTTTTGCTCAGTAAGGAAGTTACTCACATCTTGTATTGGGTCACTTTTTGGATTATTTTAGATATTGTTGTCCACCTATTTCCCCAAGGACAGGAGAAGCGGGAGTGGCCAACACCGAGTGGTGTAGAAGATGCGAGGGCGTGCCAGGAGATTTGAATCTCCAAGAGGAATATAGAAAAGCGTCTGAATGTACTGACTAACTTCTTTCAAGCAATTGAGAAACTCGAGCTAAAGTTACAAGGGTTCGTGGGGCCTTGAACAAGGACTTCCACACTTGAAGAAAATTACATAGAAGAAAAAGAAAAGATTTCGGAAGAGGGGGAGGAGTAGGAGATAGACATAGTTAAAAGAAATCGATCGACTAACTGGGAGAGTTAGGAGATAAAAACTAAATTAATTTGCTGCTGTGAGCTGTATTAGTGTTGGAACCTTTGTAACGTTGCACGGAGGCTTTTATTTATAGCCTCTGAATCCAAGCATAACTTCCAAAAACTGTAACTGCCCACGATCTTCTGTCATGAAGCCATATCTTCCATGAATTTCGGCATTTCCTTGAAGATGTGTGGGAAGATGACAAGTGTCCCTTAACTGACCGAAAGTAACTGCCCATGATCTTAGTGTAATTTTAACACATGTTAATTCCGGCCTTAACCGCTTGTTTTTAGATAAACGACAACTCCTAAAATTTAGGCAACAAGCTTATCACCTAAATTTTAAGTAATTCGGCTTTAATAAAAATCCGAATTAAAATCAAAATGAATCTTAACCACTTTCTTTGCCACGTGTAAATTTTGAAATTTATGGTACAAACAGATATGCTTCCAGTACTAATGTTCTTTTAGGTATATATACTATTATAGAGTTAACCGGAAAAATTCAATATTGATCAGCCTAAGAAGTGACGCAAACATTAATTATGCATGTGATCGATAGTAAAAGAAGGTTTAAAACTAGCAAATTTGACACTCTCTTGTTTTAAAATGAATGTCCAAAACTACTTTTTACATCTTTCAAAAAAAAAATCTACTGTACAAGTATTTTTTAACTCATAATGTATTGAATCGTGGCAAAAAATCCCTCTACTTATGAGTCAATTGAGAATTGAATCCGACCGTCGGTTGTTTGGATTAAATCTGAATCGTCCATGGTCAAAATGGATATACTACAGAGTTAACAAGAAAAAGTTATTGACCAGCCTAAGAAGTAAGGCAAACATTAATTATGCATGTGATCCATAGTAAAAAAGTTTAAACACTTGCAAATTTATTGATTTGATACTCCCTCTGTTATAAAGTGGATGTCCAAAACGGAAGAGGGCATCCTGTAGTGCGGTGCCACACTACAGGATTTGTGGCATCCAAGTCATTGATTGAGTAATCAACAGCTTGGATCAATTGCTCGAATTTCATCTTGGTACTTGCATGATCCGAACCGTTCATTGCCGAAATGAAATCCGAGCCGTTCATTGCTGAAATTAATGGCTCGTGTGCCACACTACAGGTTGTAGTGCGGCACCGCCCTACAGGATCTCCAAATCCGTCCAAAACTGCTATTTACGTCTCTAAAAAAATCAACTTAGGCTTGTTATTTTTTTTTTGGTACTTACTTAGGCCTGTTATTTAACTCATAATGTATTGAATTGTGGCAAAAAAATCCCTCTACTTACGAGTCAGTTGAGAATTGAGGGGCAAAGACTAGGATAGGTAAACCCTTTGACTTAACATGATAAATAGGCCTGTGTACACATGAAGGGTGTAAGTAGACTTTGGTATTTGGAATTTTTCCAAAATGGCGAAAGGGGATCTCTGGGCCGAGTGAAAGACAAGAGAGAGAACGTTCAAGTTAGGGTTAATTTGTTCAGACTCATCTGTAGAAACATGCATGCAGCCTTCTGCAGGTAGAGAGTGAATTTTTCATTCCTCATGGAAACCTGGGCACAGTGTATTGTCCTCATCATAGTACTAAAATACTCATCAGAACTACCAAGTCACGGGGATTGTGGGGACCCCTTAAAATTTCACCAGCACTAGCCAGTTTCAGAATTACTCCATTAATTTCACAATAGAAGGCTAGGAGCATGTCTAAAAATTTTCATTTTTATCAGGAGAGGCACGTAATAATTCATAATTCGAACTTCGAAATTTTCTACAACCGGTCAAGTTCAATTAGTTAATGTCAAACTATTATAGGCAGTGCAAACAGAACAACAAACTAGAGTGTGGTGATTCCTTCCTCCTCCTCCTTTTTTTTTTTTTTTTTTTGAGGGAATTTTGGTATTAAACTCTTTTAACATAATTCCTCCAATGGCAAAATAGGCGGAGGATGGGACTTATTATAGCAGATATTTGCAGCCAAAGGTATTGCCTTAGAGCTTCCTTATCAGTCTCACAAAAAAAAAAAAAAGGAAGTTCAGGACTTTGTGTATTAACTATTCGTATGTCAGGGGTGAAGTTTGTGGCACCTGTTTACATATAAAATTAACCAATCTAATAATTAATTGACAAGTAATCAAAAGTGTCAAACATTGGCAATTATCTATCAATGAAAATACACTGGATCAATAAGGTAAAATAGATTAAATACGTTGTCGTATCATTTCTCAAACTGGACGAGCAGTTATTAGCAGTTAGAAGTCATTGTTAAAATATAGATTGGCTTCGAAGCCATAATATTAACTGCTGAGCATACAAGCTCCACGTGCAAACTTGCAAAACAAGGAAACTAACAGTTAGAACACGTGGAATACTTTTGGAAGGCAGTTATTCCCTTAACATGTTACCATTTGAGTTGGTAAATAAACGTGCAGATTTAAAGCTTCTGGGAGAAGAAAGAATTCAAATTCGTACGTGAAGGAGGAGGAATAACTGCCAACTTTTAGAGTGGAAGTTAGAGTTCAAAGCAATCCAGATTCAAACTCATGGAGCAGGAAGATCAAACTGCAAGCAACGTTTATAAATAGAAGAAATTGAAGAGTGAGAAGCCCCGGACAAATCTTCAACAAACAGCTATCAAAAAACTGATGCTTGGTTTGTTCATTGGCAAAGTAGTTTAGGATTTCGAACCTATTTCGAAGTAGTTTAGGATCTCAAACTCAGTTCGAAGTAGATTAGGAAGTAGTTTAGGAATTAGATTAGGATCTATCTCGATTGTTCTTGTAACAATCACCTGTTCGAAGTTCTGTTACTCTGTATTTGAAGTTGAAGACAATTTCGAAGTAAGTTTATCTTTGATTCATCAATCGAAGTGTCTTGTTTCTTTATTGTTCTTTGATTTCCTAAGTTTATTGGTTTGCATTTCTTCACTTATTAAGAAAAATCCTCTTAATTGAGGTAATTGAACCAACAAAACACAATCGCCTGATTAGGTTTGGTTTTGCCAAAGTTAATCTGAGGGAGGAGATTGAAACTCTCTCTGGCACGCTCGCACACAATCATTTTGCATTGCAAAGAAGTAAAAAGAACCAAACAGCACCCTTCTATTCTCTCCTCCCTCTCTCTCTCTCTCTCTCTCTCTCTCTCTCTCTTTTGTTGCCCTCTCCCTCTTTCTCTTTTGTCCCCCTTCCCCATCAAACCCCCACAACAAAAACAATAAATAAATAAAAAGTGCATGAAAAATATTTTTGGGAGGGAGAATAGAGAGGCTGATTATTTAGGGGGTTTTAGGGGGTTGGCTCTCGTCTGATGAGGATGCTCTTAGGTCAACCACAACAAGTCTCAACAAACTAAAAATTAGCTAATTTTACTCAGCCGAACTCAAAAATCATGCTCCAACAGGCTCAACAAACACCTTAATAAATTAGCTCCCTCTACAGTACTTACATATTTCTGTAACGGCCCTGATTTTTGGTAAATAAAAATTTCATTTATTAAATTGATTTTTCTTTTCCTTAACAAATTGTTTCAAATACTTTCTTTGTTAATGATTGATAGGCGTGTGGGAGGCATGCTTTTGAGCGTCTAAGTAGGGTGATTTAATATGTTAGACGTGCGGTTTGAGCTTCATTTCCCATTTGATGTGCGCACGTGGTGTTTTTGTGTGTTGAGCATGTTTTGCAGGTAATCTAGGATGTGGGCACAAATTTCGAGACATTAGGAATGCATCCACGTAGACCAACAGTGAGCATGGAGTTGATTTTGCATGGAAGTGATCGTAATCCGTCGGGAGCGCTACCCTATTTCTCTGGAGCGCTCAAGATTGGCACAAAAGCGCACAGAATATGAACAGAAGGTTCTTGAGTGCTACACCTAAAGTGGTGTAGCGCTACCGAATGGTCAACGGTCAACGGTCGACATTGTACGGAGCAGCGGAGATAGCAAAGCGGTAGCGTTACACTAAAAGTGTAGTAGCGCTACCGAGGTCCTTTCAATGAGCTATGAAACGGCAACGTTTCAGCCTTCACGTCAGAGTTTTGTCGTTTTAATTAGAATTACAGGGATTAGTATAAATACTTGTTTTTAACTCGAATTAGGGTTCCAGACCTTAAACTTAGGTTTTATTCATTCTAAATTTCGGGTGTAGCTTTCGATTCAATTTCAGCATTCAAGTTAATTCAGATCTTCAAATTTCCTGCTGTTGGATTGGTGTTTTCGCGTGATATTCAAGTCTGTTTTCTTCGCATGATCAGTGGTATTGTTTTCTATTTCTATTTTAATTCGCATAGTATGTTTAGATTTAGGTTTAATATAATTTCTGCAATTATTAGAACCATGAGTGAGAAGTCATATAGAGTGCGGCTGCGGGCGAAAGCGCTTCGCACTAGGTTGATTGATGTTCTACCTTTGGACCAAATTAACTTGATTTTTTGAGCAATTTTAGGAAACAGAAACTTTCTTAACAAACAAAACCCAGGCATCGCCAGAATTCGAATGCGCATGGAATCTAGTGATAGGTGGTGCACATTTGTTAGGGAGCCTTTCTCTTATTCTAAAATCAGTAAAAAGAGTAATTGTGGCCCGAGTAAACATCGGTTAGGCTAGTCGCGGACGCTGGGTTCCCTTAGCTGTACTCTCATTTTTAATCTGCATTTAGTGAATCAGTCGGTAAATTAATTAATCAATCTCATTAAAAAAAAAAAGGGTGGCTACCTAAGAGTCAGGTTAAACTATAACTCCGCATTTTTGAGTCAAACACCGTTAGTCGTCTCTGTGGTTCAACTCCGGTACTTCCGGATATTGTGCTGCACTGGTCGAGAGTCCTACGCTTGGGACGCGTCTTTATTTTTAGTCACCTGGTCGGTCAAACAATGATTATTTTGGGTCATTAATTATTTTCATATTAGAATATGTGTGTGTGTGTACTAGTATATTTACACTTTTACGCATATATATTGGCCCTAATAGATTTTCCCCATTAAACCCTACACCATTTCATCTCTTGTAGTATACTTAGACCCTATATTTCTCTCACTCCCTAGTAAACCAAATTTAGTAGTCATGTGTTTCAGAAAGGAAGTTGCTTAGCAATTTCCTTGACTACTTGCTCACTAAGCAAAGTATCCTACAATTGCATGCATGTGCATAAGTTTGTACACTAGAATCCCTTAAGATGAAACCCTAAGATCTCCTCGAGGATTCTCTCCATTAATAGAAAGATTGAGAGGAAGTTGCTTGGAAGCTTTCCAATTTGTCACATGTCATATACAAAGTGTACATACATATGTGTACCGAGAATCCTATGGGATTCTCCTCTAGATTTTCCCCTAGATTTTTTTTATCCCATTTAATGGGAAGATTCACACAATATTTCTTAAGATGTTCTTAGATTCACTAACCTATTAGGCTGATGCCTATTTGTTGTACACTTGCTTGTATAACTAGCACTAAAAACTCTACTTAGTGGGGTTTTTCTCTCCTAATTATTAGAGGGAATATATTTCCTCATTTATTAAGGGAATACAAATATATTCCCTCATTAATAAGAGAATAAGAATATATTCCTTTTAGATTCACCTAGATTTTGTAGACTATTAGACATGTGTCTATTTTCTTGCAATGATAAGTGTATAACTAGTACCAACTAGTGACTAGATTTTTCTCCTAAGATTTTCCCCATTAAAACCCCAAGATTTGGAGAATAAACCTAAGATTTTCTAGGTACTTGGCCTAAGATTTTATTCTCCAAAATCCCACAAAATCTTCGATTTTATTCTTGCATTTAATTTAGGAAATCTCCTAGAAATTGGAGGGGGTGGGGGCCATCCATCAAGAGAGGGAGAGGGTGCCATCCCATTGCCTATAAATAGAGCCTCTCCCACACTTCATTTCTCACACCAAAAACTCCTCTTCCTTTGTAGTCTTTTAGTAGTTTTCTAGAGAGAGAGAAACTCTCACTTTTTTCTTGATTTTCTCTTGAAACTCAATTTGTTCTTCCATATTCAACATACAACCACCACCCTCCACCACCAAAAACCACTCATAGATCCTTAAAGTAGAAGTCAAGTTAGTAGAAGGTTGTTTGTGCTACGATTAGTTCTAGCTGGAAAACCAACCTATCTTTATAGGCTTCCAACTAACACTCGGAAATTAAGGTAGCCTTTCTAACCATTCTTAAGTAGCTTCTCTGAAGTTAATTTCATGCCGTTATAATGCTCATAGAAATTTTAATGTTTCCTTAAATTTACTTACCGTAGTCATTAACATTTTCTGGAACGTTACTTACTTGTTTAACCGATAAAAATTAACTTTTCAAAATTACATTGTTATAATGCCCGACTGGTTTTTTCGAAAATGAGGCCGACTAATTTTTTTTTAAAAGTAATTTCACTCATGAAAATATTTTTGACTAACTTTAGACTGTGGAATAACCCAAGGCTAACACCCTTGAATTAAAGTCTGTCAAAAAGACAAGCTTCGNCGCTGTCTAAGGAAAGGATGATGATTCTAACTGGACTCGTCCGGCCATCCGACCTAGGGCTTTCCTAGTTATTTCATTCGTCTAGGGAAGGTCACAAAAGAAAAAAAAAGATTTATAAGTGACTGTGAAGTTGATCAGTACTATTTTCTACTAACCCTATAGACTAGTTTTGGAAAGGATTACACGTCAAAAAGTCATTATTTTATGTGACTTTTTTTTAGAAAAGATGCATTGATACGAAACGAGTTTTATAAACTATGTTTCATATGCACGACATGATACGATATTGACACAACACAATTTTCGAGAAAATGAACGATTGATTGATTGACTAGAAATGAGATGAGAATGAAAATGGATTAATTTATGGAATTTAATATGGTAGTGTCACCTCTTCGTGATGTTGCATCCATGATGTCGTTAGGGCTAAGCGTGAATCGAATTGATAGTACAACTTGAGCACTGTCAAAAGAAGGTTGGGATCTCGAGCAGAAAGTTTGGTAACCGTTAGTTGAAAGAAGACGGAAACAGGCCAATAACTTTCTAGTGATGGACTTTAGGCCCGGTGGTCAGAAGCAGTACCATAGAGGCGTGAAGTGAAATGATTATTGACCTGGAAGACGGAAATGGTACCTGAACTTTGTTAAATTTGAAGAAGAATGCCAAGACTGAAGGATGATACGAGACACATGCATATTTCATGAAAGATACTATTTTCTGTTAAACTTCCGCCATTATTTTCCGATTATATATATTGTTCTATTGCTAGTTTAAGGTTTGGGTAGAGTTGTCTGTTGGGCGTTATCACTCACGATGTTGCACTTGTTTGGCGTAATACCATGATGTTGCTCTATAACTCCGACCTATTATGCTAGACTATAGAGAATTGAAGAACATGAGGAGTACTATGGCTTGAAGGCATACAAAGCATAGTAGGAAACCATCGGGACTGACAGCCATGTAATGGAAATGGAGTAGATAAACCCTAGTTATTTTTGTAGTAAATAAATGTATTAGCAGGGGGATCTTTGTAATTTCCTTTTTGAATACTGTTGTAAAACTATATTTATTATTAATTTATTAAATATAACGTTCCCAAAATTTGGGGCGTTACAATTCTATCAATTTTTAGGGAGGAACTGTTAACACCTCAACCCATTGTTTATTCTTTTTTCTCTCCCACTTTCCTCTGCAGCAACAAAGCCAAAGGCAACAAACCCATTGCTTATTCTTTTGCGGGAGTAAACTAGTATTTCAATGGAAGGAAAAACAATATTTTATTAAAAAAATAAGTAGAATAGATAATATTGTTGGAGTGTTGAAAGGGACATGAGTACGTAAAATACTGTTCACTACTATTTGTAGAGAAAAATTCATTGAGACTGTTGGGGATGGCCTCATGGCTGTGGATTGGTGAGGATGGAGGTGTAGCATGTGTTGGGTATGAAAAGGAACAAGAGGAAGACACAAGTAAAAGAAAGAGAGGGTACACATATAGGGAAACATGCTTAGTAGCAATGGGAGAGAGAGCGTGGAAGAAATGATATAAAAAAAAATCAATAGCTCAAGACCAGTACCTCAATATATGAAGATCTACCAGAGATAAATACAAAATACCTAATCTTAACAGAGGCTACTGCAACTTCTTTTTTTTTAGTATGTTGATAAGGTAAAATAGCTAAATAGATCATTTACCTAGTCTGATGTTGTTGCTTTAATAGATCCATTCACTACTACAAAAAGGCATAAAGATCACAGTCATTTGGTGTGATCTTTCATTTTTAATCTCGGTCTAAAAACCGTGATCTAATCTAGTGTGATTAAAAGTCTCCATCTTTCAATCACAGTTCTAGACCGTGATGAATACTCATGAAAAACTGTGATCTTTGACAATATAACATCTCAGTTTTGCCTAAAAACTGTGATTGTTTAAAGAGAAAAGATCTCAGATTTTAATAAAACCATGATTAAAAAATGAAAAAAAACCGTGATAAATTTTTTTTCTCACTAATATAGATGTCCAAAAATTGCCTTACCTTGCAAACCTTGCTTTCATCGAGATTTGATCCTTCAACCTCTTACCCAAGACAACTAACACCTATCAACCTCACCAATTATACATTTCATTATGTTGTTGAACTATTTAATATATATATAGTAGTTTTTGTGGGTCTTTCACTTGCCCATATTAGTTTCTTGATATTCTTGAGCATTGACTATGATTTTCTAGGCTTTATGTACTCTTATACTCCTTCCTAGCTTGTTTGAAAAAGTTTAATTTTTGGTTCAAAGATATTTTTTTTTGGTTAAACGCATATTCTATGAGTTTATGACAATAATTTTTTATGGTTTAAAATGGATGTCCCATCTTCTAATTCAGCAAAATTTCTTTCCATCAAAACCTCTAAATCCCTCCGCTTTCTCGGTATAATTATGATTCTCCAACTCAATAATTTTCATCAAATTGAAACTTTTCTCCCCATAAAATTTTACTTCCAACCATACTCTCATATCCATCAAATTCTGAGCTTTCCTTAACAAGACAGAAAAAGTAAGAAATATCTCAGTTTTTGTAAAAACGTGATAAAAAATTAGGGTTATTTTTTTTATCACAGTTAAGTACATAAACTGAGATGAAATATAGTTTTAATCTTGGTCATCTATAAAACGTGATTAAAAATAAAAATGAAATTATCTCATCTTGCTTACAATCACACTTTTTAAATGACTAAGATTAAAACTCATACTTACAATCACACCTTTTAAAAGACTGAGTAATTTTAGTTCCATTTTCAATCACGTTTTATAGATGACCGAGATTAAAACTGTCTTTCATCTCAGTTTATGTACTTAACCGTGATAAAAAAAATCTAACTCTTATTTTTTTTTTATCACGTTTTTACAAAAACTGAGATCTTTTTTATTTTTGAGGTGTGATCTTATCACCTTTTTTTGTAGTAGTGATTGATTGGTAGTTCAAGTATATTATGGAGTAGTACTTGACATTTCTTATGTAACAGCCTGAATTTTCTCCATAATTTTTTTCGAATAAAATATATTCATTAATAAAATAGGAATGTTTTTAGTTCCTAGTTTTGTTTCATATTCCTTGTAACCTAATAATTACCTTATAGATCGATCCTTAGATTTCTTAAACCTTTGTGTAGGCCCTAACTATTAAGATTTGTTGCATTTTTAACCCTAACTGCATTATACTATATTTCTATGATTGTGATACATATATATATATATATATATATATATAGAGAGAGAGAGAGAGAGAGAGTCCACTTCCGATCCAAACTCCCTTATTTTGTTAAGTTCCGGACCTCATTGATCCCAATCGAATTTCAACGATCCAAACCGTCCAATGTGTTTAAAAGGTATTTTTTGGGGTCAACGCGAGAAATCATCAAAAAAAAAATACCGGGAAGGGCTTGATCCGATCCGTTTTTCACAAAAAAGGTATATGTACAATTTTGTGAAAACGGCTCGGATCAAGCCCTTCCCGGTATTTTTTTTTGATGATTTCTCGCAAGGACCCTAAAAAACACCTTTTAAACACATTAGACGATTCGGATCGTTGAAATTCGATCGAGATCAATGAGGTCCGAAACTTAACAAAATCCGGGAGTTTGGACCGGAAGTTTGGTGTATATATATATATATATACACACACACACACACACTTAGATACATATAAGCTTAGATGCGCGCACACACACACAAAAGACTTTTACATGTATATATACACTTACATGGAGGATGAAGTACGGCATCTCTAACTTTTGTTATAGTGTGAACCTCTCATCTCCCGGTCATATTTTGATGATCCGAACCACTCAATGTGTTTAAAACATGTTTTTACAAGTCTTCGCAAGGTATCAACAAAAAAAAAAGACTGGTAATGGCTTGATCCAAACAGTTTTTTTATAAAATTTCATCAAAATAAGAACGGGAGAAAGAATATCCACACCATAGCGATCCCTCATAGGATCCAGGCTGCTTATACACCATATACATCTTCATCAACTATCTTCTCTCTCCTCCCCACTGTTCAAGCCACCACCCACCAACACCAATACCCCCTTCCCCGCATCTTTGAAAAAGCAGACTTCTCATCACCCTTATCACTACCATCAACCACCCTCCAACTCCATACCCCACATGGTCTTCTCCACCCTCACACACTATCTCCTCTCATTCTTACATACTTCATCCCTTATAAATAACCCAAATACGGCACCCTACTATCCCATAACATTATTTTATAGAAAATATAAGAGACAGAGAGATGAGGAGCGAAACTTGGGCATACACCACTAGCCATGAGATTCTTCATCAACATCATTTAGAGGAGTCCTAAGAAATCGCAAGTGTCACGCCCCACCCCCCAAATGACACCCGCTGTGGGCCCGGGTCGATGCAGCCACGTGACATTCCAACACGAAACCAAACATCACCTACTAAATGCCTCAGAATTAAAACACAACGGAAGTCTTCTAACATATAAATATAAGTGTATATGTCAAACCACAAACTCAAACATCAAACAACCGACAACTTAATTACATAACATGTAGTTCAAGTTCTCAAAGTTCCCTTAACACAACTCAAAACAGACCACTACTAGCCCAACCATGAGCAAACCAACTTGGCTAGCTACGTCACTCGAGACTAGCCTAAAAAGAAACTCCAAAATGACCAACGGTAGTGGACCCACTCAAACCATTAGTTATCTGGTAATCAAAAGAAAACCAGAGTGTGTGAGATATAGAATAAATTCAATAAAACATAGCTGAAGTACCCAATTGATCAACAACAATTATATAATCATAACACATGCAATGACACGTCTGCCACATCCTACATATCCTAGTTCACTATGGGAGCACACCCTACTCGTTGTCACTGATAATTAGGCGGCACAACATACTCGTGGTATAACCCAAACCACAGCCCCTTCACCAATACCATCTTTCACACACAACATGCATATCAAAAGCTAAATCTTCAATTAGCACGATACACAAACACCACCATAACCATATCTCATTAAAGATAACCATATCAAACACACTCACCTAAGAATCGACCGAAGTATGCCAAACTATGGTTTTGGCACCCCCCAAATGATATTAGTCTATGAGCTTCCACAGATGTCTCGCGTATAATAAAAAAGATAATTATGTAACATAAACAACTTATAAGGTTATCACAATTGAAGACAAGTCAAGACACAACAACACTTGAAAACCAGTATGAAATATGACAACCAGCCCATTGTATCTGGTCTATCATTTTCTATGGGTTCTGAATAAGGTCATGAGACCACCACCATTAGAAAGTAGACTTTTAGTACATAATTTTTGACATATAACTTGCCCTATTCGGAGTCCGGATGACCAAGATATGCTTGTTTGAAACTACGCAAAAAGTAACATGAATTTGCAGTTTCAGCAAATCTATCAACTTTGAATCAAAAACTGCAATAACCTGGCAGGAACTAAGTCACAATCTATACATATTCTTGAAGGTATGCGAGTCTAGTTTCACAATCAAAAGGCGGATTGAAATTCCATGCTTCCTAGACAAAATTTTAGTCGTTCCCGTAAGATGCGACAGTGCTGCCTGCACTGCGAATTTCAACACCATAGTCCGGTAAACCATTTTTCGTATTTTCTTTTGCTTTGATTTATTCTCTGAAAATTTTACACAATACAATAGACACAAGTTATAATCTACTGTAAAAATATATAAAATTTACAAGCTTTCTAAGTACCCGAAATAATTCAGTGAAAACAGGTCAGAATCCAAATTCATAAACTTCAACAGTGGGTTATAACCAAACCCACAAAATAATGAGTTTTATAACTTCAAGAACCAAACCCAACACCATAAACCAACTGAAATTAATCCATCTATAACATGAAATCAACAACAAATTAAGGAATTCAAGCACAAAGAAGTATGAATTACCTAAATTAAGACTCAATTTCCAACAAATAGCATACACCCTAGCTTTCTCCCCTTGTTTTCCCTTCTTCTTCTCTTCTATGGTTATCTCTCTCTCTAGTTCTCTAAGTGTTGGTGAAGATAGGAACCACGAAATAGAAGTAGTGTTGATATTTTCCTTAATCTCACTAAACTACAATTTAACCTTCTAACTAATAGTTCTAACGGTTTTTGCCCAAATCACAAAATCAACTTAAAAATGCAAATTAAACGCTATTTATACGTGGCGGGTATTACAACAAGCCACCACCAATTGCAACCAAGGCCAACAGGAGATCCACCTCCACTCCATTTTCTTTGAACCCCGAGTTTTCACCAAATCTTTCATATTCAAGGTAGAAATCTTTTGCCCATTAATTCTAAGGGTTGGTTTTCCAAAAGATAAAATGGACATTTGCTAAAATCAAGGGGGTGATTTTAACAAATGTCCATTTTAGGTGATAAAATCTCCAATGAATCTGGACATACATATGTCCAGATTCATTGGAGATTTTATCACATTCCCATTTCATTTGCTAAAATCAAGGGTGTGATTTTAGCAAATGTCCATTTTATCTTTTGAAAAACCAAGCCTAAGTATACTACTATGTGTTAGAGTACCCAAAATTAATTTCAGACAATTGGCCAAAAGGCCAAGTTTGGGCTCTTAAATGGTGTTTAGTCAAGCTTTTTTTTTAAGGCCTCCAATGCATTGATGAATTTTTTTTAAGAACTCAATGACAAAACTAGACAAAAATACCCTTAATGAAGTAAGAGCAGTCAAACCACGCATGTGGAGTAATAAAGCCAACTGCTTTTACCAAAAACAAATAAAGCCGACTATGACTTCTCAGACTCATGAAAGTGACATGACCTATGAAAGTGACAAGCCTGTTGCCATTTGTCCCAGACCAATGTCCCCAACATTGCACACCCATCCTCTCTCTCTCTCTCTCTCTCTCTCTCTCTCTCTCTCTCTCAGGTCGGATAAAATTGATTTCTCTCTCCTCAATTTTAGGGGTGGTTTCAATTTTAGGGGGTTTAGGTTCTTTGGGGTATGGTATAGTGGGTTTAGACATTTAGGGTGCACTTTTCAATTATATTGTTTTAGTGGTTTAAGCACTTTTATGGGTACCCTAGGATTTTATGCTCTTTAGGGTGCCCTGGGGTTTATGTTTAGGCACTTTCATAGGGTACCCTAGGGTCTTAGGCACTTTCATAGGGTACCCTAGGGTCTTAGGCACTTCCATAGGGTACCATGGGGTTTAGGTTCAGGCACTTTTCATTAGATTTGGGAGTTTAGGCACTTATTGGCTAGTGGGAACATTTTTGAAATGTGTAGGTGATTTGTCCTCTTTGCATTAATGAAAAGTTGACGTCCTTATTGCAGTAAAGACCCCTTTACTATATCCTCCTCAAAAACGGACCCAATTAATTTATGAGCCAAGGATATACCCCATGACAAGGGATTAAAGAATCTTGAGCCAAAACTTGAAATGCTTTGTTTTAGGCCAAAACCATTTGAACACCTGTCTGGACAGAAAATCCAGCAAGCTCCTAAAAATATCAATGCCAAAATTACACTGCGACCCCTCGAATTTCGTAGTTTCTATGATTTTGACTTAAATCAAGTTTTTCTCTTGTATTTGACAATAGACTTAAATGTTTAGCCTTATTAAATGTTAAATGGGATATTAGAAATTTAATGTTCATTTATATTTATTATGAGTGTTAAAAAATGTGTTATGAACATTAATATATACTAAAAGAAAATAAATTTTTATTGAAAAATCCTTTAAATAAATCAAAATTTTGATTATGTATATATAAACATAATTATTAGGGTAAATTACATTTTACCCCCTTTAACTATCACCCATTTTTGAGTTACCCCCTTAAAGTATAAACTCGGACACTTGACCCCCTTAAAGTATACTAGTATTGACAATCCACTCTTTCTGTTACTCTTCCGTTAAGATTTTGGATGGAAAACAGCAGGTGCTACGTACATGTTAGGATTAATAAAATCTAATGACTAAAACATCTTTCAACATCAACTTTTAGAATAATCCAAACATACCCTTTGGAGTTATACATACACTTATGTATGTATCACCACCAAGCAACCATAATCATCGTGGACAAAAAAAAAAAAACCATTTGTTATTTGAGTGATAAATGAAGGCGAAGAGGTGTCCGACAGCGGCTAGGCTAGCTGAATATAATGTATGTGTGTGTGTGTGTGTGTGTGTGTGTGTGTGTGTGTGTGTGTGTGTAGGTTTATGGGTTGATGTAAGCATATTGCTATAAGCATATACATATGCACATATGTATGTGTTGTGACTGTAAAAGGTGAATTGAATAGTATCTCTTCTTCTTGGTTGAGAATTGGAATTTGAAGAGAAAAAAAAAAAGTGTTGGCCAAGCTTAAGGGTAAAAACGTAAAAGCAAATTTTCCGTTAACGGCTTCCACTCCATTTTGGATTCACATACTTTGAGGGGGTTAAGTGTCTGAATTTATAGTTTAAGGGGGTAACTCAAATATGGGTGATAGTCAAAGGGGGCTTAATGTAATTTACCCTAATTATTATGTACTATAAGTTATACAAGTATAAATATGATGGCTTGCAAAATTACAAAAAATACCCTTCACTATAGCACATTTACCATGTTACCCCTAATGTTATAATTTATGTAAAAATATAGCTATACTTACTAAAGGATCCCGATCTCCTAAGGGATCCCTTATTTAAAATTTGGTGCGAACCTAGCCTTTTTTCAACTTTCTGGATCAAATTTTGACAATCCGAACAACTCAATGTTTTTAAAATGCGTTTTCCAAGGTTGACGCGAGAAATCTTCAAAAAAAATTTACCCGAAAGGGCTTGATCCAAATAGCTTTCGGTAAAATTGTTTGGATCAAGCCCTTCTTGGTATTTTTTTTCCAAATCTTTGTGTGGACCCTTAAAAATGCATTTTAAAAACATCAATCGGTTCGGATCGTCAAAATTTGATCTGGAAAGGTGAGGTCCGCACCAAATTTTAATAAGGGATCCCTTAGGTGATTGTTATCCACTTACAAAATATCATTAATTTAGTCATGTGTGAATAAAATTACATAAATACCCTTTTAAGATGACATATTACTGCAATCCCCTCTGTTATTGAAAAGTTACCATTTTACCCCTTCGAAATTTATAATGTATAAAATGTACATATGCTTGTCATAAGTCATGCAACCAACCTTTTTATTACCAAATTACATGAATACCCTTAAACTTGAACATTTTACCAATTTACCCATGTACCCGGTGAAATTACCATATTGCCTCTCATATAGAATTTTACCAGCTTACCGTTCTAATTAATCGTTTGGTGGTAGACACCCCAATTTGGGCCTTTCGGATATTGTTAAGTAGTGGCCAGTAGGCCCCCTGATGATGAAATAGATTGAAATGTGCTTGGAAGCTTCAAACACTGCTCTTTGTACTTAAAACTAAAAAGAAAACCATAACAAAATAAACCCTAGCCTACACCATCTTTCACTAGATTCAAAACTCTCATTGTCGGTATATAATATGTTTCATTATGTTTTTAAAAGAGGGATATGCGAGTGTTTTACCCAGAACCATTCATTTCCCAACCATCAGAGGGTTTCCCAACCATCAGAGGGTAAAATGGTCATAATTTTCAAAACACTTGGGTTGTAATGTAGACTCGACTAGCTTTCCAACGCTTCAACCACATGTAAAACAGAGTTCGTTAGTATCTAGGGCAGCCCTGCAAAGTTTGGCTTGTTGTGTTGTCACGATTTGAGGGCTTAAGTCAACCCTCTAGGCAAACTTAAGCGCTCAAGTCCAATTTGAGCGCTCAAGTATGATTTAGCACTCAAGTCAAAGTTTTGGTCAAATTTGAGTGCTAAGTCGTCTATGCACCCAGACTTTTTCAAAGCAACTTCAGCCTGCTATAATGGGTTTTTTTATGAATTTTTTTTTTTACCAAATATGACCTTCCTCCCCTTCCCCAAGCTTGACCCATCATCAGATTCATAGTTATTTTGAATTTCAAATTCACTTTCCCTCCCCATAACTCTCTATAAATAACACCCCCCCCTCTCCCACTCTAATGCTTGGTTGATCTCTCGCTCTCTCACACTCTCCTACACTCCATTAGCCATACAACACTTCATATTAGCCCTATTTTGTGAAGAAACTCTGAGATTTTAGAGAGAGATAGAGAGAGTCTCAAAAGCCCTCAAACACTTCACAAACTTTCAGCAAAACCTTCAAACTTCTCAAAAACTCTACGTTCTAGCCAACCCATTCAAAAAAACCGGTCATTCAAACCCCAAATCTCAAACTTTTAAGAGTTTTTCAAAGTACCAATAACCAAATGGCATTTGTTCAAAGCCAAAAGATAGAAATACCTTCCAAAATCTCTGTTTTCGATCAACCGAGGGGAAGTTAATACCTCAAGTCAGTTCCTCATACTGGTTTTGGGTGATACTTGACTATTTGATGATGCAAAATGGGGTCTAAAACCTTAGAGCCCAGATTCTGATATGAACTTGAGCGCTTAAGTCAGAATTCAAGCATTCATGTCACATTTTACTTCACCATTTTGTTTTTCTCCCTAAACAAGTCTTAGATTATTTTGTTCAATCTAGTTGGCAATTATAATTCCAAATCAATCTGTTTACTCTTTGATCAGTCTTTGAAAGGGGCTAAAATAGTGCTTTTGAAGTTTGTTGGGTCAAAAAAATAAGAGTACATTCCCCATACATCCCTTCCTTTTCAAATTAATTGTCAGATTCCCCCTTCCATTACTTTGAGGCTAAAGGTGAAGGTGTTAACTTTTTGCATGAAATGATTGTAATACCCTTAGTATATATTCTCCACCATAAAAAACTAATTTTTAAAATGATTTTTTTTTTTGAAAAAATTTAACCGTTTTTCTGTTAAAAAACAATTGTAAAACTAAGAAGTATCAAAGAGAATTTTTTTTTCAAAAAAACTACTTTTAATTTTTTTTTGTTGAAAATAGTTTTTTGAAGGAAAAAAGACTAATTTTGGAAAAAAAAAATTTAAACAGTTTTTTGAAATACGAAAGTTTTGAACACATTTTTTTGGGAAAAAAAAAACTATTTACAAAAAGTTACATTGAAAAATTTAGTTTTTCCCCCCAAAAAAACCTATTTCCAACACACACAAAAATCAAAATTTATTTTTTGGAAAAGAATTCTCTTTGATACTTTTTGTTTAAAAACCTATTTTTTAAAAATGAAAATTGTTTTTTTTTCTTCAATAACTTTTTTAACTCTATTTAAAAAAATGATTTATAGGGTAGATATTATATACTAAGGGTACTATAGTCATTTCACAAAAAAAAATTTAACACTGTTAACCTTAAAGTTACCAAAGGGGAGAATCTAACAATTAGTGTGAAAAATACATGAGGATAGTGTAATTTTAGAAAGTATAATAGAAGTCTCTGTATTTGATGGAAACCTCAAGGGAGGTAAGTGAAATTTACCCAAAAGAAAATGATTTTGCACTGCACCTTCTGATGATGACATTTTAAAATGGAAAATTTGTAAAATTAGTCCACAAAGCTACTCCTATTTTTTAAGAATTACTAAAAGGTGTCTTGAGCTATGGAAAAAGTGAATAAAATTTTATAAACTTGTACATTAAATAGTATAAATAGTACATTGGAGTGTGTTTTTTAACTTTTATTTGTTTATTGTCAGCCAAGTGAGCTGACAATAGAAATATACTTTCAAAAATTGTCTTTTGATCCCTAAAATACATACTCCCTCCGTTCTAATTTCTTGGTCTTTCTTTCCATTTTAGGATGTCCCAAAATATTTGTCTCACTTCTAAAAACATCTATAAAAATAGGTTATTTTTCAATTTTACTCTTAAAAAGTATTTTTTCCGTCTTAATTTGCTAGTCTATTATCTTTTATTTTATAACGATTTTTATGATTTTGAAAGTTTTGTATAATAAAACTAATTGATCAAACAAGATCTATATTGAATATGTCTTGACTTTCATATAATAAATTAGCCTCACAAATTTGGTTACAATAATATTGACTAGATTTAGAGGCTGATTGGATGAGAGTAAAATGCCCCTTCAAAAATTATCACCCGTGAAAAGGGTGGGTCCCTCATTTAAGCCTACGTTTGGCAATCCTTTTGTTCCCCCCTCTTCCTCTTCACCCCTAATAAGGTTTCACGGCTATGGGGTACTCCTCTTGATAATTTTTTGGCACCCCTGACCCTACCCAAAAATTATCTATTATCTAGTTGTAGAAGGGAGCTCTTTTGACGAATTCACCCCTCTTTATCCCCATTTTACATAGTCTGTCAATGGAGGAGTAGGATTTCGGCCGGTACCGAAAAACCCAAATCTAAGCATCCCACTCTTGATTCTCGAAATCTCCAGATCTATGTTTCTGATTGTCAAAGTCTTGTGAGTTGCGCCTTTCACTCTCGATTCCTTGAAGTCTCCAGATCTGTTCTTCTCACTATTGAAGTCTTCCGGCATCTTCCATTCCCGTCCATGGTTGAAGCTGTGAATTTTTCTGTGAATTTTTTTCGTTGTCATTGAGGAGAGAGAGAGAGAGAGAGAGAGAGAGAGAGAGAGAGAGAGAGAGATTATAAGTTTTGAGTTGAACCGATCGGAGACGTTTGGAGAAGGGGGTGGGGTTGGTAGGCGTGGGTGGGGAGTCATCAGAAATCTGACCTCACGAAGCATTCATTTTTGTCCTAGGTTGGACCATTTTTTACATTTTGTAAAGGGTGGAAATTACGTAGTTAGTCAGTGTAGTTTTTGTTGTGGTTTTACATTGGTTAATGTGGTTTTTTATGGATCACAATTAACCATTCAAATGTATATATTAAAAAAAATTATTACAGAAAATTAAATATTCAATTAAATAAATTAATATAGCTTGAAATTGTAAAAAAACTATTACAAAAAATTAAATATTCAATTAAATAAATTAATATAGCTTGAAATTGTAAAAAAATTATTAAATAGATTAATTTTTATAATTATATAATTAATTTAATGCATAATCAAGTTTGGTAGACCACAAGGGTAAAAGAGTCATTTAATAGCTTTTTCCATCATTCACCCCCTCTTATTAAAAAACATCCAAACCAAGTCAAAAGTTATCTCCCCGTTTAATCCATCATTCAAATCATCTACTTTTTTATCCCCTAGCATAAACATTACATCAAGTGGGCCAATCCTCCAAAAATAATACCCCATTTTATCTTATCTCCCCTTCATAACTTATCCCCCTGAATATTTAATCTCATCCAATTGGGGCCTTAGGGGCAAAATAGAAAAGTCAATACAAAGTTTTTACACCCCTTAAAAACTCATTTCCCAAAAATGGGCAAACAAATTGGGACGAAGGGAGTATTCTGAAAGGTTGTTATCAAATTTTGGAATGCAAAAATCATTTAGTCCTAGTTTTCAGGAAAAATATGGGTGCAAATAAGTACAGGCCGCACAGCTGACGTGGTGATTGAGCGCATATCTTGGCCATCCTATATAGTGTTTTGGATTGTCGAGATCACTCTCTCTCTCTCTCTCCAAAATATGAACTGTCCAAAACACTTTTGGATGGCCAAGATGCACATTAATTAGGTACCACCATATGGTACCTTGCCGGCACCCATGTTTTGCTATTAATTTTCCAAAATAATCCATTTTGCTAAAAACTTTAAAATAACTAAATACAAATTTTGAGAATGGTATTCTCCTCAAAATACATCAATAATTTTTATGAGTTTTCCATTTGATTTTAGCAAGCCAGCTGCTAAAATCCAACGGAAAACTCAGCCTATACCAATTTTAATTCTACCAATTGAGGCAAAAGATGAACCCAAAAGTCAGAGAAAAAATTTGGGTGTTGGAAGGGTATAGTACAAGTGGTGTTGAGCGCGCATGTCAACAGTCTAAAATTATTTTGGATCTTCCAAACTAATTTTAAACAACAGAATTCCACGCTGGGCACGACGTGTGCCATACCTCGGCATCAAGTCTAACAATGGGTACAACACTTTGTTGTACACCAAATGCACACTACCCGTGTGAGACCCATTTTAGGGACTTACACTAAAATAGGACCCGTTCAGTTTATGGGTCTGTAGAAAAAATCAAGGCATTCAAACATCGGAATCGGTAAAGGCTCTATCAATATAGTCAGTTTTTTCTGGCATATTCAGGGAACAAAATTTATATAGTTTTTGCGGATATCTAAATGAGTTAATTTCTTATAAAAACAAAAAATATATATTTTAAATAAATTGAACGGTTCCGATCATTTATGTGGAACTCTAAATTTGTCACACATGAATGGTGTATATTTGTGCGGAAAACCTGGGGGTACCCCATATTTTTGCACAGAAAATGCACCCCATCTCTTCGGGGACCTACTTTTGGGTCCCACATGAGTGATCTGAACCGTTCATTGTTCTACTTTTGTTTTGAAACGGTGAGACTTTAGTTCAAGCACTTCTAACCGTCTTATTGAGCTGATTTTTGGTGGACCCTCTCAGAAAAATGTTTTAAGAATAATGAATAATTTGAATCATTCATATGAGACCCAAAATGAATCTCCGAAGAGGTGGAGTGCATTTTTGGTGTAAAATTTGGGATATCCCTAGCAGGGTTCATATTTGTGTACACAAATTTCCCATAACATTTAACCGTACCGAAATTCTCCGAAAGTCGAATATCACGTCATTGTTCTCTCTCTCTCTCTCTCTCTCTCTCTCTCTCTCTCTATTTATATATACATATATATATATATATATATAGTATTATCTGTGTATTGTGCAGTAGTAGATATTTGTCGATCACATCGCGCCGCCATACTTAGCATTGGTTTGTCTTGTTAAGGGAACAGAGCATTAAATGAGAAGATACAATTGAGGATTTTCCTCACCCGTCCCAATGCCCCATCATTGCATACGCCATACAGTACAAACTCCATTCTATTTCTATCCAAACGAAGGGCTCCACTGGGAAAATAAAAAATAAAAAAACGGATTATTGATTTTTTTATTTTGTCTTTTTTCTTTTGTGTTTGTCGGATTTTGTGTTAAGATTTTGTGATTTCATAATTTCTTTCAACAAGATGAATTTAATAAGTATAAATTTATGGTCGAACCAAGTATATTTTTGCGAACTTCACATTATCGAAGTAATTAAGATTTATTAAACAAAATTTATATTGCATATTTTCAAATACGCAATGAAAGTTATAACCAATAAAAAAATGATACGAATTTCAAAAAAAGACTAACAAATCCCAAATGAAAGGCGTGGGTTCCAAAGGTCTGGGTAACCTCCGATTGTGTTTGGTTTGAGTTTTGAATTTTGATTTTTGTAATGATTAGATGGAGAAATAGGGGTAATAATTAAAAATAGGTATTAATGATTAGAGAGATATAGAGAAAAAAATTAAAATAATACTTAAAAATAGGGATAATAATTAAATAATAATTGAGAGAACTGGTTCTTAAGAACCAAACCAAACAAGGCCTCCATCCATTAGGAGAGAATTATATACATGTAACGACAAATAAGTTCAAGTATCAATATTTTTTCATAGATATTAATACATTTTTCATATATTGATACATTTGTTAGACATTATCCTCCATAGTTAAGGTGGAAGTTATCAATTTCCTATTTCAAAAGTATATATATACTACTAATCAATATGAGAAACTTCTACTCCATCCGTCACAATTCAATTGTCCACTTTTACTTTTTCGATTCTCTTTTCAATTATATATGTTTTGAATAATACTTTTCAAGATATCAAAAATTTTGTTTAATAAAATTAATTAAGATCTATAAAATAAGATTCATATTGTATATACAATGTCTTATAGTACAAGATATAAACCTTTTTTCAATAAGTTAGAACTAGTATGAACCCGTGCTTTACATGGCTATTGAGAAAAAAAATTGAAATGAAAAAGATTTTAAGAACTGGTAATACATTTAAATCAAGATAATAGATCAGGTTGATCTTTAAATAATATATATATATATATATATATATATATATATATATTATATTCTAAGTTATATTAAGACCAATTGGATATAAAAAATATCTAAAACATAAATTTATTTTAAAATTTAGTACTCGGAAGCTTATCGCCAAAGCACCCTGCAATAGTGTAGATATAAAATAACATGTGCTATATATCTTGCCATGAACGAAGGAAAATATTATGAGTAAAATATGAGATTTGAAACTCTTAGAGCAACTACCCGTTACTCCTTTTTTGGCTCAAAGTCACAATTTGAGTAAAAATCCTTAAAACACTCATCCACTCTTAACTCATACCTATATTAATTAGAGTTTTTACTCAAACTTAAATTCAAATAGAGTTAGACTCAAATTCTTACTCAAATTTTGAAGGCAAATTTGAGACTCTCATATTTGCAGATTTGTCATTAATGAACCTTTTACTCAAATTTACACTTGAATTTTAGGTTGTCCATTAGAGTACACAATATCAAATGAAGCTTTTACTCAAATTTGAGTAAAAATATGAGTTAGAAGAGGAGATGTTCTTTGGCTACCCGCTTATAAATCTTGTTATCTTACAAAACCTAATAAACAACTATGCACTTACGCCACCCAAACTTGGCTAGTATAATTTGGAAGTTACTTTGCGTATTGCTAATTAGTAGGTTTACGTTAGATCCCTCCATATATGACATCTGGATCTTTTGATATCAGCGTTAGGTCAATTCCCCAAATTTTGATGCTATTGGCTGAAGTGCGAGTGAGTGTTAGAATTTCCCGCTTCACTAGCTACTTTTTTTTTTTTGATCGGCAATAAAATTTATTAAAACGAGGGAAAGCAAAGGGTAATTCAACCAATAGTTGGATAAAACACCTCAAAAGCCGAAGCTCAGCACACCCTAGGGTCTAAGCAGATACAAACAGTAATAGCAAAAAAAGCCCAAATCTGCAACCCAAATAAACAATAAAACCCACACCACAAAACCAGCCCAACTAAGGGCTGGCCCGCCCAAACCAATCCCTAACCCAAGAGACACCGCACCCCACTGCCGCTGCACAAACCACCGGAGCAAACACCTCGCCTTTAAGCAACGCCAGCCACTCCCACATGTAGGGGCCGACGGGGAGCACCAACCTATGAAACAGCAAAAGGAACGAAGAAACCGGGGCATGGGCAAACCACCATCGAGAGCAGCTACACAGACAAATAGAAAAGCACAACAATCACGAACAAAATGAGGATCTCCGCGTCCGGATAACACACAATAGTTGCCAAGATCCATCTGGGCACTTAAGCAACATATGCATCAACCATTGGAGATCCATCCATCCCTTCACGAACCGCCAGCAACTTCACCGCAAACCGCCAGCATCAACTCCACAAATCGCCACCGCAACAGTATAGACCACCGAACCCAACCATCGCCACCATCAACAAACTTCATGCCGATCGTTTTCTGTAAAAGAAGGGTGGGATAGGCGATGAAACATGGAAGAAAGGTGAAGAAAAGGGAGAGAGAGAGAGAAGGAGAGGGGGAGAGCGGTCACGTGGTGGCGCCCCCAAGATTGAAACCCTAGACTAAAAGCTTTTTAGAGAGAGGCGGAGAAGTGTCTTTTTAGAGAGAGCGCACGTACTCAGACACTGCTTCACTAGCTACTTACTCCACTCGAGCTAATTTATTTATATAATCTATAAACTATTCCACCTATTGATAATTCTTTTTTATCAGTTGGACCATTCCAAGAAATCACATACGAAATCGCACAACTGGAAATTAACCTAAAAATGATAACGCAATAGTTACATTTAATGCAGTGAGCTTTCTGCAAAATCTGGACCGATGCATGAGTTAACAATGACGATGACAAATGGTTAACAACAGAGAGTGTAATATCTACAACATATTCGTGTTATCTAGTTCTTTCTTCGTTTGACAAATTGGAAAGGTATATGGAATATGAAAACTTTTTCATAAATTTTTTTCTGAATGTAAATCACATCCACACATTTCACTTCAGGAAAAATTTATCGAAAATTTTCATGTATTATATCAAACCGGTTGAAAATTTGCAACTCTCATAATAGGAATGGGAAGAGATGGAAAACAGTAAACTAACCCAATGTTATGGGTTGAAAATTTGCAACTCTCTTGATAGGCATGGGAAGAGATGGAAAACAGTAAACTAACCCAATGTTATGCCTTGGATAAATCGGATATTAAATGCAAGTTTTTGTGATGGAACAATGATACATACACACTCTCTCTACCACATTTTGTCAAACCCTCTCTCAAATGTGGGGGGACCCACCCCACATGTAAGAGGGGGTGTGGCAAAGTGTGGTAGAGAGGGTGTGTTTTATCCATTTTTGTTTGCGATGAGATTGAAAATGTTAGAGCATCTCCACCCCTGCACCAAATGTTTCACCAAATTTGAATTTGAATAAAAATCACAAAAAATTCCACTCCACTCTTTCACCGAATTTGGTTTTACTCAAATTCTTTACCAAATTTTGCTCCACACCAAATCCAAAATCAAATATCCAATAGTTCTATTCTTTGTTCAACGGTATTTACAGTTCTTCCATTAAAGACAATTTTTTTGCAGAAAATCTTCATTTGGTCACTAAATTTACTGTTAGGCCATTAAAGACATTTTTTCGGTAGAACGCTTCTGCTGTGTATTCAATTTTTTCGGCAGAAAATTGGGAAAGTAACTAAGGGGAATGGAGGGAAAATAAATTGAGAAAGTAGAAAGTGATAAAATTTTGGGGCCAAAATAAAAAAGAGCTGTTTTGACAAAATGTTGGGAAAATTTTGGAGCCAAACTGAAAAAAAATTGTTTTAACTAGAATTTGGTAGAAAGAGTGGTTTCTCATTGGAAGGGGTGATACCAAATCAAGTTTTTACCCAAATTTTAGGAGTGGAGATGCTCTTAAGCTTACTATTATTAACGCTTATCTAATATTTTGGTTCTTACAATATACGCTTGGTTTCAATTTTATCGTCGTAAAATTTTTTGTTTCAATTTTGCCTTTACACTTTGAAATGAAATTCAATATTACTCTTCTGTTAACTCTTGGACAAAAAATGAATATGTTGCATCATTTTATACAAAAAATGCTACACATACAACCAAAAAACTTTACACTTACACAAAAACCCAAAATGATATCGTTTTGGGGTATCCTACAAAAAAAATAATTTGTGAAACATTGATTTTGTTGTCTCGAAAAAACCAAAGAAACAAAAAATGTGAAACCCTAGACACACTCTTTTTTTCTTGACTTTTTGAGACATCGGAAGAGAATGGTTTGTGATTTCTCTTGATCTTAACTATGTTTCAAACTACCAATAGTTTGTGATTTTTTTACCTTTTGAATTTCATTTAGCAAGTTTTCACATGATCTTAACTGTATTTCAAACCATTATATATATATATATATATATATATATATATAGAGAGAGAGAGAGAGAGAGAGAGAGAGAGAGAGAGAGAGAGAGAGAGAGAGAGAGAGAGAGAGAGTCCACTTCAGGTCCAAACTCCCTTATTTTGTTAAGTTCTGGACCTCATTGATTCCGATCGAATTTCGATAATCCGAACCGTCTAATGTGTTTAAAAGGAAAAAATACAAAGTCAATCTTAAAAAATACAAAGTCATTACTTTTGGCTTATTCTCCCATGTCACAAAACCAAAACACATTCTTATGCATATTTCAATTTTAAGTCAAACAAACAAGAGCCAAAAAAGTAAAAATGAAAAGTTAAAAATGAGGTATCCAAATAGCCCCTGTTTGGCTTAATTTATTTGGTTTAGGCAGCCAAACACTTAAATCCTAAAAATGAAAATCTAAATTTACGAAAAAATGAGTTAGCCAAACATGTTTGAAGTAAGGAAATATGAGTTTTTTGACTTCTCATTTTTAATTGTCCCATTTTCATTATAATAGACTTAGAAAATGTATTATACACATATATCTTTCAAACATTATTCATGTTGCAAAATACACAAATTATCTCCCAAAACTCTACAAATTTATTATGCATTTTGGCTATAATATAAGGGGGTGTTTGGGATCCTATCTTTTTGGCTTTTCCTATTTTACATTTTGTATTTTTTGACATTTTAAATTATTATCAGAATGTATTATTGAATCTCTAAACTGTTGAAGAGATATTTGTAGAATGCATTTAATAATAGGAGTAGTGTTCGCGAAATGTGTGCATAATATGTTCTATAGTTCTTTTTGTTAACCAAAACGAAAATCTGGAAAATGAGAAATAAAAAAGATCATCTTCCCTTACTTCTCACTTATATTCTCTAAACATAAAAACAAAAAATAATTTTACCATAACTCATTTTCGATACTTCCACCCAAACACTCAAAAGTTAAAAACAAAAATAGAAAAAGCACAAAACTGGTTTTTTGATTTTTTCATTGTCTTTATTATTATTATTTTTTTGCATTTGTTAGTTTTGTGTCAAATTTTCGTGATTCATTGATTTAGTTCAACGAGACGAATCCAAAAAGTATAAAATTATGGCCAAAACTAATATTTTTTTAAATAAAGCTGAAAATAAACAAAATAAACCAGTTTATTGGTTTAATTTTTGTTTATAAAAAAAATTTAGTTTCAACCATAATTTTCTAATTTATAGATTCATAAACCAAGAAAATTTGATGCAAAACTAAAAAATTGTAAAAAAATAAAATAATAACAAAAAAACGAAAAAGAAGTATTTTTTTTCTTTTTTTTTGCCAAAGCACCCCTCACCTCCGCATTAATATAAAAAGAAAAATGTTAAAAATAAAAAAATGAGAGTCCAAAACACCCAAAAGCCACCACAGGGGCTATGCTATGCTATATCTCCAGATACTTAGAAGGTGTTTCAGTAAGATAGTTTTTCGAAAAAATTAAATTTTTATAATTTTTTGTGTTATGGTATTGTGAAAAAGTAATCTATTACAATTTGAAAAAAAAATATTTTTTTGGCAGTGGAATATCTCTTAGGGGTAGTTTTCCATTTGCTAAAATGAAAATTTGCTAAAATTAAGTGGATGATTTTAGAAAATGAAGTAGAAGGGTGCTAAAATTAAGTGGGCCCCATGCTAAAAGTAATGTGCTTTTAGCATGAGACACATTTGATTTTAGCACTCATCCACTTTATTTATTAAAATTACCCACTTAATTTTAGCAAATGGAAAACCAAACCTTAAAAGGGCTGGGTGCGCTGTATGATTGTACTCTAGATCTATCCTATATCCGTACTCTCAAATACTCCTACATATACACAGTAAGATGACCCAACATTTGGTTCCGGCCATTTTTGCACTTTCTGACTTTTCATAGTCGGTTTGAAAGTTTCTTCTTCAATTATTCTCCACTCACCATGCTTCGCAATCGATTGAACCCAGAAGCCCAAGCGTTTCTTCCCCAATCCTTGGGCTATGAAACTGGTGATAAACCACCGGTTGTATCTACCCCTCTCTTACCCCACGAACGGTATCAGAAATCACCTCCGACGTGGTTGTATGTCGACAAGTTCGGCTATCCCCAACATATTCGTTTCGTTCCGATTAACTTACCAATACTAATCAGTCATTACGACGCCCATAATCAACCTCAGCCTCATTGCGTGATGAAACCCGACTTACCCTTTCACCACTCGGACGTTGATGCCGTTACCACCAACTACGCCGCTGAAGGCTGTAAAGCTGCCGTGAAGAAGTTTTCGCCGAGAGGGCGTATGGACATTTACGGGGAGAAGAGTAGTAGTGTTGCGAAGAAGATTCGTGGGGCCGCCGTTTGGGTTCCGAAGAAGAGAGAGTCCAGTATTGAGGCCTTTGGCGACTGTATCCGTTCGACTAATGCTCCATCGGTACTGGAAAATGGTGGTGCCCTTTCTGGAAAAACCACTGTGATGATTAAAAATATTCCGAATCAGTACAGGTTAGCTTCTTTTCCGTCTCTGAGAGAGAGAGAGAGAGAGAGAGAGAGAGAGAGAGAGAGAGAGAGAGAGAGAGAGAGAGAGAGAGAGATTATCGGCAAATAGTACATATACATATCCACACACCCACGCAAATATACCTTAAATTTAATCTTAGTGTAGATTTTTGCAATTTAACTACTCTATTGTGAATATTTAACCCTACGCTCTAGGGTTTGACCCCTTGCTGTTAGTAATTTTTTTTCGCCTCTTTCTTGTGTGTGTGTGTGTCGAGGGCTCAATCATGTGTTAGAAGTTTAATACTCTGGTTTTGTGCGTTTGGAATTTGTAAGAATCTGCGTCTGCAACTGTGGCGCGTTTGTGATTGATTTTGTTTAACAATAGCTGTAGATTCTAATATTTACTAACTTTAATCTTTCTTAGAAGCAGATCTATTTACTCCATGAAGATTTGATTTGAAATATTCCGTGCTCTTTTAGGAATAAGTGGCTTTTGAAAAATTGTAACGAGTAAAAATTTCTGGCTTCTGTAATCTATCTGTGTTTGGGTCCTAAGAAAAGTGAGGAAAAAGAAAAGAAAAGAAAAGAAAATGAGAGTTAAATTTCAGTGTTGACAGTCTGAGGAGGACTTTATTCAACCTTTACTAGTCAGATTTTTTTTAAATC
This sequence comes from Vaccinium macrocarpon, assembly GCA_022606695.1. NCBI lineage: Eukaryota > Viridiplantae > Streptophyta > Magnoliopsida > Ericales > Ericaceae > Vaccinium > Vaccinium macrocarpon. Next base: position 21,383,237 of record CM040180.1, on the reverse strand, counting down.
CAAGACAGAAAAATTCTTATTTTCCTCTCATTTCTCCCCATTTTCTTCAAGATCCAAACAGGCCCTAAAGCTCAAGAAGATTTCTTATTAAAACTAGTTTTTGTTTTACATTTTTTGAAATTTCATCTTTCAAATCCTGCAGATTCAAAATCTGCCCCGTAAAAACACTTCCTCTCTGCCGTCTTCTTTATTTGTTTGTCCGACTGAAAAGGCTTTGGAAGTGGGACTTTATTTCTGTTCAAGCGCTCTCTTTCTGATACTTTTACCCCTATCTGTCCCTATTTCTGGTTTAGAAAAGCTGTGCCACAAAGTGGATGTCAATCTCTCCCATTGGCATTCACCCCATTCATTCAATCACCGTGTACTTCGTAATAGTAGTAATTACTGGAGTATTACATTCAATGTTGTAAAACACATAAATACTCTAGGTTCTGTGTGTGTGTCTCTCTCTCTCACTCTATAGTTTATTTATTTATTTTTTTAATTTTTGGTAATTGAATTTCTTTTTTTGTAATTGCCATTTTCCGTAGTTCCTCGTTAATATTTATCCGTTTGATTTTCGCTACAAGCAGAAGGCACATGCTTCTGGAATTCCTCGACGATCTGTGCCTGGAACTAAACCAGAAGAATTCCGCTTTCGTGTCAAACCCTCCATTTCGCGTGGAGTATGACTTCTTGTATCTGCCAATGGATTTCAGGTAATTTTACTACTAATCTTCGTTCATAGTGTCACATTCAGATATGCGTACTTGCGTTTATACACGACGTAGTAATAAATTAATAATTCACGGTGGGTTTTTGAGTTGGAAGGTATCATGACAATTTAGGCTATGCATTTGTGAACTTCACCTGCTCCGTGGCTGCAACTATGGTTCGTGTGGAGTTGAGTGATTTCAAGTGGGGTGTTTTCAAGGACATCAAGGGTGTCATCCGTCGTCCAGGCAAAGTGTGTGAAATCACTTGGGCAAGGATTCAGGTATAAATATAATTCTTGTTGTGGTTGTTGATTAGTAGGAGTACTATTTTTCGTAAATCCAAGTATAATGGTAGCCGAAATATGTTATTTTTTTTTGGGGTTACAAATATTAATATCAATGGAGTATTTGGATATCCGACTTTTGGAGTGCTACTCATTTCCCGAGCTGGTGGATTTGTGTTTGTTGTAGGGGAAGGTAGAACTGGTGAAGCGTTTTAGGAACTCGCAATTTGTTTGTCGTGAGATGGAGTATTTGCCGGTGGTCTTCTCGCCGCCTCGTGACGGCGCGAACAACGGCGCAGTCTCTCTCTCCGTCATTGGGAGGTGTTTACCGCCTCTGTGAATCGCCATGGGGATGGAACGATATTTCCTCCATTCCAGTAATAATTCTGCCCCATTCCTCTCTCTCTCTCTCTAAGGACGGACAGGATACTTTTGGGTTGAGGCAAGTTGTATTTGTAATGATTAGGTGTTGGCGTTTGTGCTGTGAATTTTACTTACTCTACGGAGTAGTACTCGGGAGTAGGAGTGGGGTTAGGTTTGTGTAGGGTTAAGACGTACGTATGTTGCGTGTGATAATGTGTTGGTGGCGCTGTGACCCTCCTCCTGTCCTGTGTTTTCATTCTCTCCCTAGATGGAGAGTATCTGCTGCGCTGGGGTGAAATGGAAACATGGGTATTGGGTTGTTTTGTGGTGTGTTGGTTTTGACATCATGTTTCTTCTATGTAATATACTGTGGTAATTTCTTCCAGATGATTGCTTTGGCCTGAACTTGGATGATTTTTCCTCAAGATCATCTCCTTTGAAATTTTCTAAAATTATTGCATAAATTTTGTGAATTAGTATTCCTTTGGGAGAAAGCTGTATCTGAAGTTAATCATTTTGACAGACTGAGAAATGGGTATGTGAAAAATAAAAAAAAATTCGAGAGAGACGGTTTTAACTTGATGCATATTCTAGTATCGATTCATTTAATATTTTAAGCCCAACCACTCATTTTAATATATATGACAACATAGTGGAAAATTGTATACTAAATACTACCAGAATAGTGACTCTCTGAGAATAATAAAAAGAACAAAAAAAGAAAAAAGAAACACCCTAGGATGTTTACTTTTTATATTTTTAACACTCTTTTACGCACACTTTTTGTGTGCATTCTTACACATGTTGATCCACTTTTTACTCATTTTAATACTCTTTCTGTCCCAATTTTATGGTTTCTCATTCTATTCTAATCGGATAAAAAAATAATTATATCTTTCAATTGGTAATACGTTTTATATGTAATATAGATCTTGTTTGATAAATCTTGATTTAATTTAATAAATAAAGTCTTCGAAATCACCTAAAACATTATAGATTATATAAGATATAATATTTTAAAAAATGACACGAATTCCTAAAAGGAAAATTAAAATTGGGACGGAGGGAGTATATCTTTTAAATCTTAACGACATTTCAGTAGGTTGGTTTTAGCTTTTTTGAACTTATTGTCTAAATTTACCTGATTGAACTCATGTATTACTCTCAGTTGCGCGCGCACGAAAAAAAGAAAAAGAAACTCATTTGTATAGTTACGTTATTTTTCAATCTTCTGAGGTATGGCAAATAGAGATGAGGATTTCAGCTCTGGAAATACTTGTTTCACAATAGCGCTATGCAAATTCCCTCTTGGGTAAAATCGAAAGGAGTTCTATTAAAGTAAAATTGATGAATCCCATCTATTGTTAGTAATTTTTTGTCAGGTTTGGATCGAACTCAATAAAAATTTAAGTTTATAATACTATTTTTTTAAAGTTTATACATATACAAATTATAAAATTTTCATGATGTATATTAAAGTTTATAGATGTTTACGGTTATATATGAAATTCTTATGAGATATTTATATATATTCCAAGTTTGCGAGAGGCTGAATATTGTCAAGTTTAGGTTCGGCTCGTTTATTAAACGAGCTTAAAATTGAGGTTTAGGTTTAGTTCATTTAGTATTCGAACCGAACTCGAACGAGCTTTTACTGAGTCGAGACTCGAATAATTCGCGAATGGCTCAGTTCATTTACAGTCTTATTTGCGGCCTTAGATGGTTACCAAATTGTCTCAAATAAAGTGTAAAGTGTGGACCTGAGATTAGTCATTCAGGTCCATAAATAATATTCTATCCAAGGGCCTGTAAATAATACTCCATCCCAACGGGCCGAAATAATGTTTGGAGTGCATGCATTCTTCTTTTTGCAGGAATGAAGTGTTGGTTGGAGACACTCCCATTTCTCTATTGAGCCCTTCTATTGGGACCGACGGAATAGTACTGATGGGGTACCGACGGCGTCGCCGACGCCGGTGTGGGTCCTAAACGGCCGATCCGAGCCGTTGATCGTTCTCAGAATCAAAATCCGAGTGGGCCAATGCGGGAATCGAGGCAATTGGACGGCTGTATGAGCTCGATCCAAAATCACCCCATTTCATTTGAAATTTTTTGAATGAAATGGGGTGATTTTGGATCGAGCTCATATAGCTGTCGAATTGCCTCGATTCCCGCGATGGCCCACTCGGAATTTGATTCTGAGAACGATCAACGGCTCGTATCGGCCGTTTGGGACCCATAACGGCGTCGGCGACGCCGTCGGTACCCCATCGGTACATTCCCGTCGGTCCCTTTAGATTTACGCTTCTCTATTTTACTCCTTACACGTCTTAACTCTTAATAGTTTGTCTATTTTCGATTCATGTCAGTTTTCAATGGGTTGAATATAACTTTTAAAATATGCGATATGAATCTTATTGGATTAATTTTGTTACACAAAGTTTTTAAAATCATTAAAGCGTTATAAGTTTTTCTGCTTGTTTGGTCATAAATTATACGTAGTAATTACTTCTAGGTTTTTTTTATTTTTTTATTTATAGGTAAATCACTTGTAGATTCCATTCATCAAGATGAAATACTAGTTAACACAGTTTTGACAAAATCCTAAAAGAATTTCAGAAACGAAGAACAAATAGGGCAATATCAAAATTTAGCTAGCTAAAATGCAGCCTTTAGTTTATTTTTTTCTGTCAATGTACTCTCATTTTCAAGCCTCCTCACCAAGAACCGCTAGCTTTTAGCATTTTTCACTTTATTTCCTTTTCGTAATTTTCCCATTCATTTTCTTTTCCCTTTGTAAATCGGAGAACTAATAATAGCCTAACACTAATCATAGTTCTTCTCCAATTAAAAATCATAATTTCAATACACAAGATCCAGATCTACTATGTTCAAGGTTAGATAACTTTTAGTTGTTACGTACAAAATCATCGCCCACACAATTCCAATAGCGAGAGAGTTGTTGATTAATGTTGTGTCCCTAACAATATTGAAATAGATCTATTAGAATTTTATTAGTATGTTGCAGTACACAAAATACTGGTACATAGTAGGAAATTATTGTAAGACATACTCCTGTAAAAAAGCATGTATGTGCTTCTAAACCCAGAACACATTAATCATGAATATTCATGGTATTGCTAGGTCTTGTGCCACATGGTTATTATTAGCATTGGATACACCACTGGACCCGGATTCGGGTTGAGCACCCGGGTGTGGAGCTGGACCAACAGTCGGGTTAGGCGCAAGACTAGCACCCCCGTTGAATCTGCCATCATCTCCTCCATACCCAAGCCCAAAGCTTCCAGTTGCACCATAACCATCAGAAAACCCAGAGCCACCAGCAGAACTACAGCCGCCACCCCATCCGAATCCAAACCCATCACCTCCATCAGTGTGACCCGACCCCGACCCAAATCCCCATGTGCTACCACCGGGGCCTGACCCAACACCCCACCGGTAGTTCCAGCTACCGTCCGGCGATCCACCACATCCACACTGGAAGTTCCTCCCTCCTTGGGGCTGAGAACCACCTTCTCCGCTGCTGCCACTCCCTTGACCTTCCATGGTCTTGCTTGGTGGCTTCTTGGTTGGGACGGTCCCGGAGGTACTAGTAGGACAGACGAATATAAAGAATGCAACCACTAACAAGCCAACTACCACCCATTTTTCTGTTTTTAATGTCATTTTTGTTTCTTGTCAAAGTTGTGCTGAAACAATAAACTTTAGTTGGGAGAAAATAATTGGTGGGACTTTATTGGTATTAAGGACCCATTCACTTGGCATGGGCTTGGCGTGAGTTTGGTGACAACTTGGGTTTTTTCCTTTTTTTGTCTGCTACAAGGCTAGCTTTTTCCCTCAAGAAATCAACACTAATCCCACATTGACAATTTAATGAGTTACGTAGATCGAATACTATAGAGCGCAACGGATAACACTCAAAAGAGTTCAATGGCAGGATAAATTCATGTAGCCGACGGAATTGATTGGAATTTCAGGTTCGATTAATTAATTAGTTTGATTAATTAAGGCTTGAGGGCAGAGGGCATGGGTTTTTATTCAGGGGAAAGATGTGATTTGGTGAATTTTGTCATTTAGAATTATAAGGAACTGAGGGAGAGAATCAGAGCTCTTCATGAACAATTTGTAACGTCTTATTAGTGAACTCATAAGTTCAGAAACATGAGAAAACGATGAGTGGCAACTGGCGTGCATCCTTGTCGCTACATAACTCCTACGGATCGAATTGGGCTTCTTGGATCCATATTCTCTTCATTTTTATAAATAACAAATAAAAAATAAAAAAATTGAGCTTTCTGGTTTAATTATGATAAGAACATTGATAAAAAGATTAGCTAATTAATTATTCTTTGCTCGAAAAAAACACGTTTACCAAAAAGTAAGATAAATTTAGAGAGAGGGAATATTACTAACACAAATGTTAAGGACACTCATACATAATTACACACGTGGAAAGAATCCTATCTCTTTTAATACAGTTCGTTGTCATGATTTTTAATTAACTATTCTTCAATAATCGACCATATAGATTATAGGCATCGTTTGTTTGATTTTATGTCCCGTACAGATCAGTATAAAGAATTGGCAGAGATTTGATATCCCATCCAATTAAGGGCAACAAACACCGGATTTTGGGTTCCACGACATTTTATCTCCTATCCAACCCTCCAAATCCCACATACTCCATTCGTTTCAAAATAATGTTCACATTTTGATAGTTTTGTCACTCAAACAATTGTCTATATTTCACAATTTATAACATATGTTTTATGATTTCAAATTTTTTTTTTAATAAAGATTTATCAAACAATATCTATATTAAATAAAAAAGTATTATAAACTAGAAAATATAGACAATTTTTGAGAGATTTTAAATTAGAGAAGGTGACCATCAATTTGGAACGGAGGGAGTAACAAACAAGGACCCATTGCAGCTGTTAGGTATAAGAAAATATGAAAATGATCGTATTGAATCATGTTCATTTTTTTTAACAATTTTATTTTGTTTTACCATGCAGTGGTTTATTATTGAAAAATACTCCATGTGCACGCCTAATAAATATTCTCTCAGTCGCCATTTGGTACCAAGCTTTCTCAATATCTTTCTGTTAAACATGCATTAAAAAGAATGATGTATATTTTCTTCTATATTCCAAAACAGCACACTTTGAAAAAGCATAATTAATTTCGGTTAAAACTTAAAAGTCTGTACTGATCAAACCAACCGTCTGGGCTTGACTAGGGCTTCTGGATAACTAAATTAGTGGATCGTACGCATCTTTAGGCCCAACTCAACATGATGGAGAGATGCTTTTGTTTTGGATCATGTATCTCACTCCTTTTCTTTTCCCCAAGATGGATTTTGTTAAATATTTACTAGGCAAGAGGCTACAATACACACACGCCCCCTATTTGGGTGTGTACTATCTGCACCCCTAAATATGTTACGGATTGATTACCTCTCATGAATAAAAAGTTACGAAACGTAAAAATGTTATGAATCATACTGCTGAAATGTTATGAAACACTAAAATGTCACGATTGGTGATGGGGTGACATAATATGGACGTACAATCAGCACCGGCCCTGGGGTAAAACCGGCGGTGCGGCCGCTTTAGGCCTCCGAAATTTAAGCAAAATTAGGGGCCCACTTCCGATATAAGATGTTAATATTATATATATTTGTTTTTCCGAAGTTTGGCAAGAGGTTTGTTCTTGCCTTGGTGGCCAGCGTATGCCTTTTAAAACCAGGAGGCCCACGGTTCAAATCCCACTAGGGCCTTTTGGCATAACAACCATTTTACTCAATTTTCTGTTGGACTAATATAAAACCGGGAGGCCCATGATTCAAATCCCACTAGGGCCGTTTGGCATAACAACCATTTTGCTCAATTTTCTGATGGATTAATATACTCCACTCTTGCAGATACTCTTTTTTTTATTTTTCTATTCGATCAATATATTTTTCTTGCACCTTTATCCTTTTGTATTGGTTGTAGATTTTACTGAAGACCAAAAGTTCAAATCTTTCAACATCATAAATGGTTGGATAATTTTTTAATTTTCTTTTGTTTATTTCCATTTTACCTTTAACTTTTTATACTAAATACACAAATAAAACAATTTTGACTATTAAGTACAACAATATAATTTATTTTCACTCAACAAATTATGATAAAAATAATGTTTGCAATAAAGAATTCTCTTATTGTTAACAATGTTATTTTACAATTAAAGTTAACAACATGATTAGTTTGAGAATGAACGGACTTCATTATATGTGCTTGATTCCTATTGTCTTAATGGTATAAATTTTTTCAAAAGTTTGTTTAGTTATCTTATGAAGCTAAAATATCATGTTTAATATCATTTACATATATTTGCCACATAGATTGATTTTTTTTTTTTTAAAATGATCCAAGGGCCTTTTTTTTTAAATTCGCTTTAAGCCTCTATAATCTCAGGGCCGGCCCTGCGTACAATAGGTGAATATGATACACACCTTTAATAGGTGTGTATTGTAGCCATTCCAATGCTACTAAGGAGGAAATATCCTCAGGAAACATAAAAGGAAAAAAACCACTCATTGATCTTTTTCTCCAATGCGCCCACCCCATCACCTATTGCCCTCCGTTCTCCCCCACCAACACTTTGTGCCACGGGCACCCTTATTCCCTCCTCACACCTGTTTCAACTCTAGCCTGTCCTGCCCAACCCGCCATGTTTCACACTCTCCCTATCCACTACTACCTTCACCGTCCCATCTTTTCCCCACCATCCCACCACTGTAGGTGGGAGGGGTATTAGGCCAGACCCAAAGAACAAACTCGTATTCTATGAACCAAAAAGCCAATACAAGAGAAGTATGTCTTCTCTCCGTCAAAGTCGCAAATATTGCAAATCAGCTACGAATGGAGGCGGCCCTTCATAGCACCTCCCCATTAGGTTCGACAACTTAGTTTGATTACTTCAATCAAGTTTCATACCACAAGCTATGGAGGTTATTTATGTTAAAATTAATACCTCTTTTATTTTTATTTTTATTTTTTGTGATGTAATTGGGCCAATTATTATATTTATCTTTCGGCTATATTAGTTTGTTTGTAGTTGTGCCCAAATGTTAAAATTAAGCTCAAGTTCCCTATTTTGTTTAGGAAATATTTCAAAAAAGCCCCTGACTTTTGCCAAATTCTTAAAAAAACACCTGAACTTCGTTTGTTAGCAAAGACACCTGAACATTACATCCCGACAACAAAAAAACCCCTCCCGTCCCATTTCGTGATGTCTCCAACAGAAGGGACCAATAGAGAGACTTAACCCCTCAAATTGGTGTTAAGTTAGGGTTATGTGGACCCACAATGGTAGGGCTGATTCCTTTGACTACGCGTCTGACCGCTTTGACTCGCGCATTGACCTGTTTGACCGTCTTCTAAACTCCATCTGGCGAGTGTGCTATACCCTCGAGTGTAGATTTGACAAGTTTACATGCGCCGCCTCCGACGTTAGATGACGACTTTCCAAACACCATTGTGATCGTCTTCACGAGGGGAACAATTCCTTGTGCTCAAAACTTGTATCCTATCGCTCTAATTGATATCGATCTTCAACAGATCTTTCGCCTCCGTTCATCACTATTCAAATATTTTTCTAGCATTTTTCGTCGTCCTCCGGTGAAGATCTTGGCCCATCCATACTTGTCTCCTCAAGGCGAACAAAACCCTATCCTTGAATCTCGTATCCGATCGAGTGTGATTCGAGCTCAACAACAAAAACCACTCGATTCTGATGATCTTGCTTCAAATCGACCATGTGAGCTCCTCCGCTGACCAAATCCGTTGATCTACCTACCGTTGAGTTCGTCTCAATGAGAGGAACAAAACCTTATGCTTAAATTTTATCCCTGATCACTCTAAACAAGACTGGTGGGCACCAACCACTCTTTCCGTCGGTCTTCAAACTATCCGTGCATGAGGGCTATTCCGGTGTCTAATACCGACGATATAACCACCATTGAGATCATCTCTGAGAGGCGCCCAATCCTTATTGGTCCGATCATGTCCTTGAACGATCTTGATCTCAAACCCCGTCAAACCGTCTCTTTGTTCCTCAAAACTGCCAAATAACCCCAACTTAACGCCAATTTGAGGGGTTAAGTCTCTCCACTGGTCCCTTTTGTTGGAGACGTCACGGAATTGGACGTAGGGGCTTTCTTGTTGACGGAATATAATGTTCAGATGTCTTTTTGTTAACAGACGAAGTCCAGGTGTTTTTTTTTAAGAATTTGGGGAAAGTTCAGGGGCTTTTTTGAAAATTTTCCTTTTATTTAAGAAAAGAAATTTGGCATATGTAAGAGAATATAGGCTAAAAAGTGGTAAAAATTAAGTAGCTACCTAACTTTGAATGGATTTGTCAGTATGTGTATCACATCTTTAATACTCCCTCCGTCCCATTTCGTTTGTCATTTTTAGTAGACCGTGTCTAGTTTCAATTTCTTATATATTTTAATATGAATTTTAAAAAATACTCAATATGGATCTTGTTTGATAGTTCTCAATGAGTTCTATAATACGAAGTTTTTGAAATTATGAAAAACATAATATATTAAAAGTTATAAGTGTTTGACTGATGACACGATCTATGAAAAATGAAAAACAAAATTGGATGGAGGGAGTACAACCAACCCTACATGGCCACCGCCGTCACCATGACCACTGCCTCTATATATTCCACCACCACTACCACCACTATTACCATCACAATGCCACTGTTGTTACTACCACCACCACCAACACTGCTACCATTATCGCCACCACCATGCCACTGCCGTCACCACTATCGTGACCCCACTATTCCATCGTTGCTACCACCTTCATCACTCCACCACTACTCTACCACCACCAACACCACTACCCTAACATCGCAACCGCCATCATTACTCCATCATCGCAGCAGCAACAACACCACCACCACCACCATATCATTATTGCCATAATTGCCATTACCACCACCAATTGCCACCGCTGTGATTAGTATGATCAATATTCCATTGTTATCACCACCTTCACCATTCCACTATTCTACCACCACCACCACCACTACTCTATTGTGACCATAACCATCACTACTCCATTGTCACACCATAACAACTATTCCAGTATCACTGCCGTCATCACCATGCCGTCATCATCACGATTACCACCACAAATACCACTCCACCGCCACGATGTCAACCACCCCCAAGCCCATCGCCGTCATCACTACCCCCTTATAATTGCTACAATTACTGCCACCATCGCCACTCCAGTGTCATCTGCACCACCACCACTATCGCCATCTCTCCAACTCCACCACTCCTGTTCAAAATATCATTATTTGTCCATCATGGTCCATCACTGCATTCACTGCAAACTTCTTCAGCACTATGATTGCTCCACCGCCTACTTCTGTCATCACCTACACCGCTCTTCGCCACCACCACCACCATCACCATCCTTCCATCACGCCACCTCCGTTATAAGCATCATCATACCACCATTGTTACAACAACCACCGTTAGATTACCAGCTTCCACCACCACCACAACCTTTCGTCACTACATTATGCAAATCTTTAGTCATAGTCTTGGTTAATGTAGATCAATAATCTAGTTTGATGTGAGTTTGGAAAACATAAAATGTCATAATTAACGACTACCAAATGGGAAAATTTAGATGAGCTATTTATCACACACGCACTACCGTTGATAGGGCAAATCGGCTTGTGTGCCCATGGTGTGGAGTGGGCTTGTCTTGGTTTTGATCTTCGACTTTTCTGTCCTCAAGCATTATCTTTTTAGTCCTCAGAACCCTGTCTGGTATTGGGCTTGGGCTTTTGAGCCCGCCACTTCTCCAAAAAGTGTTGGAGCCTCAAGCTAGAAAGTAGATGGAGTTTGAGCCGGATTTGGACTTGGAAGGTCTGGCTTGAGTCTAGACTTTTTATATCACCACTTTTGGCCAAATTAATCATCCTTTAGAAGAAAGGTTTTCCACTTTTTCTTTTTTTAAAAAATGGTTTCTGCTTTCAGTATGCTACAAAAATGAAATGCACAAGAATAGAACTCGAGACTGCTCGATATCATTCTCTTCTTTTTGAAACCGCAACCTTTGATTCTAGTATGTTTCCATTGGTTTCTTAGTGTTCGTCTAGTAGGAGTAAGACTACATTTTCAGTTTGCCACACATTCTTACCGTGTGTCTTGCTTTGGACTATAAACAACCATTATATCTTGGGAGACACATGTTGGTAGTATGGTAGATATACCTTAATCACCATCCGATAGCACGAAAATCTGTTTTATGGAAGGGAAACACGAACCTTGATTAGATTTTATTGATTTTGTTCCTCAAAATTATTAGCATAATGCACCTCATGTCCCCATCTCCCCCTAATCTTTGTAACCCAAAATCTGTTGTCCCTTCGTCGAATTTTGGAACACGTTGGAAAGTTCAATCAGATTAGAATATTGTTGGCCCAGATAGCAAAACAAGAGGGAGGTGAATTGTGTATCTCAAAACTAGTGCGGAATTAAATAACTAAATGCAACACCCAATAAAATTAAATTAAATCAATTCAAGCACACATGTAATAATATGTGACAGAAAATAAAGAGCTAGGGAAGAGAGCAATCAAACACAAAGATTTATAGTGGTTCGTTCCACAACTTCACGGCCTAGTTCACTCCCCAAGTGTCCTACTCGGGATTTGTTACACCATCTTCAATAGTAACACTTTCTAGCTTCGCGGGTGCTAGAGAAACTGTAACGCCCCCAAGATTTGGCTACGTTAATAGTGTTATTACAATAATCATTAAGTTTAATCCTTAAACTTCAATTCAAATTACAATATCCAAAATCATAATATAAATAGTAACTGGGGTGGTCCTAGGGCAACGTCTATCCTTGCGCTGGGTCCATTCCCCATGCTAGCAGCAATCCCTGCTCCAACGGATTGGTTTCCACAATAGTGTTCCTATCCATCTAGATAGTCTGACATAATACGTCCGAGTCGCACATGCAACATCATGGTATTATGCCAAGGTCACACGAATGTAACATCGTGAGGAAAGCCCAGAAGTTCACTACACTAAACTTCTAAGTAGCAATTCTAGAACAATATGTGCAAGAACATTACATATAATTTAAGAGTGGTAAAACCATGCAACGCCTCATGCGTATCAATGCGGTTCAGAGTAAACGTGCGCAGAAAACAATATCTCGTCTCAATATCTCGAAGTTTGCTATGTGTCGTTTCTCGCAACAATCTTAATCATTTTCCTCATTTTATCTCATTTATCGACAAATTTGTTTTTCTCAAATCAGTGCCTCTTTCAGAATTCTTCTTCAAATTTCATATTTCTCACATCACTCGAAAGTTATTGGTTCGTTTACGCCTCCTCTCAGCTGACGGTACCAACCTTTCCGCTCGAGGTCTCGACCGTCGTGCATCACCGATCTTAACAGCCTGTTTGCACGGTCTGTCCACCCCGTGACTCACACGACACAGTCCCGGCCATCTCATATCATTGAACTTAACCAGTCTGTTTATGAGGTTCGTTCATCGTGTGTTGTGCACGCTTAGCCCAAACATCCAAGTTCTCTTCGCGAACTAGAAGTGACGCTCTTGTTGCACTACCGCATCACGACCATTCCTCTAAATTCTCTCCACGAACTTGAGGTGGTAACAATTTATCTCATCACATTTCATTTCAAATTTTGTTTCATTTCATTTCCCGAAAATCTCATTTCTCGTTTCAAAATCCATTTTCATTCTCATCTCTATTTTCCGTAAAATGTTATCCGAAATTTTCAAGTTCGGTGTCGTAATCGTATCGCGTACGTGCTCAATGCCACATGCTCAAATCATGCTCATGCAATATTTCATAATTTCTTCTAATTTTCATATCTCTCCAAATAGACTTTTCTCACATAAATTCATAGAATTAATTTTACCATTCTTGAAAATATAATATTTCCTCACATAAAATCACACATTTACTTCACCAACTTTCTTCAAAATAATATTTCTAATCTCTCAATCTCTTTTCTCATCAATCTCATTTTCCATCTTTTCTTTTTATCCTTCCCAAGGAAATAAAGCTAGTCAATTTTTGTTTCTCTAAAATCATTTAAACATATACTTCTTTTCTAGAAATTTTTTTATCAAAAGCTTAACTCTACTAGTTATGAGTTTTCAAAATATTCCATTTCTTACAAAGATGTACTCTTTAATTTTCTAGGAATCCTTTCTTCCAATAATCTCATTTAAATCAACTCTTTCTTTATTTAGTGAAAATTTTCTTTCAAGAAAATTTTATCAACTCTCTTTATTCATTTCTTTGCTTTTTCTCAAGACCATAAATTATGCTCACAATGATCTAGTAAAAACATTTCTAGGAAACTTTTATAGAAATTTCTCTCTTCACATTTATTCATTTAAAATATCATACTTTCTTACAAAAAATTCCCATAGTGTATTTATTCTTTCTTTCTAACAATTTTCTCACTAACTATAGTACACACTTTATTTTAGGAAAATCATTTTTACAATAACCATTTATTGAATTAAAAATGAACATTAAATTCTTCCATGAAAGGTTAACATAATCAACTTCTAGTCACTTTCTAATAAACTTCTAATCACCTTAATCTTACTAATCTCACTTTTAATTCCATAAAGAACTACTCTAATTAGCATCTCATTAACATTCTTGTTAATTTTTCAACATGAAATCCTCTTTCTTAAACACCAAGTAACATGCTTATTCACTTATTGTTTGTATAAATTAACCCAATCAAAATCTAAAATTATGCTTGGAAAACTAATTAGAACATCATAATTATTCTAGAAATAACTCAATAGAAGGTTAGTTTAGTAAACTACCTTAGTTTCCGGGTGTAAACCGGAAGCCGAAAAGCTATCCTTGGTTGAAAGACTCCTAACTTGCTCACTAATTAGCTCAACAAGTAGCTACTTAGAACTAAAGTAGGTTGGCTAGAGAGTGGTAAAGGTTGGTGGTTTGTTGGGAAATAAAGAGACAATACAAATGAGGAAGGAGCAAAGGTGGTGCAAAACACACAAAAGGTGGCTATTTATAGCAACATGGACCCTCCCTCTCTCTCTCTCACTCACGGCACACACATACACACATGTCGAAAATTTTGAGGTGTGGGGGAAGAAAATGATTCTTGCCATGCACATGGCAAGTACCCTAGTAGATTCTCTAGGTTTTGGGCTAGTTTTAGGTGGTTTCTTGCAAGCAAAGGAGAATCTTGGGTGAGAGTACATTGATGTGAGGGTGGGAATGTATAGCGGGGGAATATATGCTCTTAGTTGTGTAGGTTTTGCATGGTAACCTTAGTTATAGGATGTTTGTAGGGTTAGATATACACAAAATGCATATATGGTGTGGATATGTATAGGTTACTACCAAAACAACAAGGCTTATTCTAACTAGTTGTGTACAAAATGTAGGCTAGGTGGGAATCTCTCAAATTTCCTAACTTGCTTGTGCAAGTAACCAACCAAAGAATCTTGCATGTGCAAGTGTACTTATGCACACACTCACACTCTACCTCACTCCCTCTTCCAAGCTCTCTCTCTCTCTCTCTCTACCGAATCTCTCTCACTCTCTCTCTAACTCTCTCTACTCTAACTTGGTTAGTATCAAGCTCCTAGGGTTGAGAGAATGATGCAGATTGGAAATTTATATTACTTACAAATATAATGCTTTAAGTTTTCCATATTTTTATTTTATTAATTTTGTTAGGAAGTCTCCAATTTTTGAAATAAGTGTTCTAGAGTATTTGGATTCCTAGTTGGATTAGGATTTCTTTTTTGTTATTTGTTTCCTTGTTGGATTAGGATTTCTTCTTGTTATTTGTTTCCTAGTTGAATTAGGGTTTTGAGTACTATAAGTATCGCTGTAAGTCTGTTGGCAGAAGGGGGTTGTTGATTAATTAAAGAAAAATGAGTTTATACTCATATCTTGGTCGTTTAAGGAGGGAGCACCTCCAGGTCGATCTTATTGTTCGTGTTCCTCTTACATGATCATTTCGTTTCCATAGGTTGTGTTGCATCAGTTGGTATCAGAGCTGCAAGTTCCAATCCTGACTATGGCTGGAGGACGTGTTAGAGGTCGAGGTGGACAAGGCGGTCGTACAGCTTTTGTTGAAGACGTCTATGAACGTGATGAGGTTGCTAGAGAAGCTCGGATTGAGGACGGAATTCAACGGATAGGGTTGACACTTGAAATAGTCAAGCAACACCTTGAGGCCCTAGAAGTTGGAAATCTGACTCATCGTTGCCTTGTTAGACCTAACCCTCTGATCGAGGATGGTTTTTCAGACGATGAAGATATCAAACCTTTTGGTGGCGGAAACTACCAAGGGGGGCGGTATAGAGACGTTGCGGCTAGACCCCGTGGCTCTCACTATTGTGAGTCTAGTATGAAGATTGAGATTCCAAAAAAAATTGGACTTCCACAATTCCATGGAGGAAGAAAAGATGTCATAGAAGAAATTTTGGTTGAAGGAGATGTTGGAGATTCTATCGATGATATATTAGAGGAAGAATCCGATAAAATATTTTTGGACACAAATCCATCGTTGTTGCAGTCTGAAATTGATTGGGATTCACCTCCAAAATTTGATGAGTACTCAGATGAGGAGGAAACTGTCTTTCATAAAGTGGAAGAGAATGTGAAGGATGAATTTGTGGAAATTGAGAAGAAGTTTGTTGCTATCCTTGACAAAGTTAATGGTTTGGATTCAATCGATGGCGTCTTGAACGTTGGAAAAAAGGCGATCAACGTATGCCCATCGTTAGGATTCGAAGTATCACAATTTTTCGATCCTTTTTTGGAATTTATTGAAGACTTTACAAGCAGCAAATTGTGTGTTTCATATCTAACAATGGAAATTGTTCCTCTAATTTTTGAAGATTTCTTTTTGGAAATTGGCTTCGGAAAAATCAATTTGAAGTTCAAGATGAAGGCGGACAAGGTTCGGCGAATTCAACTGTATAAACTTGAGGACGAGTTTCTTCAAGCAGAGGAGAATGATGCAGATTGGAAATTTATATTACTTACAAATATAATGTTTTAAGTTTTCCGTATTTTATTTTATTAATTTTGTTAAGAAATCTCCAATTTTAGAAATAAGTGTTCTAGAGTATTTTGATTCCTAGTTGGATTAGGATTTCTTTTTTGTTATTTGTTTCCTTGTTGGATTAGGATTTCTTTTTGTTATTTGTTTCCTTGTTGGATTAGGATTTCTTTTTGTTATTTGTTTCCTAGTTGAATTAGGGTTTTGAGTACTATAAGTATCGTTGTAAGTCTATTGGCAGAAGGGGGTTGTTGATTAATTAAAGAAAAACGAGTTTATACTCATATCTTGGTCGTTTAAGGAGGGACCACCTCTAGGTCGATCTTATTGTTCGTGTTCCTCTTACACAATTAGTTTCGTTTCCATAGGCTGCGCTGCATCAGAGGTAATGGAACTAGATGGTACCAAGGCAGTTGGTTAGGGTAGGAATGACGGTTGGGTGGGTTTTGGGTATTAAACTCAGTCCCTGGGTGTGGCGGTAGTGTATCTGATGTGTTACTCGGTCTCGCACGCGTGTATACATGGCTAGGTTTATATTTATTCGAATCAAAAGAATTAAATAATATTTAATAGAAAAATATTCCAATAAACCGAAATTTAAATTAATTAATTAAATTTTTAAACGAAATTTTTTATTTACGAAATTTCGGGTCGTTATAGAAACCTTTACAACGAACAATGTCCCCCAATCGCTCCGACTATTTATAACTCTGGTGCTAGTCACACCTAACTAACTAGTTTTGACTCCGGTCAGGGCTGGCCAGGGAGTTTGGGTTGCCCAAGTCCAAGCCCAAACCCTAAGTTGGTTGCCCACTTCATAAATCATCCACTAAAACATAAAAAGTCGTACAGGTTACAAAAATTACAAAAATATTTTAGGGGTCTAAAGCAAACTCCCAATATTGGGCTCCCTAAATACAATTGTAAGAGTTCTTTTCAAGAAATTATCCTCATATTTAACTATGAATTGAGTGAAAAAACTAATAAATCTTATTAAAAGATAAACACGAAAAGATACTACGATTGTAAGTGCTTTTTTTTTAAAGAAAGTATCCTCATATTTTAGCTTTGATTGCGTGAAAAACTAATATAAATGTAGAAAGGTACCATTGTAAGTGTGTTTTTTTTTAAAAGAGAATATCCTCATATTTTAACTAGGATTGTGTGAAAAAATAATAAATCAATTGCTCAATTAATTTTCAATTTTCCACCGTTGGGATATTTTTTTAATCAAATGTAAGGTCATATGATTTGTACATTATTGTTGTGTTTGTTAAATGCAAAAATTTTAACAAAATAATTAGAAATGTGATGTGATTTTGGTAATATTGTGGATTGGGATGGAAAAAACAAAAATTCTCAAATCACACTCAAAATGCAAACACATTTACATAAATACAAAAGTAAATCCATGGGGCATACATACACAACGCCATTAATTTTTGTAATCTCATACATTTATAAGAGTGTTTGTTTATTTGGGTGTGTGTGATTTGAGTGTAGTTTTAGCCTTGTTAGGGAAAAAAATTAACAGAGAACGGAAAAGATCTCGGGGGCAAGCTGATAAAATAAAAAATGAAAAGAATAGAGAAACAAGTGAAAACAAAAATTATGCCCGCTGGGAGTAGAACCATAGTTATGCAGCGAATAATCTGTGCACGGAGACCATCATGCCAAGAATGCCCTACGTTTGCTTAGGAAACCTTTTCTCATTATATAGTATATAACTTTATTTATTTATTTATTTTTGGTTGCCCCGGCCGGGGGTTGTCCAAGCTAGGGCTGCTGGGCTTACCCTTGGGCTGGCCCTGACTCCGGTGCTAGTCACATTTAACCAAGTGGTTTTTTCTCACTCAAAAATAACTTTTCACAAGGGGTCACACTCCCTTTTATAATGAAATCTCACAAATTAAAAACTCTTGAAAGTGTGAATGAATACAAGATAAAGCTTTGAACGATAAAGATGGCACACGCTATTTTTTTTTTCTGCTTTTGGAGTCCCCTAACCATCACCATTTAATATGTCTTATATGCTAGCAAATGGACGTTATGAAAACCCCACTCCAAATTTGGATCTGACAAACCAATATTGCTGTTGGTTGCAACATATGCCATATGGTAACTTCAATTTCTTCACTTAGCCGTTTGAAGCTTTGAATAGGCGGCCATCTTTGTATATTTGGAAATAAGCCACCCAATGCTTATAGCCTTAATAAAACATAATCCAAGTCAATCCATTTTTTGAATTAGCCGTTGAACCAAGGCCATGCAATTAAGGTATGTATGGTTCTCAATTAGCTAACTTCCTTTGTCTTCTCTTTTTATTTTCCAAGACCCAATTGAAAGCTGTATTTCTTCTTCTTCTAGCAGTTAATCAATCAGCTCCACAAAAGTGATTGTTTCCGTTCTTGTTTGCTTCCAATTGCAAGCCAATATAAAGTGAGGAAAAGATTTGTCCTTAATCTTTTTTCTTTGAATTAAAATCTTGGCTATTGGAGTTAGTGATTTGGTATAAAACCTCTTCTTATGCATCTCAACCAAATCCTACAAAATAAATAAATAATTCAAGTAAGCACCACATATCACAAAATTAATTATATTTCTCATTTAATAAAATATATTTTGTTATCATCAAAATCACAAAGGTTCAGTAGAAACCGTTGGGCTCACAATTATCATAAGTTTTTATCCTTAATTTATGTTGCAGATACGTGTATGATATTACTCATCTTGATTCCTTGTTGATGCACTTTTTTCTTTTTGTTTTTCAAGCAAAAAAATCACAAACATCGTTTTAAATGATAATTTGCATTGAATGGCAACAAAACTTCGATACCAACAGTATTCTTTCTCATAAAAATATAGATTCAGTATATATATGCATGCAGTAGCTGAGGCCATTGACCACATAAACATTACTTATATGTTGAGTTCACCATTTCCGACTCAATTCTGATCAAATGAGTCCGGTAGGGGTACATAATCTGACAGTACAAAGCTCGATCCATATGCTTGGAGATTATTGTTAATATACTCTAAAGCATCCAAGTCCAAAGCTATAATTATATACGGATAAGTCTAGAGGAAGTAATTAAGCATAAGCTTGAATTCCTCAAGGCAAACAGCTCCATCCCCATCGGCATCCATAGAAGCAACAATAGCCTGGCAATCCTCCAAAGAAAATTGATCAACTCCAATCTCCCTCATAACTCCATGTAGATCCTCTCCGGTCACGACGTTGCCACCCTCGAAATCTGCCACCAGAGCTTCAAAAGCACTTCCTAGATATGGTCCGAGGCTTCCCGGTCCCAACTCATTCGTGTTCATGTCCAAGAACTCCTCCAGGCTCAGCCGCCCGTCATGGTTCGTGTCTCCTCGCTGCATCATTGCCTTCACTTCTTGCTCACTTGAGTTGTACCTGAAGGGGAAAAATTAGACGTCAACTTATTGAAAATTTTGCGGCAAAGAAAATTGTAATTAAACCACAAAATCGTGGGGATCTCAAATCACAGTCTTGTTCTCCATCTATAGATTATTGCCATCCATGCTCGCGCTCTAAAATAACGTAACATTTAATGAAATAAAATGAACAACGTTCCCTCTTATTTTAGAAAAACGAATACAATCATTGTAATCTTTAATTAAAAATACCCACTAATGTTATCATTGTGGCAAAGAAACAAAAACTAACAATACCCAAGAGAGCCCATGATTCCCCCGAGCTCTGCAGCAGTGATGGAGCCATCGTTGTCGGAGTCAAAAGCCCTGAAGGCCTGAACCAGCCTAAAGACATGGCTCAGCGTCTCCATTTCATCAGAGAGAGAACCAAGTTGAGCCATGGGAATTTAAGCCACACTGTACACTACAATTTAGTACCCAAAAATTATCTCATCTCTTTTAGCATTATATACAGGGAAAGAAAATTCTCGATCCTTTGTGTCGACATAAAGAATTAAAAGAGGACGAAAAGTAGATTCTAATGCTTATGGACAATTGTTCATTCTTATCCTCAAATATAGGTGGGAGCAAAATATGATGATTGTGACAGTGTTGTAGGAGCATCTCAGTAACATACTTAAAAAGAAAAATACTCAAATTTAGGTATTTGGATCCCAAAAAAGGCTCACAATGGCATTCAGATAAATACTCAAAGTTAGCAACATTTTTTTTTATAAATACTCAAATTTTGGCATTTGAATACTCAAAACTATCAACATTTTCCCAATAATCAAACTTAGATACTCAAAACTACCAACATTTTTCCTTCATTTGATTATGAAAAAAAAAACCATTGTAGAACTTCACATTGCTAACTTTAGAACTTTAGAAATCCATTAAATGAATACTCAAAAGGTGATGGGGCAATAGTTGAGTATTCACATTTGAGTATGTCCAGTAACGGAGCCACATGAATGCTAGTGTGGGCCCGTGCCCACATTGGATTTTTGAAAGCTTTTTTTCCTTTAAAGAAAAATATACATCGCTTTTTTTCATATATACAAGAAAACTAATTAGTGCTCTTGGGGTATCATTACTTGATATTATAATGTTATTCTCCAGCGCATATTTATGTGGAACTCAAGACGAAATATATGAGTTTTACCTGAATATGTGATAAATACCAATTAAAAAATAATAATAGAGAAGGGTGTAACGGTATCACGTGGCGATGCCCTAGAACCACTGTATAACTAATTACTCACAAACAAGCCTTAATTAAATGAAAATTTTGCTTTGAAACCAAAATGCTATGGGTACACCATTTGTGCATCCCAAATGCGCACCATCTTGATGTGACAAATGAGGAGAAGCCTAATGTGGGGCTCACCCAAAAAAATGGGCTTCTCCCCATTTGCCTCAGACCTTCACTAACTCGAACCCCATACCCCACTTGGAAGCCAAGCGTACAATAAAATAGGCTAAGAGGAACATCTATCCATAAAATGTTGTAGGTGATGGTTCTTGCTATATTCAAATATGATGAGTTGGAGAGGTATGGATAGTCAACACTAAAGACACAGTGAATGGAAAGAATGAGGTGGTCTAGGGGAAGGGTGAAGAACAGAGCAGGTGTGCACAGAAAGAACTAAGGCAGTTGATTTCTCTTTGTCTAATCCGTTATACCCTTGGTGACCTAGGAGATGGGGTAATGACTCACTAGAGAGGATGTTTTCCTCTCACTCATTGCTTACCTTTTTCTCTCTCTAGAATGGCATATGCTTCTACCAAGATTTCACCAACCTGTGAGCATGAAAGAGAATGTCCCATATTTATAGGCACCTTGGACCAATCATAAGGTGCCAGACTGTCATCCTATAATATGATAACACGTGTCCTTTCTGTACAACATGATCGTATGGGTGACATCATCACCACGCATCTAACCCACACGGTGACGAGCCATTCCCCCGTGCATCGATTCTCTTGTTCTTAGCCACCAAACCACTAGATCTCCCTTATTCCTGTTAGGGCAAGGTCGTGACATGTTTGGCCGCGCCTATACTGTAGCCAAGCCTCAGGGAGCCCTCGGGGTCCTACCTTTAGACCGCGGTAGGTATAGTTACCTAGGCCAAGTTGGACTAGCTTCTTGCGTCCTCCCCTATGTTCTGGGCCGCATTAGCCATCTGGGACATGGACTATTCTCCTGTTCGGATGGCCCATGGTTCTCCAAGCACCGTCCTTACTAGGCTTGGCGTCCGAGCCGCTGGGGCGCCCCCACGCAAGAGGGTCCCGCTTTAGTGCCCCCTCACGCGAAGACTTATGCCCGCGCCAATGGACCTTCACTTGTGCGGAGAGTGCCACATGTAGCGCGGTCATCATGCCACCTAGGTGACACTTGTCATGATCTTATTTGCGGGTCGTCGTTGACTTTAGTCAACGGGGGGTCTCGTGCTGACCTCCCCTACAATGGCCTCCACGCGCGTGTGGAATACACAGGCGCATGGCGTGACATTCACGCACTTTCCCATGCGTGCGTGACGTTAGCGTCTCATCCGTTTTGTGACAATTTTTTGGTTGATTGATGCGACAATTTGGGGGTGCCTTTTCGGCTGTCCGAGGTCATCATTACTACTGACGTTTCGCTTCCGACATGATGGTCAATTGTGACCATTCGGGCCCCCCTCCTCTCCTTATAAATATCTCATTCTTCCTCATTAGTTTACTTCTTCTTCTTTCGATCGAACTCAGAGCCTCTTCACACCTTTGTTTTCTACAACTTTTTCCCTCTGCAACTTTTCTTCTTCTTCTCCTAGTTCATCACTTTCACCGTTTTCTTCACACCAAACGGAATGACTCGTGGTGAGCAAGTGGTTGGTGGTAGGCCTATCGTTCAGGGAGGTCCAGTCCCTCCTTCAGACTAGTGGCGTAGAGCCCCTTACTTCCATGGCAAGAATGATCCATTCTGGAAGAGGGTGGAGTTCTACAATCCGGTGGGGGGTGAACTAGACGACCTGCTATGCATCTGGCCGGAAGTGCCAATTGAGGACGGGGAAATGGTGTCACATTCTTCTGTTTTTCATCTTCGCATGGAGAGGGGGGACTTCCCTTTTTCTTTGGTTCAATACTCTTCCTTTTCTGCAACCCCCGCTGGCTGAAGTGAGTGGATGAATGATGTGGTTGGGGATATTGCCCATAAGAAGATTCTGGAGCGTTCTCACATACTGGAGCCCATCAAGATTTCACAGGTCTTGACACTGAATAGGAGGAATGAGAACATCGACTTCTTGGTATCTCGGTGGAGCATGGACACCCACACCTTCGTGTTTCCATGGGGGGAGTTCGGTTCCACTTTCCAAGACACTAGTGCGCTCTTGCACCTTTCCCTTCACGGCAAAAAGGAGCTTGAACCTACCAAGTCTGGACGTGTTGATCAGGAGTCGGTGGCCTATAAGGCCGCGGGCCATAAGGGGTCTCAATGGGACAGGAGTGGTCATAGGAAGGCCATGACAGACCCAAAGAAGACTTCTTGGGGTTCATGGATAAGGTACTTCTTCAAGGATCTCCAGCCCGCGCCACTTATGAGTGCGGAATGTCAGGCCATCGACGGTCCGGAGTATAAAGGTGACTTGTATTTGCCAGCCTTCATCGCATTTTTCCTCTCATTCTTTATATTCCCAGACTTTCCAATCGATGCACCTAATGAGTTTGTTTTCTATCTTGCGGTGAGGATCGCTCAAGGGGATAGATTTCTGCTAGGCCCTCTGTTTCTAGGACAACCGCTACGGCATCACTTCTATGGTGCACACCCAGTTTTTGACTGCACTGGTGTATGTGCACACCCAGTTCTTGACTGCACTGGTGTACAAGCATTTTCCCATTATTGCTTCGAAGCCCAAGAAATTCCTTGCGCAGGTATCTAAGCTAGTCCTGGACAGTAGGGGCCGCCCGGTCAGGGAGGATGATGGCCGCCAGCGGTACACTCTCGAAGGTTCGTTATGGCCTATCATCCTTCACTGTAACAACGTGGCTATGATGAAGCTTTGTGAGGAAAACATGGATGATGAGTCCCACTTCTATCCGCATCCCTATACCCAGGCTCTGGATGACATTTGTAACTATATTCCGAGCATTCCAGGGGAGGTTGATTTTTTTGATGCCAATCTGTCGAAGCGCAACCTTCTTGCCGGTGTGTACTGCGTGAGCCGCCCAGCCTACTTGCTCGCAATTGGAATTGAGAACTGTCAGATGGCGGTATACAGCCAGATAGGGTGGCGCGCCAGTTGGGTTATGATTTGGTGGTGCCCACGGCTAGGCCAGAGCCCGTGGAGTTCTCAGCCGCTTTCAATCAGTTTCTCATCTCCTTCACAGACGTTCTTCTAGATGGGGTTTGCCGCTGGCGCTTCCCAAATTCTATCGGTCCTCCCCTTATTTCCACCCAGTTCCGCCAGTACTAGCGAAGGAATTTGGACTCCTTCTTTGCTTTTGTACAAGGTGAGGCTGTCCCAGCCGCCCCGCACGTTGTGTTTAAACCTGACTTCACTATTCACACCGCCAAGCCCCAATCTAAAGATGGTACTACTGGGCCCTAAAGGATGGTACTACTGCGGTAACCTTAGAGGCTTGGGTGGTTGAACCGCTTTTAGCCATGTGGGTCACCAAATCCCGAGCAAGAGCCCAAACGTCGTTTGCAGATGAGGAAGAGGCTGCGCGACCACTCGCCCATCGTAGGCTGCACTGGGTATGTGCTACATTACTATTTGATATGTTTGCCATGTTAATTGCACTATTGTCCTTTACTCATCGCCTTGCTTACTCTATTTTCAGGCAGTGATCGGTGACCGTGTTAGAAAATTGCCAAAGCATTCACCTTCATCTCAGCCTCGCGGTCAGACTAGGACTCTGACGCCGAGAACATGCCTTTGCGAGATCGCGCTGTAGCGCTGGCTCAGGGCCACGCCGTAGGCCCATCTGTTCCAGCGTTGCAGGGGGTGGGGGACAATGATAGTAATGGTGATCACCCCCCCATCAGTATCGCCCTTAGCAGGAGCTTGGCTAGCATGCGAAAACCGCACATGCACCCTGCCCTACTCAGTCTGCAGAATTTGATGAAGAATTCATTCCGCACCCACAAGTAGTGGATAGACATGATTTCTTGGAAATGATACGCTTGGAGGAGCGGGTTAACCCTTTGATTGTAGAACTATTTGGTCCGCGCGGCGCTAGTGGTTCTAGAGAGGAAGAAGGGAGGTTCATTTTGGGGGACGTCGCGACCCAGAGGTGCAGACAGAGAGGGGCTTTGTAAGCACCACCGAGGGCTTTGGCCGGGGCTTTGAGAGAGAGAGTTTATGCATCCCTATGTTGATAGTGATGATGAACAGAGCCCTCACCTTGCTACTGAAATGAGTCAACCCTCGGCTCGCTCCCCTCAGCGTGCATTATCTGCCAAAAAAGGTAATCATCCTAATTTCTCCAGCACCTTCCAGAACATAGGGGATGATATTCATGTGGGGCCAAGCTTTAGGCCATGAGGGGCCAAGCTTTCTGCCATTCCTGCATCCACAAAAGCCATTCTTATCATTCCGTGTTGTTGACACTAGCCAGCCTGTCTTGGAAGCTGTTCACCGGACGCACCCAGAGACTTTTGCCAACTTCCTGGCGCGAAGTGTCGTAGGTGGTGGCATGCTTCTGGACAACCTGGCCACCGTCATTTCATCTATGCGTAACATTCCTTTGAAGAAGTTTGGGGATGTGTCGTTGGCGGATGAAAGGGGTGCTCTCCATGATCTTCAAAACTTGGGGGGATTAGGGGTTGGTTGGCTCATCACTCATATGGAGTGAATGCACAGTTCACGTCGGGCTTTCAAGCTCTTATTCCAGGTTGAAGCGAAGCAGAGGGAGTTTGAACGAGCCCAAGATAAAGTGGACCTTACGTGCGCCGCCCTTGCACAAAGGGAAACGGACTTGAGAGAGAAACAGGCTGAGCTGGAGGCTGGCTTGCGTGAGAAGACAAAATATGAAACCGTAGGCAGGGCAATATTTGGAAAGAATGACCCAGTTACCAAGGGCTTGTTCCCTACCCCTCCGTCATGACCACATTTTCCCCTCTTCTTTTTATGTAATGGAAGTTGTCACATCATGGCTTATGAATAAAGAGTTCTTTTTTATTTTCCTTTTTTTCTATGCTTTGCTTTTCCTGGTTGTTTTCCATGCTTGTAACGATTTGTATGAAATTGAATACTTCATTAACTTAACAGTAATGTCAGAAAAGGAGTTGCAAAGAAGAAATTGGATAAGTGCTCCAAATGAAACATCTTTCATTCAAGGGTAGTATTTCTTTATAAACTTAATATTGATGGGTCCTGTTAAAAACCCGTTGGAGACTTTGGCAAGCCTGTAGTGACCGCTCGTCCCAGCATTGATGACTTGGTATAGTCCCTCCCATCTCGGGGTGAATTTGGGGAGCTTGACATTCCTCATTATGTTTGTAGTTGACTTCCAAACTAGATCCCCGACTTTGAATTATCGCAGAACCACACTCTTGTTGTAGAATCTCGATTCTGACTCCCAATACTTGGCCTGATGCTCTGCGGTGAGCTCTCGCCTTTCTTCCAAAGCTTCTAGATTCGCGCGCCGCTTCGTGGCGGTGATCTTTGTTGACAGAGCCAATCGCGCGGAGGGAACGCTTAGCTCAACGGGGAGTACTGTCTCTGTTCCGTAGACCAAGTTGAAGGGGCTGCTCTATGTTGCCTTTCTTTTCGCTGTGTAGTATGCCCAGAGCACGGTGATCGGGTGATCTGACCACGTTCCACCTTTCTTGTCCATTAGCTTGCTCAAAATCCACACTGAAGACTTGTTCATGGCCTCAGCTTGGCCATTCCCCTGAGGGTAATATGGTGTTGAAGTCTGGTGCTCCACAGAATAAGATTGGAGTAGCTCACCCACATTCTTGTTCATAAATAGGGTCCTGTTGTCTGACAGGATCACCTTTGGAATGCCAAACTTGCATATGATGTTCTCTTTGATGAATTGTGCGACTACTGCGCCAATTGCATTTTTCAATGACATTGCCCCCACCCACTTGGTGGTGACTTCCGTGGTTGCCAGAATCCATTGGTGTTTGCGTGAGTCTGGTGAGATGGGTCCAACAAGGTCCATCGCCCAAGTATGGAAAGGGTATGGTGTGCGGATTGAGTGAAGCACTACCGCCAGTGTGTGAATTAGATTTCCAAACTTTTGGCTTGCGTGACATCAGCATACGTGCACTTCAGCATTAGACTCCATCTATGGCCAGTAATATCCTAAGTGGATAATATGCTCATATAGTTTTCGTCCACCCTGATGCTCTAGCTCGTGAGCCTTGTACAAAACATCCTCAGCCTCTTCGTTGGACAAACATTGTAATGGGATGCTGTCCAAAGCTCTTGTGTACAGACTTCCATTTTTGATGAAGAACCGCCCGGCGGACATCTTGTCTTGACGTTGATATTCCCTCTCCACAGGTAATGCGCCCTCCTGTAGGAAATCGACGTATTTCTGCCTCCAGTCCTGTTCCATAGAGAAACAACACTCTCGCTCTGGGATGGCTAAGGAGCATTTCTCACAATTCTTCAACACGCCTAAGGCGTCCGCTTTCATGTTAGGCCAATAGTAGCCTTGTCTCTAAATCCTCCGGTAAAGAAAGATGTCATTTTCTCCACAAGTTGCATCATGGATTTCACACAACCTGCTCTTGGCTTCTTGGAGCCTAATGCATCGTGCGAGCCACCCCTGAGGGCCGCGGAAGTATAATTTCTTCCCAATTATGGTAAATTTTGCCAATTCTACCAAGGGGACATCGCCCTGCCCGATGGCTAGCTACTTCATCAACTTTTCTTGCCACTCCTCAGTTTGTTCTTTTCTCTCTTCGTCAACGATTGATGGCTCTGTCTTCTTGACGATTTCTATGGCTATCTTTTCTTCATTGAACTCAACTTTTGCACCAAGTGTGGCAAGCGCGTCAGGGAATTTGTTATCCGATCTGGGCTTGTGAATAATCTTTTGCTTCTCAAACCGCTGCATCAGCTTTTGTACTATTGCCTTGTATGGAGCAAGAGTAGGTCCTTTAAGTGCGTAAATACCTTCAATTTGAAGAATTACAAGTTTGGAATCCCCCACAATTTTGATGGTTTTTATCTTTTCTGCGATGGCTACTAGGAGTCCTAGGATCAAGACCTCATATTCTGCTTCATTGTTTGGGCATTGAAAAGATAACTTGTATGCGAGGTATTCACTCTGGCCATCCGTGCTGGTGAGGACTATTCCAGCACCACCCGCGCCACCTCCTGCGGCCCCATCGAAGCTTAACGTCCAAGTGACAACTCCTCCAGGACTGGTTTGCACTGTCCACTATGGAATTGCGCGAGTAGATTCGCGAGTGCTTGACATTTAATCGCCTTGGGAGTGACACATGATATTTCGAATTCGGCTAGAGCTAAGAGCCAACGGGCCACTCTTCCCGTAAGAGCCGGTCGCGTACTGGATCACTTTTTGTCACGAGATGGATTTGAATGATAAGAAGTAGTGGCATAGCTTTTGCACGGTAAAAACCAATGCTAGGCAATGCCGCTCCACCAACGAGCATTGCTCTTCTTCTCCCTGTACTTTCCTACTGATATAGTATACTAGCCTTTCCGCACCATCGACTTCCTACAGGAGTAGGGTCCCAATGGATCTCGGGGTGGACATTAAGTACAAGATGAGGGGTTTGCCCTTCTGTGGTGCGATCATGGTTTACGAAGAGGTCAAGACAGCCATGATTCTTTCAAATGCATATTGATGCTTCGTGCGCCATTCGAATCTTGGCCTTCCCTTCAGCAGGTCACTAAAGGGTGCTGAGTTTTTTGCAAGCGCGGGGATAAACCTGCATAGAAACAAAACCCTTCCAAGGAACTTCTTGAGGGTCCGCTGAGAGTGCGGGGGAGGCATTTCAGTAATGGACTTTATCTTTGCTTCATCTGCCTCTATCCCATGTCTACGGACTAGGAATACCAGGAACTTCCCCGACGTGACACCAAATGCACATTTTTGTGGGTTCATCCTCATATTGAACTTCTGACACCTAGTAAACACCATTTCTAAGTGATCCAAGTGATCAAACTTCTCTTTTGATTTCACAACTAGGTTGTCCATATAGTCTTCCGCAATGTGATGTACAATACCGTGAAAGATTGCCATCATCGCGCGTTGATTTGTTGCACTTGCATTCTTGAGACCGAATGGCATGATAGTGTAGTGGAAGTTGCCTAATGGCGTCCTAAAAGCTGTCTTCTCTGCGTCTTCTGCCCCCATTTTGATCTGATTATAGGCATTGAAGCCATCCATGAAGGAGAACATCTGACTCCCCGATGTGGAGTCAACCAGAGTATCGATGTGTGGCAAAGGAAATTCGTCTTTTGGGCAGGCCTTGTTGAGGTCGCGGAAGTCGACGCACCCACACGTATCTGGCCGTTCTTCTTTTTCACAGGCACGATGTTGGTGAGCCACAATGGATATTGTATAGGCTGAATAAACCCAGCTTTTCTTAATTTCTCGACTTCCTCTTTGATTTTCTCTTCCAACTTCGGCTGGTACTTGCGCGCGCCCTGCTTGACCGGCCTTGAATTCGGGAAGACGTTCAAGTGGTGCACCACCAACTCAGTATTTAGCCCTGGCATTTTTTCGTAGTGCCAAACGAATACATCGATGTACCGCCGTAATAATTGAACGAGTCTCTCTTTCATGCCATTCTCGAAAACGGGTCTTGGAGACGGGTCTCGGAGAGCCCTCTCCTTCTTTGAGATTAACCTCTTCCAACACCTCAGGCTGCGGCTTAGGACCGTCCTGCATACATTTCGTAGCCGGTTCTGGTTTAATCATCTCATCTTTCTCCGCTCCTTCTGCCTCTAGGCACTGCGGGTCAGACGCCTCTATGGAAACATTTGGCTCGCCGCCCCGTCACAAGCAGTACACAGTTTTCTTGCCTTCCTTGAGTTTGGTAATTTTCCTTGGCCCTGAGGCACTTTCTGTAGTTGGTTCCCGCTTGCTTGCGGAAACCTCTCCCCCATTTTTGATGTCCTCCCATTTGGGCAATTTTACTCTGCACGGTTTTGCAATTGCCGCCATCATTGTCTCCTCCATTTCTGTAAAATACATCGAATCAGACAGATGAGCCTCGTTTACTTCGAATGGTTTTTCAGACGTCGTGACTGTGACCTTTTTTTTTGACCCAAATTGCCTTCAGGCACTAATGATAGCCAGACGGGATGATCGCAAAGCAGTGCATCCAACTTCGGCCTAAAATTATGTGGTAGGTTGTCTGTGCATCAATAATGTGGAATTTGGTAGCAGTACGGATGTAAAGACCTGGAATTTTTTTAAAATTTTAACTTCAAAAAAATAAAATAAAAATAGCATTAGAATGTTTAGGCATAGGTCAATGTAAAATTCCCCTTAAAATTAGGACCTCTAGGTAGCACATAAGAGAGTTGATGGGGTGAGGGTGCAATTAATCCCATAATAGGGCTTGGTATGAGAGAAAAACCAAATTTTCTTTCCCTCCCCATTTGTGTCGGCAGTCTCTCTCTCTCTCTCGGCTCATCCTATCTCATCTCCTCTCCCACCAAAATCAACCCAAATACATAAGACCCACATGAAAACCCCGTGGATACTCCACATATATAATGTGTAGATGTAGAAAACGTGTGAAAACAGTTGGGATTTGGTGTGGTACGGCTTGGAGAAGAAAGCTAGGGTTTTGAACTCAAGATCTTGGAAGAGGTTTGGGTATACGAGGTAGGGGTCTCAATCTTAGTGTATTTGAGTTATATATGATGAATTTCTATGATTTACGTAACTTGTTTGTGCTTGGGTTGAAATCCCCTAGTTTAACAAAAAATCCAAAGGCTATCACAACGGTCTCTGTTATGTTTACAGCTCCATTTAGTCCTTATTTATCGCATTTTCTTATGTTATTCACCATGTCTAGTCCATAACTTTGAAACTTCTTTAAATCTCTCTCGTAATATTCAAAGTTGGTTAGTCGATTGAGTTCAAAAAAGTAATGGCTTTGTTACACTATCTATTTGTTTCACATGTGAAAATTTAGAGCACAAGATCTTTGGACATAACTCAATCGAAAATGGAAAGACATATGGAGAAATGGGAACACTTGATAACTGAGGGGGAAAAATTGTTCGATAGATCCTTATTCGACATGTCTTAGTGCGGTGACATGAATACGGGTATGAGGTGTTGGAAAAACAAAAGTTATAGAGGTCTTATAACGCTTGTACTAATACTTAATGGGCATGTGTATGAACAGAAACTGAATGAACTAGAGGTTATGAACATTTACTCAACGTGTATGTAAAAATGCTTGATATGTGGACCTATAGTGACATAGTTTGTTAAACAAAATTGTGATGATCTTTGGGGGGAGGAATACTTGTTGACACGAAATGGCGTGAGTTGATAAATATTTTAGTCACAATGGAACCCTACATAAGAGAAAATGTGGTAGATTGGGAAGAATGAGAGCAACAAATGTTAAGAAACAAACCATGTCTTTAGGACTATCAATAGTAGACATGTAATAGAAGAGCCTACAAAACTCGTAAGTTCCTAAAAAAAAAAAGGGGAACTGCAGTGTCTCATTATTGAGAGATTAGTTTAATCAAGAAGAAAAGGGTGTCAAAGAGAACAAATGGGTACACGTGGGTACTTGTGAGATACGCCAGGGACACGGGGGTACTTGTGGGATAAGCGTGAGACACACGGGTACTTGTGGGATATGCATGATACACGTGGGTATCCATGGGATATGCGTGAGACACGTGGGTACTTATAGGATACATGGGTATGTGTGAGTACTTGTCAGATGTATAGTTGCTTTAGTTGCTTTGAAAAGGGGCCAGACACTCACTGATTATTTGTTACTGTTGTGCGGGATATCTAATACCCGAAATATTGAATGATAATGTACGGGTCATACTTAACTAGAGTGAACTTTGAGAAATGCATAGTGTGCGATAATTGGGACATTGACTGGTAGCGCAAGAGAGGTTTCTTAGAGAATCATTGTAACCCTTTGATAATTTGTAATGAGAATCCTGTGAAATGGTGGAGTAGACTTCATGAATGGCAACAAATTCTAAACAGTGAGATGTCAAAGAGATATTTAAAAGTATGAGAAATCCAAAGGGGTTAAGGCAAGGCACGAAGGTGGTTATGAGTGTGTATGAGCAGTTGAATGTTTTGGAACTATGATAAGTTCGATTAACTAGAGTTTAATTGAAGTTTTTGTGACTTAGTTAACATAATTCCATGTTTTTTGCCACCTTTTTACCAGATTGTAGAATTTCTGTAAA
This sequence comes from Vaccinium macrocarpon, assembly GCA_022606695.1. Taxonomy (NCBI): domain Eukaryota; kingdom Viridiplantae; phylum Streptophyta; class Magnoliopsida; order Ericales; family Ericaceae; genus Vaccinium; species Vaccinium macrocarpon. The sequence goes on along the minus strand of CM040180.1, from coordinate 21,350,910 downwards.
TAAAAAGAAAGGGGATTCCTTATTGGGTGAAGTGACTGCTCACCCCATTTGTTTTTATTTACAGGTAATAGCCAAACCCATGACTTGGAGTTCTTGGTGTGCATGAGTTGTGAATGCATGGCATAAACAGATGCATACCATTTTGTAAACTTTTTATGATTTCGATTTGAGGCGAAATTGTAATTTTAATTACTCATTATCTTTTATTCAGAGGAATGTAATAGGATTAATTTCTCCTATTGCAATATTTTTATGGGACATGGGTGATCGATGTGAAGTAGAACTATGCTTAATCAGAAACGAAATTTAGATTTTGTTAAAAAATTGAGGGCGTGACAATGGATAGGCCCGACTGTGAGATCAATGATAACATACCCTAGCGATTCCTTCTTATCTCCTTGGAACCCAGTGAATCCTATCAGTGATTTCACGATCCGGTCCTCTGGAATTCCCACTTTTTGCAAAGTAGACATTGGCATGATGTTGATGGATGCTCCTCCATCCATGAAGGCTCGCTTCAGCTCCACGCCATTGACTCACGCTGTGACGTATAGGGGCCTGTTGTGCAGGTGCAAAATCTTTCTATCGGAGTCTGAGAATGAGATCGCATTTGACTCGTCGTTGATTGTCCTAGGAAGGGATCCACCTTGTGTGGCGCACGCCTCATGGCCTTCTTGTGCGATGGCTAGAATTGGCTTTGTCATTAGGTATCTCACATTAGGCATGAATCCCATACCATCATAGAATTGTCTGAACTTTGTGCTGGTTTGTAGAATTTTGACCCCACTCTGTGGATCGGGAGTGGCCACCTTTGGAGTGTCATACCCCGCAATATCATCGAGCTCATCATAGATAGACGTCATATATACTTCCTTGTAATCGTAATCATAGTCATGATCATAATCATAATCATAATCATAATCACGACTGTAATTATCCTCCTCAGTTTTGCGTACGAATTCGAAACATTCAGCCATATTGGCTATCCCATGCTCTGGGTAGGGATGCGTGCACACATCTTGAGCTTTAATGGTGATCCTCAGCTCATTGTTATCCAACTTCCTCTTGAAGATCTGTTTTAAAGTCCAACAATCGCTAGTGGGATGATTGGTGTGTTTGTGGAACATGCAATAATTTGGGCTTTCTCTGTCTGCGCGTAACGGTGTGACCTCAATATCTGGTAGTGTGAGACCACTATCTGCTATCCACTCTTTTACCAACGCCTTTACCTCCTCGATGCTGCAGGGGTAGTCTGGAGCCGCTGTATTTTCTTTATACACCTTTTGTTTCTTCCAATCGCCACGGTCGTTACTGTTTCCACCCCATCCACCACCTCCGTTGCCTCTTCCCCCCTGCGACTTGCGCGAAGACGGAGTAGAAGTTGCAATTGTGACGACAAAGTGTGATTTTCTAGACCTCTAGCCATTTCGCGCGGGTGGTTGTACTGTATGGCGCAATTTGTATGCTGCCTCCAATAAGGCCGCAAATGTCTGAATCTTGACATTAACTAAAAATGGCTGATACTCGTGCAGTAGTCTAGACGTGCAAATTTCTACCAAGTACTCTTCTTATACTGGCTTGAGGCAATTGACCGTGCGGTCCTAAAACCGCCTGATGTAGTCAATGATATCCTCACTGGGGCCTTGCGTCTCTTTAACGACGATTGACTGGTTATCTTCTCGTATGTTAGGATGAATTTGGCATAAAAATGGCTGACCATGTCTTCCCATGACAAAATTGAATATGGAGTAAGGTTGATGTACCAGGTGTATGCCCTGTTTGTTAGAGATTTGGAAAACCCTTTTAACTTGAGATTTGTGTTGCCGGAGAAGTCCCCTAGGGTTTCGATGAACCGCACCACATGTTTTTGTGCATTGCCCTATTTGCCATCGAACTTAGTGAATTTCGGTGGGGTGTATCCTTCCGAATATGGCATCTGGAGGATAGCCATGGGGTATGGTGGTTGAATGTCTGGGTTAGGGAGGGAGGGGAAAGTTATCTTGGTTTTCTCTCTTTGCAAGAGAGCCTGCATGTTTGCGGTGGTCTTTTTTGTGGCCCGACGTTCTCTCAAGTCTTTGCCCTCTAGTGTATGCGAGAACTAGTTCTGTGGTTTTCAAGCCGGGGGTTTTACGGCAAGGTAGAGGGGCGGGAATCACAGAAATTTGAATAAAGGCTTGAGCACCGGGGCCACCGGCTAGAGGTGCCACCCCCCCGAGTTCCATGAGCACGTTGGGGACCGTGGAAGCCGCAGGTGGTTGGGGGGCCCCAAAGATGAATCTCTTTGGGCCACGATCCTTTGGTTGGGCCCTAGGTAAGGCAACTGTGATGACCTTCATGAGGCCAACTATGGCGGCAAGCAACTGCGTCTAAGTGGTTTGCATTTGGGTGATTTTAGCTTACATGGCTTGGATTATCTGCATGGTTGGAGCTCTTTGGTTTCCACCTGGTTCGTTCCCCCCATGATTGGACGTGACATCTTCTATCAACGGTGGACCGTCGAGAACAAGGTTCATGTGGTTTATTGGTGCTGACATGCCTGAAGTTTATAGACCGTTTCTTGTGTTTACCATCAACTAAACAACCTCCCCAACAGAGTCGCCTGAATGTTGGTGATGGTTCTTGCTATATTCAAATATGATGAGCTGGAGAAGTATGGATAATCAATAGTAAAGACACATTGAATGGAAAGAATGAGGTGGTCTAAGGGAAGGGTGAAGAACAGAGTAGGTGTGCACAGAAAGAACTAAGACAGTGGATTGCTCTTAGTCTAATCCGTTATACCCTTGGTGACCTAGGAGATGGGTAATGACTCACTAGAGAGGATGTTCTCCTCTCACTCAGTGATTACTTTTTTCTCTCTCTAGAGTGGCATATACATTTACCAAGATTTCACCAACCTCTGGGCATGAAAGGGAATGTCCCATATTTATAGGCACCTTGGACCAATCATAAGGTGCCAGGCTGTCATCCTATAATATGATAACACATGTCCATTTCGTACAGCCTGACCGTACGGGTGACATCATCACCGCGCATCTAACACGCGCAGTGACGAGCCATTCCCTCGCGCAGCGATCCTCTTGTTCTTAGCCACCCAACCACTAGATCTCTTTTATTCCCGTTAGGGCAAGGTTGTGACCTGTTCGGCTACGCCTGTACCGCAACCAAGCCTCGGGGGCCCCTCGGGGTCTTGCCTTTAGACCGCGACATGTATAATTACCTGGGCCAAGTTGGACTAGCTTCTCGTGTCCTCGCCCATGTTCTGGGCCGTGCTGGCCATCTTGGACATGGACTGGTTTCCTGTTTGGATGGCCCATGGCTGTCCAAGCACCATCCTTACTAGCCTTGGGGTCTGCGCCGCTGGGGCGCCCCCACGCAAGAGGGTCTCGCTTTAGTGGCCCCCTCACACGGAGACTTATGCCCGTGCCAGTGGACCCCCCACTTGTGCAGAGAGTGCCATGTAGCGCGGTCATTGCGCCACCTGGGTGACACTTGTCATGATCCTATTCGCGGGTCGTCATTGACTCTGGTCAATGGGGGGTCTCGCGTTGACCCCCCGACAAATGTAAGTCAAGCGAGACTCATTTCAAATGAAAATCAAGATATGTTAGATTTTTTTATAAAAGAGATTTTTTTTCACAAGAAAAGTATTGAAATTTATAAATTATGCCATCACTGGAGCAATTTTTTAGCTACGCCACTAAGTATGTCATTGGTGATGCTTGTTATGCCTATTTTAAAACACATAAAGTTCACCTAACTACTTTCAAACACATCTAGTTCACCTTGAGAAAAATACCCTTCCTCCATCACTACTGGTTAAAAAAGTTGACGGTGCTGGAAAATTGGTTGACGTTGTAGGAAAGTTTGATGTAGTTGGTCGTGACCGGTGCCAGACATGGTGACTAGAGTTGGGGAAGAAGGTGTTGACCAACAAAGATGTTAACAACCAAAAATATTGGCAGATGAATATATTGACTTTGTAAATAAATAAATAAATAAGTAAGTAAGTAAATAAATGATGGTGACCAATATATGTATAACAGATATATGTTCTTAACTAATTTAGTAAAAAATTTCAATAGATAAACTTATATATGGATCCCGTTCTACTAATGACTCCATCAAACTCAAAATTTGCAGGCCTCATAGATCGGTGCCGAATCTAGATGATCCGAACGGCTCAATGTGTTAAAAACGTGATTTTAAGGGTCACCGAGAGGATTCGTCCAAAAAAAAAAAATACTCAGAAGGGCTTCATTCGAGCATTTTTCGATAAATTATATATGTAAGGTTATTATGAAAAACCACTCGAATGAAGCCCTTTCAGGTATTTTTTTTTGTGATTCCTCGCGTTGGCCATGGAAAACATGTTTTAAACACATTGAGCTATTCGGATCGTCGAAATTTCGTCCGGAAAATAAAAAAGAGGTAGTCCTCACGGAAATCTTTGAGGGAGTCCTCAATAGAACATCTTTAATCTTTTCCATCAGGTATACCTAATGGGCTTCCCATCAGGGACTCCTATTTCCCAATCAAATTTTCATAATCGGAACCGTCCAATATGTTTAAAAGGTGTTTTTAAGTGTCCAGGTGAGAAATCAATGAAAAAAATACCGGGAAGGGCTTGATCCGATCAGTTTTCGATAAAATGCACATATACAGTTTTATCAAAAATTAATCGGATCAAGCCATTCCCGGTATTTTTTTCATTGATTTGTCGCGTGGACCCTTAAAAATACCTTTTAAACACATTGGATGGTTCAAATTATGATAATTTGATCAGAAAATAGGAGATTTGGAGGGCTCTCTGATGGGTTTCCCATCAGGGAGTCTTGATTGGAAGCTCACACTATATATATATATATATATATATATATATATATATATATATATATATATATATATATATATATATATATATAATGTTTATTAGTTTAGTCTTAAATTTGAAAAGATAAACTTATTTGTTCTAATTTATGTTTTGAATTGACCTTAAATTTCAACAGCAGATGATTTTATCCGTTCAAATTTATACTATCAAAACATTGATAGATTTCAACAGATGAAAATATTAAATATCTCTTCATATTTTTGAAATGTTAAGAGTGAGCTAAATTTATTAAAAGAACTTTGATCTTGTGGTTATATCTTTAAAATATGAATGCAGTTGGAGAGATAATTTAGTGGTAGGCACCGTGTATTCCATCGATTTAACCGTAGTTCAAGCATCAATAAGTACCACAACAAATAATAGAAACTTTGACACACAGCAAAAAAAAAAAAAAACCTTAACACAAGAATATGATCAGGCAGTTATAGACTTTCCCCTATTTGTATGCCTTCTCATTTTCTAACAAAACCGACGCACACAAGCATATGGGTTCTTTCTCCTTTATGTCTTTTCTTCTTCCTCTTTTTTATGTTCGTAATTATCAATTGGAATAAGTATCTCAATAAAGCCAGTTAAAGTCATCATCCGTCACTTGATTCCGACAGCAGTCGCATTTTTTAAAGAGCATCGAAGTAATGGTTTTTGCGAAATCGTAATAGATTAAGGGGTGCTTTGGGTAATAATCCGTGTAATGCTTTCAAAATTTGGGCACGTTAAATATTATTATTGCAACCATCATTAAGTTTAATCCTTAAATTTCAATCCAAATTACAATATCCAAAATCATTGTATAAACAGTAACCGGGGGTGGTTCTAGGGCGACGTCCATCCCTGCGCCGGGTCATTCCCCATGCCGGCAACATTCCCTGTTCCATAGAACCGGTCTCGACAATAGCGTCCCTGTCCATCTAGATAGTCTAACATAATACGTCCGAGTCGCACAGGCAACATCATGGTATTTTGCCAGAATCACACGAGTGCAACACCATGAGCAAAGCCTAGAAGTTCACTACACTAAACTTCTAAGTAGCAATTCTAGAACAATATGTGTAAAAACAGTACATATAACTAATGAGCGGTAAAACCATGTAATGCATCATGCGTGTCAATGCGGATCAGAGTAAACATGCGCAGAAAACAATATCTCGTTCAGTATCTCGAAGTTTTACCACGTGTCATTTCTCGCAACAATCTTAATCGTTTTTCTCACTTTAACTCATTTATCGATATTTTCCCAAAAATCCGCTTTTCTCAAATCAGTGACTCTTTCAGCATTCTTCTTCAAATTTCATATATCTTACACCACTCGAAAGTTATTGGTCCATTTACGCCTCATTTCAGCTGACGGTACCAACCTTTCCGCTCGAGGTCCCAGCTGTCGTGCATCACCGATCTTAACAGCTTGTTTGCACGGTCCGTCCACCCTGTGACTCACACGACACAATCCTGATTGTCTCATATCACTGAACTTAACCAGTCTATTTATGAGGTCCGTTCACCGTGTGTTGTGCACGCTTAGCCCAAACATCCAAGTTCTCTCCGCGAATTGGAAGTGGCGCTCTCGCTGCACTACCCATCACGACCATTCCTCCAAGTTCTCTCCGCGAACTTGAGGTGGTAACAACTCATCTCATCACATTTCAATTTCAAATTTCATTTCATTCCATTTCCCGAAAATTTCATTTCTCGTTTAAAAATTCATTTTCATTTTCATCTCTATTTTTTCGTCAATCGCGATTCAAAACTTTCAAATCCGGTGTCATAATCGTATTGCGTACGTGCTCAATGCCCCATGCTCAAATCATGCCCACGCAATATTTCGTAATTTCTTCTAAAATTCATATCTCTCCAAATAGACATTTCTCACATAAAAATCATATATAATTAATTTCACCCATTCTCTAAAATATAATATTTCCTTGAGAAAATTCTTCACATAAAATCACACATTGATTTCACCAACCTTCTTCAAAATAATATTTCCAATTTCTCTATCTCTTTTCACATTAACCTCATTTTCTATCTGTTCTTTTTATCCTTTCCAAGGAAATAAAACTAGTCAACTTTTTTTCTCTAAAATCATTTAAACATATACTTCTTTTCTAGAAATTCCTTATAAAAAATTTAGCTCCACTAGTTATGAGTTTTCAAAATATTCCATTTCTTTCAAAATGTACTCTTTAAATTCTAGGAACTTTTCTTCCAATAATCTCATTTAAATCATCTCTTTCTTTATTTAGTAAAATTTTTTCTTTCTAGAAAATTTCATCAACTCTCTATATTTATTTCTTTGCTTTTTTGCAAGACCATAAATTATGCTCACAATGATTTAGCAAAAATATTTCTAGGAAACTTTTGTAAAAATTCTCTCTTATCGAAAAATATAATACTTTCTTTCAAAAATCCCCATAAGGTATTTATTCTTTCTTCCTAGTAAGTAACAATTTTCTCACTAAATATAACACATATTATTTTAGGAAAAACCATTTTTAACAATAACCTTTTATTAAATCAACAAGGAACATCTAATTCTTCCATGAAAGGTTAACATAGTCATGCTAGAACCTTGTCTAGAAAAATTATATAACTTCTAATCAACTTCTAATCACTTCTAATAAACTTCTAATTACTTTAATCTTACTAATCTCACTTCTAATTTCATGAACAACTATTCTAATTTGAATCTCATTAACATTCTTGTTAATATTTCAACATGAAATCTTCTTTCTTAAACACTAAGTAACATGCTTATTAACTTAACGTATGCATAAATTAACCCAATCAAACTCTAAAATCATGCTTAGAAAATTAATTAGAACATCATAATGATTATGGAAATAACTAATTAGAAGGTTAGTTTAGTAAACTACCTTAATTTTCGGGTGTAAACCGGAAGCCAAAAAGCTATCCATAGATGGAGAGACTCCTAGCTTGCTCACTAATTAGCTTAGCAAGTAGCTAATTAGAACTAAAATAGGTGGGCTAAAAGGTGGTAGAAGTGGTTGGTTTGTTGGGAAATAGAGAGACAAGTATAGTGGGTGTAAATGTGGTCCAAAAGAACACAAAAGGTGGCTATATATAGCAAGTGAGAGCCCTCTCTCTCCCTCTAAAAATTTCGGCACACACACACACACACACATGGCCGAACGTTTTGGTGTAGGGGAGAATAAATGGTGCTTGCAATGGACATGACAAGTACCCTAGTAGATTCTCTAGGTTTAAGGCTAGTTTTAGGTGGTTTCTTGCAAGCAAAGGGGAATCTTGGGGGAAAGTACATTGATGTAAGGTGAAAAATAGTAGTGGGGGAATATATGCTCTTAGTTGTGTAGGTTTTGCATGGTCACCTTGGTTATGGGATGTTTGTAGGGTTAGATATACGCAAAATGCATGTATTGTGTGGGTATGAATAAGTTACTACCAAAATAACAAGGCTTATTCTACTAGTTTGGGTATAAAATGTAGGCTAGGTGGGAATCCCTCAAAATCCTTAACTTGCCTGTGCAAGTTACCAAACAAAGAATTTTGCATGTGAAGTGTACTTATGCACACACTCACACTCTACCTCACTCTCCCTCCACCACACTCTCTCTCTCTCTCTCTCGGCATCTCTCTCTGCTTCCGTGTCTCTCTCTTTAACTCTCTCTCTCTCTCTCTAACTCTATCTTGCTTAGCACCAAGTTCCTAGGGTTGGGAGGTAATGAAACTAGGTGGTACCAACGCGGTTGGTTAGGATAGGAATGGTGGTTGGGTAGGTTTCGGGTATTAAACTTGGTCCTCGGGTGCTACGGTAGTGTAACAGATGTGTTACTCGGTCTCGCAAGCGCATATTCATGGCTAGGTTTTTATTTATTTGAATCAAAAGAATTAAATAATATTTAAATAGAAAAATATTCCGATAATCCGAAATTTAAAATGATTAATTAAATTTTTTAAATGAAATTTTTATTTATAAAAATTTGGGTCGTTACAATCCGGATTATGGTTTTTTGGTTTCGTCTTTATTCAAAAAAATTTTGCATTTATTATTTTTCCGTCAAGATTTTGTGGTTTCTAGATTCCTCTCGACGAAACAAATCTAACAAGTATAAAATTATGGTCAAAACTCAATTTTTTTTGAATAAAGCCGAAATACTTGGATTACTGAGCCGAAATATTTGGATTATTCAATAATCCAAGTATTTCGGCTTTATTTGAAAAAATATTTGGTTCGACCATAAATTTATACTTGTTAGATTCGTTTCGTCGAGAGGAATCTAGAAACCACAAAATGTTGACGCGAAAGTAACAAATGCAAAAAAAAAGTTGAATAAAGACGAAACCAAAAAACCAAAAAACCATAATCCGGATTATTACCAAAGTACATCTTTTAGATATTCTGCGCCAAATTGATTTAGTATCGCCCACATTTGAAGTTCTAGAGTTCTTTCGTCTGACTCATATATTTCCGATTTATCATTACATTAACAATTACGCATTTTGATATAGTACTATAAAATAGCATCAACTTGCCGTTGTTCTTAATTTTGTAGTACGAGATTTGTGAATGCTAAAGATTAGAAGTATAAGGGTTTTAGAGTTTGGCCATGGTTTTTAAGTTCGTCTTTAAATTAGTCCCACGCATATTATTATTATTATTATTATTAGTTGTAGTAGTGGTAAATTAGTCATGGCCCATTATTTCGGACTAAAATACCCTCGAGTCACATATAAAGTTCATATAGTTCCCGTTCACAAATACATTTCACACAAAACAGTTCACATTGGGCCTATTAATGGATCGGATTGGATCCGGATCCTCTTATCCGAATATGAAATAGCTCAAATCCGATCCAACCAAATCTAAATTCAGTAATCCAAATCCAAAAAAACGGTTATCCAATCCGAAAATTTGAATCCGATCCGTTTTTTTTTTTAAAACAGAAACGTTATGCGAAAGGAAACTTACACCGAACCACATGCAAAATGTGAGAGTTTTTTTAAAAACATATTTGCACAACACGTCTTCATGTTCTCACGTTACTAACATTCTGTGTATAGTTTGGTGTGAACTTCCTTATGCATAGCATTTTTCCTTCTTTTTTTTTTTTTTTTTTGATCCATCATTTTTCCTTCTTTAAATACCTGAATTGTCTCGGCACAAAGTAGAAGGAAACGACACCCCATCACTCTTTCACCTTTCCAGTTCCTATTTTTACCCAACTAGAACAAAATTTGAAAAGTATTAAGATCGCCTCCCCCTCTCTATCTCTCCTGTATAAATTCTCTTTCTATTTTCTAAATTGTTGTTGTAATTCGGTAATTCCCATGTGAAGTCTAATTGCGAGCTTTTTTTTATTTTTATTTTATTTTCCTTTCTGGTGTATGGAAATTCAATATCGTAATTCCAATTAGCAGAGAATAAATTCATGGGCAAAGAGTTACTAATTGTTATTTTAATTCTTGCTGTAATTCCCATGTGAAGTATAATGGCAACCTTTTTTTATTTTGTATTTTGTTTTCCTTTGTGCTGTTTGGAAATTCAAAATATTGTTAACCTAATTAGAGCAAGTGCAGCAGCACTTCTCCAAAATGCTAGTGAACTGTGCACTATTTTCATTTTATCTATGCACATCTCTATCAATACTCCAACAATACTATCCTATTACATTTTTCTAATAAAATATTACTGTAAAGAGAGGAGAGACATAAAAGGTGGAGCAAGTGGAAAAAAACGTAGTGAGAGAGAGAGAGAGAGAGAGTGAAGAAGTTAACATAAAAAAATGGGTAGCTCAAGAACCGTAGCATGGTATAAATACCGAAGCACTACAAGCCTCTTACCTCCTATTTCTAAGTACATGGTACGTTAAAGTAGCGAAAATATAGTTGTAAAATATTGGGCACGTTAATAATTTTATAAATTAATAATAAAAAGTCATATTAAAGAACTTGTGGACGTTCGTTCGGGAGTCCACACTTTTTGGTTGTGTTTGTGAAAAAGAACGATTCGGGAAAAAAGGAAAATTTAGAGTCGCCACCCGGGATTTAATTTTTGGAAAATTTTAGGTACCCGAGAAACTATTTAAAAAAATAATGACTCTTGTGCCGCTAAAAAAAAGGGTTTGATCTGCGAAAAATAGAGATTTGAGTTCGGAAGCCAGGTTACCCGTGGGTAAGGTTTTGTTTGAAAAATGCACCTCATGTGCCCAAAATTTTTCGGTCTCTACTAAATATTTGTGGAATTTTTCTGAAAACATTTTATTGAAAACTTTAAAACACACAAATAGTATATCATCAAATAATGAGCTTAAAAGAAATAAATAATGACAATAAGTTAAATAACACTTAATCAAGTATATAAATGTAAGAAAATTAACTGAGAGGGGGAATAAATGTGAAAACAGAATGTGTGTGTGTGTGTGGCGGGGGGGGTAAACAACAGTTTAGCCCTCCGGTTTTACCCAAAAACAAAGCATCGAGTTTTGCTTGACCGACCAGGTGACTAAAAATAAGACGAATAAAGACGCGTCCCAAGCGTAGGACTCTTGACTAGTGTAGCACAATATTCCAGAAGTACCGGAGTCGAACCACAAAGACGACTTAAGTGCTTGACTCAAAAGTGTGCAAGTGCAGTTTGATCTAGCTCTTAGGTAGGCACCCCATGATTTGATGAGATTAATTAACTAAATTACTGTGCTAATTTGACTGAACGCATATTAATAAAGAGAGCACAGCTGAGGGAACCCAGCGCTCGCGACTAGCCTAACCGATATTCACTCGGACCACAATTCCTCTTTTTACTAATTTTAGAATAAAAGAAAAGCTTCCTAACAAATGTGCACCACATGTCACCAGATTCTGTGCGCATTCGAATTCCAGTAATGCCTGAGTTTGTTTGTTAGAAAAGTTTCTATTTCGTAAAATTGCCTAAAAATTAAGTGAATTCGGCCCCGAGGTGAAACATCAATTAGCTTAGGTACGAATCGCCTTCGCCCCGTAGCCGCACTCAAACGACTACACACTCATGATTTCAATAACTGTAGAAATCAAATTAAACCTAGATCTAGGCATGCTTGAAGAATAAAATATGGAAATAGCAAACGATACCGTAGATTGCAAGGAGAAAATCAAATTTGATTATTAATACGAAACAGCAATCCGGAAGCTGAAACTCTGAAAAATCTGGAACAAGCTGAAACGTATAATGCTGAAGAAAAATTGTAGCCGGAACTTCGTAAAGTAAACACTAGGAAATAATTCGTGGAACCTTAATCTGGGTTTTAAAAAGAGTATTGATACTAAACTTAGTAATCCTAAGAAAAAACAAACGAAAATCCAGAGATATACTTCGCGAATGACCACACGACGACTTTCACTGCGCCTGCTAAGTGCTCAGTAGTGCTACCAAAAAATGGGGTAGCGCTACCGCTTCGCTACCCATGCGCGTTGACCGGCTGCTCCTTGCTTTGATCGTTGACCATCAGCAAACCGGTAGCGCTACACCACTTTTGGTGTAGCAGCGCTCCTAATCCTTCTGTTCATTTTTGAGCCCTTTTCTGCCCAATTTGAGCGCTCCAGATAAATGGGGTAGCGCTCCCGGCGGTTTACGAACACTTCCATGCAAAATCCGTTATATTCTAACTCTTGATCTACGTGCATGTACTCCTAATGTCTCGAAATCGAATCCACAACCTTAGAATACCTACAAATTACGCTCAATACACAAAAACTCCACGCGCATATATCAAATGGAAAATAAAGCTCAAAATGCACGTTTAACATGCTAAACCACCCTACTTAGGCGCTTAAAAGCACACTTTCCACGTGCCTATCACATCCCCCAACTTGAGCGTTGTTAGTCCCTAGTAATGAATGAAACAAAAATAATAAAAACAACACAACGACTCAATAAGGGATACGAGAGTTATGCAACCTGTACAAAATCAAATGAACAATTTCAATATCATCTCTTTATTACCCACAACTCGGTCACATGCATGCCCTAGCAAAAATCCGAATAACTCCATCCCATAAAATGCTCCCACGTGACACAATATCACTCGTTGATAGGCGCGTAATGTCGTAGATATAAGCGCCTAAGTAGGGCGGATTAGCGCGTTAGAGGCGCGGTTTTATTCCATTTTCCACTTGATGCAGTGTGTTTTTGGTTTTTCTTGTGTTTGGTTGTTTTGTAGGGAAACAGGTCATAAAGTGCACGTGAAGTGGACGCATGGCGGGCAGGCCAGTGGAGAATCAGTGGGGCCCAAGTGGGGACGACCCAAACAAGCTTGGGAAGCATTTTAGACGGCTCGGTATCGATACAAGATTTCTCTTGTATCTATACAGATTGCATTATTTGAGAACAGAAGCAACGGGTATCGATACAGGAATTCTCCTGTATCGATACCGAGGGTCACTAGCTGGCCGTTTGACTTTGTTTCCGGCTTTGACTTCATTAGGGGTTATAAATACCCTGTTTTCGAATTAATTAGGGTTCCACGAAATTAACTTAAGGTTTTAGTGTTTTTAAGTTTTCGGCTATGGATATTTGTTCTTCATTCAATCTACGTTTACAGTTCAATTTTCCAGCACTGTAGTACTTGGATTGTTTCGCGCATTGGTAATTTAATTAAGTTTTTCCCCCTATGCAATTCATAGTTCTATTTCTTTATCGCTCTTATACTTTATTCATCAAGTATGCATAGTTCTAGGTGTTTACCGATTCTCGCAACCTTAATAAACATGAGTGAGTAGTCGCATTGAGTGTGGCTGCGGGGCGAAGGCGCCCGCATCTAGGCTAGTCGATATTCCACCTCGGGGCCGAATTAAATCATTTTTCAAGCAGTTTTGGGAACTGAAAACTTTCTAACGAACAAACCCAGGCATTACCAGAATTCGGATGCGCACAGAATCTGGTGACAGGCGGTGCGCATTTGTTAGGAAATCTTTCTCAGATTCTAAAATCAGTAAAGGGATTCATTGTGGCCCGAGTGATTATTGGCTAGGCTAGGTGTGGACGTTGGGTCCCCACAGCTGCGCTCTCTTAATCATTACACATTTAATCAATTAAATTAGTCTAGGTGTTAATTAATCAATCTCACCAATCAAAAGGGTGGCTACCTAAGAGCCGGTTCAAACTACACTCCGCACATCTAAGTCAAGCACTCCATCGTCTCTGTGGTTCGACTCCGGTATTTCTGGGATTATTTTGCTGCATCGGTCAAGAGTCCTACGCTTGGGACGCGTCTTCATTAGTCTTTTCGTTAGTCACCTGGTCGGTCAAGCACTCGTACTCATCGAAACACTCTACATCCCATGTGAGGCGCTTGGCGATCAATGTGGATTGAACCAAATCACCACGTGCCAGTCAACATAACGCCAAGATATGCAATGAAAGCTCACAAGTCAAGATACCACACATTCATAAGCCGATATAACACATGCATGCAGAGAGTCAAACGACGTGCCTTGGGTCAACTAAGGGCTTCGTTAGGCTTATAATGACCATGGTCAACAAGATAAAGGGAACATGCAAAGGGTGACGGCTTATAGAAGCTCATGGTCAATCTACCCAGACTGGCCGCCACCAACACAGATAACACAATCACAATCAACATGTAATACCAACTAGTACATAGCACAATACTAAACAGAGTATCACGAATCAAGTTCAACAAACCACCGACCCACATACTATGGTCGCACCACCGTCATAAACAAACACACAAAATAACATAGTTCTTGACCCAACAAACACATGAAATAACAACTCATAAAACTAACACCACCACCATAACCATGTCCAACCCATGTCCAACTCCGTGCTCAATCATCCTCGCCGAACGCAGCATCAGAATGCTCTTCCTCCACCGGTGCATCCGCGAAATCATCGCTCACCTCCAATTCTGGCCACTGTCTGGGCTGGAAAGGTCCCGGATTCTCACCCGCAAGCTGTGCCTCCATGTGGCTATGGACGGTCGATTTCCACCGGTTGGTTTTCGAAACGATTCGAAAAAGAAATAATAAATAGAGTCGCCACCCGGGTTTTGAGAAAATGATTTGGGACCCGAGAAACCAATTTGAAAGTGATTGAGAGAATGACTCATAAAACCAATTGAAAACCAGAGATTCGTTTCGGATTCGGGAGCCAGGTTACGAACGGGGAAGGGTTTTAATGCACCCCGTTCGCCCAATTAAAAATCGGTCTTTACTAAACATTTGTGGGATTTTTGGAAAACAATTTTGTTGCCGAACATCGACAAATAAACATTTAAATTAAGCAAAGCAGACGATAATAATGAGGAAAACAGATAACTACTATGTAATTTGACAAAAATCATACGAAAACCCAGACTTCAAACTGTTTATGCAAAGAAATTGTTCAAATTTTCACATTTATCCCAAAAGTATGCCGTGCGGCACAATAGATGCACCGTGCGGTACAAAAAGTGTGCCGTGCGACAGTGTTCATCAATTTAACGGTCAGATTTTCAAATGAGTACCGTATAACACTCAAAATGTACCGTGTGGCACAGTAAGAATGCCGTGCGGGACAATTGGCTGCAAAATAGTTTGAAACTTTGGCTTTTCGAAATGATTGATTAGAGGCACATACAAGGTATGAAATGTGATTAAAATGAACTACTTTGAAAGGGAAAATAGTGTGTTTAAGTATGGGGATGTCCCTCCTCGTAGAATCACTCTGTAGGAGGCGATGTTTTCACTGTACGACGCGACCGGGAGGTGTGAAATCAAACTGATATTACTGTGATTTGGGTATACCAAGC
Source organism: Vaccinium macrocarpon (assembly GCA_022606695.1). Lineage (NCBI taxonomy): Eukaryota > Viridiplantae > Streptophyta > Magnoliopsida > Ericales > Ericaceae > Vaccinium > Vaccinium macrocarpon. Next base: position 21,335,253 of record CM040180.1, on the reverse strand, counting down.
ATGGAGATGATATAAGAGATCATTCCATACTTAGTGCCCCTCCCCTTAGGGTACCAAACTCAAGGAATTTGGCGAAACGGGTCGATACCTTCGGTTTTGAACTCTCGGATTGAACTTGCTCTGAGACCTTCTGAACTGGGTTTGAACTTCTCTGAACTTCCAACTTAGCTCTGGTGTAGTGGCAGGGAGGATTGAAGGCTTTGGTTTCGACAATCTTGAAATGACCAATTCACGGCTTTGGGACCGAAAATAGGGGGGTGAAGTTTTTGAATTGGGTTTTGCTTGGAGAGAAGATTAGGTTGATTTTCTGGAGCTTCGAAATGGTAGTTTTGAGAGGATTGGTAGTTGAAAATGGTGCTCAAGTGTAGAGTTTCATGGCCTTCTTTACACCAAAATTTTCGGATCATTTTTCATTGGATTCGATCAGTTTATATAGGGGATGAGTGAACGTAATCACCAAGTTTTCTTGGCCCTTACTCATGGTGATGATGGCCCTATAGTAGCCTCTTCTATTCGCACACAACCATCAGCGTAGAGGGACGCCATGGTCAACAATTTCTACTGCTGGGAACTTGCAAAAGGTGTGTGACAAGTGACAGTGTCGTACGGTACACAAAATGTGTTGTGCGGCACAACTTCTGTATTGTGCGGCACTACTAGACGCCAAAATTCAAAAATCTGCTGCACGTGGCTCTGGTTGTGCCGTGCATTGAGAGATGATCACCGTGCGATACTGTTGACTGAGTTGACTTTGAGAATTTCAACTCGAGAGTTCTTCCGGGCATTTCCTTTCATCATCGGGGATTAAGATGTACGTGAACGCTCATTTTGGGGTGTCTACAGTGGCGCTGTCTGTCAAGTAAATAAGCTTGGTCCTGAGCTAACTGCGCTTGCCCTCTCTTAAGCTTCCGGTTGCTCCTTGCCAACCTCGTTAAGCACCCAAATATCTTCTCGAGCCAAGTTTTGGTGCTAGCACTAGATGGTGGTGGAGTGAGCATCGACCCCTCGACAACTCTCACCTATGCCCGACTCCGGGTTAGGATGGAGGAGTCCATGTCCTTAGGGTTCAATGGATCATTACTATGGTATTTTCGAGCCAGGACATTCTTACTCCTCAAAATCTTACTTATCAAACAAGGAAACGACATTCTTAGTGAGGTGGGGGCATCTCTAAGATCACACATTTGCCCGAATACAAACAGGGCCCAATCACACACCGTGTCCTCCCCCATAAATGCAAACATAAGATTTCCCACAAACTTCTGGGGCGCACCCTCCTTGCCCCTCAGATACAAATTATAACATACATCTTGGTTCATGAACTGATAATCCTGTGTGAGCCTTCCGGGCCAATGGGGATTCCTAGCATTTCTCTGATCATCATACAAATAACCATTCACCTCGTCATCATTGAAAGCTGACTCCGGCCTAGGATATTTTGTGGCCCCCGTAGGCCTCACATACCCCCATGCAAGGGCTATCTCTCTTGCATCAATAAACACTGGGGCATTTCCAATTTTGGAGACAATCCGTGCCTCCAGAGTCAAAAAGGTCCCCGGCTCTGGAACAACCATATTTTTATAAAACTCCTCAACTAAAGCAGCATTAAAACCGGGATTAGGTTCAAACTAGAAACTCATACCTTGGTCCTGGATGGCTTGGAATGGCGGGAAGTTCTCGGGCCATAAACCATCTTCTATTATATGCCTCTCGTTCTTCACACCCCGTTGCTTAATCGAGGCCTCCCACTTCGCTTGATTATCTCTGTCTATCTGATCCCGGTCCCTACGTTTGGCCCGGATCGGTTGAATCTCCTCCACTCCACTCAAAGACCCCGCTACTGCCTTCCCTCTGCCAATGTGTTGCCTTTTAAATGCCATGACTTGAGGGTTTTTGGTTTTAAAAAATTGATTTTTTGGGTTTTTTGATCTGGAAATTTCGGTGGGTTAGAAGAAATTTGGTTTGGGTAAAGTGGTAGAGGAGAGTGAAAGGAGCGTTTCTGTAAATTTTGGTGGAGATTGGTGAAGGTTTGGGGAAGTTATGGAGGTTCAAGTTTAGGGTTTTGTGGGTAATGGAGGAAGAGAGAAGAAGAAGAGAGAAGAAAGATGAAGAAGAAGATGGAAAAAGTGGGGAAGAGAGAGAGAATGATGAGATATGTGCTGATTTCATTTTTTTTTCGACAGACCCTTTTGTTGGTGTAGCGCTACTGAGCTTCGATTTTTTTTTTGCAAGGAAGAACAATCCGAAAAATTTCATCTCTCTCTTTACAAGAATTTTCTTGGTGGGGAAAATTGGTTTTTATGCGGGTTAGGGTTTTAGCTGGGATTAAGGTTTAAGGTTTTTCAAGATCATGGCATCCACGAGCAAAATTTCAACTTCTTCCTAACAACACTACTCCTTGATTCAGGTATCTAAGAACATGCACAGAGTTGGACCATGATACTAACACACCACCCAAACACCGGTTTCCTAAGTTTTACACAGGAACTAACACAGACTGTTAAACATGGGATCAAAGGGACACATAAAGTGGTCTAATCATGCAAAGATGGCCTTGTCTCATCCCCTAAACATGTCATCAACTCATCCACATGCATGTAAAATATTTAAATCATGATATGTGGTATAAACGCCTACTATTTTATGTGAATGCGGAAAGTGAAGAACAATGAAGCAATGAATGTTTTAAGGACATACTGTGCACAACGTGAGAGCATCTACTCAAACTTGCTTATGGTGCGGCAAATACTCAAACATGAATATCAGATATATGCATGTGTACAAGTTAAACAGGAAACCGATGAGATAACAATCTTGCATGCTCACCTAACTCATACAAACAAGCATAACAATCGTATCACCATACTAAAAAATTAACCAAAAATTTAAAATGACCCCTAACCTATTAACAACGCTCAAAACAAAAACATGTGTACAAAGCACACCCCTTCCCCCAACGTGAAAATTGCTCGGTCCTCAGAGCATGAAGACAAAACATAAAAATAGAAGAATAAGGGGAAGAAATGGACTGTCGAATGGTAGCCAACCATCATGACCCTGGCCGATATATGGGGAATTTGCCACCATTGTGCGTTTTGTCATCGGTACTGCTTCCAGGATCCGCTCCTTCGGACCTAAAGAGGTCCACAACTAGTCACACAGAGCTGCGTCGAAGCTTTATAGGACTAACAACCGCCACATTTCGTGGCACCCCTGCTTGAGGCTCCTGAATGCCGCACTCACTCTGACGGAGAAGCCCAAACTACCAAGGCTGGTGTGGTAGCATGCTCGTCCTGCAAAAGTCTTAAGAACCAACTACCTACTAGGCAACAAATGACGTTAGTACGACCCCCTCGTGAAAGCTGGGCCACCAAAAATAAAATAAAGTAAATAACAAACACCCCCATTCGTTCACGCAGCCTCACGTGTCATACTTTTCTCCCCATCCCCCAACTTGAATGGGAGAGTGGGTGGCTATACAAGACCATCAGAAATGGTAGTTTTTTTTTTGTGGTGAAAGCGGAAAAACAAACACAAATATACAAAAATGCCCTTATAAACTGGGGTTGGGCACACGATCCTTCTTTTAATAGCGGCGTGCGAAGCTATGGAAACCCAAGTCAATGATGGGTACCCCCTAACGCTAGGGTCGGGTCCACACTCAATGAAGAGCATGGTACACGTGAGCTACCCGTCAAAACAAAGCGGAAAACGCCTACTCAACTATGTCGTCCGAATAAACAGGATCGACCAACTCCTCATCAGATTCACCCACCTCTAATAATTCCAAATAAGGTTTGAGAAGCTGCCCGTTAACTTTAAACACATGATCATCTTTAGGGTCACGAACATCGACTGAACCATTTGTGTAAACATTATCCACAACGTAGGGACCATCCCAACGGGACCTCAACTTTCCTGGAAAAAGATGGAGACGTGAACTATAGAGTAACACTTTCTGACCAACTCAAAAGGTCTTGCGCTCAATGTTCCTATCATGATACGTCTTAACCTTAGCCTTATAGATACTAGCATTCTCGTACGCGTCATTCCTAAGCTCCTCAAGCTCACACAACTGTAATTTCCTATGCTCACCCGCCTCACTCAAACTAGAGTTGACTTTCTGAATGGCCCAATAGGCCTTCTTTTCTAACTCAGCAGGTAGGTGGTAGGCCTTACTGTAAACAAGCCGATAGGATGAAGCACCCAAAACAGTCTTATAAGTAGTGCGGTAGGCCCACAACGCATTATTCAACCTGGTGGACCAATCCTTCTTAGTCACACCTACGGTCTTTTCTAAAATCCGTTGATCTCCCTATTCGCTAACTCGGCCTGCCCATTAGTTTGGGGGTGGTATGAAGTGGATACCTTATGAGTGACGTGAAACTCCCCCATCAATCATTCAAACGACTGACTCGTGAACTGCGTGCCTTAGTCTGAGATAATGGTGCGTGGCACGCCAAACCTCGACAAAATATTGGCCTTAAGAAACTCTAGCACGACTCTTGACTCCATAGACTTAGTGGGAATCGCTTCCACCCACTTTGACACATAATCCACTACCAATAAGATGTACTCATAACCATGAGACATAGGAAATGGACCCATAAAATGGATGCCCCAACAATCAAACACCTCTAGCACAAGAATAGGCCTGAGGGGCATCTCATGACATGCAGACAACTTGCCAAGCTTTTGGCAACGGTCACATAACCTACAAAACATATGAACACCCTTAAACATATCGGGCCATCAGAACCCACACTGCAGAATTTTGGCGGTGGTCTTCTTCATAGAGAAGTGCCCCCCACACGCCTCACTATGGCAAAACTCTACGACTCCCTGCTGGTCTGACTCGGGGACACATCTATGCACAATCTGGTCTGCACAATATTTGAACAAGTAAGGGTCATCAAATATGTACTGCCGGACACTCCTCAAAAACTATTGCTTCTCCTAGGTAGACCAATGAGAAGGAATCTACCCAGTCACCAAATAATTGACAATATCAGCATACCATGGGCACTCATCAGCAACGAACAACTGCTCATCGGGGAAAGAATCTCTAATGGAAAGATCAGAGGTGGAGTCCGCAAATTCCAGACGACACAGATGATCAGCTACTACATTCTTGACTCCTTTCTTATCCTTAATGATGAGATGGAATTCTTGCAGAAGCAGAATCTACCGGATAAGGCCAGCTTTCGCATCCTGTTTGGTCATCAAGTACTTCAGGGCCACATGATCAGTAAACACCGTGATCTGTGAACTGACTAGATAGGATCGAAACTTATCTAAGGCAAATACCACTGCTAACAACTCTTTCTCTGTAGTGGTGTAATTCATATGTGCCTCATTGAGTGTCTTGCTCGCATAGGAAATCACGAATGGATCTTTCCCTCTCCTCTGTCCTAAAACAGCCCCGACTGCATAGTCAGAAGCATCACACATCAACTTAAAGGGAAGACTCCAATCAGGGGACTGCACGATTGGCGGAGTAGTGAGACTCTGCTTCAACTTTAAGAATACCCCCTCACATGCGTCAGACCACACAAATGGTGCGTCCTTCGCCAACAATTGACACAAAGGACGGGAGATAGCACTAAAATCTTTAATGAACTGCCGGTAGAAACCAACTTGTCCAAGAAATGAATGCACATCTTTGACAGACTTAGGTGTAGGAAGATTACGGATCAAGTCTATCTTAGCCTTGTCCACCTTAATACCCTTGGAAGACACAATGTGCCCTAACACAATCCCTTCGGTCACCATGAAGTGGCACTTTTCCCAATTTAGCACTAAGTGCTTCTCCTCACATCGCTGCAAGACTTTGCCTAAATACTCGAGGCACCCATCAAATGAGTCCCCGAACACCAAAAAATTGTCCATGAAGACCTCTACAATTCCCTCAACCATATCGTTGAAAATCCCCATCATACACCTCGAAAAGGTACCAGGTGCATTGCACAACCCAAAGGGCATGCGACGGTAGGCATATGTACCATATAGACACGTGAAAGTGGTCTTTTCCTGGTCCTCTAATGCAACCTCTATTTGGTTGTACCTCGAATACCCATCCAAGAAACAATAGAAGGCTCGACCAGTTACCCTCTCTAAAATTTGATCAATGAAAGGGAGAGGGAAGTGGTCTTTCCAGGTGCTCGCATTAAGCTTCCGGTAATCAATGCAAACTCTCCAACCTGTAGGAATGCGGGTCGGCACTAACTCACCTTGCTCTTTGGTCACCACTGTGAGCCCAGCCTTCTTAGGCACAACCTATACTGGGTTAACCCACTCACTATGGGTTAACCCACTCACTATGGGCTAACCCACTCACTATGGGCAATTGGGTATATAATACCCGCATCTAAAAGCTTAAGAACTTTAGCTCGAACCACCTCTTACATGTTGGGATTCAAGCGTCTCTGAGGTTGCCTAGAAGGTCTCACACTGTCCTCTAAAATGATTCCGTGTGTACACACCGTGGGGCTTATACCATGCAAATCAGCTATGGTCCAACCTAGTGCACCTATGTGCTCTCTTAGTAAGTCAAGCAACTTCCTCTCTTGATCCTCCTCGAGGGTTGAGGCGATCACCATCGGATAAGTATCATTGCCCTTCAAAAAGGCATACTTGAGCGTGTCCGGGAGAGGCTTTAACTCTGATTTAGGTGGCTGGACTAGAGACGGAAGAACCTTGGGCGGAGGGTTGCCCAGAGGCTCAAACATTGGGTCATGAGTGACCCCACATAACTCCTCACACTCATCCTCAACCTCTAACATATCACGGAAGGTGCCTACCTCTGCTGACTCTAAGAATGATACCTCCTCAGTGGTAAGAGCCACCTTTAGAGGGTCCTTATACAAGACGGTATCGATATGCTCCTGAATGAGTGTGTCAATCAAACACAACTCTTCTAACTCCTCATCATCTCCACCCAAAGTACTCACACTGTAAACATCAACCTCCATTCCCTCTTTGCCAACAGATAACTGGACCTTTGCCAGTTTTACAGTTCATGACAGCATTGGAGGTGGCTAAGAAAGGGTGACCTAGAATGATGGGAGTATTTTCTAGAACCTCGGGACCTGGGTCAATATCTAAGACAATGAAATCTGCAGGAAATTGGAACTCGCCTACCCGAATCAACACATCTTCCACCACTCCCTTGGGCACTCTCACACTCCGGTCTGCCAACTGTCTCATGACGGGAATCTCTCTAAGATTCCTAAGGCCCAGTCTCAAAAATGTTGAATAAGGGAGCAAATTGACACTTGCTCCCAATTCCAACAATGCCTTATCGAAAGTCTGACCAACAATTGCTATGGGTATGGTGGGGCACCCTGGATCCTAGCACTTGGCAGGAATCTCAATCTAAAGGATGGAGCTCACTTGCTCTGTTAGAACCACGTTGTTTTGATTCTTGCGCTTAGTCGTACAAAGGTCCTTCAGAACCTTCACACACTGTGGAAAAGACTCAATTGCCTCAATCAAAGTAATAGGGAATTTCACCCTCTTAAAAAGTTCTAACATCTTATGGTTCATGTTCTGCTTAGGCTTCACCGCCAGCCTTTGGGGAAATGGAGCTAATGGTATCGCTGGTGGCGTTTGAGTTGTGGGGTCGCATCAGCAGGCACCACCACCTCAGGTGACTTCTCAACACTCTCAGGAGTTGCTCTCGGTGCATCAATCGGCTCTGAGGGTGGGGCTACTTTCTGCTTTGGCAGGATGGACTTGTCGATCTCCTTCCCATTTCTGAGAATGGTGACCGACTTGGCCTCCTCCTGATTCAGACTCTGAGCATTAAGACATGAAGGATTTCCCAAATAATGGGCTCCTGCTGTACTATCCTGGGCTGGAATCCTACCCTTCTCCTGCTGCATTTGGCTAAGAACCGTAGTGAGTTGTGACATTTGAGTGGTAAGGGCGCCTATTTGCTTCCTTGTTTCAGTCTAAAATTTCATCTGAGACTGCATCATGGAATTAACATTCTCTTCTAACTTATGATCACAGGCAACCATCTGGGAATAACCTGGGGGAGGACCACGGGTGGATGGACCTGCCCCCCTACCAGGCTGTTGCTAGTAGTGGCATGGAATGCCTTGGCCCTGCGGGGGCCTATATGATTGGGAGTGAGAAAACTGCTGCGGCAGAGGTAGCGCAAGGGGTTGAGCTTGACCTCCGCCTACAGGTCTAGAATCCGACCACCCAAAGTTAGGGTGATCCCTCCATCCTGGATTGTACGTATTTGAAAATGGGTCCCAAGTCCTGACTGCATTGACCTCTTCCTGATTGAACTGACTTGCTCCTTTGGCCGCTAGAAACCCAGGGCAAGTAGTCGCGGTGTGCCCTTTGCATTTACACCACACACAAACTTCCTCTACACTAACCTCATGGACTGGATGAGTCTGTCTCACTTCTAATTCTTCCAACCTCTGAGCCATTTTCTCAACCTGAGCCTGAAGTCGCTGGTCACGAATGGTGACATGGACAATATTGGACCCAAAAGGTCCAGCTCTCTCAAAATTAGATGGTTCTAAGGCCCTCTACCTAATAGCTAGGTAATCTAAGAAATCCCACCCCTCATCGGCTATTTTGGACAAGAAATCATCCCCTTTGCAAGAATACTCTATGTGCTGGATGGTCTCAGCATTGAGACCCAGGTGGAAAAACTCAACTAGTTGAATCCTCTCAAAGCCATGGTGTGGCAGTCTGAGGATTAATTCTTTAAAGCGCTCCCAGGCCTTGAGAAATGACTCACCTCTCTCCTATCTAAAGCCCTGGATTTGACGCCTAAAACTCGTAGTCTTAGCCTCAGAGAAGTACTTCCTATAGAAAGCGTCACGCATTTGCGCCCAAGTGGTAAGATATTGAGACTTCTGCATCCTAAACCACATTAGTGTGCCATCCTTTAGTGTCGCCTCAAACAGCTTGAGACATGCATTCTTGTATTGGGTATTGGATGCAAGGTTGCCCACCAATCCCTCGAATGTCTGAACATGTTCGTATGGGTCATCGCACTCCCTTCCATAGAAACTAGGGAGGCTGTTTAGGACACCGGGTTTAACAGTGAAAGCATTATGTGCCTCTTGCGTCTCTCGAGGAAACACAATGGGTCCTTCAGGAGTGGACCTTTCTGGGTAAAGATGTTGCCTCAGAGATGGCTGTTGTGCCACTCCCTGGTCAGCTATATCACCTACCTTTGACTCTGACTGGTAAAGTGGATTAGTGACACTAACTGACTCAAAAGGTAATTCGATATAAAGACCACTAATGGGAATAGACTCTCCTTGAGCTAAGTCTGACTCCGAACTAGAAGATGAAACACTGGGAGGCACAAGCTGACCCGACCCCAGTTCTCTTCAAACTAGATGGTGTGTAGGGTCACGAAAATAAAGAGGGTCCTGCTTAGGAGAACCCTTCTTACCTCTACCTATGATGACTAAACTAATAGACAAAAGTGAAGTATGACTCTACACCTCTGAACACTTGTTGCCGTCCTCGGCAACAGCGCCAAAAATGCTTGACCGACCAGGTGACTAAAAATAAGACGAATAAAGACGCGTCTCAAGCGTAGGACTCTTGACTAGTGTAGCACAATATTCCGGAAGTACCGGAGTCGAACCACAGAGACGACTTAAGTGCTTGACTCAAAAGTGTGCAAGTGCAATTTGATCTGGCTCTTAGGTAGCCAGCCCTTGATTTGATGAGATTAATTAACTAAATTACTATGCTAATTTAACTGAACGCAGATTAATAAAGAGAGCACAGCTGAGGGAACCCAGCGTCCGCGACTAGCCTAACCGATATTCACTCAGACCACAATTCCTCTTTTTACTGATTTTAGAATAAAAGAAAAGCTTTCTAACAAAATGCGCACTACCTGTCACCAGATTCCGCGCGCATTCGAATTCCGGTAATGCCCGGGTTTATTTGCTAGAAAAGTTTTTGTTTCCTAAAATTGCCTGAAAATTAAGTGAATTCGGCCCCGAGGTGAAACATCAATTAGCTTAGGTATTAATCACCTTCCGCCCCGCAGCCGACTTGAACGACCACTCACTCATGATTTCAATAACTGCATAAATCAAATTAAACCTAGATCTAGGCATGCTTGAAGAATAAAATATGGAAATAGCAAACGATACTGTAGATTGCAAGGAGAAAATCGAATTTGATTATTAATAATTTAAAATTGACAATGAAGCTAAAACTCTAAAAAATCCGGAACAAATTTAAAACGTAGAATCTTTCAAGAAAAATCAGAGCGAAAAACTCAAAAGTAAACACTAGGAAATAATTCGTGGAACCTTAATCTGGGTTTTAACAAGAGTATTTATACTAAACTTAGTAATCCTAAGGAAAAACGAACGAAAATTCGGAGATATCCTTCGCGAATGACCACATGACGACGTTCACTGCGCCTGCTAAGTGCTCAGTAGTGCTACCAAAAAATGGGGTAGCGCTACCGCTTCGCTACCCATGCGCGTTGACCGGCTGCTCCTTGCTTTGATCGTTGACCATCAGCAAACTGGTAGCACTACACCACTTTTGGTGTAGTGCTCCTAATCCTTCTGTTCATTTTTGAGCCCTTTTGTGCCCAATTTGAGCGCTCCAGATAAATGGGGTAGCGCTCCCGGCGGTTTACGAACACTTCCATGCAAAATCCGTTATATTCTAACTCTTGATCTACGTGCATGTACTCCCCAATGTCTCAAATCGCACCCACAACCTTAGAATACCTGCAAATTACGCTCAATACACAAAAACACCACGCGCATATATCAAATGGAAAATAAGCTCAAAATGCACGTTTAACATGCTAAACCACCCTACTTAGGCGTTCAAAAGCACACTTTCCACGCGCCTATCAGGTTTCAAAAAATAGGGGAGACAAAACATTTTCCAGTGATGCCGTACAGTCTCTAAAATTACACCGCATGGTGTACTTTGGGGGGGCTGTATGGTACTTCTGTGTATATGATTTTCCAAAAAAATCCTCATTTTGTCCTATTGAAAACAATCTTTGTTTTTAGTGTAAAAATCATGTTATTCAGTAATCAGAATAGGTTTGGAAAATGATTTTATTCTACGAATGTACCTCATATTTGGGATAGTCTTTCGAGACTGTGGACGGCCCACGGAGATTGTGTCGCGTCGCGCACGAAAAAGGTTATGATTTGTTAGAGTCGCCACCCAGATTTGAGGTCCGAATCCGAGAAACCGATAAAAATATGACTCGTTTGCCAATTGAAAATATTCCACTGATCACTACGAAACCAGAATTTTCTCGGATTCGGGGGTTTGGTTACGAGAGGGGAAGGGTTTTATGGCACCCCTCTCGCCCGGTCCGTGAACCGGTCTCTACTCAATATTTCATGGGATTTTGAAAATGTTTTGAAGTTCAATTTAATCACGAAAATGGGAATTAGGGATGGGAACCATGTAAACAATAAAACATAATGAATAATGCAAATTTAACATGGATGCTTGTGCACATGATTTACATGAAAAAGGGGGGTAATAATAAAGGAAAATTACAACAAATATTTACAGAAATTAACCAGAACAGAAATTGTACCACAATTCCAGAAATCATGAACATGAGACTTATTAAACTGGCTTATAGTCTGGATTTCAACACAAGGGTTGAGCGCTTAATGGCTGTGGCTTGAGCGCTCAATCTTTCAGAATCGGTTTGAGCGCTCAATGACCATAGATTGAGCGCTCAAACCCATTTCTGGATACTGTGATCCTTGACCCATCCATCACTTCTTTAATCACTATTTATAAGATCAAATGTTAAAAGAGTGTTTTTCATAGAAATTCAGATGAAAATAATCAGATTGATCTTACAAATAATGATAAAAAGGAAGAAAACCACCTTGTTTTAACAAAGAAAACATTTGAGAGAATGGAATCCAGATTATAATCACAGTAATAAAACCCCTCACATATCTGAACTTAAATGAATCATGATCCATCATTGAGACAAACAAGAATCCGCAAACTGTTCAAGAACAGCTTGAGCGCTCAATTGGTTGGCTTTGAGCGCTCAAGCCATCAAGTGATTTTCTGATTTTCATTAAGAAAGAAGAATTCTGGATGATTCTCAGGACCACAAATGCAGGGTATAAAAATCCGAGAAGTATCACAGCCACTGTTCCATACTTGAAGATGAGATTTTTAAAGATTTTAGGACTTGATTGTCATAAAATAGTTAATTTGAGCTCATGCAAGAGGTTTTTAAAGTAAAAAAGATTATATGAGCATAAATTAACTGTTAAATGATGATCAAAATCCCAAATAAAGCTCAAAGTTCAGGAAAATAGAAACTGTCCAGAATTGCGATTGAGCGCTCAAGGCCTGAGGCTTGAGCGCTCAATCCCTGCTACAACTGCAAATTTCGACAGTGTTTAAAAACAACTTTTAGACCTTTGTGAGTTCAATTCAAGTATAAAGAACTTGATTGAACTCACTGGTCACCCTCAGATGAACCAAAACAGCAAAAACAGCTTGTTTTACTACCTTTTTACACTTGATTGAAAGCTTGAACCGGATTGTGGGTTTGGAAGTGTAAGATTGTTGAAATTTTGGTCAATTTATGGACTGGATTGTGTAGAGTATGAGGTTGATTGTTGAACACAGGTTGAATTTAGTGTTTACAGGTGATTTTTCAGGTGGGGTCTTATGGGAGAAAAATGGGTTTGTAGAGAGAGAGAGATTGGACGAAATTGGGAAGGGTTCTGGAACTGAACCTATGTACCCTTGAATAAGGGGTAGTGGGGGGTATATATAGAGTGGATGGAGGGAAGGCAGTAGAGAGAGAGGAAGTGGGTTTGTAGTCCAGGTGTAGCTTAGGTGTAGTTTAGGTGTAGTTTTAGGTGTAGTGGAGGGTATTATACGTGTATAGAGTTTGTTAGACGCTCCACTCTGCATGAAATCTCATGATGAGATACTCTGCAGATTCCTGACTGGTTCAGAGTTGAGCGCTCAAGGTCTAAGGCTTGAGCGCTCAAGGTTCTTGGTGGCAGATTGCTTGGCTTAACTTAGTTCAACAAGGCTTGGTTTTTCTTGGGTTATTTGGAGGTGTTTGGTTGATTTTGATCACATTCAAGCTATCTTCACAAGTTTCGGGCAGTTATGATTGGTTCGTTCTCATCATTGGGAATACTCGAGTGTATCATAGGTTCAAAATCGGGGTGTCTACAGTTGCCCCTCTTGGACGGGACTCAATGCCATTGATTTGACATGAGTGACGTCTAAGACATGGACGACCCGACTTATCCCAGTGATACATCTCAAGTTACAAAAGAAAAACCCTTTTAAATATCAATCGGTCGTGCTGCACGAGCTGCCTACATACCCTATTGCAGGGATCAGACCGGCGTAGTTCCTCGGGGCACTTTGGAAATACTTTTAATCAATCAACATAAACGGACACAAGGTCGCTCAAAATGATGATTTAAACAGGCTCAAAGCCCTCAAAATGATGATTTAAATGAGCTCAATGTTCTCAAAATGGTGATTTAAACGAGCTCAATGCTCTCAAGATGATGATTTAAGTGAGCTCAATGCTCCCAAAATGATGATTTAAACGAGCTCAATGCTCTCAAAATGATGATTTAAACGAGCTCAATGCTCTCAAGATGATGATTTAAGCGAGCTCAATGCTCCCAAAATGATGATTTAAACGAGCTCAATGCTCTCAAAATGATGATTTAAACGAGCTCAATGCTCTCAAAATGATGATTTAAACGAGCTCAATGCTCTCAAGATGATGATTATTTAAGCGAGTTCAATGCTCCCAAAATGATGATTTAAACGAGCTCAATGCTCTCAAAATGATGATTTAAACGAGCTCAATGCTCTCAAAATGATGATGTAAACGAGCTCAATGCTCCCAAAATGATGATGTAAACGAGCTCAATGCTCCCAAAATGATGATTTAAACGAGCTCAATGCTCTCAAAATGATGATTTAAGCGAGCTCAATGCTCTCAAAATGGTGATTTAAACGAGCTCAATGCTCTCAAAATGATGATTTAAACAGGTGTATAACCCTCAAGAGGCTTCATGCATATGCTAACAACAATTTTAAATGAACACGTGGTTCTCAAACTGATGATCAAGATACTTCTAGAACAAGCTAATTTGAACCATAATTCCGCAACACGCTTCGATCGTTAAATATGATCTAACACGATTAACCATTGAGATTTGATCCTCAGATCCACAATCATTCAAATAAACAGACTAGGGAGTCCGAAACACACTGAAAATATTGTTAGAAATGCCTGAAATGTCCCTGAAAAGCTTGCAGAGGGAGTCAGAAAGCCATGCCAGGATTGGTTTTGAGCGCTTAAGGTACTCCCTTTGAGCGCTCAACCCACATTGAGCGCTCAACTCCCAGACATTGAGCGCTCAATCCAAACCATGACCCTTCAGCGCTCAAAAGGTCCAGTTTGAGCGCTTGAACCCCTAAACGGGGACGACGGTTCAGAAACCCTGTAACGTTCGTTTTAACTCCGATTACTCTGATTAAACGACATAACGTTCCAAAATTTTCCAGAAATCAAATCCTCTCAAACCTCTCGCGATTCCGATCAAATCCTTCTTGTTTCTTACTCAAATTCCGTTTGAATCACAAACCCCCAAATTCTAGGGTTTTCCGGTACAGTTCTCGGTTCGATTTTGTTTGATTAGGACTTGATTGCGAGTGTTTGATCGACTTTCATGGAGAAATCCGGTGATTCACAGACTCCAGTAACTTCGCCGTCGGCAGAGAGGGGTGGAGATAGCATGGTGGTGCCACCACCAAGTTACCCTCTTGAGCGAGTTCAAGTGCTCAAGAGGGTAACTTGGTGGCTGACATTGGTGTCACAGGGGTTGAGACACAACCAGAGGGGGACGTGGTGGTCAAGGGCAGTGGTGACGGGGAAGAAAAGGAGAAAGAAATGGTGGGTGCCGACGGTGATAGGCCGGAGGTGGTTAGGGGTGGTAATGGTGATGATCCGACGGCTTTGGGTGGTGGTGGTGGTGATCCGGCAGCTTTGGGTGGTGGTGGTGGTGATCCGGTGGTTTTAGGTGGTGGTGGTAGTGATGATTTGGTGGTTTTAGGTGGTGGTGGTGATGAATCAGTGGTTTTAGGTGGTGGTGGTAGTGATGATTTGGTGGTTTTGGGTGGTGGTGATGATCCAACCACCGAGACATTGATGTGACGTGGTGATGTAGTAGTGGTGGCGGTGTCCGGGAGGGAGGGAGAGAGAGAGAGAGAGATAGAGGTGAGGAGAGAGATGAGGAGATGACAGAGATCCATGAGATAGATAGCAACGATAATAGTGATAGCGAGGAGACGGTTGAGGAGAGGGGGAATGACGCATGGCAGTGACTTGAGATGGGGTGGAAGGCACGAAGTGAAAGTGACTCTGGCTAGGGGCACCTGAGGATTGAGGTGAGGCCCAGCTTAGCGTTCTAACGGGGAAATAAGTGGTGCCGTGGCGACCGGTGATGAGTCACATTCTGAGGGGAGGTGGGTGGTCCGCTGGTTCGGGTCGATAGGATTTCCCAGAGGATTTCCAGCAATTTACCCCAGAGTTAGTGATGGCGCGAATTTCGGACGCCTCTGGTGGATTTTTGATTTGGCGAGGAGGCCATTATGGGAGAGTAGAGAGAGGGGAGGCAACTGCAAGCAGAGGCAGCAGATGAGGATGCACCATGCGAGGGCTTTTATGCAGGAGTTCGAGACCCGAGGAGGCCGCAGAGGAGGTAAGGCAACGTGGCTTAGGAGGAGGAGAGAGCTGATCATAGGATGACGGTGGTCCGTGTACGCGAGACGTCGTGGGGCCGAGGAGGACGAGGCCAGCTTCCACATGCGCGGTGACTTACGCCCCACCAGTGCACCTCTTCGTGCTATCCGGTTCGGGGAGGGACTACACTCCCGGGCGGGGAGTTATACCGGGAGGAGGTACCACTGGACCCCAGGTCCACCTTTTCGAATCGGGATTGCTCACGGTATGCTCGCTTGTTCAGTAATTAGAAAACTATAATTGCGTTGAATAATTGAATTATCGGGCTTAATTGTTAATCAGATCTTGATTGATTGATTAACATTCGCTTATTTGCCTCGCTTGTTGATCAAATGCGTAGAAACTTGGCGCTGAAGGCTCACGAGGCATGGGCTCCAGCTTGGGAGATTTACCACCGGGGTTGCACGCCCGTGAGGGCTTCGGTGGATCAGCAGGGGTTTGGGATGTTCATCCCAGACCTTACGCAGTACACAAAGATGATCATGCCGCGGGTGACGGTATTCGGGCGTGAGAGGTGGAGAGACTCCCACGCAGTTCTTTCCACCTCGGCTGGGGAGTGTGACTGACACCACTAGACTTTGCAGCCATCACGGATCAGGGTAGGAGGAGACCCGATCCCGCTCGACTCTGGATAGGCCGGGATGAGGCCGCTACCAGGTGGTTCTTGGGCCGTGCCCCATGAGGGGGAGAGACCGCCACATATGGCCGGTTCAAGACGCAGGGGGGCCGGGGAGCCGGCTGTGAAGAGGGCAGATGCAAAGACGGAGAGATGCTACCAAGTTGTACTTGTTTCGGGGCTTCACTGCACCCAAACAAAGGCAACAGTGGTACACCTCTCCTACCTTGAGGCTCGAGAGATTAGCCGCCACGCTTGGCGCAGGTATGACCGTGGTGCAGCGGCCCTCGGCACTTGCTGCGTTCATGAATGCCGCCTCAAGGCGGAAGGGGACCGCATCTCGTGACTATGGAGCGTCCCGGGAGGTAAACTTTATTACTTGATCAAAAGTTCCTTTACATGCGCTTTTTATTATTTGCACAAATATTTGCTTTGATCGACCGGATTTGTTGTTTTATCGTGCGGCTACGGGCATCTGAGGTGTTGGGGTTGCATCCCACGAGACCACGCCATCGGATCGGACATCATCCCGAGCGTCTTTGGGTCGGGCTCCGATCACGGTGGTGGCGGTAAAGGAACCTCCGGAGTTTTCAGCGTTTCTTTCGGCAGACTCCGGCTTCCACGGTAAGTATCAAATCCTCACATGTATTCAACTCACTCTCAAATATGTTTTATCATTAAGCACTAGCACTTATACCCGAACATTCTTGCGGGTCGGCTGGTATGTATGGGATAGCGTCGGCGATCTCTACTTGGCGCGGGTAGAGATCCACGGGGAGGTCTATTGGAGTGCGATGCGGCCGGAGTTACGGTACCTTGGCGGCAGTCGCGCACCCGGTCTATACGGGCCGATGGACCCGCAGTGCGAGGCGCCTTCCTCACATATTAATGCTTGATGGCGTCTCATTATACGCGGAGGTCGCGCTTCCGCGATGCGACACGGATCTCGGGCGCACACCGGGCCACCTTGAGCTATGGCGCGAGCATCGTAAGAGGTATCCGGGTCGGCCCGCGGAGAGTCGGGCGTGGAGGAGAGAGACGATGGAGACCGGAGAAGATCGGAGAGGGCTCGCTTGGCCGCTAGAGGGGGTCGTGCAGTGGCAGGGCAGGGATGATGCCCTTCCACTGGGAGACAAAGGCAGTCAGTTGGTGGGTACGCGGTTACCACTACTGGAGGAGAGACAGGAGATATAGACATTCCGAGGCCACCGACTGGCTTTCCTCCGCTCCGAGCACCAGTAAGAATCACTTCATTTATCAACTTTGCATGCCTCTTGTTATGAATATTGACATGAACTTTTTCTTTTTTTGTGTTCCACAGAGGCAAAGACAAGCCGCTATATGAGTGTAACAGAGACTTCGCGGTCCTAATAACGCCTTCATCGGGACAGAGGTCTCTATCCGGCCCAGAGGACGAAGCCAAGACTCTCCGGGCCGCCCCCGACCCTCTCTCCCGAGAGTTGCACCGGTATGCGATTTATGTTATTTGCACCCTCAATTCCTTGACTATACTGTATACTGACTCCGATTCTTGTTTGCTTGTCAATGCAGCCGCCTGTGGTCAGGAAGAGGCCACATGATGGAGCCGACGTTCCTGGAGACATGACTGTGCGGTTAGGGCGCCTTCCGGAAATTTGGCGAGGACTTCGAGTGGAGAGACCGAGGAGGTGACTTCGCCCGAAGGGTAGAGGTAGTCCCCGAGGGGGGAGTTGAGGCGAGCTTCGGCGATGATAGTATTAGTGGCGCCAACTACCCCGCAGCTACCGATTTGGGCGGCGGGGAAGCGGCGAGCCGGAGGCGAGACCGAAACTTCAGACGAAGGCGATGGATCTTGAGGATTGAAGTACATAGTAGGCATAGAGTAGTTAGAGTTTTACTTTTGCTTTTAGTCTTTTCTTTTGATTGGGCTGCGTGCCTCCGGTAGGTAGGTGGATTGGGCTGCGTGCGGTTTGTAGATTTTCTTATTGGGCGTCATGTGCCCCCTGGTAGTTGATGATGATTGACTTTATTATGGATTACATCAGATTGTATACATGACTTGCACTTTCGTTGTTCATTGCATTATTTTCTGTTTTTCATGTACAGACGAACAAACTTGTTGTAAAATGTACTCTATTTATTCACAAAAGTTGAACCCAAGCATTAAATGCAAAGTTTAAAACCCAACTTCAAAAATAAGCTCGCATGCTCGTGGATTTGAACGAAACATGATCATATGAATTTATGTACAACCAAGAGACATATTTACGTTATTCACGACTCGACACAACCTATGCATATGTACGATTGATAATCACCCACATAAAATGACCTTAGAACAGAATTTGGTGTTCATAAGGCTTATTTGAAAATAAAATACTCTGTAAGCCTGTTTAAACATGATGAACTGCCATGCCATCTCCTTGACCAAGTCATAAATGACGGAAATGCCCCTGTAATCGTCTCAATCTGGCAAGAGGTGTCATGGAATTATTGTTGATATGGTGACGACCACCAGTCCATGGCTTGAGCGGGTCATCGGGGTCCCAACCCCATGTATCCTTGAAAAAAAAAACTGGCCCGAGAATCATCCCGTCAAGTCACAAGTACTCTTTGACACGTATCTTGATGATTGGATGTGGTTTGCAATGCTCCGAAATGGTTTTGAACATCCAATGGCCACCTTTGAACTTTGAAACTCCGTATCCCGTGTCCAAACACGTATCGGCTTGATAACTTGGTCAACGGAACACTCCGTGAAGTCACAAATGCTTGTTGAGACTTGGTTTGGGTGTTGGTATAGGGTAGAAAGGCTTAGAATAGGTTTTGGACCTCCAACATGCCAATTTGCATCTGCTGTTGCTGCTGCTATTTCTGCATGCCTTGAGCGCTCAATGTGGTTTGAGCGCTCAAGCTCACTACCTTGAGCGCTCAAGGTGGTTTGAGCGCTCAATCTTCATAGACTTGAGCGCTCAAAGTCTATACTGGGCAGACTTCTAGTGTTGCTTTCCAATGCATTTTTGGACCCTTCTGCATGTTTCTCTCTACCCCAAACGCCTGGTTGCTCTATTATAACACCTCCCAAACTTTGAACATCACCTTCCCAAGTCTTTTTCCCCCTTTTCCCATAAATGCTATGCATTTCCAATGCATTTTCAAATTTTTCCAACAAAACATTTTGGAAATATGCTTTTGACCATCTTGAAAATGTAATCTTTGATTTCCAATGTTGCATGGCAAATTTGTAGTGTTCTCTTCAAGTCTCCTATAAATACCAAGCATAATCAAGCATTTTTCTACACCATTCCCATATCAACTTTCTTTCTTCTTCACACATCTCTTTCTCCTAACTTTTCATCACTTCCTCATGGCTGCCCTTGATCCTTCCGTTATCAACACTTGGGTTGCCAGTCTTGAAAACATCGATTGGTTTAACTTTCGAGGTCTCGGGCTCAATGCACTTCGTCACCTTCACACTTTTCCTATCCGCCAAGACATCTTGCGCTTGCCATTTGATTCGTTGTTGGGACTTAGAGCTCCATGTGTTCCGTTTAGGCATGCAAGAGCTTTTTGCTCATTTGTTGAAGAATTTCAAGCATATCTTGGTGGTAATGCTTTTGCGGATCCTGTCATTCCACCTATCCGCGTGAATTATGCCAACATCCTCATTAGGAAGCTCGGTCTCGGAAATGGCGCCGCCCGTTTCTTGATTCGCAATGAGACCCTCGACGTCCTTCGACTCTTTGCAGCTTATAGCCCTACTGGTGATCTGTTGGATTTTACCGTTCAAAACCGGCGTATGTTTGCACTTTGCATGTGCCTCCTTGCATTGTACTTGTTGGTCCCACATGATGGTCATCCCAGTTCCGCCATTGTCGGTGTTGCTGCTCAGATCGAACAACAGAGGGATGTAGTTCCTCTAGTTTTGGCTGAGACAATTATAGGTTTGGATGCGGTTAAGGCTGGGAATGCGGACATGTTTGCTGGAAGCCCACTTTTACTTCAGGTTTCACCCTTTTTTTTTTGGGATCTTTGATTGTTGGTTTGGTTTTGATTTTGGTTTGGGTTTTTGGGATTGCAGATGTGGCTGTGTGACAAGGTTGGGCTTTTGAGGGAACCGGCGGGTGATTGGACCTATGATCCTCGAAATTGGGCGGATAGGCCTTTTGTGCATGACGAAGCTGATGAAGATGAGTGGACTGATTTCTTCAGATCTTTGGAGGAGGATCACATTACTTGGAGGTGCCACTGGTTGCCTTTGCCAGACATGACAGCTAATCATATGGGAGACACATGGGTAATCTTGGCAGGATTGCAAGGGTATGCATATTACTTTCCACAGCGTATTCTCTGCCAATATCGCATTCGCCAGGAAGTGGAGTATATGGTGCCCGCCACTTTCAGCCTTCCTACATTCAAACATTCTGTTCTTGAACGTTATCGTACTTCTTGGGGGCATAGAGTTGTTTGGGCTCCTGATCCCTACCCATCTATTCACTTGAACGGACATTATAGAAATTGGATGAGGGAGCAGATGAAGGCATGACGCCGCAGAAATTAGCACCAACTTCCTTTCTACTCGCTAGGCTATTTCCGAAATAAATGGTTGATCCATGAGTGATGTTTTGGTGTTTGGTTGTGTCGCATTTGTGTCATTTTTTTTTTTTTTTTTGCGTAGCTCAACATTTTGTAATTGAAGAAGTGATTTTAAATAAGATTGAACGATGAAGGGTTTCCCCCTCTTGGTTCATTTGATTCCACATGCTATCCTCTTCAGATTTTGCGAAAATATGGACCAACTCACGAAATTTAGACCGAACCCCAGGATAGGGTTGCCTACGTATCCTTTCTCAAGGAATCAGGTCATAGCGTAGTTCAGGCAAAGGTTCACTCGGGTATTAACACTCTCCTTTTGCGCTCTTAATTTTGCCTGGCACTGCCCTTTTCAGGTTTTCAGTCCAGCGAGCTCTTTCAAATATTTTGCCTTAAATTTTGCCTAGACTGCCCAATGTGGGTTTTCAGTCTAGCAGGCTTGCTCTGAATTTTGCTTGAGTCGGCTCGCCCTTGCGATTTTCCGCCCAACGAGCATCTCTCAGGGGTAATATCGCTTGAGTTGATCTATATTGACAAGATTGCTGAACTCGTTGCCATCCAAATCAATAATCACTGCCGCTCCATCGTCAAGGATAGTCTTGATGATATATGGTCCTGCCCATTTCGGCCTGAATTTTCCCCGTGGATCAAATATCGGTGCCCGAATCTCTTTCACCACCATATCTCCTTCAATCAAATCCCTGGATTTCACTTTCTTGTTGAACGCACGAGCAATTCTTCTCTGATATCCCTGGATGTGATACAATGCCCGCAAACGCCTTTCATCAAACAACATTAACTCTGTGAACCTGTCGCTCAGCCAGTCAGCTTCATCAATCTCGTTCTCTATCATCACCCTTAGAGATGTTACCTCGAGCTCAATGGGAAGTACTGCTTCCATCCCATAAACTAATGAATAAGGTGTTGCCCCTGTTGGAGTTCGGATAGAAGTACGGTATCCCCACAATGCTAAGGCGGTTTTTTAAGTGCCAATCCTAGGCGACTTCGATGGTTTTCTCCGGGATATTTTTGATTGACTTGTTTCTTTGCTTCCTTTGCTCCATTCATTTTTGAGGCACATAACCGTTGATTTATGCACTTGTATGTTGAATTCTTCGAGCACTTCTATTACCCTTCCTTTGAAATGCACACCATTATCCGACACAAAAGCATTGGGGACCCCATATCGATAAATGATGTTTTGCTTAATAAAATGTGCCACTTGCACCGCAGTCAATGTAGCATAAGAAGCTGACTCTACCCATTTTGTGAAATAATCAATTGCCACCAATATAAACTTGTGACCATTAGATGCTGGTGGCGTGATCTTCCCAATCACATCTATTCCCCATACTGAGAAAGGCCAAGGTGTTGCCATTGTGTGAAGTTCAGATGGCGGAACATGCATGAGGTTGGCGTGAACTTGGCACTTATGACATCTTCGAACATACTGAACGCAATCTGTTTCCATGGTTAACCAGAAATACCCTTGCCTCAAAATCTTCTTTGCCATCATCAATCCGCTCATGTGGGGACCACAGATTCCTTCATGAATTTCCTCCATTACCCTCTCGATGTCACTACCGTGGATGCATAACTTGTGCATGCCACAATATGACCGTTTATATAACCTTCCTTCGCAGATGATGTACTGCGCTGCTAACCTTTGTAATGCTATCCGATCCTTCTTGGTTGTCCCTTCTGGATAGTCTCCCTTCTCAACCAAATTCCAGATATCATAATACCAGGGCAGACCATCATTTATTTTTCCAACATTCATCACATATTCATAAGCAGGCCTATCTCTTTGCTCAATCATGATTGGTCTCATCCTCACCCCTATAGGCAATTCTACCATGGATGCCAAAGTGGCGAGTGTGTCAGCGAACTGATTTTTCATCCTCGGTATGTGAGTGAAGGTTACTCGCTCAAATTGATGGATTAGGTCATCGAGATCTTTGTGGTATGGCTTTAACTTCTCTTCCCGCACCTTCCAATCACCATTGGCTTGAGAGACCACCAAATTCGAATCACCGACCACTTCCAACTTTTTCACTCCAATTTCGAGAGCAGCTTCCATTCCAACAATACAAGCTTCATATTCTGCCTGGTTATTGGTAACTTCGAAATTTAACTTGAAAGAAAGGGGAATGTGTGGTCCTTCAGGGGAAACCAACAGTATGCCGATTCCAAATCCTCTACGTTTAGCCCCATCAAAGTACAATTTCCAAATATCCTCTGATATTGTCATGACATGTTCATCGGGAAACTGAAACTCCGTATCTTCTGGCCCTTGAATTGGGTGATCTGCCAAAAATTCTGCCACAGCCCTGCCTTTTACTGATTTTCGTGTTACATATTTGAGTTCGAACTCGGCTAACAAGAGCAACCATCGTGCTAGCTTCCCGGTGAGTGCTGGTTTTTCAAACAGATATTTGAGAGGGTCCATTCGAGAAATCAACATTACCGAATATGCTAACATGTAATGCCTTAACTTTTTGGAGGCCCATACAAGAGCCCAACAGGTCTTTTCCAAAGGCGTATATCTTTCTTCAGCTCCGACCATCTTCTTACTTAGATAATATACTGCCTTCTCAACACCCGCTTCACCTTCTTGTGCCAACATGCAACCCATGGCAGTCTGTGTTACTGACAAGTACAGAATCAGAGGCTTTCCTTGTGTTGGTGGCATCAATACTGGGGGATTTTGAAGATATTGCCGAATTGCCTCAAAAGCCTTTTGACACTTGCTATCCCATTTGAATGGTACTCCCTTCTTGAGCAGATGAAACATCGGCTCGCAAGTCAATGTTAACTTCGCGATGAATCTACTGATGAATTGGATTTTTTCGAGAAAGCTCTTCACCTCGTTTTCTGTTCGGGGTGACTCTATGTCAAGAATGGCTTTGATTTTTGATGGATCCACCTCGATACCTCTCGTGGTGATCATAAATCCCAACATTTTTCCAGCGGTGACTCCAAACGTGCACTTCTGCGGATTGAGACGCATTTGGTATTTACGGATTCTTTCAAAGAATTTGCGCAAGGCTGGGAGATGTTCTTCTCTTTCTTTTGCTTTCACAATCATATCATCCACAAACACTTCAACTTCTTTGTGCATCATGTCATGCAACAAAGTCGTAGCTGCTCGCTGGTAAGTTGATCCAGCATTCTTCAATCCAAATGGCATAACACGATAACAGAATGTCCCCCATTCAGTAGTGAATGTTGTTTTCTCTCGGTCTTCTGGCGCCATCAAAATCTGGTTATACCCTGAGAACCCGTCCATAAATGATAGAAGCGCGTGCCCTGCCGTATTGTCCACCAATACATCAATATGTGGCAAAGGAAAGTCATCCTTCGGACTCGCTTTGTTCAAATCTCTGAAATCTACACACACCCTGATTCTTCCGTCCTTCTTGGTGCATCGCACGATGTTCGCCACCCTGCGCGGATATTGGTTACCATCGAAAAGCCAGCATTGAATTGCTTGGTAACCCCCTCCTTGACCTTTTCCACCCAATCTGGTCTGATTTTTCTCAATTTTTGCTTTACTGGCTTTGCATCGGGATACAGGGGAATTCGGTGCTGCACAATTTCAGGATCAATTCCGGGCATATCTGCATGGGACCAAGCGAAAACATCTTCAAATTCTTTGAGCAAATCAGTGAGTAATTCTTGTTCCTCTGAAGATAGCCCGGAGCCGATCTGAACCATGCGAGGATTTTCCTCATCTCTCAATTTTATTGAAATAACTTCTTCTTTTATTGGTTGAGCGTGTCTTTCGTTCTCTTTTTCAATTAGCGCTTTGAGTTCTTTGGGAATTTCTTCTTCGTACTCTATTTCGTCATCATTTGGATCAACGCAATTTATTTCGGAGACAGCAAAGTAAGCGAACTCGGAACTTATTTCATTAACAAAGCCCTCTGGGGCGCAGTACATGGCATCAGACTCGAATTCAAAATAGAAATGACGACGTGGAGGGCCAAGAGGCACAAACTCCGACTCATAGTCAAATCCAAACCCTGATTCAGATTCGGACTCCAATTTAGTGAATGCATTAGTAAATTTACAACAGGAGTGAAAGTGCAATTCTTGTATTTCTCGATTTGCATCCACTATCGGCATCTTTGGGATCTTGAGGGCCTCTGCTTAAGCATCATCATCTTCTTTGGCTCTTCTTTGTCCTTACCCGTTAGATTGACCTCATCAAACATCGACATCAAGATCCCACCATCCAAAGCTTCTGTCCAATCCGCTTTAAGGTCTTTCACCAATTTCTCAACCTTTTCGTGTTCATCTTCGCTATCCCAAGCATCATTAGCAAAGATTTCAAATCCAGGGTGCATATCTCCACTTATTTCATTTACAAATGGCTCTGACTGGCCATGATAAGGTGCCTTTGACCCTGCCTTGACAAAGCAAATCTGACGATTAAAACTGCTTTCTGCCTTATTGGTTCTTCCCTTTTTCATTTCTTTCAGTGTAGGTTCATATCCTAACCCAAAACGGCCTCGTTGAGAAGGGAATTCTGGAAACTGAGCTACCCCTTGGTGAGTTCGTCCTAAACCAGTGCCTGGCAGATATGACATCCTCCTCATCATCTCGAGGACGGTGGTACTGATTGAAAAATCCTCGTCAACACGAAGTGTGAACACACCACCGGATGTATCGAAAGCAAATCCACCGATTTGAACATCATTCTCATCGTGCATTATTTTTAGCAAGGGAGCATTATCTTCAGCATTAGGACGAATGCCTGTGTCTCCATAAAGAGTAATAGTCCCATTTTCTAGCCCAAGCAGAACCTTTTGATGCAAAGTGGATGGAACAGCCATGATGTCAGATCGATGCATCCAAGGACGCCCCAGCAGCAAGTTGAACGAAGCTGGGATTTCAAGCACATGAAACTCAACTGTCGATTTAAATCCTTCCGCTGCAATCTCCATTTCAACAGTTCCAAGCACATTATGGCGGGTATTATCATAAGCTCGAACAGTGAGATCGGATGGTGTGAAATCCTTAGGTTTGAGCCCCAAGCATAAAGCTGTTCGGAGGGGACAAACATTGAGCGCCGACCCGTTATCTATCAACACGACTGGGATCCACTTCCCCATGCACTTCATGGTAACATGTAAAGGCTTGTTGTGATCAGTTCCTTCAAGTGGCAAATCACCGGTAAAAGTTACAAAGATGCTTGGACGGGTTTGGTAGTGATGGTTGGTTTTGGTAACAATGGCAACCATCATGGCTTACGGAGTAATATCGGGGGCGATCTCCATGCAAGATAGTGCTTGGCGAGTTTCGGCGATGCTCATTTGGAGCTCATGAGTAGCCCCCAAATGGTTAATGCGGTGGGGTTTTCTCAAAATTTGTTTACGGATAGGATTTTCTTAATTTCTTTGGTGGGGGTTTTGGGCCGAGGCAAAGCATTTGTTGGTTGTGGATGTAGCATGGGATTGGTTGGTTGGAGGGTTGAAAAGGTCTTGGAAATCGGTAGGATTGGTGATTGGGTCTTTAGGATTGTTTGGGTTACTTGGTGAGGCTGAGTTGTTTTGTGGAGCTAGGTTGTTTTGTGGAGGTGGGTTAGAGGTATTTCCGGTGTACATTTGGGGCGGTTGATAAAATCGGCTACTTCGAAGCAAATGAAGAACATAATCTATGTCATTTCCCCACAAATCAGTGTAATCTGTGTAGAAATCAACAAGATCCCCTTCTGCCTTTCTCTTTCCTTTTGAGATGCTGGCCTCTTCCATGCCTTTAGTAATACCTTCTACAGTTGCTTCGCTCCATACATCCCCGTTTTCCATCGTAGCCTCATTAACTGCCCAAACTTCGTTGTTTTCAGCCCAAAGTGGTGCAAGTATTGCGTTTTCATTCTGATTGGCCCACACATTAATCATGCTATTCTCTTTCGTCGGCTGTCCCCAAACATAGGGTAAGTCTCCATTCAACACCATGATATTGGTTTTTACGGAATTAAGACTTGAGGTCTTGGAAAATTTTCATCAACTATGTAATCATAAGGCGTGAATTCTATCCCCTCTGTCATTCGATTTATGGCATGTTCACTTATTAGGGAGAAATCAGGGCGACCTTCCCACAATGGTGGTGCTGAGAACTATGTTTCATCAAAGAACAAAGGGAGTGTAGACCCATCCAAAGGATCATTAGGATCCATGAGCTGCCATTCATTAGGTGCAGGATCCCATTCATCCTCCTATGCACCACTTGGTACCACATTCTCTTCTTGCCAATTCTGTCCCTGTCCTTCTTCCATAGGTTGTTGATCTTGTACCACAGGCAAAGGTTCAAACAAATTAAGGAGTGAGACCCCATCAAGTGGATCTTCAAACATTGGATCCCAAAACTGATTAATTAAGGCACCAAGTGGGGGTTCATCATTAAACTGTTCATTTTGAGGCCAAGCTTCTCCATTTATCACATTATTGGCTACCATCTGTTCGTATTCTCGGGCCTCCATAGCCATGATCAAATCACCCCATTCTTGCCATACAGTGGGATCCAAATGTATATCAAGAAAACATGCTTCGCATTCATCTGGTATAAACACAATGGGTTTAGGATCTGTTTCTGGTATAATGAACTAGCTTGGATTGAAAGAAGTATATTTTTGGTCTTTATGAGTGGAGCTGAAGGTGATCTGGCTTATATTGGCATTTCTTTTGTGAACTGGCAAGGGGTTGGTGACAACATTAGGCTTTTGATTGGGATGTGGATCACATTTCTTGTCAATGAGATCTTGAATCTCATGGCGCAATCATTGGCACCTTTCAGTAGGATGGCCAGGTGTCTGGTGGAAGATACAGAAGGTATTGGGATTGTAGGTTGGTGGAGGATTTTGTGGAGGTGGGGTTGGTTGAAGAGGCTTGATTTTCCCCTGTTGTACAAGACGTTCAAAGATAACCGGTAAGGGTAAGGGGAGAGGAGTGAAAAACGGCCGAGTTCTTTGGTTCTGTGGAGGTGGGCTTGGTTGAGTTGATTGGGACAAAATAGCATTTATTGGCTCAGTTTTATGGGATTGATGGTTCATGGCATTAGATGAGGAACCGGCTGTGTAGCTAGGGTTTGCATCTGAGAGGCGAGGTGTTCCCAATGTAATTGCGCTTGGGTCTGGGGATCAAGTCTCCCTTCTTCAATACCCCACTTTGTAAAGCTTCTTCAATTGAAAAGCCTGTCTCAAAGTAGGTTTCAAAGTCATGTGCTTGAGCCATTACCATGTACTGAGCCAAATCCGGCTGAAGGTTCTTAGTAATGATCTGATCCTTGTCACTAGGACGGTTAGTCATTTTTGTGACCTTTGCTCTCCACCTCTTTCTGAATTCTGCAAATGATTCCTTTTCCTTCATTTTGATGCTTTCAAGTTCACGAAAGTAGTGACTTTAAACCTGAACATTGTATTCATCTTTGCTTAATGAAAGCGACCACCATTTCCTCCCAAGTTTGTCTCTTTGAAATGTCAAGAGATAGAAAACCCTTTGGAGTGCGGGCCTGTAAGAGTTTCCACGAAACATTTGTGCCATAGCGCGGGCTCGTCAACTTCTTGTAACGAAAGAGAGCTTACATATGCACGAATATGTCCTCTCGGATCCCAGTCCCATCAAATTTTTCAAAATCCACATGTTTGAACTTCTTGGGGAGTTTAAGCGCAGGAAGATACGGTATGTCCATGTCAAATCCGGTAATGGCTCGCTTCTCACTCTTGGCCACAGACTCTTCTAGTTTGAGTAGTTTTAGCTCGAATTTCCAACCGAGGGTTTTGAGGGGGTTGTTAAATTTATTCATTATTGGGAATTTCGATCTCGAGGTTCATCCTCGGGGTGTTAGTCTTTGAGGTGGGGAGTGGCTTTGGATATTTACCATAATTGCCATGAGTTGGGCAATTGAGTATCATTCGGACCCTCTCATCATGCATTTCTTTCCTCAATCGCTCAAACTCATTTGAGGGACCCCATTCTGTTTAGCCGCCATACTAGTCTCGGCCTTTGGTGATAAGGATCTAGGCGATCTCCGGGGGAGGCGAGTCCAGCAGGTAAGGTCTTCTTCTTCTTTGCGAGCCCAATGATTCAAAAAGCTAAACATAAAGCAAGAGCAGGACTTCGGATGTGTACCCAATGTGCTTACTATGTACTAAAATGAATGATTTACAAACAATGCTCACTACCGTCTCGTCAAGACTTCGATGCGGAGTTAGTCCTATTCTATCCTAGGAATTAAACTACGGTTCCAAATCTCACTTGGAATCATTACGAGAAAAATGTAACAATACCACGGGTAGGTCATTACTTGGTAGGTACAGTTTACCAACCTAAAGCCTAAAACGTTGGGACCGTAACCTTAAACTTTTCTTGACCATCCGAGACAAAGCAATGAGGTATCGTCATCCAGATACAGCTGATTCCAAGGCTAGTCCAAAACACGGGCGGCCGTTCGGGCACGACCAACACCGGAGGTATCTCAAACTCTGTGGATTTTAAGTCTCCTAGACTTCATGTATGACTTAGGGTTAGTCTACCGGATCCAAATCTCACTTAAGATCATTGCACAGATGATTATCCAACACCCCGGGTAAACCATTACTCGATGGATACGGCGTTTTCAACCTAAAGCCTAAATGTTGATGCCGTAGCACTTTTCTTGGTCATCCGAGACAAAGCAATTTGGATGTGGCAATCCAGATACAAGTGATCATAAGGCTAGTTTGAATCACGGGTGGCCGTTCGGGCACGACCAACACCGGAGGTATCTCAAACTCCATGGATTTTAAGTCTCCTAGACTGAATTAGATAGCTTTGGAAGATTGCTTCAATCCTCAAGTTTTCTTTTAAGTGATAAGTCCTTGATATCGGATGGCTGGATTTGGGAAATCCCGGTCCACACGAATTCTGACAATGATCTAAGATCAGATGCCTAAGGGCAATTGATCCTTCTCGGGCCAAGGTCCCTTAAACCTGTTTAGATCAGTGTTTAGGAATTTGATGATCCAGATTTTCCCACGTCCAGCCGTCCTAAGGGCTAACTCGTAAGAACAACGCGCATACGGGATGCACGACTCATCATCGGGCAAAAGCAACCTTCCACTAATTACCGAGATCCTATTTTCAAAAGAGCGCCCCGATCCTCAAGTTTTCTTTTAAGTGATAAATCCTTGATATTGGATGGCTGGATTTGGGAAATCCCGGTCCACAGAAAATCCGACAATGATCTAAGATCAGATGCCTAAGGGCGATTGATCCTTCTCGGGCCAAGGTCCCTTAAACCTGTTTAGATCATTGTTTAGGAATTTGATGATCCAGATTTTCCCATGTCCGGTCGTCCTAAGGACTAACTTGTAAGAGCAACGCGCATATGGGATGTACGACTCATCATCGGGCCGAAGCGACCTTCTACTAACTGTAAAAGTATAAAAACCATACGGGACATCTATACAAAATTTTGATACTCGCGACGGCTATATACAATGCAAATGCATGAATGCAACATGGCATGGCAAGGAAAGCGATAACACGTAGCACATTAACATGGTGGAGCACGTAAACTTAACGTACGGGTGGATTGCTAAACGTGGGGTTCTATAGCTATCTATATGCAAAGGCTGGTTTTGGTCACTGAGGGTACCCCGGACTCAAAATCAAAATCGCCTCCTACCGTTAAAAACGATAGTGACGATGTGATTTATCATGGTCGAGGGCGGCTGGGCATTTTGGGATTCCCCCATCACCGACAAGCCGGGGGGATTGCCAAAACACGCCCGGTAAGCTAAGAACCATGCAAGTGTAATGCAAGAATCAAACTTCAAACATTTTCAAAATCCCACAAAATATTTTTCGAATTAAACCCACTTTTGATTAACACATATTTCAATAAAATTACACAAGTGTAATAAAAAATTGCACACTTGTAATTTAAATAAAACATATGTTAACCAAAGTCCCCAGCGGAGTCGCCAGCTTGTGGACGGCCCACGGAGATTGTGTTGCATCGCGCACGAAAAAGGTTATGATTTGTTAGAGTCGCCACCCAGATTTGAGGTCCGAATCCGAGAAACCGATAAAAATATGATTCGTTTGCCAATTGAAAATATTCCACTGATCACTACGAAACCAGAATTTTCTCGGACTCGGGGGTTTGGTTACAAGAGGGGAAGGGTTTTATGGCACCCCTCTCGCCCGGTCTGTGAACCGGTCTCTACTCAATATTTCATGGGATTTTGAAAATGTTTTGAAGTTCAATTTAATCACGAAAATGGGAATTAGGGATGGGAACCATGTAAACAATAAAACATAATGAATAATGCAAATTTAACATGGATGCTTGTGCACATGATTTACATGAAAAAGGGGGGTAATAATAAAGAAAAATTACAACAAATATTTACAGAAATTAACCAGAATAGAAATTGTACCACAATTCCAGAAATCATGAACATGAGACTTATTAAACTGGCTTATAGTCTGGATTTCAACACAAGGGTTGGTTGGCTCAATGGTCGTGGCTTGGCTCAATCTTCGAGAATCGGTTTGGCTCAATGACCATAGATTGGCGCTCAAACCTATTCTGAATCTTTTGTGATCCTTGACCCATCCATCACTTCTTTAATCACTATCTATAAGATCAAACGTTAAAAGAGTGTTTTTCATAGAAATTCAGATGAAAATAATTAGATTGATCTTACAAATAATGATAAAAAGGAAGAAAACCACCTTGTTTTAACAAAGAAAACATTTGAGAGAATGGAATCCAGATTATAATCACAGTAATAAAACCCCTCACATATCTGAACTTAAATGAATCATGATCCATCATTGAGACAAACAAGAATCCGCAAACTATTCAAGAACAGCTTGAGCGCTCAATTGGTTGGCTTTGGGCGCTCAAGCCATCAAGTGATTTTCTGATTTTCATTAAGAAAGAAGGATTCTGGATGATTCTCAGGACCACAAATGCAGGGTATAAAAATCCGAGAAGTATCACAGCCACTGTTCCATACTTGAAGATGAGATTTTTAAAGATTTTAGGACTTGATTGTCATAAAATAGTTAATTTGAGCTCATGCAAGAGGTTTTTAAAGTAAAAAAGATTATATGAGCATAAATTAACTGTTAAATGATGATCAAAATCCCAAATAAAGCTCAAAGTTCAGGAAAATAGAAACTGTCCAGAATTGCGATTGAGCGCTCAAGGCCTGAGGCTTGAGCGCTCAATCCCTGCTACAACTGCAAATTTCGACAGTGTTTAAAAACAACTTTTAGACCTTTGTGAGTTCAATTCAAGTATAAAGAACTTGATTGAACTCACTGGTCACCCTCAGATGAACCAAAACAGCAAAAACAGCTTGTTTTACTACCTTTTTACACTTGATTGAAAGCTTGAACCGGATTGTGGGTTTGGAAGTGTAAGATTGTTGAGATTTTGGTCAATTTATGGACTGGATTGTGTAGAGTATGAGGTTGATTGTTGAACACAGGTTGAATTTAGTGTTTACAGGTGATTTTTCAGGTGGGGTCTTATGGGAGAAAAATGGGTTTGTAGAGAGAGAGATTGGACGAAATTGGGAAGGGTTCTGGAACTGAACCTATGTACCCTTGAATAAGGGGTAGTGGGGGGTATATATAGAGTGGATGGAGGGAAGGCAGTAGAGAGAGAGGAAGTGGGTTTGTAGTCCAGGTGTAGCTTAGGTGTAGTTTAGGTGTAGTTTTAGGTGTAGTGGAGGGTATTATACGTGTATAGAGTTTGTTAGACGCTCCACTCTGCATGAAATCTCATGATGAGATACTCTGCAGATTCCTGACTGGTTCAGAGTTGAGCGCTCAAAGCCATGGGCTTGAGCGCTCAAGGTGCTCCTTACAGATTGAGCGCTCAAGGTCTAAGGCTTGAGCGCTCAAGGTGCTTGGTGGCAGATTGCTTGGCTTAACTTAGTTCAACAAGGCTTGGTTTTTCTTGGGTTATTTGGAGGTGTTTGGTTGATTTTGATCACATTCAAGCTATCTTCACAAGTTTCGGGCAGTTATGATTGGTTCGTTCTCATCATTGGGAATACTCGAGTGTATCCTAGGTTCAAAATCGGGGTGTCTACAGAGACGAAGGATAATAGTCTCTTGTTCAACAAATACTTCGAGCTTGGGAGGGTTGAGAACTTCTCTCTCTGGAATGCACTCCCTTATCTCTCTATCATAATTTTTACAAAAATTCCAACAATCTGTTGGTGTTAAATCTTCATCAGTGGATCATTCCACTCTTATCCATTTGTTCCAAGCCAAACTCAGCAGGCCGTGAGGCAGTGTTTACTCAAGTTTGACATGGTGTTACATCCACAAGAGGGTCTGGTTCTCGATGGCCATGGCCGGATGAATCAGAATTCCACACTGCATGGTGATGGGGTTTCATCTTAACAGCAACAATCAAGTTTGGCTGGAGTTCATCTCCCTAATCACAAATGGGGGTTATTCCTAACTCTCTCATGAGCACAAGCCATGGTTTTTCTAGTGTCCAGGTGTTTTCTGTCTCAAAAGACTACGGGTACTGGTATTACCATTACACCTATGTAACATTTATCAGAAATTCCTTTCCATAGAAGCGTTTTTGAGATTCTGAGGTCACTTTCCCCATTGGGCTCTACCTCTGCAGCTTGTTCCTCCGTTAGGGTGTCGTTTGTGGCATGGCGGTGAGGGTAATACCATGTTCGGTCCTAGTTACTAAGGTAAGTCCAATGGAGATGATCCTCACCTCTCTTATGCATTTGTAGGAACTGCGTTTAAGTGAAATGATGTGGTTCCTGTTTGCTCCATTATTTTCCTAGAAGTTTATTGGAGAAGATGAGAGTGAGTTACACTCTCTCTATGCAAGTGGGCTTTTGCCCGTGCAAAGGACAGAACATAGCCTTTTCTCGGGCCAAGCGGTGCAAGTTGTGTAAATTCAAAAGGCGATGTTCCCTCATGGCTGCAGTAGTCACTCGGTTTCTTACGCAAAGTGGGTTTTGGTCCCACCAAATAGATGCAAACCATGCGTGCTGGTACAAAGTGGGATCATATTTTCCCAAAGTCGGTCCAACTCTGAGCACATGGGTCTGGTACAAAGTTTGCACCGAAAAGGAAACTTTTGGACAAAAATGGAGCTCTTTGCACAGTGAATGACCCATGGTGGTCCAATCAATGTTGGCTTTTATGGGCCCACGCCCCTTGATATGCGGGGAATCCATGGGAGAGCCTTGGGAATAAAAAGAGGGCTTTATTTTGTGCAGGGGATTCAAATTGCAAATAGTGAGCCTTGGGCTTATTTTATTGCACGTAAATTGCAAAGTGGGACAATAATCAGTTATACCACAAATTCTGGATCCATTCGTAAGCCGGATATGCCACATTTTAATAGTTTTTTGTACTGCTTTAAGCTTATTTACCCATCTATTTTAAATCATATGTATCCCTATCCCAGCGGGTTGTGCTGGATTTCATATTACCTCGGCAGTTGTGCTGGGGTACACAAATTTTCTTTTCTTTGCTTTATTTTGTTTTGTCCTCCCTGGGGTATGCCCCTTGTAGGCTATACATTCGCTTAACCCATTTTAATTTCAAGCTAAATTACCCCCAAAAAATAGACAATGGATAATGTCTCGAAATACCCACCCGAGAGGCGTGAGCTTGATTGGAATATTTCCTTTTGAACTAAAGGAGGAGTTACGGAGTTCTCCTCAATTTTGATGGAAACCCCCCTTAGTAGATTGTTATTCGAACACGGATGTGTACCTTTGGGTTTGCTCGATTAAGACTACGAACTTTGGAAGGGATTGACTCAAGGATCAGGAATTGTAGTTGTAGGTTTATAAGGACAAAGGTGGTGTAATTTGAACTTGGGAATGATTTTGACAGAGTAACGAAGGGGGCGACAAATTTGTTTCGAGAGAAATTTTGCTGAGAATTGGTGTCCTCCTTCCGGCCGCTCCTTCTCTCGTCTTATATAAAGGAGATTTTGAATGAGATCATGATTTGGGTGAAACCCGTACGCCAAGAATCGCATCATTTGCCAAATATCATCATTTGTTTTGAGTTGCTGGAGCAATCGCGGGAATCCTGTTGATGGGACAAGGGTGCCGTACGGCATTAAAAGTGTGTCATACGGTGCACATTGCCACACTGCAAGGTGCAAAGAGAATTTCAAGCTGTACGGTTATGGGTTTTGGGCCATACGATTCAGGTAGGTTTGGTATTTTTTGTTCTTTTGATCCTTATGTGTCAAGTAACTGTTCTGAGGTACATTTTGCGTGTTCTTCTTTTTCATCATTGGGGATGCATAAGTTATCAAAATTGGGGTGTCTACAGTTGCCCCTCTTCGACGAGGCCTGGTCACCATCACATTGGTGCAAGTCGTGTTTGAAGATTCGGACATCCCAATTTAACAACCGTGCGGAAAACAAACAAGAAAAACAGTAAATTTGGTCAAGCTTGGAGATTCCTATGTACCTTGTTTGTGGGGATCAGACCAATTGTAGTTCTTCGGGGCTGTAATGAAAAAAGTTGACACCTCAGTTTTCAATGAGGGAAAAAAGAATGATGTTTGCAAAAATGAAAGAAGTAACTCGGAGGCTCAGAAAGCCGTTAAGAATATTTTGTAGGCCCTGAAGGCTGTAAAAATATTTAGAAAATTTTGGAAAATGCCATGGAGGACTTGGAAAATTTTGGGAAAGAGAGTAAATGCCGTGGAGGACTTGAAATTTTTTGTAAAAATCGATGCCGTAGAGGACTTATAATTGCCGTGGAGGACTTTGAAAATTTCGTCAAAAATAATTGCAGTGGAGGACTTAGAAAATTTGGTTTGATACTCATCCAGAAAACACAATTTTTGGCAAAAATACCAGCAAATGGGAGGGTGAAAGTGTAATTTTTGAAATGTAAAGTAGAACCATGCCGTACGGCAAAGGTGTGCACACTGCGTGATCTAACTTGCCACACTACACGATGCAAGTGGTATTTTCAGCCGAGATCAATTGTGTAACCACCAAAACCTTCCATCTTTGCGTATTGTGTTCAAAATTATTTCAATCGGTTACTTCAAGTAAAAGGAGACCGAGTTCTTCTCACTAGAAATCTTCTTCTTCTTCCAAGGACACCCGATCGAAATCGTTGTGACTCAAAATCATGTCAAGTTCGAGCGGTAGTGGGGATTGATCGTTGTCGTCCGGTGTTGGACCATTGTCACCTGGTCAGGAGCATTCGCTGTCGGCTCAAGGGGAGGCGACCTAATCAACTATAGGCAATCCGTCGTCAACTGAGATTGGGGCGGCTACCGTGGGATCTAGTAGCATCGAGCACTACACGGTGCTGATCGGGGGTGAGGTACCCCATATGATTGAGACCAAGACCCGTACGGTGGAGCCTAGTGGTGGAGAGTCACACCCAATGGTGCCGAGTGGTGGTATGGCGGTGATGAGTGAGATCCATAGTCCGGTTGGGGGTGGCTCGGATGCCGTGGCTACCGATGTGTTGCAGGGGAGTGATATTGCCAATGATTGGCCTACAGGAGGTGATAATACTACCATGCAGGGTGGTGAGAGCAACTCTGGGGCCATGGAAGTTGATGTGAGGACATGGCTGCCGGCTTTGGAGGTGGAGATGGATATTGGGGGTGTGCATGTGATGGTTGAGGAGAGACCCACCAGAGAGGGTGCAGACATTGGTTCTCAAGAGAGTTTGGTACCCAGTGATCTTTTGAGTGCTTTTTTGGTTACTGAGGTGCCTGAGGGGGAGACTAGACGTCAGTTATTATCCCAGTCGTTCGTAGGGATTTAGGGAAGGAAAAAGTGATAGTGGAGGAGGCTCGAGACTCGAGAAGTGGGGGTGAGGAGATGGAGGTTGGGGCTTCAAACCCACCAGTTGTTCCTGCTATAGTTGGTTCTTCCCAGGCTCCAAGTTATACTTTGGTTGATACACTAGAGGGAGTAAGAGACAAGGACTTGTCATGGACCTTGAGGAGGATCTGACTTTTGTTGAGGCTTTGGCTGAGGAGGGAGTGCCTGAGCACGTTCAAGACATACTGCTTGAGGAGAGACAGAGAGAGGTTGAGGCTGATGCTATAGGAGAGGGAGCGCTATTGTCTCTGGTGGCGGAGGTGGAGAGAGCTCAAAGGGTGAGGTGCCTGTTTGACCCAGAGACTTACGTGTCATGGGTGCTTTATACCGCTGGGGTGTGACGTTTACTCGCTGTTACACTTGTTCTATGATGAGACAACCTTGCTGAGGGTCCCACAGACCCATATTTTGGCACGTCCACTGGCATGTACCTTAATTGTTGCATTCAAGCATTGTACTTGCCTTGAATTCCTGTATTTGCATGCTTTCTATTGCTGTTGTTTGAAAAACTTATTTTTGCTTTTTGAAACAGAGAAACACCTCATTTCCTGTGTTTGGAGGCTCGTCAGATTCCTTGGGTCGTTTTCAGAGTCTGCAAGGGGCAGCAAGATAGATTATTGAGGGTACTGGCTTCATGGGGTTTATTCGACTTCTAGTGTCGACGCGGGCAGACCATAGGTTGTTGAGGGCTCTGATCGAGCATCGGTGGGACATCACCAACACTTTTCACTTGAGGTTCATTGAGATGACAGTGACGCCATTGGACTTCTCGGAGATCACAAGTTTGAGAGTAGGTGGTGAGCCGATTTCGTTTGACTCGGGGTTATACAGAGATAGTGCAGCTATCAAGCATTTCTTGGGGAGAGAGATAGGTGATGGAGAGCCTATGGTGAGGTGTGACCATTTGCCAGCCTTGTGGGACCACGAGCCAGAATCGCCGACAGGGGTGGCTTAGATGGCAGGAGCTTACTTGCTATACTTGTTTGGTGTGTCCCTGTTTCCGAACAGGCAGAGTGAGGTTCACTTGGGTTGGCTGCAGGCATTGGCAAACTTGAGTAGAGTGACGAGCTTGGACTTTGGAGGCGCTGCTCTTTGTACCCTTTACTGTTTTTTAGGTTCTGTCAGCCGCGGAGTTGGGACAAGCCTTGGCGGTTTCTAGAGGGTGCTCGAGGTAAAACTTTACATGTTTTCTTCTTGCTTTCAAGTACTTGAGATATTGTCACGTAGATTGTAGCTTGCTGATGATAACCTTTAACTATGCAGGTGTGGGCTTATGAGGTGCTGAGGATGTACCCGCTGACGAACAATCATGAAAATGAGAAGGTGGTCCCAGAGCAGCAAAGTGGGACCAAGAGCATCGTGGTGGCAGTGCACATGCAGGGAGAGTGAATGACTTCTGTTGTTTCTTGGACCAAGCTGATGGTAGCACGGTAAGATCCTAAATCTTGCGTTGCTAAGCTTTTTTGTTCTGCTTTCAACTTTTTCTGAAGAAATTGAATTTCTTTGCAAGTGAGATGGCATGCTTGGGATGTAGTGATTGACTAGTACTTGGAGCGGAGTAGGGAGTTGACACGGGGATGGATTCTATTGGAGTCCCCATATGGTTGGCAGTGGTATTTAGGAGAGAGGGTGCCTTGTCAGTCCCTCAGGTTGGCGCACTCCAAGATACCAGGGCGTATACCCCCAGGCGTACAACGAACTGACGAGTATGCACGGGCTAAGGTAGAGAGATACATTGTGCTGGACACCGTGCTTCCTATTAGCAGTTCTCCAGACTACGAGGGCTTTCTGGCTAGCTTTTTGTTTATGGAGACCCGCATAGTGGCACGGAGACTACTTTGCCAGTACTGAGGAGAGAGATAGAGGTGCAGATGTCTGAAGGGATGATGGGAGTGTTGGAGGTTCCTCATGTTGCACCCTTGCTGGACTTTACTTCTGTTCAGGTAACTTGTAAAAGAAAGAAAACACATTTTTAGTTTGTATTTCTTTGTACATTTTTGAAAATACCTGTGTAATGCCTTTTGTTGTTTTTGCAGATTCCTGCCAGTTGGGCATTAGAGTCCTATCAGCTAAACTTGGACTTGGAGGCTTTAGTTCGCCAGTTGATGATAGGCAACGTTCTAGAGGTGCGCCCCTGAGCTGAGTTAGGATTGGTCTTTAGAGAGGGCGGCCTTGATAGAGGTGGCCCAGGTCGTGGTACAGGAGCTAGAGGTGGAGCTCGTGGTGGTAGTGTTAGAGAGGCAGTGGAGCGAATAGAGTTAGAGGTGCCAGAGCTGGTGGTGGCAATAAAGGCCGAGGTTCCTGGGGGGCTGACAGAGGTGGTGCAGTTGGAGTTGGTAGTGCAGGTGCAGGCAGGGCTGCGAGGGGTGGTGCAACTGGGGCTGGTGGAGCTGACAGAGGTGGAGGAGCTGGAGCTAGTAGTGAGGGTGCAGGTAGGGTTGCGAGAGGTGCTAGTAGAGGAGCTAGTGGACCAAGCAGAGGAGGGCGTAGAGCTGGTCGTAGCCTTTCTCTTGGCAGAGGGAGCTCTCAGGTAATCTTCATGCTTTGTTATTTGAACTGTGTGCTTTCAAACTTGTATATCAATCCTGTATACTGACGAAATTTCTTTTGCTTTGTGTAGTGTATGTCCCCACCTTCGAGGACTAAGTGTAGGAGGCCATTGACAAAGCAAGCTGAAGGTGGTCCTTCGACTCCTCCTTTTGATAGAGTTCTTCGAGGTCGTCAGCCCTCTGTTGAGAGGCCGAGAGGTAGTGCCCCTGGGAGTTCTGCTCCACCATCACGATGGTCTTTTAGGGAGGTAGACAGCAGCGAGGAGAAGGACACAGGTCCTTCTGAGTCTGAGGAGCTTAGGCCACGATTGCCGAAGAGGCCTCGTGCTTGAGTAGGTAGGACAAGTCTGTGTGCCTGCTTTTGATTTGGGCGCCTGTTTGCCTTGTTCTTTTCTTTCTTTTCCATGGATATGGCCTTTGTGTCATAGTAGTAAATTTGATGATATCTACCCTATTTTGCCCTCGGATAGATGCACTTTATTACTTATGATAGGGATATTGGTTTGGTTTTTTTTTTTTTTTTTATAAAAACTTGCATTTCCGTTATGTAAAATGACTTACATTAGCAAAGATTTGAATCTTAAAAACCAAACCTAGCATTGGGAACTTATGACACGAGACACTGTGGGGAAATGAAATGTACATGAGTTTGAAACTGGGAAAGACATGTGGATTGACTCGATAAAACTGGACACTTTTGGCTTTTTGTGGGAAGAACTGGAAAAAATGATGAGAGAGGGGAGTTTAGAGTGAAAATGCCCTGTAGCTTGATGTTTTGACTTGATTGATCCAACAAATCCTGAATATACGCATCAACGCTTGCAAAACCAAGTAAATCTTGAAAAACCATAATCTGGTGTGCCGGGACTTGACTTTTGGTATTCCCGAGCCTTCCAAGTGAATGAAGATTGGTCCAACCACTGAAACACACTTGATACACTTTTCTTGGGTTTGAAAAGGCATGGCACGACCTCGCTTGAAGTGAATATCTCGAAAAGTTGCGAAAAGGTTGCAAAATTTCTCTCGAAGCTCCGTATCTGGGGTTTTTGGTGCATTTGTCCATTGCGACATCTTTAAAAGCGTGGAACAGTCCTTCCATTAAGCCTTTGATACTCATTTTTGGTTGTAAAAGAAAAATGGCCAAAAGAAGCTTGGAATTGGTCCCTGCTTGACTGACCAGGTAATTATAAGTTATACTAGAAACGTGTCCCAAGCGTAGGACTTTTGACCGGTGTAGCACAATAAATCCGGAAGTACCAGAGTCGAACCACAGAGACGGTCTAACGGTGTTTGACCCAAAAGTGTTGGCTTTAGTTTAATTGGCTTTTAGGTAGCCACCCCTTGATTTAATGAGATTAATTAACTAAATTACTACGCTAATTCGACTGAACGCAGATTAATAAAGAGAGCACAGCTGAGGGAACCCAGCGTCCGCAACTAGCCTAACCGATATTTACTCGGGCCACAATTCCTCTTTTTACCGATTTTAGAATAACAGAAAGGCTTCCTAACAAATGCGCACCACCTGTCACCAGATTCCGCGCGCATTTGGATTCTGGCGATGCCTGGGTTTCGTTTGTTAGAAAAGCTTTTGTTTCCTAAAATTGCTTGAAAGTTGAGTTAATTCGGCCCCGAGGTGAAATATCATTCAGCCTAACTACGACACGCCTTGTCCCCGCAGCTTCACTATAAACGACTACTCACTCATGACTGTAATTATTGCAGCAATCAAATTAAACCTAGATCTAGACATGCTTGAAGAATAAAAATAGAAAAATGATACCGTAGATTGCAAGAGAACAAAAAAAGCCTCATGATCAATACCAAACTGAAATCTGAAATTCGAAAATCTGGAACAAGCTTGAATGTAGAATACTGATAGAAAACTGTAGCCGAAGCTTTGAAAAGTAAAACCTAAAAATAATACGTGGATCCCTAATCTGAGTTGTTACAAGAGTATTTATACCAATTATCGTAATCCTAATGAAAAACGAACGAGAATCCAAAAACATTCCATGTGAAGACCGAACGACGCCGTTCAAGAGCCATCCTAGCCGCTCGATAGCGCTACCATAAAAAAGGGTAGCGCTACCACTTCATTATCTTTCGCGTTGGCCGGCTGCTCCTCCCGTTGACTCTTAACAAACCGGTAGTGCTACACCACTTTTGGTGTATTGCTCCTAATCCTTCTGTTCACTTTTTTGACCTTTTGTGCCAATCTTGAGCGCTCCAAAGAATTTGTGTAGCGCTCCTAACAGATTATGATCACTTTCGCGCAAAGTCCACTTCATCCTTACTTAGCCTCCTCAACCTACGTGCACGCATTCCAATATCTCGAAATTAGAGCCCACATCCCTAGATTAACTGCAAATTACGCTCAACACACAAAAACACCACATGCACATATCAAATGGAAAATAAAGCTTAAATTGCACGTCTAACATGCTAAACCACCCTACTTAGGCGCTCAAAAGCAAGCTTTCCACGCGCCTATCACATCCCCCAACTTGAGCGTTGCTAGTCCCTAGTAACGAACGAAATGAAAATAACAAAGACAAACACAACAACTCAATAAGGGATACGAGGGTTATGCAACCTGTACACAATCAAATGAACAATTTGAATACCATCTCTTAATTACCCACAACTCGGTCAAATGCTTGCTCTAACAAAATTCGAATAATTCCACTCCTCAACAAAGTTTAAGATAGAATGCTCCCACGTGACACAATATCACTCGTACTCACCGAAACACTCTACATCCCATGTAAGGCACCTGGCGATCAATGTGGATTGAGACAAAATCACCACATGCCAGTCAAAACAACGCCAAGATATGCAACGAAAGCTCATGAATCAAGATACCACACATTCATAATCTAAATATAACGCATGCATGCAAGAGAGTCAAACGACGTAACTCGGGTCAACTAAGGGCTTGATTAAGCTTATAATGACCATGGTCAACAAGATAAAAGGGAACATGCGAAGGGCGACAGCCTATAGAAGCGCATGGACAGTCTACCTAGACTAGCCGTCACCAACACAGGTGACACAATCATGAACATCACATGATACTAATACATAACACCATACTAATCACAACATAACGAATAAAGTTCGACTCAAACCACAAGACCCACATCTGCGGTGACACCACCAACATAAACCAACGCACAAACTAACAGAGTTTTTCAACCTAAACAACAC
Source organism: Vaccinium macrocarpon (assembly GCA_022606695.1). Classification (NCBI taxonomy): domain Eukaryota; kingdom Viridiplantae; phylum Streptophyta; class Magnoliopsida; order Ericales; family Ericaceae; genus Vaccinium; species Vaccinium macrocarpon. The sequence continues at coordinate 21,292,639 of CM040180.1, read as the reverse complement.
ATGAAATAACAGTCCATAATACTAACACCACCACCCCAACCCATATCCAACTCTGTGCTCAACACTCCTTCGTGATCACATCCTCGAAATCATAGCTCAATTCCAGCTCAGTTTGGCTCTTAGGGTTCCATAACTTTGGTGAGTTTAGGCTTGGAAGGTTTAGAGGTTAAGGTTTGAATGGAGAAGAAGGAAGATGGAAAATGAGGATGATGGGTTGGAGAGAGAGAGAGAGAGAGAGAGAGAGAGAGAGAGAGAGAGAGAGAGAGAGAGAGAGAGAGTGGGGAAAAAAAATCGGATGGTCCCCCTCAACTTGACTACGTTTTTTCTTCTTTCTTCTTTTTTTCTCTTTTTTTCTTTTCTATTCTTTTCTGGAAAACTTGGAAATTCATAGCAACGGGTCAAAGGGTCAGTTGACTGTCTTTCCACCTCTCTCTTATCATCAAGATGGGTGAATTTGGGGAAAAAGAAGTGGATTAAGGTTTCGGGTTCTTTTTTTAACCAAGGACATGGCACCCCAAAAGCAACATTTTAATTTTTGATGCTCTATTATTCCATTGATTCGAGGCCTTTAAAATGCGCACAGAGTTGGACCACCAAACCGACACACCAACCAAACACCAGTTTGCTAGGTTTGACACAAGGATTGACACGGACTGGTTTAACATGGGATCAATGAGACACATTTAGTGGTTTAATCATGCAAAGATGGCCTTGTTTCATCTCCTAAACACATCACCAACTCTCACACATGCATGCAAAATATTTAAACTATGACATGTGGTACAAACGCCTACTATTTTATGTGAATGCAGAAAGTGAAGATCAATGAAACATGGGATGCCTTAAGAACATACTGTGCACAATGTGGGAACACTTACTCAAACTTGCTTATGGTGCGGAAAATACTCAAACATGGATGTCAGATATATGCATGTGAACAAGTTAAACAGGCAAACATTGAGACAAAAATCTAGCATGCTCACCTAACTCATACAAACAAGCATAACGATCGTATCCCCACACAAAAAATTAACCAAATATTAAAAAATGACACTTAATCCTACTAACAACGCTCAAAATAAAAATAAAAGTGTAAAAAGTACACCCCTTCCCCCAACTTAAAAATTGCTCTGTCCTCAGAGCATGAATACAAACGGAAAAATAGAAGAATAAGGGAAATAGATGGACCGTTGGATGGCAGCCAACCATCATGACCCCAGCCAATGTATGGGGAATTTGCTGCCACTGTTGCGTTTCGTCATTGGAACTACTCCCAGTATCTGCTCCTTCGGACCTAAAGAGATCCACAGCTAGTCACACAGAGCCGTGCCGAAGCTTTATAGGACTTACAACCACCACATTTCGTGGCACCCTTGCTTGAGGCTCCTGAATGCCACACTTACTTCGATGAAGAGGCCTAAACTACCAAGGCTGGTGTGGTAGCATGCTTGTCCTGCAAAAGGCTTAAGAACCAACTACCTACTAGACAACAGATGACATCAGTACTGCCCCGCTAATGAAAGCCGGGCCATCACAAATAAAATAAAGGAAATAATGAGCACCACCAGACCTTCACGCAGTGGCACGTGTCATACTTTTCTCCCCATCCCCCAACTTGAATTGAAGAGTGGGTGGCTATACAAGACCATCATGTTTTTTTTTTGTCTTTTTTTTTGTTTTTTTTTTAAAACTGAAAAACCAATATAAATAGACAAAAATGCCCTTACAAACTGGGGCTGGGCACACGATCCTTCTTTTAATAGCAGCGTGCGAAGCTATGAAAAACCCAAGTCAATGATGGGTACCCCTAACGTTAGGGGTCGGGTCCACACTCAATGAAGAGCATGGTACGCGCGAGCTACCCGTCAAAACAAGGCGGGAAAAATGCCTACACAACTGTGTCGTCCGAATAAACAGGATCGACCAACTCCTCATCAGGTTCGCCGACCTCCAACAATTCCAAATAAGGTTTGAGACGCTGTCCGTTAGCTTTAAACACATGATCATCTTTAGGGTCACGGACATTGACCGAACCATTCGGGTACACATGAACTACTAGGTAGGGACCATCCCAACGGGACCTCAACTTTCCTGGAAAAATATGAAGACGCGAATTATAGAGTAGCACTTTCTGAGCAGCCCTAAAGGTTTTGCGCTGGATGTTCCTATCATGATACGCCTTAACCTTAGCCTTATTAATACTCGCATTCTCATACACGTCATTCCTAAGCTCCTCAAGCTCACTCAACTGCAATTTCCAATGCTCACCTGCCTCAGTCAAACTCGAGTTGACTGTCTGAATGGTCCAATAGGCCTTCTTCTCTAACTCAACAGGCAGGTGGCAGGCCTTACCATAAACAAGCCGATAGGGTAAGGCACCCAACACGGTCTTGTACGCAGTGCGGTAGGCCCACAACGCATTATTCAACCTAGTGGACCAATCCTTCCTAGTCACACCTACAGTCTTTACTAAAATTCGCTTGATCTCCCTATTCACTAATGCAGCCTGCCCATTAGTTTGGGGGTGGTATGAAGTGGATACCTTATGAGTAACATGAAACTCCCCCATCAATTTCTCAAAAGACCGACTCGTGAAGTGCGTGCCTTGATCAGAGATAATGGCGCGTGGCACGCCAAACCTTGACTGAATGTTAGCCTTAAGAAACTTGAGCACGACTCTTGACTCCATAGACCTAGTGGGTATCGCTTCCACCCACTTCGACACATAGTCCACCGCCAACAGGATGTACTCATAGCCATGAGAAATAGGAAATGGGCCCATAAAGTGGATGCCCCAACAATCAAAAACCTCTAACACAAGAATAGGCCTGAGGGGCATCTCATGACGTGCAGACAACTTGCCAAGCTTTTGGCAACGGTCACATGACCTACAGAACATGTGTACGCCCTTAAACATATCGGGCCACCAGAACCCACACTGCAAAATCTTGACGGTGGTCTTCTTCGCAGAGAAATGACCCCCACATGCCTCACTATGACAGAACTCAAGGACTCCTTGCTGGTTAGACTCGGGGACACATCTATGCACAATCTGGTCCGCACAGTATTTGAACAAATAAGGGTCATCAAATATGTACTGGCGAACACTTCTCAAAAATCGCTGCTTCTCCTAGGTAGACCAATGAGAAGGAATCTGCCCAGTCACCAAATAATTGGCGATATCAGCGTACCATGGGCACTCATTAGCAGCGAACAACTGCTCATCTGGGAAAGAATCTCTAATAGGAAGATCAGAGGTGGGGTCCTCAAACTCTAGACGAGACAAGTGATCAGCCACTACATTCTCTACCCCCTTTTTATCCTTAATGACAAGGTGGAATTCTTGTAAAAGCAGAATCCACCGGATAAGGCGAGCTTTCGCATCCTGCTTGGTCATCAAGTACTTCAGTGCCGCATGATCGGTAAAGACCGTGATTTGCGAGCCCACTAGATAGGACCGAAACTTATCTAAAGCAAACACTACAGCTAGCAACTCTTTCTCAGTGGTGGTGTAATTCATTTGTGCCTCATTGAGTGTCTTGCTCGCGTAGTAAATCACACATGGGTCTTTCCCTCTCCTCCGGTCCTACAACGGCTCGATTGCATAGTCGAAAGCATCACACATCAACTCAAAGGGAAGACTCCAATCAGGGGATTGAACAAGCGGTGGAGTCACTTCAACTTAATAAAGGCCTCCTCACACGCCTCAGACACACAAGAGGTGCGTCCTTGCCAACAGGTGGCACAATGGACAGGAGATAGCACTAAAATCTTTAATGAACCGCTGGTAGAAACCAGCGTGTCCAAGGAATGAACGCACATCTTTGATAGACTTAGGAGTAGGAAGATTACAGATCAAGTCTATCTTAGCCTTGTCCACCTCAATACCCTTGGAAGACATAATGTGCCCTAACACAATCCCTTGGGTCACCATGAAGTGGCACTTCTCCCAATTTAGCACTAAGTGCTTCTCCTCGCACCTCTGTAAGACCTTACCTAAATTATCGAGGCATCCATCGAATGAGTCCTCAAAAACCGAGAAATCATCCATAAACACGTCTACAATCCGCTCAACCATGTCACTAAAGATCCCCATCATACACCTGGAAAAGGTACCAGGTGCATTGCACAACCCAAAGGGCATGCGACGGTAAGCGTAGGTACCATACGGACAGGTGAATGTGGTCTTTTCCTGGTCCTCCAATGTGACCTCTATCTGGTTGTACCCTAAGTACCCATCTGAAAAACAATAAAAGGCTTGATCAGCCACCCTCTCCAGAATTTGATCATTGAAAGGGAGAGGGAAGTGGTCTTTCCGGGTGCTCGCATTGAGCTTCCGGTAATCGATGCAAACTCTCCAACCTGTGGGAATCCTAGTCGGCACTAGCTCACCTTGCTCATTGGTCAACATAGTGACCCCAGCCTTTTTAGGTACAACCTGCACAGGACTTGCCCATTCGCTATGGGCAATTGAGTATATAATACCCGCATCTAAAAGCTTAAGCACCTTAGCCCGTACCACCTCTTTCATATTTGGGTTCAAGCGCCTCTGAAGCTTCCTAGACGGCTTAACATTATCCTCAAGAATGATTCGGTGTGTACACACCGTGGGGCTTATACCATACAAATCAGCTATGGTCCAACCAAGTGCGCCTATGTGCTCTCTTAACAGGTCAAGCAGTTTCCTCTCTTGATCTTCCTCAAGGGTTGAGGAAATCACTACCGGATAAGTATCATTGTCCTTCAAAAAGGCATACTTGAGCGTCTCCAGGAGAGGTTTCAACTCTGGTTTGGGCGGCTGGACTAAAGACGAAAGAACCTTGGGCGGAGGGTTGCCCAAAGGCTCAAACATTAGGTCATGAGCGACCCCACATAAATCCTCGCACACATCCTCAACCTTTAGCATATCACGGAAGGTGCCTACCTCTGCCGACTCTAGAAATGAAACCTCCTTAGTGGTAAGAGCCACCTCCAGAGGGTCCTTATACAGGACTGTGTCAATGTGCTCCTGAATGAGCGTGTCTATCAAACACAGTTCCTCTGTCTCCTCATCATCCTCGCCTAAAGTCTTAACACTGTAAACATCCACCTCCATCCTATCCTCGCCAACAGATAGCTAGACCTTGCTAGTTTTGCAGTTCATGAAGGCATTGGAGGTGGCTAAGAAAGGACGACCTAGAATGATGGGAGTCTTTTCTAACACCTTGAGACCTGGGCTAATATCAAGGACAATGAAGTCCGCCGGAAATTGGAACTCGCCCACCCGAATTAATACATCTTCCACCACCCCTTTCGGAACCCTAACACTCCGGTCTGCCAACTAGAGTGTGACAGGGGTCTCTCTTAGATTCCTAAGTCCTAATCTCAAAAATGCTGAATAGGGGAGCAAATTGACACTCGCTCCCAAATCCAACAAGGCTTTATCAAACGTCTGCCCTGCAATTGCTATGGGTATGGTGGGACATCCTGGATCCTTGCACTTGGTAGGAATCTCAGTTTGAAAGATGGAGCTCACTTGCTCTATCAGAACCACGTTGTTCTGATTCTTGCGCTTAGTCCTGCAAAGGTCCTTCAACACCTTTGCGCACTGTTGGAATAACTCTATTGCCTCCATCAAGGTAATAGGGAATTGCACCCTCTTAAAAAGCTCTAGCATCTTATGGTTCATGCTCTTTTTAGGCTTCACTGCCAGCCTTTGGGGAAATGGAGCTAATGGTCTTACTGGCGGTGTTTGAGTCGTGGGGGCTGCGACAGCAGGCTCCACCACCTCAGGTGACCTCTCAACATGCTCAGGATTTGCCCTTGGTGCATCAACTGGTTCCGGGGGTAGAACTGGTTTTTACGTAGGCGGGATGGACTTGTTGATCTCCTTCCCATTTTTGAGAATGGCAACTGCCTTGGCCTCCTCTTGATTCTGACCCTGAACATTCGGACCTGAAGAATTTTCCAAGTAATGGGCCCGCGCTGTACTACCCTGGGCAGGAAACTTTCCCTTCTCCTGTTGCATTTGACTAATAATCGCAGTGAGTTGGGACATCTGGGTGGTAAGGGATCCTATTTGCTGCCTTGTCTTAGTCTAAAATATCATCTGAAACTGCATCATGGAGTTGACATTCTCTTCTAACTTATGATCTCGAGCAACCACCTGAAAATAACCTGGGGAGGACCACGAGTGGATGGTCCTGCCCCCCTACTAGGCTGTTGCTAGTAGTGGTATGGAATGGCTTGGCCCTGCGGAGGCCTGAATGACTGGGACTGAGAAAATTGCTGCGGCGGAAGTAGCTCAAGGGGTTGAGCTTGACCTCCACCTGCAGGTCTAGAGTCTGACCACCCAAAGTTAGGGTGATCCCTCCACCCTGGATTATACGTGTTCGAAAAAGGATCCCAAGACCTAACTGCATTGACCTCTTCCTGGTTGAACTGACTTGCCCCTTTGGCTGCTAGAAACCCAGGGCAAGCGGTTGCGGTGTGCCCTTTGCATTCACACCACACACAGACTTCCTCTACACTAACCTCATGGACTGGACGAGTCTGTCTCACTTCTAATTCCTCTAACTTCTGAGCCATTTTCTCTACTTGAGCCCAAAGTTGCTGGTCACAAATGGTGACTGGGACAATATTGGACCTAGAAGGTCCGGCTCACTCAAAATTAGATGGTTCTAAGGCCCTCTGCCTATTAGCTAAGTTGTCTAAGAAGTCCCACCCCTCATCGGCTGTTTTGGACAAGAAATCATCCCCTTTGCAAGAATACTCGATGTGCTGGACGATCTCAACATTGAGACCCAGGTGGAAAAACTTGACTAGTTGAATCCTCTCAAAGCCATGGTGTGGCAATCGAGGGATAAATTCTTTAAAGTGTTCCCAAGCCTTGAGAAACAACTCACCTCTCTCCTGCCTAAAACCTTGGATTTGACGCCTAAAGCTTGTAGTCTTAGCCTTAAAGAAGTATTTCCTATAGAAAGCATCGCGCACTTGCGCCTAGGTGGTAAGAGATTGAGGCTTTTGTATCCTAGACCACATTAGTGCGCCATCCTTTAATGTTGCCTCAAACATCTTGAGACATGCATTCTCGTACTGGGTATTAGACGCAAGGTTGTGCACCAATCCCTCGAATGTCCGCACATGTTTGTAAGGGTCATCGCACTCCCTCCCATAGAAAGTAGGAAGGCTGTTCAGGACACCGGGTTTAACGGTGAAAGCATTACGTGCCTCTTGTGTCTCACGAGGAAACACAATGGGTCCTTTGGGAGTGGACCTTTCTGGGTAAGGGTGTTGCCTCAAAGATGGCTGTTGCGCTAATCGCTGATCAGCCATATCACCTACCTCTGACTCTGACTGGTAAAGTGGATTACTGACACTGACTGACTCAAAAGGTAATTTGATATAAATACCACTAATGGGAACAGATTCTGCCTGAGCTAGGTCTGGCTCCGAACTAGAAGATGAAACACTAGGCAACATAGACTGACCTGACCCCAATTCTCGTCGAACTAAACGGTGTGTAGGGTCATGGAAATAAGGAGGGTCTTGCTTAGGAGAACCCTTCTTACCTCTACCTATGATGACTAAACTAACAGACAAAACTAAATTATGACTCTACACCTCTGAACACTTGCTGTCGTCCCCGGCAACGGCGCCAAAAATGCTTGACTGACCAGGTAATTATAAGTTATACTAGAAACGTGTCCCAAGAGTAGGACTTCTGATCGGTGTAGCACAATAAATCCGGAAGTATCGGAGTCGAACCACAGAGACAGTCTAACGGTGTTTGACTCACAAGTGTTGGCTTTAGTTTAACTGGCTCTTAGGTAGCCACCCCTTGATTTAATGAGATTAATTAACTAAATTACTACGCTAATTCGACTGAACGCAGGTTAATAAAGAGAGCACAACTGAGGGAATCCAGCGTCCGCAACTAGCCTAACCGATATTTACTCGGGCCACAATTCCTCTTTTTACTGATTTTAGAATAAAAGAAAGGCTTCCTAACAAATGCGCACCACCTGTCACCAGATTCCGCATGCATTTGGATTCCAGCGATGCCTGGGTTTTGTTTGTTAGAAAAGCTTCCGTTTCCTAAAATTGCTTGAAAGTTGAGTTAATTCGGCCCCGAGGTGAAATATCAGTCAGCCTAACTACGACACGCCTTATCCCCGCAGTCGCACTCTAAACGACTACTCACTCATGACTGTAATTATTGCAGCAATCAAATTAAACCTAGATCTAGACATGCTTGAAGAATAAAAATAGAAAAATGATACCGTAGATTGCAAGAGAACAAAAAAAACCTGATGATCAATACCAAACTGAAATCTGAAATCTGAAATCCAGAAATCTGGAATAAGCTTGAATGTAGAATACTAAAAGAAAACTATAGCCGAAGCTTTGAAAAGTAAAACCTAAAAATAATACGTGGATCCCTAATCTGAGTTGTAACAAGAGTATTTATACCAATTATCGTAATCCTAATGAAAAACGAACGAGAATCTAAAAACATTCCGTGTGAAGACCGAACGACGCCGTTCAAGAGCCATCCTAGCCGCTCGGTAGCGCTACCATAAAAAAGGGGTAGCGCTACCACTTTGTTATCTTTCGCGTTGACCGGCTGCTCCTCCCATTAACCGTTGACTCTTAACAAACCGGTAGTGCTACTAATCCTTCTAATCACTTTTTTGACCTTTTGTGCCAATCTTGAGCACTCCAAAGAATTTGTGTAGCGCTCCTGACGGATTATGATCACTTTCGCGCGAAGTCCACTTCATCCTTACTTAGCCTCCTCAACCTAAGTGCACGCATTCCCAATATCTCGAAATTAGAGCCCACATCCCTAGATTACCTGCAAATTACGCTCAACACACAAAAACACCATATGCACAAATCAAATGGAAAATAAATTTTAAATCGCATGTCTAACATGCTAAACCACCCTACTTAGGCGCTCAAAAGCAAGCTTTCCACGCGCCTATCAGTCCCGGAGGGCCAAAATTGGAATTTTGGTTGAAGAATAGCCAAGTGCACCGTACGACGTAGGAAATTGCACCGCATGGTGCTTCTATAGTGTAGTACGGCACTGACCATTGATGCCCCTTTTCTGACGCTATTTTCTGCAGTTCTGATCCCTTGTTTTGGCCTTCCAATGCATGTTTGCACATCCCATAACCTTGAAATGCTGAACCAAAGTCTATCTTAGGGAAGTTTACAAATTTTTGCCTTATCCTCACGTTCTTCAATGTGGCACGCTTCCACATTTTTTGAGGTTTATGAACTTTTCTCCCTTGAATGCTTATAAATAGCATTGTTTCTATAGCATATTCATCCTGTAAATTGCACTCCTCATCTTTCTCCGTGGCGATGAGTATCTCAGCTTTGGTTTGTTCCTGGCTTAACGAGCTTGACGACCTGGGTTGGCTGAATTTTTGAGATCATAGGTTGGCGTGTACGGGTTACATTCGGGATGTAGCCATACATCTTGAGTTGCTCCATGCTACTGTCCATTTTTGGGATTCGTAAGTGCATGTGTTTCACTTTAGCCTTCAAGAGTTGTGTTCCACGGTGGAAGAGTTCATGCGTATCTCGGAGGTTTTGATCTGGAGACTCCTGTCATTCCTCTTCAGGGAGTGAATTATGTTGATGTGCTGTCCTCAAAGTTGGGTTTAAGTAAAAATGTGGCGAGGTCCATGATCCAAAGAGACATGCTCGACATTTCGCACTTGATGAGCCAGTTTTGACCTGAAGGTTTTGCACTGTGTCTTGTCATTCTTGCAGCGTTTTTATTTGTTCGCTTAGACAATCAGGCAGGTGGCACTAATAGGAGTGGCTAAGCAGATGGAGGAGTGCAAAGGCGTAGCTCGAATGGTTGCGGCTGAAACTTTGATGGGTTTGGATGGAGTCCATGCTGGGCGGACCAATGCTTTGCTCTTACATGTAGGTTTCTCACTCAGCTCTCCTTTTTCTGGTTCATCTCTCATTCTCTTTTTTCCTCAACACTCGGGTTTAGGCTTTCTATGGCTCCTTACTTGTCTTTTCTCTCATGCAGACTTAGCTTTGTGATAAGGCTGCTCTTTTGGAGGTGGTGTCGTGGAAAAGGGTCCATGAGACACAAGGTTTTGTTCAGAGGGAGTATCAAGAGTTTCACAGGAGTATTCCTGGTTGGGTTCAGGTGTTTTCCCAGCTTAAAGAGGACACAATTTCTTGGCGCTTGAATTGGATGAATCGTCCGACCATGACGATGAGCAACATGGGACATCATTGGATTGTTCTAGCAGGTTTGACTTGCAGGACCTTTTACATTTCTTATCGCATTCTCCATCAGCTTGGTGTTGGTCAAACAATACCACTTGTGAATCTTGAAAACTTCGTCATGCCAAATTTCAACCATGCAACTATCCAGGCTTATCAGCGTACTTGGAGGGAGCGTGTGACTGTTCCCAGAGATCAGCATCCCAACATCGTGCTTCTGGGGTGTTACAAGAGATGGTTGGTACAAGAAATTGGGGCAAGAGAAAATGGGAATCAAAATTGACATGTGCTTTAGTTTAATGTACTCGAAATAAATTGCAAACCCATGACATGTTTAATGTGTGCCAATGTTTTGCTTTTGTTGTATTGTTTTGTTGTGTGAAAGATTCATGGTCAGCCATGTAATCGAAGAAATTAGTTTGAATAAAAGTGAATTGTGAAAGTTTTCTGCTTCGATTCTCATTGATTGTGATTGTAAGTGTGAATGACGGCTACGGATCAACTCAAGAGATGCATAAAAAAGGTTGCGACCGGTCCCCAATGTGAGGATGCCTACGTTATCCTTAAAAGGAATCAGTCATGATGTAGTTCATGCATAAAAATTTTGCTAGGGTTCACTCGAGTATTTTCACTCTCCTTTTGTGCTCTAATTTTTCCCTAGTACTTCCCTTCCGGGTTTTTGGACTAGCGATCTTTTCTGATTTATTCATCTTGAATTTTTCCTAAGTTGCCCGATGTGGGTTCTTGACTTAGCAGACTTGCTATAATTTTTTCCTGACATTGCTTGCCCTTGTGGTTTTCAATCCAGTGAGCTTTTTTAAGGGTAGTATCGCTTGAGCTGATCCATGTTGACCAATGCTGAGAACTCATTGCCATCAAGATCGATAAGCTGAGTTGTGCTTCCAGAAGAGATTTTCTTGATAATGTATGGGCTGCCCACTTTGGCCGAAATTTCTCACGTGGATAAAAAACTAGATCCCGAATCTCCTTTAGAACCATATCTCATTCTTGCAGATTCCTGGACTTGACTTTCTTGTTAAAAGTGCATGCGATTTGGCGTTCATACCCTTGAATATGTTACAAAGCTTTGAGCCTTCTTTCGTCGAATAGCATGAGTTCTTTGAATCTTGCATTTTGCCATTCCGCTTCCTTGATGTCAGCTTCTATCATGACCCTCAGAGATGATACCTCAAGTTCAATAGGGAGAACAACTTCCATACCGTAAACCAAAAATAGGGGTGTTGCCCCTGTCGGAGTGTGGATACACGTGCGATATCCCCAAAGTGCTAATGCCAGCTGTTCATGCCAATTCCTTGTAGACTGAATGATTCTTTCCAATATTGATTTGATGGTTTTGTTAGAAGCTTCTACAGCTCCATTGGTTTGTGGCCGGTAGACGGTTGACTTGTGGACCTGGATCCCAAAATCTTTGAGAACTTCTACGGCTCTACCCTTGAAGTGAACACCATTATTGGACATGAATGCGTGAGGTATGCCATACCGGTAAACGATGTTCTGCTTGATGAAATGAGAGACCTAAACCGTTGTGAGAGTAGTGTAGGAGGCAACCTCAATCCACATGGTGAAATAATCGATAGCGACTAGAATGAATTTGTTCCCATTTGAAATAGCTGGAGTGATTTTACCGATGATGTCGATGCCCCAGGTAGAGAAAGGCCAGGGTGAAGTCATAGAATGCAGCTCTGACGGCGGTATGTGCATGAGATTGGCATGAATCTGTCATTTGTGACACAGTCTTGCATACTCAATGCACTCGGTTTCCATGGTAGACCAATAATACCCTTGTCGAAAGATTTCTTAGCGAGCATTGTACCATTCATGTGAGGGCCACAAACTTCGTTGTGTACTTCTTCCATGATTCTGGTTGCTTCTTCTCTGTTCACGCATAACTTGTGTATTCCACAGTGGGATCTTCGGTATAGCCTACCCTCGCAGATAATGTAGTGAGAAGCTAGCTTCTGGAGAGTGACTTGATCCTTCTTGTTAGTTCTAGTCGGATATTTTCCCTTTGCAATGAAGTTCCAGATGTCGTGGTACCAAGGAAGACCATCGTCAGGTTTATCAACAACCATGACGTACTCATAAATGGGCATGTCCCTTTGTTCAATCATAATTGGTCGAAGCTTGACTCTGTTAGGTATCTCTGCCATTAAAGCTAATGTTTCCAAGGCATCATTAAATCGGTTGTTTAATCTGGGCACATGAGTGAAAGTGACAACTTGGAATTGATGAATCTAATCGTCAAGGTCCTTATGGTAAGGCTTGACCTTCTAGTCATCGTTTGCTTATGAAACTACCAAATTGGAATCTCCAATAACTTCCAATCTTTTGATGCCAATTTTGAGGGTATCTTCCATTCCCATGATACATGCTTTGTATTCAGATTGATTGTTGGTGACCTCAAAGTTTAGCTTGAAAGCAAGAGGGATGTGTGACCCTTCTGGTGAGATAAGTAGAATTCCAATCCTGAATCCTTTCTAGTTAGCAACCCCATCAAAATATAACAACCATACATCATTGGTCATGGTCATGACATTTTCATTGGGAAATTTGAACCCCACATCTTCTAGACCTTCTACCGGATGATCGGCCAGAAATTCAGCGACAACTCTTCCTTTCACAGACTTCTGAGTTATGTACTTGATGTCGAATTTAGCTAACCAAAGCAACTAGCATGCCAACTTACCTGTGAGTGCTGGTTTCTCAAAAAGGTATTTGAGAGGATCCATCCGAGAAATAAGCCTAACCGAGTAGGCTAACATGTAGTGTCTCAATTTCTTGGAAGCCCATATTAAAGCCCAGCAAACCTTCTATAGGGAGGTATAATGTTCCTTGTACCCTGCCATTTTATTGCTAATGTAGTAGACTACTTTTTCACTCCCGACTTCACCTTCTTGTGTGAGCATGCATCCCATTGATGATGAGGTAACAAACAAGTACATAATGAGGGGTTGCCTCAGTATTGGTGGCATTAGCATTGGAGGATTTTGAAGATAATTCTTGATGGCTTCAAAAGCTTTCTGGCATTTGTTGTCCCATTTGAATGGCACACCCTTCTTGAGTAATAGAAACATCGGCTCGCAAGTTGAGGTTAACTTGGCGGTGAATCTGTTGATAAACTGAATCTTCCCAATAAAGCTTCGTACTTCCTTTTCTGTTCGGGGTGGCTCCATTTCGAGAATAGTCTTGATCTTGGAAGGATCTATCTTGATTCCTCGTGTAGTGATCTTGAATCTAAACATTTTTCCAGCTGTGACATCAAACATACATTTTTCGGGGTTGAGACGCAACCGGTACTTGCGAATCCTTTCGAAGAGTTTTCCAAGTGTAGGTAAGTGCCCTTGCCTTTCCTTGGCTTTGACAATCATGTCATCTACGTAAACTTTGACTTCTTTGTGGATCATGTCGTGTAGCAATGTTGTGGCCGCCCTTTGATAAGTTGGCCTGGCATTTTTCAGTCCGAAGGGCATGACCCTATAACAATAAGTGCCCCACTCTATGGTGAAAGTAGTTTTCTCGTGGTCTTCAGGAGCCATGAGAATCTAGTTGTATCCTGAGAAACCATCCATGAAAGAAAGAAGTGCATGCCCTGCAGTATTATCCATAAATACATCTATGTGCAACAATGGGAAATCATCTTTAGGTTAGCCTTGTTTAGATCCCTGAAGTCTACACAGACTCGAATCTTTCCATTCTACTTAGGGACAGGAACGATGTTAGCAACCCATTGAGGGTATTCTGTGACCATCAAGAAGCCAACGTCTATCTGCCTCTCAATTTCCTTCTTAATTTCCAATACCTAGTTAGGCCTCATTTCCCTTAGCTTCTATTTGACAGGCTTCACATCTGGATAAAGCAGGATTCAATGTTCAACAATCTCAGGGTAGATGCCAGGTATATCTGCGTGTGACCATGCAAAAACATCCTCGAATTCTTTAACGAGATCCGAGTGGGCTGAGCATGCCTTTCGTCTCTCAAATTTATAGATATAATTTCTTCTTTTGTAGGCTGAGCATGCCTTTCGTCTTCCCTTTTGATTAGAGATCAAAGTTCTTCTGGAATTTCTTCCTCGAACTCAATCCCTTCATCGTCGGGCTCAACACAATTTATTTCGGATACAACAAGATAAGCAAATTCTACTTCATTGATAGCAAATGCGGGGGCCCCAGGGGGTTGATACATGAAGGTGGACTCGAATTCAAAAGAAAAGTGATGACGTGAGGGAATGAAAGATACATGTTTGGGGTCAGACTCAGACTTAGACTCAGTGCTAGACTCAGATTCTGACTCAAATTTAGTGTTAATGTAACTGATTCTAGGTACAAAAGTGCAATTTTTATAAATTCCATTGTCATCCACAATGAGTGCAGTAACATCTCTAAGGGAATCCTGGCTCAACATCATCAATTCTACCTCCTTGGCAAGCTCCAAATCAGGCTTTAAATCAAACAGCATCACAGTAGGCTTGTCTTCTTCCACACCTATCAGGTTCTCTTCCCCAAATAGTGATTGGAGATTCCCTGAGTCAAGAGTTTCGATCCAGTCAACTTGGAGTGCCTTTACCAACTCTTCCCTCTTCTCGGCTTCATTGTCACTGTCCCAAGTATGGTTTGCAATGATTTCGAAGCCTGGCAGCTTAGTCTTTGTTTCCATATCCCAGAATGGTTCTGATTTCCCTTGATAGATGGCTTTTGGAACCTTCACAAACTGAATAGGCTTCTTCTTGGCACCAGCTTGCATCTTCTTTCCCTTTCTTGGTTCGTCGTCAGTTGACTCATAACCTAGACCGAAGCAGTGGTTATTTGTCGGAAACTTGGGGAACTCAGCCATCCCCTGATTGTTCAGACCTAACCCCAGGCTGGGCAGGTATTCCATCTTTCTCATTACTTCTAGAGCAGTTGAGCTTACTGAGAAGTCCTCATCCATTTTGACAGTAAGGACTGATCCTAAAGTGTTGAAAGAGAAAACACCGAGAGTGACATCTTCTTCTCCATGAGTGATCTCGAGTAATGGTGCATTGTTAGGGACACGGGGATGGATTCCTGAATCTCCATGAATGGTTAAAGTTCCCAAAGCTAGATCGAGTTGGACTTTTTGGTTTAGAGAAGAAGGGACCACCATGATATCTGATCGATGGAGCCAAGGTCTGCCCAGCAGGAGGTTAAAGGATGATGGAATGTCGAGTACATGGAACTCGGTATCTATTTTGAAGTCTTCAATCATTACTTTGACATGGATTATCCCCACTACATCCCTGCACATGTTGTCATATGCACGCACTTTGAGGTTAGAAGGCTGGAAGTCATTGTTCTTAAAACCCAAGCAGTAGGCAGTCTGCAGAGGGCACACATTTAGAGTGGATCCGTTGTCAAGCAGAATGACTAGTACCCATTTTCTCATGCACTTGAGAGTGATGTGCAAAGGTTTGTTATGACCGGCTCCTTCTGCGAGCAAATCCATTTCAATAAAGACAACAATATGTGTTGCGCGAGCTGGAGTGAGAAGTGCCACCATGGTTTTCGGGGGGGTATCAGGTGGTACTTTGTCATGCCCTCATTTTTATAAAAACAAAAAATAAAGAAATTCCTTATAATTCATAAGTCAAATGATAAAATATTTCCCTAAATCCTCCCCAAGAGGTTTCCATTCAAAACGTGCATCATTAATCCTTGGCAAATCAAGTATTTTGGCACCCTTGCCCCAAAGATGAAATCAAATATTATCCCATAAGTTATTACTTAAGTCCAAATTATCAAAAGATTGAATAACCAAAAGTCATATTATTATTTATCAAAATACAAAACTTGAGATGGAAAAATAACTTCATGCATGCATAAACTTCACATAATGTATCACTCCACAAGCATCCAATCTCGTGCTCCATGCCATGGACCTGAAATGATTGGGTGAGCTCACTAGCTCGTAGGGAAACCAGACTATAACTTCTAGGCATATAAATTTGATAAGTGCACATGATGTGGGTTAACATGAGAAGAAATGATCAAAGAACATAACGGAAGCTAAGACATGTGAGACGTGTCCAAGAAGTACCCATGTGTCCAAATTAACATCAAGTGTCCAAAATGATTTCAAGGTGTTCCAAGATACCCATTAATTCATTAAGTTTGTCAAAATCACCAACTAGTATCACACATGTCCAAAATTACGTCCAAGTAACCAATGTTCACCAAAATACCATATGTACCTCAAAACATTTTCATTTTCAATTACGTAACACCACCCAAGTTTTCATTTTTGTTTCACCAAGATCACCTAAGTTACTCATACAAGTTTAAATTCAAGTCCACAAGTCGAGTTCCGACAAAACACAATAAATAGTCCAAAATCTCATTTCTCATTTCTTTCATTGAAGAAAAAACATCATTTTCATTAGTACAGGGACTTAATCCCTTTGCCAAGTTCCGTAAGCCCCGCATGCCTTTGCTGGGTATTTGTAGGCCCCGTCCTCCTCTGCCGAGTTCCATAGGCTCCGCGTGCCTCTGCCAGGTTTTGTAGGCCCGCGTGCCTTTATAAAAAATTTTACCAAATGATGGCATTGGTGTAAAACACCTCATTATCACTACTATTTCATTAAAACTTTCATAACAAGTCCATTTTCCCAAATTTTATTTCACCAAGGTGCCCTTTCTTTTGAAACGTCACAATTTTTGCCAAAAAGGGCGACCATTCCAATTTGCCTTGTGTCCAATATATATATAGGCAAATTTTCTAGTCCACACCTCCGTAAATAAGAAAAAACATGGCTTTTTTGTGTTGCAAATTATTTTTGAAAAATCCGAGCCGTCCAATGTGTTCAGAAGGTGTTTTCAAGGGTCCCCGCGAGAAATCTTCAAAAAGAATACCAAGAAGGGTTAGATCCAAGCAGTTTTCGCAAAAACTGTAAATATAAAAATTTTGCGAAAGCTACTTGGATCAAGCCCTTCCATCGTCAAAAAAATTTTTGGATCATGGAGGTCTGAAAGTCTAGAGTCCAGACTAGAAGCTTACCCTATATATATATATATAGGGAACACTTCTAGTCCGGTCTTCCCGTTTCCGGACCTCACGATCCAAATATTTTTTTGACGATCCGATCCGTCCAATGTGTTCAGAAGGTGTTTTCAAGGGTACTCGCGAGAAATCTTCAAAAACAAATACCGGGAAGGGCTTGATCCAAGCAGTTTTCGCAAAATTTTTATATTTACAGTTTTTGCAAAAACTGCTTGGATCAAGTCCTTGCCGGTATTTTTTTTTTTGAAGATTTAAGATTTCTCGCGTGGACCCTTGAAAACATCTTTTGAAAACATTGGACGGCTCGGATTTTCCAAAAACAATTTGCAAAACAAGAAAAACACACTTTTTCTTGTTTCCGGGAGGAGTGGACTAGAAGTTTTGGGTATATATATATATATATATATATATATATATATATATATATATATATATATATATATAAACACATGTCAAGGTCGTAGTTTTACGGTTTAGAAATGGTTTTTGGGGTTACCACGTTGCTGTATATCAAGTGTACGAAGTTCCGGATGATTGGAGGCCAAATGGATGTCAAAGGGTGGCCAAAAATCACCTAAATAACAGGGGCAGCAGCTAGAAAATATGGACAACATCTTATGAATATTACACTAAGCAGATTTTCACCTCTAGGGTATGAAATTTCAATCCAATCATGAATGAGATAGTTTAGGCTCAAAATAGAAATGCTAGGCAACAATTAAACATGGAGGGAGGTCAATTCCACTCCCAATTTCATCAAACAACAACTAATTTCATAGATCACAAAATCAAAGTGAGGAAAATCCACACAAAGAGGAAAAACATGATTTTTCATTAAATTGAAGCCAAGAACAAGGTATGTACAACAAATCACAAGTATATAACTAGAGGATGTAGTAATTGTTTCCCTACCTCAAGGTTTTGCTTGAAAATGGAAGATGAATGGAACCCTAGGTGTAGAAACCTTCAAACTCTTAAACTTGAGCTCCTGGTGCGAATCCAAAGCCACCCAAACTCCACACGGTGTGTAGAACACGAAAATGGTCTTGGTTCTTGAAGTGGTTGAGTGAGGAGGGAGAGTTTTGAGCTTGAAGGTGGCGAAAATGGAGGGGAAGAGAGAGAGAGAGAGAGAGCCGATCGGGTGGAGAGGGAGGAGAGAGTGTAATTTTTTATTTTTTGTAAATCTTCCCCCACACACTACTAATATAATTCCCTTATTACACTACACACTCAAATGTGACTTGTGTATATAATATGTGACCACAATACTTATTTTCATAAACCAAATTTAAGTAAAGACTATAATTTTCATTACTTTAATTTACTTATGAAAATAAGTAAGTACCCCCCATTTGAAAACAATAGCATTTCCAGAATTTTGAAATTCAAATCACATCAAAATCTCATCCCCCACTTTTAGTTCAAAACCGAAAAATGGCACATTTTTCTCCAAAGAAAATGGGTGAAAGATGACTCGCTTTACTCAAAATTAACTTCCGATTATACCGTTGTGATTAGAAAAATCCAAGGTACAATTACCGGAACTTTTTATCGACCAAATTGAAACTTCTCCAAAAAGTGATTTGTAATATCCCAAATTTTTTTTAAAAAAAATAAAATTTGTGATATTTGTATATACTAATTTTACTAATTTAATTTTACTCAATTTTGACTTTTGTTGACCAATTGCGGGTCTCTTGGCGAGCGCATCGTAATGCGTGTTCTACTTTCAAGATTTTTCCAAACGATTCTGGGCACACGGTGACGTTGCCCACGATTTTCCAAGTTCGTACGAATATTTTGATAATTTTCTGAGACCAATACCCGGACAGTTCGAACACTGCTCGGAGTAAATTGTACTGCATTGTGCTACATCGCGTGCCGCGGGGCCCCCTCCAAACTACTCCCACACTCCACCAACCACATTTCCCTCCACCACTCATCTCACCTACTCCCACCTCCACCTACAATACTTCACCTCCACCACTTATCCCACCTACCACCAACCATTTCCCCTACATAACTCATCACCCATCCTCCTCAAAATTTTCGGCAGAGAAGAGAAGGAGAGATTGAGAAATGCTGGAAAAGAGGAAGAAAGGAAGAGATGAAAAGAAAAAGAGGAGAGAGGTCACCATCACTTTCTCCAATTTTCGTCCATATCACGTACCCATTTTTACAGCCACTTTGCTCATAGTTACAGTCGTTTTTAGGACTAGGTTTCTCATAGAAGTTGTAGAGGGCGTCTAGAACTTCATTTTCGACACAAGAATCATCCAAATCGGTTGAGTTTTGAGTGAGTTATAGCCTTCCAAAGTTCAGTAAAAATCTCGGGTACCTTTTTCCAGACAGCTTTCTGTTCTTCGGTAAATCTCCATTTTTCTTCTCGTTAAAGTGGATTTCGGGTTTAGGTTCCTTCACGAAGATTGTAGATCACTTCAAGCTCTTCGTTTTAGGTTCTAGAATCACTCAAAACGGTTGAGAAATGACCACGTTATTGCGGCCCAAAGTTTCTGGTCTAACCAAACCGAGTAACTCACTGAACCTTTACAAATCTTCGTTTTTCTCATTGTTAGAGTACGTTTTAGGCTTAGACTTCTTCATCAACGTTGTAGAGCACTTTGAGAGCTTCGTTTTAGACACAAGAATCGCTCGAAACGGACGAGGATTGAGCCCGATATCGCAGCCCAAAGATTCTGTTTTCCACTCGAAATACCGCCCGGACTTTATCGCCGAAGCTTTTCGTCCGCACCAAAAGGTAGAAACTCATTACTCCACCCTATTCCAAGCTTTTGAATGTGTTATAATGATCTATGAGTAATTTAGAGTTGATGGGTTAAAGCCCCAATTCAAGGGTTTTCACTAAACCCCCGTTTTAAACGCAAATGTCTTGAAACATTATTTTCGTGCTTAGTAAACTCTAGATCCATCATGGTTCATGTTGTTAATTATTCCAAGCATGTTTAATGTTTTAATAACTGTTTATATGAGTTTCTCCATAAATTTATTGTGCTTAACCTTGTTATGGATCGTTGTGTTTAAGTTAGGGGTTCAAAGTGCAATTTAGTGAAAATTGGTGTGCGTACTCTGTATCATTTACGAAACATACTTATATCAACTAAATGTAACTACTGGAAATTTAGGAGTTTAACGAAATGACCGAAATGCCCTTCGGGTGTAAAATGACCATTTTGCCCTTGTGTGTGTAAATTACATAATGTGTAGTTTTATATACTTAGTAAGAAAATCAAGGAATTGTGTTTTGTGACAAGTTAGGACTTTATTATCCAAAACAAAGTATTTTTATGTATTTACCCTTGTCGGTGGCAAATTACATTTTTGCCCTTGTACTATGTTATTTTACAAAAAGGCCCCCTGAGTTTGTAAAATTATACTAAGGACCCTAGAGTCGTGAAATTATGTTGGGCACCCTTGTACTTACTTAAAATGACATCGGCGACCCTTACTTCCTTTAAATTACGTTTTGACCCCAATAGTTTAGTAAATTACGTTTTGGCCCCTGTAGATTGAATTTATTACGTTTAGACCCTTGGTATTCGATTACTTGAATTTTGTGAACTTGTGAATTGAGATATTCGGTTGTGACCCTTGAGATATTGTTATCGCTTTGCTTCTGCTGTTAAGTGCACTTTTCATAAACGTGTTGAATGTTAGAATGGACAACTAGGTTCCCGGGTTGGGTGATCGTACACAGATATCACATAGACGATAAGGTTAATGGAAAAGTGAAATGGAATTGATTATGGGGAGTCACCCCAAGATTTGTTGAATGACAGTCAGCCAAGTGATGAATTGATTAAGGGGAGTCACCCCGAGATTTATTGAATGGCAGTCAGCCAAGTGATTTTGTTTTGGAGGAATATTTGGCAGACTGCCAGGATTTCGAAACCCTAGGGTATGACACTCTGTGATTTGCTTCATTTGAATTCTGAGGCGTTAAAAGGATGGATGTAACTTATACCTTCTGTCGGGGCTGACAGTTGTCACTTGTAGCCCAGTGGTACAGTCAGTCCCTGGGAAATTCATCCTTGTGAGGCGGCTGATGGTTGGATTAAGTAAGTAACTTATACCTTCTGTCGGGGCTCCCAGTCAGGGCAAGCAAGGGGGGAGTATATCACAGTTTGGTCATATCAGCTATGTGTTTAATTTATGTTCTACGATTTATCTCCTGTTTAATTCCTTTAATTACTGTTTTTCAATCATATATGTTGTACGTGTATGTTAAGCAAGGGTTGAATGGGTTAGAGTAGCTATTGAGTGATTTATCGCTCACGGTGTTACACTTCGTGTGACCCTGGTATAATACTATGATGTTGCTTTGCGACTCGGACGTATTATGCTAGACTTTGGAGATGAACAGGAGAAGCACTACAGTTTGGAGGCCTACGGAGCTAAGGAGGACACCGCCAGAGTTGACGACCATACCACAGAGTAGAGATAACCCTAGCATACCTAGTAGTGAATGATTGTACTTGGCAAGGAGATTAATGTATTTTTACGTAGTGGAATATTGTTGTAAAACTTTATTATTTCTTTTTAATAAATTTAACGTACCCAAAAATCGGGGTCGTTACATGATTTTTCAAAAAAGTAATTAAATTTTCTGAGTCTTTACATACTTGCATATTGGATAGAGTTTTGATCAGCTTTTGATAATGTTCTCGGGAGGAAGAGAGCAAGCCCCAGATTGACACTGACGCTAGAGTTTTTTCAAGTTGCTTCTGAACCAAGTCTTTCGCTGTTGTTCGGTTCCTTTAAGGTAGTTGAGTAGTAACTTCTAGCTTGATTGGAGATTAATTTTCCTAAACGGGATCATCCTAGATGAATTCTTCTGGTTGAGTTCGGTGTGAGATATTTCTTTGAAGGTTGGCCGGCTGGTAGATTCGCCCGCTTCTCGTTACCCGATTGACTATGTCCTCCTAGAGTTGCTGGTTTTTACCCCAGAAGTCTGCAAATCCTTCACCAACTTTGCGCTTGCCAACTTTGATGGCTTCCCTCTTCTGTTTTAAACCTTGATCATTAGGCCATAAGTCTATCAAATTGTTTGGAGTTTCTTGACTGCTGATACAACTGTTTTCAATTTTGTCTTTAGATCTGCCACCTTTGAATCTTGCCAGAAAGACTGGTCTAGCATGGATTTATTGATTGTCCACACTTGGTCACTACCGACCCGAATGTCGATAACCTCATCTTCATTCCATGTGGTTGCCTGGGGATCGGTGACCAGAACTAATATGTTAGAAGCATGTGGGAATGGCGCGGATTGCCGTGGGAGGGATTCTCCGATAATGTATGCTTGAGGGAACCAATTATGATCACTGAAGACAGTCTCGATGGTTTGCTGATTCCCTTCTTTAGGAAGTTGAGATTGTAAATGGCTACCTGAAAAGTTGTGCTGAAGCTCTTCATAATTTTTAGATTCTCCAAACAAGGTTGAGAGTGAAATTGCGTCCAGTGGGTCAGCACAGATTGCCATCTCTTCAACTTGGCTGATATTGATACCTTCTGGTATGCAAACAACTCGCTTGTCATGACATTCCGGGACGATGTACTGGCTTGGGTCCCAAAATATTAGCAAAGAACCGAACAATGCTCGTTGGGAATCTTCCCATTCCTGATCATTCATGGCCCATTATCCTTCTTTAGCGAGGTCACTCGATTTGAGTTTGGGCTTCCGTTTAAAAGTTCTGATGGCATAGATTTCCAGGTCATTTGGCACTGGGATAAAGGGTTTTGGTTCAGTGATTGACACAATGTATAGGCTTGGATTGAATTGAGTAGGGCTTTGGCCTTTTGAAGTGGAATTGAAGGATATTTGGTTGATATGGATGTTTTGCTTGTGGTTAAGCAAGGGATTTGAAATGGTATTGGGCTTTTGTTTAGGAATTGGGATGGTTCCGTCATCAACAAAGTCTTGGACTATATGTTTGAGGCGGATACGATTGTTGGTATGATGGCCAGGTATTTGGTGGTAGGCACAGTAGACATTTGGGTTGTGGTTTGTAGGAAGCTCTTTGGGTGGATCAAGAGCCTTGATGGCATTTTTCTCCTTTGTTAAATATACTAGTGCAGATTGTGTCTTCAATAGCAAGGCCAGTTTCATAAAAGGTTTTGATGTCGGCGGAGGTCTGAAAGACCACCAAGTGTTTAGCAAAGTCTGGTTCCAAGTTCCTAGTGATAATCCTCATCTGTTCTTTCTCCGAGGGCCTATCCATCATCTGTGAACCTTTTCCTCCGTAGTTTGACAAAGTCGGCAAAATATTCATTCTTTGCCATCTTTGTAGATTCTAGCTCATGTATGGTCATTTCCAGCTGGATGTTGTAGTTGTACTGAACCACAAAGGCTGCCCCAATGTCCTCCCAGGTCTTCTTCTTTGAATTGTCTAAGTTCAGAAACCAAGGTGTGCGGATCCTGTCGAGGTTTGTTGAAACCTCTGAGCCATGGCGTTTTTCTCCACATCATACATGGATAAGGCACCCGCATACGTTTGCAGGTGTGCCTTTGGATCACCACATCCATCAAATTTGTCCCAGTCAATTGGCTTGAACTTGTCAAACAACTTGGCATCAGGGAATAGGGAATAGCCATGGCGGAGACCTTTTCTTGCTTTTCAACTGATTCCTCAAGCTTGGCTACCTTGGCCATCATGGTTTCCGTTTCCGAGTGATTATTTGATGATTCCTCAGTTAGTGAAGGTAACTGGGAAGTAATGTTTTGAATTAAAATCATCATATGAGCCATTTGCTTGCCATTAGCAGCTCGTTGATCTTCCAAAGCTTTTTTGAGAATCTGAACCTTGGTCTTCTCTGTCTGTTCTGTGTTCTTGGTCATGACTGGGAGGCTAATTGACTGTTCTGGTATTGACTCAGTCCGAATTAATTGCTGTTGGGGAGTTCGAGCCTAACTAAGTGGAGGAGTGCTCTTGTTCTTGCCAATGGTTATGTACTGATGGTATGAACAAATTAAATCATATTATACATGCAATCTATTTATATGAATAAGGTGTTATGCATGATGCAAGATTGCCCCAATTTCCTTTGATTTTACTGAATACAGCGGCCGGAACGAGGTTGCCTACGTATTCCCGTGGAGAAGAATTAGGCCGTAATGTAGTTCGGGATTGCAAATTGGCTCCCAAATTTTTATGAAAAGATGTCTTTTTTCGTTGATCACCCAAGCATGAAGTGATGCAAAAGGAGTTCCGATAGACGAAAAATAGACTACATAAGAAAAGTACAGGTTATTACCGACTTGGTAAATAACTCGTACAAAAAACAACAACAGACTCGATAAACAAGTACAACAGACTCGGCATTCAGACAAGGCAACTGATGCTAACTTTATTCCAAAAGGGCCCTCGATGACTTGATCAGATCTAGTTGTGGTGCGCGCTTCAACTTGTTCAGGTTGTGGCTTCACGGGATGGGATGAGTTGGGATGATCGGGCTAGATTGTGAATTGGCTTCACTGGCCTTCTGCTTTCCTTTATGGGTCTTGGCCTCTTCTTCCTGCTGTTTCTCCCCAACATGCTGTTCCTAGAGCTGGTGGGGGGATATGCCCTCATTGTTGATAAGGTAATCCTCGCAGTAGCCATCACAGTTGCATTCGTCCCAGTATTTCTGTCCAGTGACTGGGTCAGCAAAGTAGTACACTGGATTGCTCCATTCATCAAAGTACTTGACTAGTGGCATGGGGCAAAAGTCTTCATCATCTTCTTCATATATGATAGTAATCTTGTCTAGGAGCATATTCGAGTCGTTGTCCGGTGTAATGTGGAAGTTCCAGCTTGGATGGCTTTCAGTGCTATTCCACTAATTGGGCTTGATGATCTGGTCAACCCATTTGTAGAGCTTTTCACCTTCATGCGTCTTCTTTTCAGGCTTGGGGGATTCGCAATTTTCAGTGATCCAATAGGGGCGTTGTGTTGAGTGGAGATGGTAGACTTGAGTCACTTGTTGCTTGGTTGGTCGGCCATTGTTTTTTGACAAGAGGAGTTGTGGACGCTCGGTTTTTGCGCGGGCGGGATTGTCCATTGAGTTTGGTAAAGTTTGTGAAAAAGGGCGATCCGGGAAAAAGGAAAAATTTAGAGTTGCCACCCGGGGTTTAATTTCTGGAAAATGTTAGGTACTTGAGAAACCATTTTAAAAAGTAATGACTCTTGTGACGCTAAAAAAAAGGGTTTGATCTACGAAAAGTAGAGATTTGGATTCGGGAGCCAGGTTACCTGAGGGGAAGGTTTTGTTAGAAAAATGCACTCCGCTTGCCCAAAATTTTCCGGTCTTTACTAAATATTTGTGGGATTATTCTTTGAAATAATTTTATGAAAAACTTTATTTCACGTAAACAATAAAAGCAATATCACGCTAAAAAGGAAGTGAATAACAGTAATGAATCATGTAGCACACAATAAGTACATAAACATAAGAAATTTAGCATAAAAGGAGGTGCATGTAAAGAAGACAGAAAATGGAAGGGGTTTACTGTAATTAAACCCCACTAGTTTTGCCAAAAAATAGAGCATCGGAATTTAGAAAATAGAGCATTTACTAGTAACACTGTACGGTGTCCAAATGTACACCGCACGGTGCCAAAAAGATGTCGTACGGTGCCTCTACGTAGTGTATTTTTCAAAAAATTTACTTTTGTCCGATTGAAACTTTCATTGTTTTCAGGTAGAAAACCACACTTTTTATTGATCGAAACAAGCTTAGAGAATGGTTTTGGGTAGGTGAATGTACCTCATTTTCAAAGACGGCATCCCGCGACAATGGAGGGTATCATATGATACCTTCCTGAAAGGCTCGAGTGTTACTGAACTATCCCCATTTGGACTCATGGAAGAGCTACGGAGCCCTCCTTGAGCCCGACGGGGACTCCCCTCAGCAGATTGTTTATTTGAATGCGACTGTGTACCTCTGGATTTGCTTGATTGAAACTATGGACTTCGAGAGGGATCGACTTAATGATCGGGAATTGTAGCTGTAGGTTTATAAAGACAAGAGCGGTGTGATTTGAAGTTGGAAAATGATTTTGGCAGAGTAACGAAGAAGATGTCAAGTTTGTTTCGAGAGCAATTTTCGCTGAGGATTGATTAATCTCTCTTTCGGCCTCCCCTTCTCACTCCTTTTATAGAGGGGAATTTGGGACGAACCCATCATTTTTGACATTTCTTGTACTCCCGCGAATGTCATGATTTGTGAATATCATCATCGCTCTGAGTTGCTAGAGCTTCCCGGGAATCCTGTTGATGGGACATGGGTGCTGTACAGCGTCAAGGGTATGCCATACGGTGTGCAAAGAAACACCGCACGGTGCAAATGGAATTTCAAGCCATACGGTTTAGGGTTTTGGGCTATACGGTTCAGGTGGTTGGGGTTTTTGGTGGTTGAAGTAAACATCCCAAGGTACAATTCGTGACTTTGCGCTTTCTCTTAATCATTGGAGATGCATGAGTCATTAAAATTGGGGTGTCTATAGTTGTCCCTCTTCGACATGGCTTGGTCACCATCATGTTGGTGCAAGTCGTGCTAGAAGATTCGGACATCCCAATTTAAATAACCATGTAGAAAATAAGCAAGAAAAACAGAAAATTTGGTCGAGCTCGGGGCTTCTTATGTACCTCGTTTGAGAGGATCAGACCAATCATAGTTCATCGGGGCCGTCATGAGAAAGCTGGCCCCTCTTTCTTCAACGAGGGAAGAACAAATGATACTTGTGAAGAATAATTCGGGAGGCCTCTAGAAGCCGTGAAAAATGATTTGGGAGGCCCTAGAGGCTGGGAAAGATGATTTGGTAGGCTTTGGAAGCCATGAAAAATAATTTTGGAGGCCCAGGAAGCCGTGAAAAATGATTTGGGAGGCCCTGGAAGCCGTGAAAAATAATTTGGGAGGCTCTGGAAGTCGCGAAAGATGATTAAGGAGGCCTTGGAAGCCGTGAAAAATGATTTTGGAGGCTCTGGAAGCCTTGAAAAATGATTTGGGAGGCTCTGGAAGCCTTGAAAAATGATTTGGGAGGCTGTGGAAGCTGTGAAAGATGATTTGGGAGGCTTTGGAAGCCATGAAATATATTTCAAGAATTCAGAAAATTGGCATCATAAGTAAATGTCGTGGAGGACTTAGAGAATTTTGTGGAACATAAATTGCTGTGGAGGACTTTAGAAATTAATGATTTCAGGTAAATTGGTGGACGTTTATGAAAACACCAGCAAGTGAGAGGGGGGAAGTGTAATTTTTGATAGTTTGCAGAATGAAAGCCATATGGCACATGATTGTATACCGCACGTGCACATTTGCACGCCGCACGGTGTAAGTGGAATTTTTTCCTAGAACTGTTCAAAAATCGCCAAAACCTTCTGTCTTTCTCATTTTTGTTAAAAATCATTTTAGTTAGTCTAAGAGAAGAGAGACCAATTTCTTCTTACTAGAAATCTTCTTCTTCCAAAGACAACCGATTGAAATCCTTTTTCCCAAATTATGTCAAGTTCAAGTGGTCCTGAGGACCGACTATTGCCGTCCGGCGCTGGACCATCGTCTCCTGGTGAGGAGTGTTTTTCGTTGGCTCAAGGGGAGGCGACCCAATCGATCGTGAGTGGTTTGGCGTCAACCAAGATTGGGGTGGTTATAGTGGGTTCGAGTAACACTGGGCATCGTACGGTGCTGACCGGTGGTGAGGTACCCCATGCGGTTGAGATCAAGACTCGTATAGTGGAGCTTGGTGGCAGAGACTCGCATGCAGTGCGCCGAGTGATGATTCTGCCTGAACACTTGAGATCAACAATTTGGTTGGGGGTGGTCTTGATGTTATAGCCACGAGCGAGGTCTCGACGGGTGGTGTTGCTACCGATCGGCTTGAGGGAAGTGGTAATGTTGCCATGCATGGTGGCGAGAGTGGTTCTGTATCCATGGAGGTTGACGTGTCGGGCACGGGTGCACAACTTTCAGAGGTGGAGATGGATATTGGGGGTGTTCATGTGATGGTCGAGCAGAGACCCGTCGGGGAGGGTATAGGTGCTGGCTTTCAGGAGAGTTTCATACCCAGTGGCCTCTCGAGTGTTTCTTTGGTTACTGAGGTGCCTGTTGGAGGAGAGCAGACGTCAGTTGTCATTCTAGTGGTTAAGAGGGATCTAAGGAAGGAGAAGGTAATAGTGGAGGAGGCTTAGGATTTGAGTAGTGTGGGCGAGGAGATGGAGGTTGGGGCATCAAACCCGCTAGTTGTTACTGCTGCAGTCGGTTCTTCTAGGACTACAAGTTATACCATGGTTGATACACTAGAGGGGGTGAGAGATGAGGACTTGGCGCGGACCCTTTAGGACGATTCAACTTTTGTTGCAGCTCTGGCCAAGGAGGGAGTGCCTGAGCATGTTCAGGACATGTTCTTTGAGTAGAGACAGAGAGAGGCTGAGGCTGCAAAAGAGGGTGCTCTCTTGTCTCTGGTGGCAGAGGTGGAGAGGGCTCAGAGGGTGAGACCCCCGTTCGACCCAGAGACTTACGTTCCACGGGTGCACTTTTTTATACCACTTGGAGCTAACGTGTACTTGCCGGTGCATCTGTTCTATGATGAGATGACCTTGTTGAGAGATCCAGAGACCCATATTTCTGCACGTCCATTGGTACGTATCTTATTTGTTGCATTCCGCCATTGTTCTTGCCTTGAACTCCTATACATGCATTCTTTCCATTGTTGTAGTTTGAAAAACTTGCATTTGTTTTCTTGAAATAGAGAAACGTCTCTTTGTCAGTTTATGGCGGTTCGTCAGACTTTTTGGAGCATTTTTGGGGCTTGCCAGGGGCAGTAAAAGAGGTTATAGAGGGTACAGGTTTCATGGACTTTATTTGGCTCCTAGTGCTGACGTGGGCGGATCGTAGGTTGTTGAAGGCTTTGATCGAGCATTGGTGGGACACCACCAACACTTTCCAGTTGAGGTTTACTGAGATGACCGTGACACCATTGGACTTTTCAGCGATCACGGGTTTGAGAGTAGGTGGCGAGCTAGTCTCGTTTGACTCGAGGTTATATAGAGATGGTGCAGCTATGAGGCACTTTCTGGGGAGAGAGATAGGGGGTAGAGAGCCTATGGTGAGGTGTGACCACTTGCTAGCCTTGTGGGATCACGAGCTAGAGTCACCGACAGAGGCGGCTCAGATGGTGAGAGCTTACTTGCTGTACTTGTTTGGCGTGTCCCTGTTTTCGAATAGGCGGAGTGAGGTTCACCTGGGTTGTCTTCCGGCACTAGCAGGCTTGAATAAAGTGGCGAGCTTGGACTTCGGAGGTGCTGCTCTTTGTACCCTCTACTATTTCTTGGGTGCCGTTAGCCAAGGAGTTGGGATGAGCCTCATAGGCTTCTGGAGAGTGCTTGAGGTAAAACTTTTATATGTTTTCTTCCTGCTTTCAAGTTCTTGAGATTTTGTCATGTAGATTGTAGTTTGCTGTTAATATTCTTTAACCATGCATGTGTGGGCTTATGAGGTGCTGGGGATGTACCCTCCGGCGAACAAAGCACTGAGGAGGCAGTGTACATATAGGGAGGGTGAATGACTTCCGTCATTTCTTGTATCAGACTAACGGTAGCATGGTAAGATCTTGAAACTTGTGTTGCTTTCAAACTTGAGCTTTCTTTGTTCTGTTTTTAACTTTTCTGAAGAATTTGAATTTCTTTGTAGGTGAGATGGCATGCTTGGGATGCAATGACTGACCAATACCTGGAAAGGAGCAGAGAGCTGACACGGGGACGGATTCTGCTGGAGTCCCTGTATGGTTAGCAGTGGTACTTGGGAGAGAGGGTGCCTCATCAGTCCCTCAGGTTAGCGTATTTTAGGATACCGGGGCTTATACCCCCGGTTGTACAACGAACTGACGAGTACAGACGGGCAGAGATAGAGAAATGCACCGTGCTGGACACCATGCTTCCTTTTAGCAGTTCTCTAGATTAGGAGAGCTTTCTGGTTGGCCACCTAGCCAACTTCTTGGACATGGAAGCCCGTATAATAGCCCTGGATATAGCTTTGCCAGTGTTGAGGAGGGAGATAGAGGTGCAGATGCTTGGAGGGATGATGGGAGTGTTGGAGGTCCCTCATGTTGCATCCCCGCTTGACCTCACTTCTGTTCAGGTAACCTGTAAAGGAAAAAAAAACATGTTTGCAGTTTATGTTTTCTTTGAACATTATTGATAATACCTGTGTAATGTTTTGTTTCATAGATTTCTACCAATTGGGCGTCGAAGTCTTATCAACTGAACTTGGACTTGGAGGCTTTAGTGCGTCGGCTGATGATAGGGGATGTTCCAGAGGTGCGCCCCCGAGCTGAGCCAGGAGTGGTTTTCAGAGAGGGTGGTCCTGGGGGAGGTGGACCAGACCGTGGTAGTAGAGCTCAGGGATCTGGAGGCAGAACTCATGGTGGTGGCGGTGCTGAGAAAGGCCGAGGTGCTGACAGAGGCAAAGGTGCCGATAGAGATGGTGCAGTCGGAGCTAGTGGTGCCGGTGTAGGCAGGGCTACGAGAGGTGCTAGCAGAGGAGTTGGTGGTTCCAGCAGAGGAGGAGGGCGTAGAGCTGTTCGTAGTCCTTCTCTTGGCCGAAGGAACTCGCAGGTATTCTTCACGCTTTGCCATTTGAACTGCGTGTTTTTAGACTTGTATATCAATCCTATATATTGATGAAACTTCTTTGCTTCATGCGTAGGTTCCGTCCTCCCTCCAGGACCGAAGCGCAGGAGGGTGCCGACATGAAACAAGCCGGGTGGTGGTCCCACTCACCTCCCTTCCCACTGCAGTACTTCGAGGTCGCCACCTTCTCGCTGACAAGCCGTGAGGAGTGCACCGTGGAGTTCGCCCACCCATTCGCGGTGGTCTTTCAGGGAAGCAGTGAGGAGGAGGACACGAGTCCTACTGGGTCGGAGGAGCTTAGGCCTCGAGTGCAGAAGAGGCCTCGTGCTTGAGTAGGTAGGATAGGCTTGCGTGCCTGCTTTTTGATTTGGGCGCTTATTTGCCCATTCTTTTTATGGATACGGCCTGCGTGCCATGGTAGTAGTTTTGATGATGTCAGGCTTGTTTCGCCCCTGGATAGATGCACATTTATGGATATTGTTTGCTTTTTATAAAAATTCGCATTTCAGTTTATGTAGAATGATTTATATTAACAAAATTTTGAATCTTAATAACCAAACCTAGCACTGAGAATGCATGACACGAGACACTATGGAGAAATGAAATGTACATGAGTTTTGAAAGACTTGAAATTGGACATTTTTGGCTTTTCATGGGAAGAACGGGAGAGAGGAGTTTTAGAGTGAACACGCCCCGCAGCTAGACATCTTGACTTGATCGATCCAATAAATCCCGAGCGTATGCGACAATTTGCAAAATTTCACCTGAAGCTTCGTATCTGGGTTTTTTTGGCATAGCCATCTATCGAGACATCTTTGAAAATGTGGGACAATCTTTTCTTTAACCCTTGGATACTTATTCCGAGTTGTATGCATAAGAAAAATGGCTGAAAAGAGCTTGAAATGGTCCCGGATGACAAAAATTGAAATTATGGTAAAACAAATGGCCAAGTATGCCGCACGGCATCAAAAATTGTACGGCATGGTGCTTCTATAGTGTTGTATGGCGACGACATCTGATGCTCTACTTCTGATGCTGTCTTCTATTACAATCTGAGCTCTGATTTTGGTCTCCTAATGCATGTTTACGCGTCCAGATGTATTGAAATGCTGAACCAAGGTTTATTTTGGGAGAATTTACAAAACCTTCACCCTATCTTCACATTTTGCAATGCGGCACGCTTCCCGAGGTATATGTCCTCCGAGATTTTTGAACTTTCTTCCATTGAATGCTTATAAATAGCATGGCTTCCTATGGTACATTTATTCTGAAAATCACCTCCATCTCTTTCCCACATCTCTCAAATGGTTGTTAGTATCTCCGCTTTGGTTCGTCCTTGGCTTGACAAGCTTGGCGGCCTTGGTTGGCTGAACTTTCGTGACCATAGGTTGGCATCTGTGCGTTACATTCGGGATGTAACCATACGTCCTGAGTTGCTCCATGTGGTTGTTCGTTTCTGTGATCCGAAAGTGCATGTGTTTCGCTTCAGTCTTCAAGAGTTATGTCCCACGAATGAAGAGTTCCACGCATACCTCAGAGGTTTTGATCTGGAGACTCCTGTTATTCCTCTTTAGGGAGTGAATTATGCTGATGTGTTGTCCTCAAAGCTGGGTTTGAGTAAAAATGCGGCAAGGTCCATGATTTAGGGAGGCGTGCTCAACATACCACGATTAATTAGCCAATTTTGACCTGAAGGTTTTGCATTGTGCCTCATTATTCTTGCAGCATTCATGTTTGTTTGTTCAAATAATCAGGCGAGTGCGACACTGGTAGGAGTGGCTAAGCAGATTGAGGAGCGAAAAGATGTAGCTCCAATGGTTTTGGGTGAAACTTTGATGGGCTTGGATGGGGTCCATGCTGGGCGGACCGGTGTTTTTGAAGGCAGTGCTTTGCTCCTACATGTAGATTTCTCACTCAGCTCTCCTTTTTCTGGTTTATCTCTCGTTCTCTTTTTACCTCAACACTCGGGTTTAGGCTTTCTATGGTTCCTTACTCATTTTCTCTCTTATGCAGACTTGGCTTTGTGATAAGGCTGCTCTTCTAGAGGCAGTACCATGGAATAGGGTTCATGAGACACGAGGCTTCATTCAGAGGGAGTATCAGGAGTTTCACAAGAGTGCTTCTGCTTGGGTTCAGGTGTTCTCTTGGTGCTTGAACTGGATGGATCGTCCGACCATGACGGTGAATAAAATGGGACGTCACAGGATTGTTCTAGCAGGTTTGACTTGCTGGACCTTTTAAATTCCTTATCGCATCTTTCGCTAGCTTGGCGTTGGTCAAATAGTATCGCTTGTGTATCCTGAAGACTTTGTTGTGCCCAATTTTAACCGTACAACTATCCAGGCTTTTTAGCATACTTAGAGGGAGCACGTGACCGTTCCTAGAGATCAGCACCCCATCATTGTGCTTCTGGAGCCTTTCAAAAGATGGTTGGTACAAGAAATTGAAGCAAGAGAAAATGGGAATTAAAATTGACGTATGCTTTAGTGTTAATGTACCCGAAATAAATTGCTGACCCATGACATGTTTCATGTGGGCTGATGTTTTGCTTTTTGTTGTTTTGTTGTGAAAGATTCATGCTTAGCCATGTAATTGAAGAAATCAGTTTGAATAAAAAGTGAATCGTGAAAGCTTTCGCCTTGATTCTCATTTACTGTGATTGTAAGCGCAAATGACAACTATGGATCAGCTTAAGAGATGTTACAAAAGGTTGCGATCGGTCCCCAATGTGAGGATGCCTACGTATCCTTAAGAAGGAATCAGATTATGACGTAGTTCGTGCGTCCAATTTTGGCTAGGGTTCACTCGAGTATTTTTACTCTCCTTTTGTGCTCTAATTTTTTCCTAGAACTGCCCTTTCGGGTTTTCAGTCTAGCGAGCTCTTTCGATTGATTTGTCTTGAATTTTGCCTAAGCCGCCCAACGTGGGTTTCCTGACTTAATAGACTTGCTCTAATTTTTGCTTGGCACTGCCCACCCTTGCGGTTTTTAGTCCAACGAGCGTCTCTCATGGGTAGTATTGCTTGAGCTGATCCATGTTGTCTAATGTAGAGAATTCGTTGCCATCGAGATCGATAAGCTGAGTTGCACTTCCCAACAAGATCTTCTTGATGATGTATGACCCTACCCATTTTGGCGAAACTTCCCTCCTTGGATCAAACACTGGAGCCCGAATCTCCTTCAGAACCATATCTCCTTCCTGCAAATTCCTAGACTTGACTTTCTTGTTAAAACCGTGCCCGATTCGGCGTTGATACCCTTGAACACGATA
Source organism: Vaccinium macrocarpon (assembly GCA_022606695.1). Classification (NCBI taxonomy): domain Eukaryota; kingdom Viridiplantae; phylum Streptophyta; class Magnoliopsida; order Ericales; family Ericaceae; genus Vaccinium; species Vaccinium macrocarpon. The sequence continues at coordinate 21,258,479 of CM040180.1, read as the reverse complement.
CAAAGCCTTGAGCCTTCTCTTGTCAAATAGCATGAGTTCTTCGAATCTCACGCTTTGCCATTCAGCTTCCTTTATGTCAGCTTCTATCATGACCCTCAGTGATAGTACCTCAATTGTAATTGGGAGGACGGCTTCCATACTGTAGACCAAAGAATAGGGTGTTGCCCCTGTTAGAGTACGTGGAGTGGGTAAAATCTGATTACCCAACTATTAGGCATAGCACGTGTCTAATATAACCGCCACGAGAGGGCGATTAGCTCAGCACCACATAGGGAGTTCGTCAGTCCTTGTACCGAGCTGGATTGACCATGAATGGGGTCAGAAATCAAATTAAATTAATACATCAGAATGCACTAGCTCGGCGTAAGGCATAAAGGGATGCCCCCGATATACCGAGCTAGGAGGGCTAGGAATATAGTTCAAACGACATTCTGGAATACATAAATCAGCTCGACGTAATGAGCTGAGTTATGTACGTGTTATTCTGAGCTATTTAGAAGCTCGGCACCACCACGAGAAGGGCGGTGAGACATTCCAGAATATTCTACAAGTGGTTCCTTACGAGATAAGGAGCAATCCCGTCGTGTGGGGGATTAATATGAACATTCCTAATGTGGATGGGGATAAACCCCATATAGGAATGAGTCCTATATGGAAAGAAAGACTACTGCTAGACGAGATCTAGCAATATATGGAAGCTGTCCCTTGATAGGAAAGTCCTATTGAGAGAAGGACTCCTAAAGAGAATAGGAAACAGTGGCACGAGATGCCTAATGTGAAGGACATCTAAACCTATAAATACAAGGCAATAACCAAGACAAAAGGTACGCTGTGAAAACCTATTTTCATACGCATTGTGATTTGAGCTTTTAAATACGTGATACTAACTTAGGCATCGGAGGGCCTTTGCCAACGAGAGGCAAAGGTGCTCTAACCCTTTTTCTGTCTTGCAGATCTAGGGTTGATTCAAGGAAGCATGTGATCTAGGGTTACGCGGATTTATCCCCGTACAATTGGCGCCGTCTGTGGGAAACTCGATCCCTCTCAACAAAGATCAACGATGGTGCATTCGGAGCCTCTTCTGTGCACTCCATGACGAAAGGATGTGGAAGACGATGGTACCACACTTGTGTATACTACGAGAAAGAGCACAAGAGTGGACAAAACTCCCCTGGTTCTCAGAGCACCGCTAAAAAAACCAGCAACCAAGAGGTTTGACGTAGCACATATCCCAGAGATTCCAAAATTCGGGGATACGCGCTTAATACTCCGCGATTCTCCAAGGAGGAGATGCTCAAAGACGCCACCAAGAGGTGGAGAGGCCTCCGCCCAACGTGAGCGGGGAATGAGTCCTCCGAGGAGGGATGGTCACAAGCACATGAGGAATCGCGAGAGGGAAGATAGCCATGACAGAAAGGAGCAAGAGGCAGAGGAACTGGCCCGTGAGGTCACTCGACAAGAACGAGAGATTCAAGACCTGAAAAATCAGCTTCAGGAAAAGGAAAAGGACCTACGCTCACGGACGAGTTCCGTGCACTATGGGCAAGAAAAGAAATGATGTCATCACGACAACGCCTCCACCGACCGAGCAACCTCTCCACGAAAAAGGAGAGATAGGAGCATTTCTGTTGAGAAGAAAGAAAGAAGGAAGCACACTAGGGACAGATATGAGAGATCTGGATCCAATGAGCACATTCCCGAGCAGCATGTGAGAAGGGGGGACGTTAACCGAGCTGATCAAGGTCATAGAACTGCACGAGAAGCAGCTAAAGAGGCCCTAGGTCAGATCTCCAAATCGCCTTTGGCCCACTGGATTCGTGTAGAGAAGACGCCGAGCAGGGTGAAACACTCATCGTTCATCCCTTACGAAACCAGCACGGATCCTAAGGCCCACATTCAGCACTACCAGCAGGCCATGTTCATGCACGAGCAAGATGACGCACTGCTGTGTAAAATGTTCCCGTCCAGCCTAGGGAAGGTAGCACTAAGCTGGTACCATAAACTCCCAGAGGGATCAATCTTATACTGGACCCAACTGGCTGAGGAGTTCACTGCTCGGTTCCTAACAAGCCGAGCTGCTCCAAAAACTTTTGATGCACTGATCTCTATGAGACAAAGGGACGACAAGACTCTGCGACAGTACTCAAAACGTTATTGGGAAATTTTCAATGAGATTGAAAATTGCAACGAAGAATATGCTTTGGCAACATTCAAGACAAGTTTGCCTGTGCACAGTAAGCTACGAGAATTGCTTACCATGCATCCGGTAAAAAGTGTAGCTAAACTAATGGAAAGAATTCAGGAACATGCACGGGTGGAGGATGACATCCTGCAAGCTGGAGGGAAGATCGTAGCTGGACAGCCACAACTCCCGGAGAAGAAGACGATGGAGTCAAAGGTATACAAGAAGGACTTCACAACGGGAAGGAAGGATTACACCCAGTAGAGGAAGGACAAATCAGAGCCAAACCCCAAATCATACTTCAGCGTTATGGCGACTTTCAACATCCCCATATATAAGATGTTATACATGATCAAGAATGAACAGTGGTTCAGGAGGCCCCCAAAGATGACTAGGAACCCAGAAAAAAGAAGGGCCACTAATCAGCACTGCAGCTACCACAGGGATTGGGGGCACATGATTGAGGATTGTGTGGAATACAAGAAGTTCCTAGACAAGAAGGTGGTGGAGGGCCATCTAAAGGAATTCTTGACAGGTAGCAAGAATGATGCTGAGCTGGTAGAAGAGATGGACTCTGAGAGAGGTCTAAAGGGGACGATCCATATGATACATGGATTGGTTGCTCCATACACGAAAAATGAAATAAGGCACATCCAAAGGGTCAATGGGTAGGCAAAGCAAGTCATGAAGCTCGGCATGAAGAGGCCGAGGGCAGGGGAGGTCTAGGAGACCCCGATCACCTTCACCGACGACAACCTAGAGGGGGTAACAGTACCCCATAATGATGCATTAGTTATCACCCTACGAATAGGGGAGTACGACGTGGAAAAAATCCTAGTGGACCATAGGGCCAACACCGAAATCATGTACTATGACACCTTCAAGAAGATGGAACTCCCAACAAGCTCACTACAAAAGTGCCTTGTCCCCCTGGTTGGCTTCAGCGCACAGACAGTATGGCCTATGGGAAAGGTCACACCATCGTGCGAAAGGATGATGAGAATAATCAAGACTGACTTCCTTGTGGTAGACATTCCTTCCTCCTATAACGTGATTATAGGGAGGACATGGATGCACAAAATGAGGGCGGTCTCTTCAACTTACCACCAGAAAATCAAGTATCCTGGAGCAGATGGAATAGAATGCATCAAAGGTAACCAGAAGGTGGCCGATCAATGCTTCACCATGGTCCTGAGAAAATCCCCAAAGGCCGAGCTGGTGCAGACAGTTGAAGTTCCAAACCAACCAACTTTAGAGGATGTCGGAGGCGATCCCACCAAGAAGATGGTGGAAGGATTGAAGAAAATATAGATTCAAAAGGACGATGCAGAGAGGTATTTCCTGATCGGCGAGACCCTCTCCGAGCTAGAGGAAAGAAATCTGGTCACCTTCCTAAAGGACCATCTCGATGTGTTTGCTTGGACTCCCCAGGAGATGCCTGGAATAGACCCAGAAGTTATCTGCCACCACTTAAATGTGGATCCTCAGCACAAGCCAGTTGTGCAAAAAGCCAGGAGGTCGGCACCACAGCACGCAGACGCTGTGATTGAGGAGGTAGAACGACTATTAGAAGTGGATGTCATACGAGAGGACGAGAGGTGAGCTATCCGGACTGGCTGGCCAACACGGTTGTTGTCATGAAGAAAAACGGTAAGTGGAGGGTTTGTGTGGATTTTACCAGCCTTAACAAAGCATGCCCCAAGGATAGCTTCCCCGCCTGCCACTAATTGATGTCGGCTTGTGGGCCTACATCGGGGCTATGAGAGGATGAGTTTCCTTGACGCATATGGAGGACACCATCAGATAGCAATGTACGAACCCGATCAGGAGAAGACGTCCTTCATCTCCCTGAGAGGGCTCTACTGCAACAAAGTTTTGCCATTTGGGCTACGGAATGCTGGAGCAACCTACCAGAGGCTAGTTACTAAGATGTTCAAGGATCAGCTCGGCAAGACTATGGAAGTCTAGATCGACGACATGGTAGTCAAAAGCAAGTTGAAGCCTGATCACCTCGCTGACTTGAAGGTAACTTTCAACATTTTGAGAAAATACAAGCTAAAGTTAAACGCCTCAAAGTGCGCCTTTGGAGTCAGCTCGGGGAAGTTTCTTGGGCACTTAGTGACTAAAAGTGGGATTGAAGCCAACCCGGATCAAATTACGGCTCTGCAAGGCCTTCAAAGCCCAAAGACCACGAAGGAGGTCCAAAGACTGACAGGAATGGCAGCAGCTCTTAATCGCTTCATCAGCAAGTCCTCAGACCGTTGCAGACCTTTTTTCCAACTTCTGAAGAAGAGAGAAGGCTATGATTGGGGAGCTGAGCAAGAACGAGCTTTCCAGGAATTAAAAAGCTACCTATCATCACCACCATTACTCTCTACTCCAGAAGCTGGGGAGCGGTTGATACTATACTTAGCAGTATCCGACCATGCGGTCAGCTCGGTCCTCCTACGAATAAAGGGGACGGAGCAGGCTCCAGTTTATTTTGTGAGCAAAATGTTGTTGGATGCTGAGACACGTTACCTACCACTGGAGAAATTGGTATACGCTCTTGTTGTGGCATCAAGAAAGTTGCCTCATTACTTCTTACAACATCCCATCACCATATTCACCGAATATCCACTAAGGGCCTTGCTTAGGAAGGTAGACTTCTCTTGAAGAATCTCCAAGTGGTCAATAGAACTGAGTCAGTTTGACCTCGATTATCAGCCTAGGACAGTAATCAAAGGGCAAATTTTAGCAGATTTTGTAGCTAAGTTTACTCCAACAATGGCACCACCACCACCAATTCTCCATGAGAAAGAGCAAGTTGGTAATCCCGAGCAGCCAACAAGGGAGGCCGATCTGGAACCAGATGAATGGAGACTTTACGTGGATGGGTCAGCCTGCAACAAAGGATTTGGAGCAAGTGTTGTGCTTTTCTCTCCAGAAGGATTGGTCCTGGAACAAGAACTACGGCTAGGGTTTAGCGCTACCAACAATGTGGCAGAGTACGAAGCCCTGATAGCTGGATTGAAGAGTGCACTAGAACTCAAGGTATACAAATTAAGAATATTTTGTGACTCACAGTTAGTTGTTAACCAGCTTTCAGGGGAATATGCCACGAAAAGCGAGAAGATGGCCGCATATTCAGAGGCAGCCAAAGATTTGCTCGACAAATTTGACCTGATCCACATCCAGCAGATCAGCTCGGGTCAAAATGCCCACGCGGACTCACTGGCTTGCCTAGGATCAGCAGTCAAAACAGAATATTGCCACACTGTGACAGTGGATTATCTGGGCGAACCAAGCATTGGCCGAGCCGTGGAAGTTGTGATGGAAACAGAGCTTGGGCCGAGCTGGATGGACCCGATAGTGGCATACCTACAAGATGGGACCTTGCCAGAGGACAAGAGGGAGGCACACAAAATCAAGACCAAATCGGTACGCTTTTGGCTCTCTCCAGAAGGTAAGCTTTACAGAAAGTCTTTCCTTGGTCCATACCTATTATGTGTACACCCAGCTCTGGTCCAGAGATTCCTTCATGAAATCCATGCTGGAACTTGTGGGGGGCACACTGGTGGGAGGTCCATAGCCCACTGAGCATTATCCCAGGGGTATTGGTGACCATACATGTAGGAGGATGCGAAGACCTTTGTCAAAACTTGTGAAAAGTGTCAGAAGTTTTCCCCTCTGATCTGAGCACCAGCTGAGTATTTGCTACCTTTAACCAGTCCGTGGCCATTCGCCCAGTGGGGATTGGACATCGTGGGTCCTCTCCCTATGGCAGCAGGGAAACGAAAATTCCTACTTATTGACACCGACTACTTCACAAAATGGATAGAGGGGGAAGCTCTTGCCAAAATCACAGAAGCAATGGTGGAAAGATTTGTGTGGAACAAGATAATCACAAGGTTTGGAGTACCCTACTCCATTATCTCAGATAATGGATCCCAGTTCAGCAAGAAGTTCAAGGCCTTCTGTGCCCAGTATGGCATCAAGAATTACTACTCAACCCCTGCGTACCTGTAGAGTAACGGACAGGCAGAGGCCTCAAATAAAACGATCTTGAAGAGTCTCAAGAAGAGGTTGGAGAAGAAGAAGGGAAGGTGGCCTGACGAGCTCCCAGTCTTGCTTTGGGCATACAGGACTCCCCCACGACGATCTACAGGAGAGACGCCGTACTCCATTGCTTATGGGACAAAAGCAGTGATTCCTTTGGAAGCTGGTTTGCCAACCATTCGCACTACCCTCGTGGAATTAGGAGGCAACGATGAAGCCCTCATCGAGCAGCTCGATCTTGCTGAGGAAAGGAGGGAAAGTGCACTCATCACCTTAGCAGCTTATCAGGAACAGCTACGAAGGAGCTACAACAAGAAGGTGCAGCCAAGGGAATTCAAAGTGGGGGATCTAGTCCTAAGGAAAGTCTTGGCCAACACCAAAGTAGTCACTGATGGGAAGCTTGGACCAAACTGGGAAGGCCCATACAAGATCGTGGGAATTGCCGGGCATTGGGGCTTACCGCTTGGCCGACCCGGATGGAGACCCAGCCCACGCGACCATGGAATATCCAAAACCTTAGAAGGTTCTTCCAGTAACATGTGTGCGTGATTACGAATACAATCACACCTCTCTTTGGTGAATACGAATAAATTCACACTTGTTTTTAGTACCTAGTTGGAATTACGAATAAAATCACCAACGTTAGTTATTCAGATCTCTTTTGATATTTAATGAAATTTTACTTTTTTCTTAGCATGATTAATATGAACCGAAATTTCTACTTTCGCAATTTGGATTCCTATTGAGGAGCAGAGAATATGTGTATCGAAAAAAATTCTAAGTATGAAGCAACTTAGATTTGCAACGAGTATTGCAAAACAAAATTCTAAGTATGAGGAAACTTAGATTTGCAACGAGTATTGCAAAATATTCTAAGTATGAAGAAACTTAGATTTGCAATGAGCATTGCAAAAAATCCCTAAGTATGATGAAACTTAGATTCGCAACGAGTATTGCAAGAAATCCTGAGAATGAAAACACTTAGGTTATAAAAGGCTCAAGTAAGAAAATATTTTAGCATCAAGAATGAAGGCTCGACAAAGAATACGAAAACACTTGCAAAACATTCAAAGTATGGAACACCAGTGTATCCAACATCATAAAAGGCCCGCGATCGGCCGAGAGATAACCACGCCAGGTCGAAGCAAGAACTACAAAGAGATGTGCATCAAGTTCCTCATCACCGAAAGCCGACAAAGATAGGTGGCAAGATTGGGGTCAGCACCACTTCCTCCAGCAGAGCACTCAGTGTTTTCTCCTTCTGCAACAGTGAGGTTAGAAGGGGGATCTTCAATCTGGGGTTGCTCAGAGGGGAGCACGGTCCGGTCTGGCTGGGCCTGAGTTTCAGGGTGGATGTCAGCGGCGGCCATCTCGCTCGGTAGCTCCATGTTAATCTAGTGTGGGGAAGACTCATCTACGCCGAAGCTTCAAAGCAAGCCCGCCAAGCCACACCCCCTGCATAAAGATCCCGCACGGCCGCATTTGTGCCTTGTAAATTCTCCTCGCGACCTCCGTGACGGCTCTGGTCGTACTTTGCCTGCCTTGGCATCCGCGACAGTCACCGATTTTCTCGCGAGCTCAACCTCCCCCGATCTCTTTACCGATCAACGTTTTTCCCCGGAGATCCTCCTCCACTTGGCGAAGGCTTCCTCGAGGGGCCGAGTATCTTGGGTGTTCTCCTTCTCAGCCCTCTCCACCCTTTTCTGCTCCTTTTTCAACTCTTTCTTAGCCTCTTTTGACCTCTCAAATCCTACAAAGGCCTTCTGCATGATCTGAAGGTGAAAAATAAGGCAAGGCATAAGTTCGAAGAAAAATTTAGGATACAATGGAAGGAAGCAGGAGAGATTAACTTACATTGGCACTGGACTGGAAGATAGACTTCATCAGAACTTCATAGGAGTTGCTTTTCTCCCTCTCCATGTCATTGGGAAGGAGGGCCGCTCTGGAGATGCCGAAGGCCACGTCGGTAGAAGAAATTTTGTCAATTACATGGACAAGAGTACCATCAAGGCGAGCAAGTGTCGGGCCCAAGGTCGAATCAAGGGCGGAGAATCACCACCGGTAGATCGATGTCCCAAATTCTCCTCCTCCGAGGAGGGGTTGACTTGCCGGGACTCCTCACGGGCTTCTTCTCCCTTTGACGATCAGTAAGGGAGGGGGACGTTGATTGGGGAGCTTGGATCGTTTGGACGGCAGGGGGAGCACGGGAAGCTCCGCCGAGATTCAGTTGGTCTAGGAGGTTGATCGGTTGAAGAGGCATCTCCGTATGGTCTGGAGAAGGGGAGTAACCTGGTGAGTCGTCAGAATCTTCTAGTTGGGCAGATTGCTCGCAATCTCACGGGTAAGGGTACGATAGTCGAATGCCCCTGGTCCTTCTTTTTCTTCCTCTTCCTCTGCTCCTTCCTTGATTACTCTGACGGATGTGCTCGGCTCTGCGTCAGTACGAACAAGGATTGGTATGGTAGTAGGGATCTCTGGGATATGGGCAAAGGTGATTTGCTGCCGAAGGTCTGGTGAAGCTCAGCGGCGTCTGGTACCTACCCTAGATCAGCCTCTTCTGGCTTGGCTAGTCCTTGGTTCTCTAGGGGCTTAATCAAGCATCGGGGATGTTGGGGCGGGGTGTATGCCCGGATTTGGGCTCCCGCCTGCTTTGGCGATGTTACCCCGCATACAATGGAGTGTATCCCAGGAGTATGTGAGCAGCACGGCCGAGTCCTACTGGTGTGGGCGCAAAATCGTCGAAGTGTAGCGCCCAAGCTATTTCCTCACGGTGGAGGTTCCCGTGAATCAAATGACCACCGTGGTTAAGGTTACCCGCTACAAAAACAACAAATGGTGAAGCAATAGTTAGTAATAATTCTTTTAAAGAAACAGTGGGGAAAAGGAACAAAGGGAGAAAATGAAATATACTAACGTAATTTGCCAGGTTTGGTGGGGCAGGCAAACCCTATTGTCCTCCCCTCGGCAGCTCTGGGCTCCCAGTTGCCAGTGACTATGAGGCATTCATCTGCCTCTCCCCTGGAGGAATTAGGCAGGTCGGTGACGAGCTTCTGATTGGGATCCCTGGCTTTGAAGTAGAAGTTGTTGTCAACCGTGGGGACTACGCTATATAAATAGTGCAAGTCCCAACAATCAAGATGGAGGCCGAGCAGCTTATTGAGGGCTATTGTGCCCATGACAACCCTAACAAAATTAGGGCAGAGCTGCATTGGGTTTAGGTTGCATCTAGAGCACACCTCACGGAAGAAAGGGTGTAAAGGGAACCTAAGGTCGCCCTCAACAATAAAAATCAGGGGGATATGAATGGTGTTTTCATCTTGGCCTTCTTCCTCTAGGTCTTTAAGTCGATTTAGCCGGAATTGAACATCGGCGGGGATCTCATACTTCCTATGAAACACTATCACTTTGTCTGGGGAATCTAGAAGAGCCTTATGTTTACCCATTCTTTCATTAAGAAAATTAGGGTTTCACAGTTGAAACCCCGAAGACGGAAGATGAACGGGCACAGGTAAAACGGCAAAGAAGATGAAAATACGGGAAGTAAATAGAAATATGAGAGGGCCACTTATGTGAGAAGGATGGACCTAATGAAATGTATTCTGACGCGAATGGAGGAAGATTTCTCGACGTAAAAATGGCAGATGAGGGTGATTTTTCTCTCTTCTTCGTTTCAGACGGGTGTGGAGTAAAGATAAAAAAGAGAAGTTTTAAGGTTTAGAAGGTTTTTAGGAGACTAATCATTATCCTGCCCAAAACCCCATAAAGTAGGGTGTGATGTACGAGAATCGTCACCCCAAATCGTCCTTTGGGCTTATTCGAGCCACCAACGGGTCATTTCGAATTGAATGCGATAACGACATTGCCATCCACGTGGAGGGGAGGCGTGCGAGAGATGCATCTGGAACCGTGGAAGATCTGCGCACTGCTGATGAGTGACAACAATAGCAGAGCTGGGGAGCAATTGGAGTGGGTAAAATCTGATTACCCAACTATTAGGCATAAGACGGTCAATATAACCGCCACAAGAGGGATGCATTAGCCTAAGACCACATAGGGAGTTCGCCACCCCCTGCATCGAAATGGATTGACCATGAATGGGGTCAGAAATCAAATTAAATTAATACATCAGAATGCACTAGCTCGGCGTAAGGCATAAAGGGATGCCCCCGATATACCGAGCTAGGAGGGCTACGAATATAGTTCAAACAGCATTCTGGAATACATAAATTAGCTCGGCGTAATGAGTTGAGTTATGTACGGGTTATTCCGAGCTATGTAGAAGCCCGGCACCGCCACGAGAAGGGCGGTGAGACATTCCAGAATATTCTACAAGCGGTTCCTTACAAGATAAGGAGCAATCCTGTCGTGTGGGGGATTAATATGAACATTCCTAATGTGGATGGGGATAAACCCCATATAGGAATGAGTCCTATATGGAAAGACAGACTACTGCTAGACGAGATCTAGTAATATATGGAAGCTGTCCCTTGATAGGAAAGTCCTATTGAGAGAAGGACTCCTAAAGAGAATAAGAAACAGTGGCATAAGATGCCTAATGTGAAGGACATCTAAACCTATAAATACAAGGCAATAACCAAGACAAAAGGTACGTTGTGAAAACCTATTTTCATACGCATTGTGATTTGAGCTTTTAAGTACGTGATACTAACTTAGGCATTGGAGGGCCTTTGCCAATGAGAGGCAAAGGTGCTCTAACCCTTTTTCTGTCTTGCAGATCTAGGGTTGATTCAAGGAAGCACGTGATCTAGGGTTACGCGGATTTATCCCTGTACAGTACGGACCGATGTTCGGTATCCCCAAAGTGCTAATGACAGTTGTTCGTGCCAGTTTCTCGTAGATTGAGTGGTTCTCTCTAGTATTGACTTGGTGGTTTTGTTGGCAGCTTCTACAGCTCCATTGGTTTGTGGCCAGTAGACGGTCGACTTGTGGACTTGGATCCCAAAATCTTTTAGAACTTTTGCGGCCCTACCCTTGAAGTCAACGCCGTTGTCAAACACAAACGCATGAGGTATTCCATACCGATAGACGATGTTCTACTTGATGAAAGGAGCGACCTAAACTGCGGTGAGGGTAGCGTAGGAGGCAGCCTCAACCCATTTGGTGAAGTAATCGATAGCAACTAGAGAAAGGCCAGGTGAAGTGCTTGACCGAATTCCTAGACCTAAATTAATGGGTTGCCCCAAGCATAGGGCTGAGACCGGTGTAGCACAATACCCGGTAAGAACGGAATCGAATCCACAGAGAAGGTGGAAAGTGCTGGAGAGGGTAAAATATGATTACCCTATTATAAGGCATGGCACGTGTCTAAGATGACAGCCACGAGAGGGCGATTAGCTCGGCACCACATAGGGAGTTCGTTAGTCCCTGTACCGAGCTGGATTGACCATGAATAGGGTAAGGAATCAAATTAAAGTAAATACAACGGAATGCACTAGCTCGGCGTAAGGCACAAGGGGATGCCCCTGATATGGCCAATTTGTGGGAGCTACGGATGCAGTTTGGCAAGCATTCTGGAATACATAGTTCAGCTCGGCGTGATGAACTGAACTATGTACGAGTTATTCCGAGCTACGTTTAAGCTCGGCACCGCCACGAGAAGGGCGGTGGGACATTCCAGAATATTATATAAGCGGTACCTTACGAGATAAGGAGCAATCCCGTGAAATAAGGGATTAATATATGAACATTCCTAATGTGGTGGGAATAAACCACATAAAGGAATGAGTCCTACATGGAAAGAAGGACTACTGCTAGACGAGATCTAGCAATATATGGAAGCTGTCCCTTGGAAGGAAAGTCCTACTGAGAGAAGGACTCCTAAAGAGAATAGGAAATAGTGGCACGAGATGCCTAAAGTGAAGGACATCTACACCTATAAATACAAGGCAATAACCATGACAAAAGGTACGCTGTGAATTACTCTCATACGCATTGTGTTTTAAGCTTTCTAGTACGTGATACTAACTTAGGCATCGGAGGGCCTTTGCCAACGAGAGGCAAAGGTGCTCTAACCCTCTTTCTGTCTTGCAGATTGAGGGTTGATACAAAGAAGCACGTGATCCAGAGTTTCGCGGATTTATCCCCGTACAATTGGCGCCGTCTGTGGGAAAGCGGGCAGAAAAGCTTGATCCCCTACAGCAAAGATCAATCATGGTACATTCGGAGCCCCTTCTGTGCACTCCACAACGAAAGGATATAGAAGACGATGGTACCACGCTTGTGTATACTACAAGAAAGAGCACAAAGGTGGACAAAGCTCCCTTGGTTCTCGAGAGCCAAAAAAAAACCATCAACCAGAGGTTTAACCTAGGGAGATCCTGTGAGATCCCAAAATTTAAGGACACACGCTTAGAACTCCGCGGTTCCCCAAGGAGAAGACGCCAAAAACGCCATCAAGAATGGAGAAGCCCCTACCCGACGCGGAGCTGGGAAGGAGCCCTCCAAAGAGAGATGGTCACGCACACGCAAAGGAATCGCGAAAAAGGGAAGATAGCCTCGCACGTAAAGGAGCAAGAGGCAGAGAACCGCCCGTGAGGTCACTCAACGAGAACGAGATTCGGGACCAAAAAAAAAGCAGCTCCAGGAAAAAGAAAAAGACCTACGCTCTCGGACGAGATCCGTATGACATGACCAGGAAAAGAAAAGTCACCATCACAACAACGCCTCTACTGACCGAGCAACTTCTCCACAAAAAAGGAGAGATAGGAGTGTTTCTGTTGTAAAAAGAGAAAGGAGGAAGCACGCCAGGGATAGATATGAAAGATCTGGTTCCAACGAGCTAATCCCCGCGGCAAAGATGAGAAAAGAGGACGCTGGCCGAAAGCCGACCGAAATGAGGAGGCCACACAACCGCATCGGAGAAGAAGCGCCTAAAGAGGCCCTAGGTCAGATCTCCAAGTCACCTTTGGCCCACTGGATACGCGCGGAGAAAATGCCGAGCAGAGTGAAACACTCAAAGATTCATCCCTTACTTAAACCAAGACGGATCCCGTGGGTCCACATCCAAAGACTACCAAAGAAGCTATATTTATGCATGAATAGGATGATGCTACCGTTATGCAAAATGTTCCCATCCGGGGCCCCGGGAAAGTGGCACTTAGTTGGTACCATAAGCTCCCGTAATGATCCATCCTATGTTGGGTACAACCGCGAGGAGTTCACCGCCGTTTTCTCACAAGCCGAGCGGCTCCAAAAACCTTTGATACGTTAACCTCTATGAGACAGAGGGACGATGAGACTCTACGTCAATACTCAAAACGCTACTGGGAAACTTTCAACGAAATTGAAAATTGTAGTGAGGAGTACGCCCGCAACGCTCAAACAAGCTTTGCCCGCACGTAGTTACGCGGAATCGCTACCATGCATCCACCAAATCAGGGCCAAATTGATGGAGAGGATACAGAGCACGACGGTAGAAGATCTACATCCCCGCAGCCGGAGAAAAGATCGTGGTCGACAAACCACGCTTCCCAGAGAAGAAGACGATGGAATCAAAGGTATACAAGAAGGACTTCACGACGGAAGGAAGGATTACGCCAAAGAAAAAGAAAGATAAAGCCGAGCCGCACCCCAAGTCATACTTCAAAGATCATGACTACTTTCAATATCCCAATATACAAAATGTCTGATAGGATCAAGAATGAGCAATGGTTCGTAAGACCACCAAGATGACGGGAACCCGTAAAAAAGGAGAGCCACTAACCAAAGACAGTAGTTACCATGTGGATTGGGGGCACATGACTGAGGATTGTATAGAGTACAAGAAATTCCTGGACGAGAAAGTGGCGGAAGGCCATCTAAAGGAGTTTTTAGCTGACAACAAGAATGAAGCCGAGCTGGTGGAAGAGGTGGACTACGAAAAAGGGCCAAAGGGGATAATCCATATGATACATGGATTGGTGGCTCCATATACCTAACAAACTAAATAAGGCACGCCCAAAGGGTTGATGGTGCAAAGTAAAAGTCATGAAGCTCTCGCATGAAGAGGCCGAGGATAGGGGAAGTCTTGCGACTCGATCACCTTCAATCGATGACGACACGGATGGAGTAACGATACCCCATAATGACGATTAGTTATCACCCTACGAAAGGGGACTATGACGCGGAGAAAATACAAGTGGACCGGGGCCAAAGACCAAATCATGTACTATAACACCTTCAAGAAGATGGAACTGCCAACAAGTTCACTACAAAAGTGCCTTGTCCCCTTGGTTGGTTTCAATTTTGCGCAGACGTGTGTGGCCAAGAGGGAAAGGTCACACTACCCGTCCGAAAGGTGATCAAGAATATCAAGACGATTTTCTTGTGGTGGACATCCCCTCATCCTATAACGTGATTATAGGAAGGACATGGATGCATAAAATGAGGGCGGTCTCTTCCACTTACCACCAGAAGATCAAGTACCCCGGAGCAGACGGAATTGAGTGCATTAAAGGCAACCAGAAAATGGCTGATCAATGCTTTACCATGGTCTTGAAGAAATCCCCAAAGGCCGAGCTAGTACAGACAGTAGAAGTTCCAGACCAACCAACTTTAGAAGACGTCGGTGGCGATCCCACCAAGAAGATGGTAGAAGGATTGAAGAAGGTGCAGTGTCGGGAAGACGATGCAGAGGTATTTCCCCGACGCATGAGACCCCTCTCCGAAATGGAGGAAGGAGATCCGTCGCTTTTCTTAAAAGCCACATTGATGTGTTTGCATGGACCCCCCAGGAGATGCCCGGGATAGATCCTGAAGTCATTTGCCACCATCCTAACGCGTGGACCCACAACACAAGCCGCCAGTGTAAGGCAGGAGGTCAAGACTACAAAGACGCAGACGCCAGAATCGAGGAAGTAGAACGGCTACTAGAAGCAGACGCCATACGAGAGGTAAGCTATCCAAACTGGTTGGCTAACACTGTCGTAGTCAAAAAGAAGAATGGAAAGTGGAGGGTCTGCGTGGATTTCACCAGCCTCAACAAGGCATGCCTGAAGGATAGCTTCCCACTCCCCAGAATCGATCAGCTAGTAGATGCCACATCAGGCTATGAAAGGATGAGTTTCCTTGACGCATACCGAGGATACCATCAAATAGCCATGTACGAGCCAGATCAGGAGAAAACATCTTTCATATCACCTAGAGGGCTCTACTGCTACAAAGTTATGCCTTTTGGGCTACGGAATGCCGGGGCAACCTATCAGAGGCTAGTTACTAAGATGTTCAAAGACCAGCTCGGCAAGACTATGGAAGTCTACATCGACGACATGGTAGTCAAGAGCAAGTTGAAGCCTGATCACCTCGCTGACTTAAAGGTAACTTTCAACATTTTGAGAAAATACAAGTTAAAGTTAAACGCCTCGAAATGCGCCTTTGGAGTCAGCTCGGGGAAGTTCCTTGGGCACTTAGTGACTAAGAGGGGAATTGAGGCCAACCTGCACTAAATTACACCACTGCTTGAGGCCTTCAAAGCCTAAAAACCACGAAGGAGGTCCAAAGATTGACGGGAATGGCAGCAGCTCTTAATCGTTTCATCAGTAAATCTTCAGACCGCTGCAGACCTTTCTTTCAACTTCTGAAGAAAAGAGAAGGCTATGAATGGGGAACCGAGCAGGAACAAGCTTTCCAGGAGTTAAAAAGCTACCTATCATCACCGCCATTACTCTCTACCCGTGTCGGGGAGCAGCTTGGTACTATACTTAGCAAAGATTCGACCATGCGGTCACTCGGGTCCTTCGAATAATAAAGGGGACTCCGAAAGTGTGCTCCAGCTTTTACTTTGTGAGCAAAACGTTGTTAGATGCTGAGATACGCTACCTGCCACTGGAGAAGTTGGTATACACCCTTGTTGTGGCATCAAGGAAGCTGCCACATTACTTCTTACAACATCCCATCACCATACTCACTGAATATCCATTAAGGACCTTACTCGTAAAGGCGAGACTTCTCCCCGAAGAATCTCCAAATGGTCAATAGAATCGAAGTCGGGCTTTGACCTTGATTATCACCTAGGACAACAATCAAAGGGCGATTTTAGCGGACTTCGCTTGCCGAAGTTTTCTCCGACAAGTTGGCACCCCCACTGCGGCTCCACGAGAAGGAGCAAGTTGGAAATCCCGAAAGCAAACAAAGGGAGGTGGCTCGATCCGAATCGCACGAATGGAAGCTTTTACGCTGATTCGTCACCGCAACAAAGGATCCGAGAAAAGTTGTGCTTTTCTCACCAGAAGGGTTTGCTCTGGAGCAAGCGCTACGGCTCGGATTTAGTGCCACTAACAATGTGGCAGAATACGAAGCCCTGATCGCTGGACTAAAAAGTGCCCTAGAACTCAAGGTAAGCAAATTGAGAATATTTTGCGACTCACAGTTAGTTGTTAACCAAATTTTCGTGAGAATACGCTTACTTAAAAGTTTTGTGAAGATGGCCACAGACTTTGAGGCAAAACCAAGGATTTGCTTGATAAATTCCAAACGATCCACATCCAGCAGATCCGCTTGGGTCAAAATGCACACGCAGACTCACCGGTTTGCCTCGGGCAAATTGGCCAAAATGTAATATCGCCAAGATGGTGACAAAGGGACTATCCGGGCTAAATCCAAGCATTGGCCGACCGTGGAGGTCGTGGATGGAAACCGAAAGCCGACCAAGCTGGATGGACCCAATAGTGGCATACCTATGAGATGGGACCTTGCTAGAGGACAAGAGGGAGGCACACAAAATCAAAACCAAGTCAGTACGCTTTTGGCTCTCTCTAGAAGGTAAGCTTTACAGAAAGTCTTTCCTTGGTCCATACCTATTGTGTGTGCACCCAGCTCTGGTCCAGAAATTTCTTTACGAAATTCATGCTGGAACTTGTGGAGGGCACACTGGTGGGAGGTCTATAGCCCACCGAGCAATATCCAGTGGGTATTGGTGGCCATACATGCGAGGGATGATAAGGCCTTTGTCAAAACTTGTGAAAAGTGTGTAAGTTTTCCCTTTGATCCGAAAGCACCATAGAGGATTTGCTACCTTTTAACTAGTCCGTGGCCATTTGCCACCCTGTGGGACTGGACATTGTAGGTCCCCTCCCTATGGCAAATGGGAAAACTAAAAATTCCTACTTATTGGTACTGACTATTTCACAAAATGGATAGAGGGGGAAGCTCTTGCAAAAATCATAGAAGCAATGGTAGAAAGATTTGTATGGAACAAGATAATCACAAGGTTTGGAGTACCCTACTCCATTATCTCAAATAACGGATCCCAGTTCGGCAATAAATTCAAGGCCTTCTCGTGCTTGAAGCGGTGATCGGGAATTACTACTCACCCCCTAGCGTACCCACAAAGTAATCTGGACAAGTGCCGGTAGAGGCCTCAAATAAAACGATATTAAAAAGCCTCAAGAAGAGATTGGAAAAAAAGAAGAAGGGAAGGTGGCCTCGATGAACTCCCGTACCCGTGCTTTGGGCATACAGACCACCCCACCTACATCTACGTGAAAGACGCCGTATTCCCTTGCATATGGGACGGAAGCAGTGATTCCTTTGGAAATTGGTTTGCCAACCATTCGTACTACCCTCGTCGAATCAGGGGGCAACGATAAAGCCCTCGCTGAGCAGATCGACCTTGCTGAGGAGAGGAGGGAGCGTGCACTCATCACCTTGGCAGCTTATCAGGAACAGCTACGAAGGAGCTACAACAAGAAGGTCCAGCCAAGGGAATTCAGAGTGGGAGATCTAGTCCTAAGGAAAGTTTTGGCCAACACCAAGGTAGCCACTGATGGGAAGCTTGGACCAAATTGGGAAGGCCCATACAAGATCATGGGAATTGCTGGCATTGGGGCCTACCGTTTGGCCGATCTAGATGGAAACCAAGTTCCACGGCCGTGGAACATCCAAAACCTTAGAAGATTTTTTCAGTAGCATGTGGACCTGATTACGAATACAATCAGACCTTTCTTTGGTGAATACGAATAAATTCACACTTGTTTTTAGTGCATAGTTGGGATTACGAATAAAATCACCAACGATTACTTGTTCAGATTTCTTTTTGTATTTAATGAAATTTTACTTTTTCCTAGCATGATTAATATGAACCGAAATTTCTACTTCGCAATTTGGATTCCTATTGGGGAGCAGAGGATAAACACTTAGATATGCAACGAATATTGCAAGAAATTTCTAAGTATGAAAACACTTAGATATGCAACGAATATTGCAAGAAATTTCAAAGAATGAAAACACTTATATATGCAACGAATATTGCAGGAGATTTCTAAGTACGAAAACACTTAGATATACAACGAATATTGTAGGACATTCCTAAGTATGAAGAAACTTAGACGTGCAACGAACATTGCAAAAGGAAAAAAGAACTTATACGTGCAGCAGTGCAACAACTAAGACGTGCAACAAAACCCATACACTTGGCTATTGCAAATGATCTCAAAACGAAACTTAGAAGTCAAAGTACAACGGAAAAACAAAGTATTCAGAAGGCCACATCCGGCCGAGTCAAGACCACGCAGGGTCAGAAGAAAGAATTACAGAAACCAAGCATCAGGCCTCTTCACCGAAATGGACAAGATCGATGGTAATATTGGGGTTAGAACCACTTCCTCCAGCAGAGCGCTCAATATTTTCTCCTTCTGCAGCAGTGAGGTCAGAGGAGGGATCTTCAATCTGGGGCTGGTCAGAGGGGAGCACGATTCGATCCGGCTGGGTTTGGGTATCAGGTTGGGCGTCAGCATCGGCCATTTCGCTCGGCAGCTCCATGTTGATCCAATGAGGAGAAGACTCATCCACGCCGAAGCTTTTTAAGAATACCGCAAAGCCGCCTTCCCCTGCATAAAGATTCCGCACGGCCGCATCCGCGGCCTTGTAGTTTTCCGTGACCTCTAGGACGGCTCGGTCATACTCCGCATCTGCCTTGGCTTCTACGATGGATAGCTGATTCCGCAGGCTGAGCTCAACCTCCTCCCGATCTCCCGCCAGGTCGGCGTTTCTCCCCCCGAGCCTCCTACTTCAAAGACGAAGCTTTTGAGGGACTGGGAGTATCGAAGCGCTTCTTTCTCAAATCCTCTCCTCCCCTTTTTGCTCCTTCTTCAGCTTCTCCTCCTCTTTTTTCCCTCTCAAAGCCTACGAGGCCTTCTCGCATAACGGAGGTAGAAAACAAAGTAATACTCAAGTTCGAAGAACAATTCATGATGCAATAGAAGAAAGCAGGAGGGAATTGACTTACCTTGGCACTGGACTGGAAGATAGATTTCATCAGAACTTCATACAAGTTGCTCTTCTCCCTCTCCACGTCATGGGGAAGAAGGGCAGCTCTGGACACACCGAAGGCCACATCAGTTGACGAGATCTTGTCAATGGCACTGACAAGAGTACCGTCAGGGCGAGCAAGTGCCGGGGCCCAAGATTGAACCAGCGGGGGAGAGTCAGTCACAGGAAGACTGATGTCTCCCATCCTTCTCCTCCTCAAGAGGGGTTGATCGCCTCGGGGGCCTCCCCGGCCTCTTCTCCCTTTGATGATCAAGAAGTCGGGGAAGATGGCTGGAGAGCTGGGATCGTTGGGATAGCAGGGGGAGCACGAGAAGCTCCGCCGAGGTTCAGTTGGTCCAGGAGGTTGATTGGTTGAAGAGGCATCTCCGTAGGATCTGGAGAAAGGGAGTAACCTGGTGAGTCGTCGGAATCTGCTAATTGGGAAGCTTGCTCGGTGATCTCACGGTTAAGGTTGTGGTAACCAAATTCCCCTGGCCCTTCTTCTTCCTCTTCCTCTCTTCCTTCTTCGACTACTCTGCCGGATGTGCTCGGCTCTGCGTCGCTACGGACAAGAATCGGGATGGCTGAGGGGATCTCTGGAATGTGGGCAAAGGTCACTTGTTGCTGGAGATCCGTTGAAGCTCGGGGGCGTTGGGATACCCTCCTAGTTCGGCCTCTCCTGGATCGACCGGTCCTTAATTCCCCAGGAGGGCGTGTGGCAACTAAGGGAGCTGGAGGAGGCCACGGACGTCTTGTTCTCCCTTCTCCTCTCCATCTGACACCACCCCAGTATGTGGGGGTATAGTCCAGTAGTAGGTGAGCAGCACGGCCGAGACCAACAGGGGTCGGAGGGAAGCCGTCGAAGTAAAGAGCTCGAGCAATATCCTCGCGACGGAGATTGTCGTGGATAAGGCGACCACCGTGGTTAAGGTTGTCTGCTGCAACAACAGAAAAACAACATAAAAGGAAGAAACAATCAGTTATAGTTTCTAAAGGAAAAATAATAATAAAGAGTAAATACACGTACGAAGGTACTAACGCAGTTTGCCAGGAGTTGTGGGGCATGCAAAGCCGATGGTCATCCCCTCGGCATCTCTGGGCTCCCAGTTGCCAGTGACTATGAGATAGTCATCTGCCCCACCCTTGGAAGAATTTGGCAGGTCGGTGATAAGCTTCTGGTTGGGGTCCCTGGCTTTGAAGTAATAGGTATTATCGGCCGTTGGAACTACGCTGTAGAGGTAGTGTAAGTCCCACCTACCAAGTTCAAGGCCCAGTAGCCTATTTAGGGCTATTGTGCCCATAACTACCCTAACAAAATTAGGGCAGAGCTGCATTGGGTTTAGGTGGCATCTAGAGCACACCTCACGGAAGAAGGGGTGTAGGGGGAGCCTAAGGCCCCCCTCGACTATGAAGATCAGGGGGATATGAATCTTGGTTTCATCCTGACCATGTTCTTTCAGATCCCAACGGTTGTCTAGCCGGAATTGAACGTCGGCGGGGATCTCGTACTTCCTACGGAACTCTAAAAATTTGTCTGGGGTACTTAGTAGAGCCCTGTGTTTTCCCATTTTCGCTAAGAAACCTAGGGTTTCGAAAGTTGAAACCCAGAAAATAGAACAGGAAGAAACACAAGAATGGAAATGGAAATCCAGATGGTACACTTACATGGAAGGGATAGAACTAGTGGGATGGTCTCCGGCGTGAACGGAGGGGAATTTTCCAAGGAACGGAACGGAGAAAAGGGGCTGCGGTTGCAGAAGGCTTGAGCGTTGTTAATGGCGGAAGGGGTTTTTTCTCTCTTCTCTGCTCCAGTCGAAAACGAAGTAAACAGAGGAATGAGCAATTTTCGGCTTTAAAAGGGTTTTAGCGGGAAGAATAATGATTACCCCGCCCAAAACCCCATGAAAGTGGGATGTGACGCACGTAAAACGTCAGCAAAATCGTCCTTTGAGATTATCTGGGCCACCAGAGGGTCGCTTCTCGCATTTATCAGCGTAAGGCCGCACCACTACCCATGTGAAGGGGAGGCGCAAGCGTAAGAAAGCATCCGAGCGTTCGCGGCAATCACCGACGGCGTGAAGCAGAACAGTGAGCCGGGAGCAATTGGAGAGGGTAAAATCTGATTACCCTATTATAAGGCATGGCACGTGTCTAAGATGACCGCCACGAGAGGGCGATTAGCTCGGCACCACATAGGGAGTTCGTTAGTCCCTGTACCGAGCTGGATTGACCATGAATAGGGTCAGGAATCAAATTAAAGTAAATACAACGGAATGCACTAGCTCGGCGTAAGGCACAAGGGGATGCCCCTGATATGGCCAATCTGTGGGAGCTACGGATGCAGTTTGGCAAGCATTCTGGAATACATAGTTCAGCTCGGCGTGATGAACTGAACTATGTACGAGTTATTCCGAGCTACGTTTAAGCTCGGCACCGCCACGAGAAGGGCGGTGGGACATTCCAGAATATTATATAAGCGGTACCTTACGAGATAAGGAGCAATCCCGTGAAATAAGGGATTAATATATGAAAATTCCTAATGTGGTGGGAATAAACCACATAAAGGAATGAGTCCTACATGGAAAGAAGGACTACTGCTAGACGAGATCTAGCAATACATGGAAGCTGTCCCTTGGAAGGAAAGTCCTACTGAGAGAAGGACTCCTAAAGAGAATAGGAAATAGTGGCACGAGATGCCTAAAGTGAAGGACATCTACACCTATAAATACAAGGCAATAACCATGACAAAAGGTACGCTGTGAATTACTCTCATACGCATTGTGTTTTAAGCTTTCTAGTACGCGATACAAACTTAGGCATCGGAGGGCCTTTTCCAACGAGAGGCAAAGGTGCTCTAACCCTCTTTCTGTCTTGCAGATTCAGGGTTGATACAAGGAAGCACGTGATCCAGAGTTTCGCGGATTTATCCCTGTACAAGTGCTCACTAAGTACTTGGGTTGTTAAGTTAAACGAGGCTCTTAGGTGGCCACCCTTTATGGTTTGATTGAGAAAATTACCTAAACTTGAGTAAAACTGGTTTGATTAAACTATTTAAAAGCAAGTACAGTCATAGGGTTCATAACACCAGCGACCAAATCCAGATAGTTCCGCTCCGTTCGATGTTCTGAAAACGGTTGATTTTAGAGAGAGAAAGATACCCCGGAAGATGCGAATCCTTGTGGTCGTCGTTTACCCATGTACAGCGAAGAACAAGTTTTGGTCCCCCGTTCCCCGCGTTACATGGGTTCCGACAAAGCCCCGGATACGTCTAACGGAAGCTCTTTAATAACCTAAAATTGCTTTTTCATTTGTTGATTTCGAAAATAGGAGCAAGAACGAATCCAGACCTGGCCACGGCGTGTCAATCACCCCGCGACCATACTTAAAGAACTACTCACTCATATTAACGCAAACGAATAACAAGATTTTGAAATAACGCATGCTTTTATACTTGGATATGAATTAAAGCGAAGATCCGGAAACAGAACGCGGACAAACTCCCGCGAATGGAGATTTAATGAAAATAAAACAGAAAGTTACCGAAACAATATGCGAATCTGCGAACAAAACTTCAAAACTTCAATGCAAAAGTGTCCAAAAAGTAATAACTGGAGAGGGAAAAATCTGATTACCCTATTATAAGGCATGGCACGTGTCTAAGATGACCGCCACGAGAGGGCGATTAGCTCGGCACCACATAGGGAGTTCGTTAGTCCCTATGCCGATCTGGATTGACCATGAATAGGGTCAGGAATCGAATTGAAGTAAATGCATCAGAATGCACTAGCTCGGCGTAAGGCACAAGGGGATGCCCCTGATATGGCCGAGCTGTGGGAGCTACGGATATAGTTTGGCAAGCGTTCTGGAATACATAGTCCAAATTTCAAGTGATGAATCGAACTATGTACGAAGTTACTCCGAGCTACTACGAAGCTAAGCACCGCCACGCAGAAGCGGCGGTGAAACATTCCAGAATATTCTATAAGCGGTACCTTACGAGATAAGGAGCAATCCCGTAAAATAAGGGATTGACATGAACATTCCTAATGTGGATGGGAATAGACCCCATATAGGAATGAATCCTATATGGAAAGAAAGACTACTGCTAGACGAGATCTAGCAATATAAGGAAGCTGTCCCTTGATAGGAAAGTCCTATTGAGAAAAGGACTCCTAAAGAGAATAGGAAATAGTGGCACGAGATGCCTAAAGTGAAGGACATCTACACCTATAAATACAAGGCAATAACCATGACAAAAGGTACGCGGTGAAAACCTACTTTCATACGCATTATAATTTAAGCTCTCGGCACGCGTGATACTAACTTAGGCATCGGAGGGCCTTTGCCAATCCAGAGGCAAAGGTGTTTAACCCTTTTCCCCTGCCTCGCAGATCCGTGGTTGATTCAAGGAAGCACGCGGATCCGAGGGTTACGCCGGATTTATCCTCGCACAATTGGCTTCGCCGTCGCGGGAAATCGGGCGTAAAAGCTTGATCCCCTACAGCAAAGATCAATCATGGTACATTCGGAGCCCCTTCTGTGCACTCCACAACGAAGGGATGCAGAAGACGATGGTACCACGCTTGTGTATACTACAAGAAAGAACACAAAAGTGGACAAAGCTCCCTTGGTTCTCGGTGCGCCGCTGAAAAAACCATCAACCAGGAGGTTTAACCTAGGGGAGATCCCAGAGATCCCAAAATTTAAGGACACACGTTTAGAACTCCGCGGTTCCCCAAGGAGAAGACGCCAAAAACACCACCAGGAATGGAGAAGACCTACCCGACGTGAGCGGGGAAGGAGCCCTCCAAAGAAAGATGGTCCTGAACGAAAAGGAATCGCGAAAAGGGAAGATAGCCTTGACAGTAAAAGGAGCGAGAGGCGAGGAATCGCCCGCGGAGGTCACTCGACGAGAATCCAGAGATTCGACCTAAAAAAGCAAAGCCCGTGAAAAGAAAAAGACCTACGCTCTCGGACGAGATCCGTACGACATGATCAGGAAAAGAAAGGCCACCATCACGGCAACGCCTCCACTGACCGAACAGCTTCTCCACGAAAAAGGAGAGAGAGGAGTGTTTCTGTTGAAAAAAGAGAAAGGAGGAAGCACGCCAGGGACAGATATGAAAGATCTGGTTCCAACGAGCTAATCCCCCGCAGGCAAGATGAGAAAAGAGGACGCTGGCCGAATCGACCGAAGCCGAGGGAGGCCACACAACCGCACGGTAGAAGTAGCTTTTAAAGAGGCCCTAGGTCGATCTCCAAGTCACCTTTGGCCCATCGGATACGCGGCAGAGAAAACGCCGAAAGGTGGTGAAACACTCAAAGATTCATCCCCTATGAAACCAAAGACGGATCCCCGCGGGCCCACATCCAAAGACTACCAAAGAAGGCTATGTTTATGCATGAACAGATGACGCTACTGTTATGCAAAATGTTCCCATCGATGCCGGGGGAAAGTGGCACTTAGTTGGTACCATAAGCTCCCGTAAGGATCCATCCTATGTTGGGCACAACCGCGTAGGAGTTCACCGCCGTTTTCTCACAAGCCGAAGCCGTCTCAAAAACCTTTGATACGCTAACCTCTATGAGACAAAGGGACGAAGAGACTCAAGGCGTCAATACTCAAAACGCCATCGGGAAACCTTCAACGAAATTGAAAATTGTAGTGAGGAGTACGCCCGCAACGCTCAAAACAAGCTTGCCCGCATAGTAAGCTACGAGAATCGCTACCATGCATCCACCAAATCTGTGGCCAAATTGATGGAGAGGATACGTGAGCACGACGGGTAGAAGACGACATCCCCGCAGTCGGGAGGCAAGATCGTGGTTGGACAACCCAGCAGTGAGAAGAAGACGATGGAGTCAAAGGTATACAAGAAGGACTTCATGATGGGAAGGAAGGATTACGCCAAAGAAAAGAAAGATAAAAGTCGAGCGGACCCCCAAGTCATACTTCAAACATCATGACTACTTTCAACATCCCAATATACAAAATCGCATGCGGGATCAAGAACGAAAGCAAAGGGTTCAGGAGACCTCCAAAGATGACGGGAACCCGAGAAAAGGAGGGCCACCAATCAGCATTGCAGCTACCACAGGGATTGGGGGCACATGACTGAGGATTGCGTGGAATACAAGAAGTTCTTGGACGAGAAAGTATCAGAGGGCCATCTGAAGGAGTTCTTGGCTGACAGCAAGAATGATGCTGATTTAGTAGAAGAGATAGACTACGAGAAAGGGCCAAAGGGGACAATCTATATGATACATGGATTGGTTGCTCCGTATACGAACAACGAGATAAGACATGTCCAAAGGATTGATGGGCGTGTAAAGCAAGTCATGAAGCTTCGGCATGAAGAGGTAGGGGTAGGGGAAGCCCCCGCAGACCCCGATCACCTTCATCGACGATGACACGGATGGAGTAACGATACCCCATAATGACGCGTTAGTTATCACCCTACGAATAGGGGACTATGACGTGGAGAAAATACTAGTGGACCAGGGGGCCAGCACCGAAATCATGTACTATAACACCTTCAAGAGGATGGAACTGCCAATAGGTTCACTACAAAAGTGCCTTGTCCCCTTGGTTGGTTTTAGCTCACAAACGGTGTGGCCAGTAGGAAAGGTCACACTACCGTCCGGAGCGAGGATCGGAGTAATCAAGACGATTTTCTTGTGGTGGACATCCCTTCATCCTATAACGTGATTATAGGAAGGACATGGATGCATAAAATGAGGGCGGTGTCTTCCACTTACCACCAGAAGATCAAATACCCCGGGGCAGATGGAATAGAGTGCATCAAGGGTAACCAGAAGGTGGCTGATCAATGCTTCACCATGGTCCTGAGAAAATCCCCAAGAGCCGAGCTGGTACAAACAGTTGAAGTTCCAGACCAAACAACTTTAGAAGACGTCGGTGGCGATCCCACCAAGAAGATGGTAGAAGGACTGAAGAAGGTGCAGATTCAGGAAGACGATGCAGAGAGGTATTTCCTGATCGGCGAGACCATCTCCGAGCCGGAGGAAAGAGATCTGGTCGCTTTTCTTAAAAGCCACATTGATGTGTTTGCATGGACCCCCCAGGAGATGCCCGGGATAGATCCTGAAGTCATCTGTCACCATTTGAACGTGGACCCTCAAAGACAAGCCGCTTGTGCAAAAAGCAAGGAGGTCGGCACCACAGCACGCAGACGCTGTGATCGAAGAGGTAGAACGGCTACTAGAAGCAGACGCCATACGAGAAGTAAGCTATCCAGATTGGTTGGCTAACACAGTCGTAGTAAAAAAGAAGAATGGAAAGTGGAGGGTCTGTGTGGATTTCACCAGCCTCAACAAGGCATGCCCAAAAGACAGTTTTCCACTCCCCAGGATCGATCAGCTAGTAGACGCCACATCAGGCTATGAAAGGATGAGTTTCCTTGACGCGTACCGAGGATACCATCAAATAGCCATGTATGAGCCCGATCAGGAGAAAACATCTTTCATTTCACCAAGAGGCCTCTACTGTTACAAAGTTATGCCATTTGGGCTAAGGAATGCTGGAGCAACCTATCAGAGGCTGGTTACTAAAATGTTCAAGGATCAGCTCGGCAAGACTATGGAAGTCTACATCGACGACATGGTGGTCAAAAGCAAGCTGAAATCAGATCACCTCGCTGACTTGAAGGTAACTTTTAGCATTCTGAGAAAATACAAGCTAAAATTAAACGCCTCAAAATGTGCCTTCGGAGTCAGCTCGGGGAAGTTTCTCGGGCACTTAGTGACTAAGAGGGGAATTGAAGCCAACCCAGACCAAATTTCGGCTCTGCAAGCCCTTCAAAGCCCAAAGACCACGAAGGAGGTCCAAAGATTGACGGGAATGGCAGCAGCTCTTAATCGTTTCATCAGTAAATCTTCAGATCGCTGCAGACCTTTCTTTCAACTTCTGAAGAAGAGAGAAGGCTATGAATGGGGAGCCGAAAGCGGGGAAGAAGCTTTCCGGGGAGTTAAAAGCTACCTATCATCACCGCCATTACTCTCTACCGGAAATTTGGGGAGCTGTTGGTACTATACTTAGCAAGATTCTCCATCATCTTTGTCATTTCAGTCCTTCTATGAATAAAGGGCCTGGAGCAGGCTCCGGTTTACTTCGCGGAGCAAAACGTTGTTAGATCTTTGAGACACGCCACCGCCATTGAGAAGTTGGTATACGCCCTTATTGTGGCATCAAGGAAGCTGCCACATTACTTCTTACAACATCCCATCACCATACTCACTGAATATCCACTAAGGGCCTTACTCAGAAAGGCAGACTTCTCTGGAAGAATCTCCAAATGGTCAATAGAATCGAGTCGGGGTTTGACCTAGATTATCAGACCTAGGACAAAGAATCAAAGGGCGTGATTTTAGCGGACTTCGTTTGCCGAAGTTTTCTCCGAAAAATTAGCACCCCCCCGCTGCGCTCCACGAGAAGGAGCAAATTGGAAATCCCAAGCAAACAAGGGAGGTGGCGATCCGGAATCTAACGAATGGAAGCTTTACGCTGACGGGTCACCGCAACAAAGGATCCGGGAGCAGAGTTGTGCTTTTCTCACCGTAAGGGTTGGCTCGAGCAAGCGCCACGGCTAGGATTTAGTGCCACCAACAATGTGGCAGAATCACGGCTCGATCATTTGGACTAAAAGTGCCCTAGAACTCAAGGTTAGCAAATTGAGAATATTTTGCGACTCCACGGTTAGTTGTTAACCGCTTTTTCGGGAGAATACGCCTTTAAAAACGAGAAGATGGTCAGCAGACTGGACGATGCAAAGAAAGGATTTGCTCGATAAATTCCATACGATCCACATCCAGCAGATCAGCTCGGGTCAAAATGCACATGCAGACTCACCGCTTGCCCGGGCTCGGTTGGCAAAAGCGAGTAATATCGCCGCATGGTGGTGATGAGACTATCCGGGCGAACCAAGCATTGGCCGATCTGTGGAGGTCGTGGATGGAAACCGAGATGGGACCGAAATGGATGGACCCAATAGTGGCATACCTACTAGATGGGACCTTAGGGGAGGACAAGAGGGAGGCACACAAAATCAAGACCAAATCAAGACGCTTTTGGCTCTCTCGGAAGGTAAGCTTTACGTAAAGTCTTTCCTTGGTCCATACCTATTGTGTGTACACCCAGCCCTGGTCCAGAAATTTCTTTACGAAATTCATGCTGGAACTTGTGGAGGGCACACTGGTGGGAGGTCTATAGCCCACCGAGCAATATCCCAGGGGTATTGGTGGCCATACATGCAGGAGGATGCGAAGGCCTTTGTCAAAACTTGTGAAAAGTGTCAGAAGTTCTCCCCTTTGATCCGAGCACCAGCTGAGGATTTGCTACCTTTAACTAGTCCGTGGCCATTTGCCCGGTGGGGATTGGACATCGAGGTCCCCTCCCTATGGCAAGCGGGAAAACTAAAAATTCCTACTTATTGGTAGTGCCACTATTTCACAAAATGGATAGGGGAAGCTCTTTGCAAAAATCACGGAAGCAATGGTGGAAAGATTTGTGTGGAACAAGATAATCACAAGGTTTGGAGTTCCCTACTCCATTATCTCGGAATAACAGATCCGGTTAAGGCAATAAATTCAAGGCCTTACGTGCCCCAAGACGTATCGGGGAATTACTACTCGACCTAGCATTCCACAAAGTAATCTGGGACGTGCCGAGGCCTCAAATAAAACTGTATTAAAGAGCCTCAAGAAGAGATTGGAGAAAAAGAAGGGAAGGTGGCCTGACGAACTCCCAGCCGTGCTTTGGGCATACAGGACCACCCCACGGCGATCTACGGGAGAGACGCCGTATTCCCTTGCATATGGGACGGAAGCAGTGATTCCTTTGGAAACCGGGTTTGCGCCAACCATTCGTACTACCCTCGCCGAGGGGGGCAACGATAAGGCCCCCCGAAAGGCGGCTTGACCTTGCCGAGGAGAGGAGGGGAGCGTGCACTCATCACCTTGGCGGCTTTATCAGAGCGACCTACGAAAAGAGCTACAACAAGAAAGGTCGGCCAAGGGAATTGAGTGGGAGATCTAGTCCTAAGGAAAGTTTTGGCCAACACCAAGGTAGCCACTGATGGGAAGCTTCGACCGAATTGGGAAGGCCCATACAAGATCGTGGGGATTGCTGGCATTGGGGCCTACCGTTTGGCCGACCTGGATGGAGACCCAGTTCCACGGCCGTGGAATGTCCAAAACCTTAGGAGATTTTTCCAGTAACATGCGTGTGTGATTACGAATACAATCACACCTCTCTTTGGTGAATCTGAATAAATTAAGCACTTGTTTTTAGTACCTAGTTGGGATTACGAGTAAAATCACCAACATTAGTTTTTCAGCTTTCTTTTGATATTAATGAAATTTTACTTTTTCCTAGCATGATTAATACGAACCGAAATTTCTACTTCGCAATTTGGATTCCTATTGGGGAGCAGAGGATATGAGTATTACAAACAATTTCTAAGTAAGAGAACACTTAGATGTGCAACGAATATTGCAAGAAAAACCTAAGTACGAAGACACTTAGGTGTGCAACGAATATTGCAAGAAAAACCTAAAATTTTAAGACACTTAGGTGTGCAACGAATATTGCAAGAAAAACTTAAGTACGATGACACTTAGGTGTGCAACGAATATTGCAAAAAATCCCCTAAGTATGAAAAAACTTATGCTTATGACAAAAATTGCAAATTAAAAGTGGCGAAACTTAGCTTTATAAACTTCTAAAGATACATGGAAAAAGTACGGAATTACTTAAAACAAACGCCAGCAATAGAGGAATTAAAAGTATTGAAAGGCCACATCCGGCCACACCAAGACCACACAGGGCCAACAGTTGAGTTTTTACATAATAAAGGACAAATCTAGCAAATAGGTTCAAGCCTGCTTCATTTATACGACCAAAGATCGGCCGGCAAGATGAGGACAAGGTTGTCACCCAAGAGCACCCTCAAAGAACGCCCCTCTACGATGGTAAGAGATTGATGGCTTTATCCGGCAAGATGCTCAGCAAACGTGGCAAAGTTGGACGCCGGGATCAGCCGAGCCCCAACAGATCGAGTTAGCGAGGGCAATAGCCACCCGCTAGGAAGCCCATCCACCCATCGGTGTGGGGAAGAAGGATCCACGCCGAGCTTGGTAAGGCACCTCCGCCAGGCTGCGCCCCAGACAGCATCTTGAACAGCTGGCATTTGTGCTTTGTAGTTGTCCGTAATCACGCTAAGCGGCCACGATCATACTCTCACCCGGCCTTGGCCCCCGTGAGGAGTTCTTCTTGAAGTGCCCGCCGACCCTTCTGACGCCGCCTTAGCTCCGGTGTTATCTCCGTAGTCCCTCGGCCTCTTCCCGGCAGCTTTTTAGCGGTGAGCATGTTGAGCACTCTCTTTTCTCTGCAAGCCCAGCCCTCTTTTTGTTCCTTTTTAGTTCCTTCTCGGCTTCCTTAGCTCTCTCCAAACCAACAGACGCCTTTTGCATGATCTGGCAAGTAAGGAGCAACCAGTAAATGGGTGAATAAAAGTACAAGGAAAACAGTAAGGTGAGGCTCCTCTTTCTTTACCTTAGCGCTGGATTGAAAGATGGATTTCATGAGGCTGTCGTAGGAGTTCCCCTTTTCTCTGTCCATGTCAAGGGGGAGGAGAGCAGCTCGAGAAACGCCGTAAGCAACATCCATGGAGGCAATCTTGTCGATCACATTTAAGGAAGTGCCATCAGGGCGAGTAAGCATTGGGGTCCAAGGTTGAACAAGAGGAGGGGAGTTGGAGAGGGGTTGGCTCGAGCCCGTGTCCCCCGTCCTTCTCCTTTGTAGGAGGGGTTGAGCATGATGAGGACTCTCTAACGGCCTCTTGTCCCTCTGAGTATCCGAGCGAGGAGGGGACGGCGTTTGGGACGGAATTATGACGCAGCCGCAGTGGAGCACCGGAAGCTCACCAGGTTCACTTCATCTAGCAAGTTGATCGGGTTGTCGCAGGCATCTCCTCCTGGGTCCGTGAAGGGAATAACCTGGAGAGTCGTCCGAATCAGCCAACTGGGCAGAATGCTCGGCAAGGGAACGGATGATAGCACGGTGGACAGGGTCTTCTTCTTCCCCTTCTTCAAAGATTTGTCCAGAAGTGCTGGGTTCCTCGGCAGGTCGGTTAAGGATAGGGATGGCTGTGGGGATCTCTGGGATGTGGGCGAAAGTAACCTCGGCCACAAGATCGGCCGGAGCTCGAGAACGCTGGGATCCCTCCTAGTTTGGCCTCTCCCCGGATCGACCTCAGCCCCAATTCCCAAACAGGCGTAGGCAAACAGGGAGCCGAGGAGGCCACGGACGTCTTGTTCTCCCTTCTCCTCTCCGTCTGACACCACCCCAATATGTGGGGGTATAGTCCAGAAGTAGGTGGGCAGCACGGCCGAGACCAACAAAGGGGTGGGAGGAAGCCCGTCAAGTAAAAGAGCCAAGCAATATCCTCACGGTGGAGATTGCCGTGGATAAGGCGACCACCGTGGTTAAGATTGTCCGCTGCAACAACAGAAAACCCACATAAAAGAAGAAACAGTCAGTTATAATTTCTAAAGGAAAAAATAAAGGGTAAATGCAGGTACAAAGGTACTAACGCAGTCTGCCAGGAGTTGTGGGGCATGCAAAGCCGATGGTCATCCCCTCGGCATCTCTGGGCTCCCAGTTGCCAGTGACTACGAGATAGTCATCCGCCCCACCCTTGGAAGAATTTGGCAGGTCGGTGATAAGCTTTTGGTTAGGGTCCCTGGCTTTAAAGTAGTAGGTATTATCAACTGAAGGAACTACGCTATAAAGGTAGTGTAAGTCCCACCAGCCAAGTTCTAGGCCCAATAGCCTATTTAGGGCTATTGTGCCCATAACTACCCTAACGAAATTAGGGCACAGCTGCATTGGGTTTAGGTGGCATCTAGAGCACACCTCACGGAAGAAGGGGTGAAGGGGGAACCTAAGGCCCCCCTCGACTATGAATATCAGCGGGATATGGATCTTGGTTTCATCCTGACCATGTTCTTTCAGATCCCAACGGTTGTCTAGCCGGAATTGAACGTCGGCAGGGATCTCGTACTTCCTACGAAACTCTAAAATTTTGTCTGGGGTACTCAGTAGAGCCCTGTGTTTTCCCATTTTCGCTAAGAAACCTAGGGTTTCGAAAATTGAAACCCAGAAAATAGAACAGGAAGAAACACAAGAATGGAAATGGAAGTCCAGATGGTAGACTTACGTGGAAGGGATAGAACTAGTGAGATGGTCTCCAACGTGAGCGGAGGGGAATTTTCCAAGGGACGGAACGGAGAAAAGGGGCTACGGTTGCAGAGGGCTTGAGTGTTGTTAATGGCGGCAGGGGTTTTTTCTCTCTTCTCTGCTCCAGTCGAAAGCGAAGTAAACAGAGAAATGAGCAATTCTCGGCTTTAAAAGGGTTTTGGGGGAAGAATAATGATTACCCCGCCCAAAACCCCATGAAAGTGGGATGTGACGCATGTAAAATGTCAGCAAAATCGTCCTTTGAGATTATCTGAGCCACCAGAGGGTCGCTTCGCATTTAATGCGAAGGCTGCACCACTACCCACGTGGAGGGGAGGCGTGCAGAAGAAAGCATCTGGAGCCGTTAGAGCTCTGTGCACCGCTGGCGTGAAACAGCAGTAACAGAGCTGGGGAGCAATTGGAGAGGGAAAAATCTGATTACCCTATTATAAGGCATGGCACGTGTCTAAGATGACCGCCACGAGAGGGCGATTAGCTCGGCACCACATAGGGAGTTCGTTAGTCCCTATGCCGATCTGGATTGACCATGAATAGGGTCAGGAATCGAATTGAAGTAAATGCATCAGAATGCACTAGCTCGGCGTAAGGCACAAGGGGATGCCCCTGATATGGCCGAGCTGTGGGAGCTACGGATATAGTTTGGCAAGCGTTCTGGAATACATAGTCCAGCTCGGCGTGATGAACTGAACTATGTACGAGTTACTCCGAGCTACGTGTAAGCTCGGCACCGCCACGAGAAGGGCGGTGAAACATTCCAGAATATTCTATAAGCGGTACCTTACGAGATAAGGAGCAATCCCGTAAAATAAGGGATTGACATGAACATTCCTAATGTGGATGGGAATAGACCCCATATAGGAATGAATCCTATATGGAAAGAAAGACTACTGCTAGACGAGATCTAGCAATATAAGGAAGCTGTCCCTTGATAGGAAAGTCCTATTGAGAAAAGGACTCCTAAAGAGAATAGGAAATAGTGGCACGAGATGCCTAAAGTGAAGGACATCTACACCTATAAATACAAGGCAATAACCATGACAAAAGGTACGCGGTGAAAACCTACTTTCATACGCATTATAATTTAAGCTCTCAAGTACGTGATACTAACTTAGGCATCGGAGGGCCTTTGCCAACGAGAGGCAAAGGTGCTCTAACCCTTTTCCTGTCTCGCAGATCCAGGGTTGATTCAAGGAAGCACGTGATCCAGGGTTACGCGGATTTATCCTCGTACAATAACTTCCAAGGAGAAATGACTGCAAAACTAGGAGAAAATTAATGCTAAGTTCCAACCCTAATTCGACCTAAAATCGGGCTATTTTTTTCTTCCCCAAGTCAAACCATGTGGCAAGTCAAACGGCTGCCTTAAATGCCCTCGGAATCGATACAGGAGAATCCCTGTATCGATACCCATGCTTTTTGTTCCCGTATGTGCCACTTTGTATCGATACAGGAGAATCCTTGTATCGATACCGAACCCTCAAAAATGTTTCCTCAGCTTTGTCTGGTTGTCCTGGCTTGGGTCCCACTGGCTCTCAACACGCCCGACCGCCATGTGTCCATTTCACGCGCTCTTCACAACCTGTATCCTACAAAATAACCAAAAACACGAAAACCCGAAAACACACCGCATCAAGTGGAAAATGGAATAAAATCGCGCCTCTAACGCGCTAACTCGCCCTAATTAGGCACTTATATCTATGACATTGCGCGCCTGTCACACCCCCCAACTTGAGCGTTGCTAGTCCCTAGGAACGAACAGAACAAAACAAAGGTAAAAAAAAAATAGAAAACACCAACGGGGGTACAGTGGTTATGACACCTGTAGAAGCAGTTAGTCACAACAAGAGATATTCACCTCTCAATATGCCTGTAACTCACATGCATGCATGCTTTGACAGAAAAGTGAACACATATAACATTACTTCACGCGTGACAATGAACACCCCCATATCATAATCGCGTTACATTCACTCACCAGAACACTCAATATACCATGGAAGCGCTTGGCGACTTGTGTGGAACCGAACAACTGGTCGCCACATGCCAATCAAGATAAACGCTCAGCAAGAATAAACGCATATCCGAATATGAATCCGCAAAATAAGAGACATCATCATCAATCATGCATAAGTGAGAGTATAAACACGTGCACAAGATCTACTAAGGACGTTTTGGATTGTAATGACCATGGTAGAACAAGAGAGAGGAACTGCAAAAGACAGGTGCCGGCCTATCGAGGCTCAAGGTTAACTACCCACTAGCTGCACCTGTCATGCCTACTACCTGTCAAGTGCCCATCGGCGCTATCCAAACCAAATCCACAACATGAAAACATAATCCACGCAAATTATATTACAGACCCCAAATTAAAACAGAAATAAGTCCACATGAAATAACGAGTACCTAACATGAAATAACAAAATATCGAGCATGAAATAAAAAGATGCCCAACATAAAATAACACCTCCTCAACATACTACCTACCCCCAAGTCAACCCCATGCAACACAAGTATCTCAATCACTCCTCATCATCCCCACTATCCTCACTCTCCTCAGTAGCATCATCATCTGCGAAATCATCACTGACCTCCAACTCAGGAAACTCCAGAGGAACATATGGCTCCGAGGTCGACCCCTCAATACGCCTCACCATCCACTCTTCCCTGTGACTCATCTGCTGCAGAGTTCTGGCATTTTGTCGCACCTCTCTCTTAAGCTTCTACTGACTCCGAATAGTGGCAACACCTTGGCAAAAGATCTTTTGTAGCCAAGAGGTATTGGATGCGTGGGGAGGTGGCTCGGTAGTCAAAAAGACTCCGCCTCTGGCGCCACGAGTCTGGGCTATGCTCTTGGTAAGGATAGTACTGTCAATTGGCCCAGGAATCAATGAATCATTGTTGAACCACTTAGCCCCCGTCAATCTAGAGTCCCTAGCAATGGCAGTGATCAAGCAAGGAAACGGCATGCGGGTCTGTGTTGGGGCATCTCAAAAGTCGATAATCTTAGTGTAAATAAATAAAGCCCAGTCACAGACAGTGTTGTCCTCCATGAAAGCGGTCAATAAATTTTCAGTATGCTCAGATGGTTTATTCTTAGTTGCCCTAGGGTCTATGTTATAACACACCACTTGGTTCAGAAATTTAAAAGCCTGCCTGAACTTTCTCGAATGGTGAGGGATACTAGCATCTTTACGTTTCTCATACAATATACCCGCCACTCTACGTGGAACAAAATCCGTGATATCACATGGGTAGTTAGTAGCAGTGGGTCGCATATATCGCAAAGCTGCACCAATAATGTCGGGGGTGACCGTAATGGGAACCCTAGCCACTCGTGAGGTTATCTGAGACTCGGCACTGAAAGTAGTCCCGAATGCGGGAACATGCATATTCTTATAGAATTCCCTCACAAGTTCTAAGTTATACCCGGGGTTTGGTTCGAACCAAAATGACATACCTTGCCTCACGATGGCTCGTATGGTGTCGTTGTTCGGGGGAAACCCATCCTGGATAATGTGGCGCTCATTCTTAACCCCCCTCTGATCAATAGAAGCCTCCCATTTATCCCGCTCATCCCGGGCAATCTGATCCTTGGTCCTCCTTCCCCTGGTTGGTTGCTCTAGAGGGGCACTAGAAGATGCCGCCCCCTTTCCTTTCGCGCAAGTGGAAGCCTTTCTAGGTGCCATGCTTTGGAACAAGGTTTGGAAAATAGGGTTTTAGATCTGGAAAGATAAGGGTTTTGGAGAGGTTTTGAGAGAGATATGTGGTAGAGGAGGAAGAAAGGAGTGTTTTGGTGAAGTTTGGTGGAATTTGGGTGTGATTTGGTGGGGTTTTTGGAGGTTTGAAGGTGGTGGTTATGGAGAATTTTCGTGGGTTAGGGTTAGAGAAGGAGAGAGAGAGAGGTTGAAGAAGAAGATGAAAGGGTGAGAATGACCGGTCAAACCCTTTTAATTAAACGTATAAGGGTCTCGGTATCGATACTAGCAATGTGCTGTATCGATACCCGTTGGTTCTGTTCCGGATTAACACTCACAGTATCGATACGGAGGTTTTCCCGTATCGATACCGAACTCCTTTGATTTTTTTATTTTTATTTTTTTTTTCAAAGGAAAGAAAGGTTGAAGGTTTTGGGTTTTGGTTTCCAAGACATGACACCTAAGCAAACTTCCTCAAGCATTAATCCCTCAAAAACCCATTGTTTTACCTAATTTCCCACAACAATACGGCACTTATGATGCACGGAGCTTGACTCCCCCAACTTAAATCCAACCAAACACCGGTTTCCTAAGGTAGACATGGGAACTTACTCGGACTGGTTTAAGATTGGTCAAGGGGACTCATATGTGGTTTAATCATGCAAAGAATGCCTTGTATCATCCCCTATGCACGTTATTCACTCTCACAAATGCATAATAGACCAATCTGGTTGCTTAATTGCAGAACAATAGCCTACTATTTTATGCGATTGCAGAAATGAATACAAAGAACATGGGAATGCTATTTAGAATACGCTATTACCAATGTGGGGAATACTTATTCACATGTTTCAACAATGCATCATGCTCAAAAAAAGTAGCCAAATATATGCATGCATTCAAGTTAAACAGGCATACTAATCAGCTAAATTTCATATGCTCAAAGGATATCTGCCAGATGCATAACAACAGTACCCCCGAAAACCACCTAGCAACGCCATAAAAACAAAAACAAATGTACCAAGTAAACCCTCCCCCCAACGTGAAACATGCTATGTCCCCAGAGCATGGAGACAAACAAAAGAAAGAACAAAGGGGAAGAACTGGACCGTCGGATGGCAGGCAACCATCATGACCCCGGCCGATGTATGGGGAATTTTCTGGCACCGCTGCGGTTCATCATGAATCGCTGCTTCGGGATCCGCTCGCCCGGACCTAACAACGCCCACAAACTAGTCACACAGGCCGCTACAAAGCTTTTAGGGCTTACAACTGCCAAATTTCGTGGCACCCCTGCTTGAGGCTCCTGAATGCTGCACTCACTCCGGCGGTGAGGCCCAAACTACCAAGGCTGGTGTGGTAGCATGCTCGTCCTGCAAAAGACTTAAGAACCAACTACCTACTAGACAGCAAATGACATCAGTACCGCCCGCTAGTGAAAGCCGGGCCACAATAAGAAATATCAAATATAAACGAACACCCCAAACAAACCAATAATGCAAAAATAACATACACCACCACTTTCGTCACGTGAAAGGTACGGGTACTACTTTTCTCCCCAATATTCTCACTTAAATTTGTGTAGAGAAGGTTATCATAACAATCCTGGATAAGTCATGACTCAACAGGTTAAATCACTCAAGGTTTCTCCTTAAAGCAATCAGAGCCAATCATCTTTTATGACTATCCGAGACAAAGCAATAAGATTGTTAGAAACCCAGATACACAAATTTAAGGCTAGAAATTAGGTGGCTATACCAGACCACATTTTTATATCTTTTTTTTATTTTTTATTTTTTATTTATTTTTAAATGAAAAGCAGACACTAAAATGCACAACATGCCCTTACTAACCGGGGCTGGGCACACGATCCTTATTTTAATAGCGGCGTGCGAAGCTACCAATACCCAAGTCAAAGATGGGTACCCCTATTGCTAGGGGCCGGGTCCACACTCAATTAAGAGCATGGTACGCGTGAGCTACTCGTACAAACATAGCCCAACGGCTAGGCCACGAGGTCATCCGAGTAAACTGGATCAACTAAATCCTCCCTAGGTTCGCCTACCTCTATGAATTCTAAAAATTATTTAAGACGCTGCCCATTAACTTTAAAAATATGATTATCCTTAGGATCGCAGACATCTATTGAACCGTTCGGGTAAACCTTGTGGACGACATACGGTCCATCCCAGCGAGTCCTCAACTTCCCTGGAAATAAGTGAATACGCAAATTATATAGTAAAACTTTCTGCCCAACACTAAAGGTTTTACGCTGGATATTCCTATCGTGGTACGCCTTAACCTTAGCTTTGTAAATGCTAGTGTTCTCATACGCATCATTCCTAATCTCCTCAAGCTCACACAATTGGAGCTTCCTATGGGCACCTGCCTCTGGCAAACTTGCGTTCACCATTTGAATAGCCCAATGGGCCTTATGCTCCATCTCTATGGGCAGGTGGCAGGCCTTACCGTAAACAAGCCGATAGGGTGAGGCACCCAATACGGTCTTGTATGCAGTGCGGTAAGCCCACAAAGCATCGATCAGTCGCAAGGACCAATCCTTCCTACTCGGGTTCACCGTTTTCTCAAGGATTCCTTTAATCTCTCGATTGGCCAGCTCAACCTGGCCAATGGTCTGAGGGTGATAGGCTGTAGACACCTTATGAGTGATGCCATACTTCCTCATCAATGCCTCAAAAGACCGATTACAAAAGTGGGTGCCTTGGTCAGAAATAATGGCACGTGGCATGCCAAATCGAGATAACACATTGCTCTTTAAAAACTCAAGCACCACCTTTGAATCACTAGTCCTAGTGGGAATCGCCTCTACCCACTTCGACACATAATCCACCGCAAGGAGGATGTACTCAAAACCATGTGACACCGGAAACGGGCCCATGAAATCAATGCCCCAACAATCAAAGACCTCCAACACATAAATATTGTGGAGGGACATCATATTCCGCGGGCTGACCTTACCTAACTTTTGACACCGGTCACACGACTTACAGAACACATAAGCATCCTTAAAAAGATTTGGCCAAAAGAAGCCACACTGTAAGACCTTCGCGGTGGTTTTCTTGGCGGAAAAATGATCGCCACACGCCTCCGAATGACAAAACTTTAGAATACCCCTCTGATCAACCTCGGGGACACAACGGTGCACTATCTGGTCCGCGTAGTACTTAAACACATATGGATCGTCGAAAATATACTGTCGGACCTCTCTTAAAAATCACTGCTTCTCAGATGTAGACCAATGGGGTGGAATCTAACCAGTCACCAAATAATTGGCGATATCTGCAAACCACGGGCACGTATTAGCAGCGAACAACTGCTCGTTCGGAAAGGAATCTGCGATAGGAAGATGAGAGGTGGGGTCCTCAAATTCCAAACGAGATAGGTGATTAGCCACTACGTTCTCTACCCCTTTCTTATCCTTAATGATGAGGTGGAATTCTTGCAGCAAAAGAATCCACCGGATAAGGCGAGCCTTCGCATCCTGCTTGGTCATCAAATACCACAAAGCCGCATGATCGGTGTAAACTACAATCTGCGACCCGACCAAGTAGGACCGGAATTTATCTAAGGCAAACACAACTGCTAATAATTCCTTCTCAGTGGTGGTATAGTTAAGTTGTGCCTCATTCAATGTCTTGCTCGCATAATAGATCACACAGGGATCTTTCCCTTGCCTCTGACCTAAAACTGCGCCGACTGCATAGTCGGACGCGTCACACATAAGCTCAAATGGCAAACTCCAATCTGGGGGCTGAACGATTGGCGGAGTTGTGAGACTTCGCTTCAATTTTTGAAAGGCCCCCTCACAAGTGTCGGACCACACGAAGGGTGTGTCTTTCGCTAACAACTGACATAAGGGTTGGGAAATGGCGCTGAAGTCCTTAATGAATCGCCAGTAAAAACCGGCGTGACCTAAGAAAGACCGGACATCCTTAACAGTTTTTGGAGTTGGAAGATTCGCTATTAAGTCGATCTTCGCCTTGTCCACCTCAATACCCTTAGATGAGACACTATGTCCCAAAACTATACCTTGGGTCACCATGAAGTGGCACTTCTCCCAATTCAGCACAAGACGCTTCTCCTCACACCTAGTCAAAACTTTTCCTAAGTTCTCGAGGCATCCGTCAAATGAATCCCCAAAAATTGAAAAGTCATCCATGAAGACCTCAACTATTTTCTCTACCATGTCGCTAAAGATTCCCATCATACACCTTGAAAAGGTGCCGGGAGCATTGCACAAGCGAAAAGGCATGCGCCGGTAGGCAAAAGTACCATATGGGCACGTAAAGGTGGTCTTTTCCTGGTCCTCCATGGCTACCTTAATTTGACTATAGCCGGAGTATCCATCCAAGAAACAGTAAAACACTCTGCTCGCAACTCTCTCTAAAATCTGATCAATAAATGGGAGAGGGAAATGGTCCTTCCGGGTGCTCGCGTTGAGCTTCCGGTAGTCAATGCAAACACGCCACCCGGTTTGCACACGGGTTGGCACTAAATCACCCTCTTCATTCCTCACAACGGTTACTCCTGCCTTCTTAGGCACAACCTGAACGGGACTGACCCACTCACTATGGGCAATTGGGTAGATGATACCCGCATCTAACAACTTAAGCACTTCCGTCCGCACTACCTCTTTCATGTTGGGGTTCAAACGCCACTGAGGTTGCCTAGAAGGCTTCACATCCTCATCTAGAAAAATGCGGTGTGTACACACCGTAGGACTAATACTCTTTAAATTCGCTATCGTCCAGCCAATTGCCCCCATATGCTCTCTCACCAGGGCAAGTAATTTAGCCTCTTGGTCTACCTCCAGGGAGGAGGAGATCACCACTGGAAACGTATCATTACCTTTTAGGAAGGCATATTTCAACATATCTGGTAAGGGCTTCAATTCAGGTTTCGGTGGCTGGACCAATGATGGGAGAGCTGTAAATAATGGGGCGCCAGTGGTTCGGGAACTAGGTCCCAAGCGGCACCGTATACATCCTCGACTGCAAGCTTCTCCATCAAACTTCCTACCTCCGGAGAATCTAAAAATGACACCTCATTGGCAGTCAGCGCTATCTCCAGAGGATCCTTATATAACACATTCTCGACATGCTCTTGCACTAGCGTGTCGATCAAACTCACCTCATAGACCTCTTCATCATCCTCTACTCGACTATCCACATTGAAAACATTCACCTCCATTTTCAAGTCCCCAAATGATAATTGAACTTGTCTAGTTTTGCAATTCATAATAGCACTGGAGGTGGCTAAGAATGGTCGGCCAAGGATAATGGGGATCTTCTCAAGCACTTCTGGGATTGGAAACGTGTCCAAGACAATGAAATCTACGGGGAACAGAAACTCCCCCACCTGGATTAACACATCCTCCACCACCCCTGATGAATCAGCTTTGTATCTGGCCCCGACCTGTTCCTGCAAAGACAACGTAAGAGCTAAGTCACCGGTGTGGTGGCGTGCCAACCACCCTCCGATGCCTAAGTCAGTAGGGAATTTGTACTGTATTGGAAGGGATTGAGAATTAGTGCTAACGATTGTGCCTACCTTGGTTGGATTCCTACCGTCGCTTTTATAGGCATCTAGTTGGAGGTTGAGTCCTATTAGGACTGTGTTCCGGGGATTTTTGGGTTATCCCATTGATGAGGGTGGAGTCCTGCCTTAGCCGGGACTCCATATTCATTCGATCTTGGCCTGGATTCGTTATCCTTTGTTAACCGTGCTTATCCTTGGATTTAATGTCTATCTCATCCGTTTCTTCTTCTTTTTCCCATGTGACTGCAGTTTTGCCGATCGATATCTTCATACGGGATAAGCATCTTTGTTTGTGCAATACCCTATCCACGGCTTGATCTCCGTTTGGACTCCAAGCTGTACCTAGCTTCGGTCTTTTCGGCAGAAATTTGGACATCTTGTTGCGCCTTCTGGTGACGCCCTCCAGGGAGGCCTAGGTGGAGCTGGTTCTTCACCCCCCAGATCCGCTCATATCACCAAGCTGGCTGTGTCAAGTTTTCCCTACTTACTAGGTACTCCCCTGTTCCCGAGCTCCAGCTCTAATTTGGAGGTTGGGAACACCCACTAACGCTGCATGGCGGTTACCGCCTTTTTCCCCATTGAGGGGTTTTAAATGCATCGGTCACTTCATGGGCCAGGTGTCTAAATCTCGGCTCCCCTTGCGCCAGGAAGTGGACGGTGATCGAGGAGTTTTTCTCGGGGTGAGTGCTTATCACTTCAACTCTTTTTTTTTTTTTTGATCATCCCTTCCTCTCAGAAAGGCACCGGAATTTTACCCAGACTGATGAACCAGCTTTGTGAAACTTTTTCGTGGTTTCTACTCCGCCGTTGTGCTTAGTGCCCATCACTTCTTAGGTACGTTCCCGTCCTCTTGCTGTTCTTCTTCTTTTCATGTTAGATTTTTCTTCTCCGGGTTTAGGGATTTCGAGCCCCGTAAGGGCTGTTCCTGGGGGGTTCATTTACGCTAGATTGGTCAGTTTTGCTTCCGTCAACCTTGCGCCCCCCATTATTGAAGGTTTCGCTCCCTGTTCTTCTGTTCTTCAAGATAGGGTTTTTCGAGAACTTTTCGATTTTTTGGATTCTTCTTACCCACGATCGTCCGTCAGAACCCGAATGTCGGAAGGCCTGTTTGATTTTTCCTCGATTCTTGAAGCCGAAGGGACGGCGGCGGATGAGGGGACTCTGGTGCGTCGTAGTAGTGCGGTTAGGGTGCCACCTTCTGTGAGCTATCTTAGTGGCGCCCAATCTTCATCTCCCCTATCCTCTTCGAGGGGTCCCCGTAGGGTTCCGGTCTTTTCTGCTTCCTCCATCTCCTCCAAAATTTCGAATGAGGACTTGGCTGTTCTTAAGGTTAGATATTCGATTCCCTCCTCTGTAACCCTTAGGAGACCTTCTGAGTCTGAGCGAGCCTGTTCTTTTGTTAAAAATGAAACTTGTGTCTACGTTGGGGCTTTAGAAGGGGGCTCCGCCTGCCTTTCCCTGCTGTGGCGAGGGAGGTACTCAGCTTTTTGGGTTTAGCGCCGGGACAAATTGTTCCCAACTCGTGGCGTTTACTGATTGGCTGCGCCGCCCTTTGGGGAGCCATGTCCGACGGCCTTACACCTTTAACCAAAGGCCCCTTTCTCAACCAATACCTGACAAAAGAAGCTCCTGGGGGTACAGGGTGGTATTATTTTACCAAAAGGCCCGGTGGAGGAGATTTGGTTACTGATCTTCCCAGTGTTGATAAGAATTGGAAGGACAAGTTTTTTCTTTGTTGGGGAGACGGATGGGAACTCCCTAGTTGGGAGATTGGGTCCTACACCTAGCGCGTCCCCAATAAATGGGGGGAGCCCATTCCAAGTTGTAAGCCGTAGCTCCATTTTCTCATTGTTTCCATTCTTTCTTTTTCAAAAGAAAAGGGTGAAGGCAAGGAGATGGCACCAAAAATGGATAGAAGTTTGCTGGCCCAACTGAAAGCTGAGCGGGCAAAGCAATCACCTGGGGGCGTGGCTCCAAAAAGGAAGATCTCTCGCCTTCAGAAGGAGCTGAATGTTGATAGTTTCCTGGATACTGACTTTTCTCAGGACCCCACCTTTGACTTAGTGGTTGAGCAAGCTGTAGGAGGAGATGCTGAGAAAGCCAAAAGGAAAGCTAAGGCTGGAGTCGTGGAAGGGGCTCTGTCTGCCAAGAAAGTGAAGACCTCTGCTGGCCCCTCGGTGCTGAGTAATTGCCAAGATGCTTTTGAGCGTACCTCTGGTTTGCTTTATGAGGCCGATAAGGAGTTGATGGTCAAATGTCTCTTGAGCGGTCGGGGAACAAATCTTTGGTGGGGCGGGCATGGTATATATATTTTTCCTTTGATGCTTTTAGCAGTTCCACTAATCTGATCTTTTTATTAACTTTCCTCCTCTTTTTTTTTTTTGTTTGGCAGGCCATGGCTCGTGGCCATTATCTTGCCTCCCAAAGCCACAGCCTAAGTAAGCAAGTGGCTACCCTTACTGAGGCCAATATCAAGCTTAACAGACAAAGTGCATTAATGGCCGCTGACCTTCAGAAACTGACAAGGGAGAGAGATGCTGCGCTCAAGTCTAAGAGGGGCTTAGAGGAGGAGAGAGATATTGCTGTTGCCACGGCCCGGAGCTTGGAACTAAGGATTTCTGAATGGGACGTGGAAATGGAGAGGTACAGGACCATGGGTGCGGAGATGCTTGAGAAGGTGAAGAGAGCTCGTAGGGATGCCATTGAACTTTTCCTTCAGTCCCCTGAATATCGCCAAGATATTACCCAGCCGATGGCTTTGAAGCCATGAAGAGCCAAGCGGCTGCAGCTTTCCCAAATTTGGATTTTTCCAAATTTGAAGTTGAAGATGATGAAGGGCCCTCGTGTGCTGATGGGGGGCAGAAGGTAAGTGATGAAGGTGATGACGC
Source organism: Vaccinium macrocarpon (assembly GCA_022606695.1). Lineage (NCBI taxonomy): Eukaryota > Viridiplantae > Streptophyta > Magnoliopsida > Ericales > Ericaceae > Vaccinium > Vaccinium macrocarpon. Next base: position 21,213,593 of record CM040180.1, on the reverse strand, counting down.
AGCTTCCAAGGACACATCCATCCCAAGCACTTCCGTCGTATCCCTTCTGCAAACTCCAGAGAAAGTCTCCCTACCTCTCGATCCCCCGAATCCTGTTGCAACAGCTGGTGGTCCCTTGCCTGGTGATGGAAAAACTCTTGATGGTTCCTCCTTGGGCCTTTGAATGGCCTTTCTGAAACTTTTATTTTATATCGGGTTTGTAACTAAATACTTTTAATACTTTCGTATTTTTGTGCTGGTTTGGAAATAGCCTGACTGTTTGGCTTTAGCTCCAAGCCTTGGTTGGGAAGACTTTTCCTGTTAGATGAAAGTTTTTTGACAACTTGTTGGAATGGAAGTAGGCTGCATTCGTCTTGCTCAGGAGCCTTATAAAGGCTCATTGCTTTTGGTGACATAGCAGGTGCAGAATTTGAAGGAAAACGTGCTTTCCTGTTTGAGCCAATTCTGCGTGGCAGCTTCTATTTATATGTTATTGCTGTTTGTTGTTTTAGTCACCATGTTGAGTATTTTTGCACGCCCTTTTGCTGCATCAAGTCGGGTAATTCTTACTGCGTAGTCAGACCACGTCTCGTAGCTTTGGAATATTTTGCTGTGAAATACCATAATGCTATATCTTTTAAGCACGGGGTATGTTTCCCAGACTTTACATAGCCTGTATAGTATGCTTGTTACTCCCCTAAGTGTGTTAATTGCTTGCGTCCAAGCAATTGAAACACTTATTAATGTTTCCCGTGGGACTTTTAGTGGGCGAGTTAGAATGTTGTAAAGAGTATAGCTGTGCTACATCTTCTGAGCTTGGGACTGTGCCCTAAGTTTTTTTTTTTGAAATTTTGTAGCATTGCCACGTTAGCTGAGCTTAGGAATTTTCCCGGAGCTCTTTAATTTGCATAGCTTTGCTACGTCTATTGAGCTTCGTAATTTTCCCTGAGCTCTTTAATTTGCATAGTTTTGCTACATCTATTGAGCTTCGGAATTTTCCCTGGGCTCTTTAATTTGCATAGCTTTGCTACGTCTGCTGAGGAAGTGACGGTTCCACTCCCCTAAGTATATAATTGGTTCTGTTGTTAAGCAATTAATATACTTAATTGATTATCCCGTAGGTTTTTCTCAATGCTAGCATTTATTACTGCAAGATAATACAGCTTAGCAAGTCGCATGAGGTTTGCTTTGGAAGAAGAGCCGTGTATATTTATAAGGCGTTCGTTTCAACTGTTCGAGGTGACTGGATTTGGATTTTCCCATTACCTGATGCGGTTGAGATAGCAGTTTTAAGAACGGTTTTAATGGTGATTATGCTGATTGGTTTGGCGGACGGTTAACGAACCGCCTCTTTGCTCTATAAATACCAACAACTCTTATAATCTACTCCCCATTCCATATTCTGCTTTCAAATTTACCATGGCAAACAATGAGCAAATCGCAAAGTTATGTCAATAACTTCAGAGTTTGAAGGTTGTTGTTGATGGCCTCGCGGCCAAGATGGAGGCTATGACGGATTCAGTTTCCGTCATGGAGAAGACGGTGCGTATGGTGCTGATTGTCAACTGGGATCAGTTGGCAGCTTTCTAGGGGCAGCCACCGCCGCCGATTCCCTCCCCTCCAAGAGAGGGTGGTAGTGATTAGGTTGGGACTTTTGTGGGTTTGTCCACAAAGTCTTTTATGTAATAACTATCCACATTTCATTAGGGATGCGGATTTTATAAATAAAATTTAAGAATTTTATTTATTGCTGTTTTATTATTCTTCCTTTGTCATGCATACAGGAAACTTGAACCATATCATGCTTAACAGGAAATAAACAAAAACAAATTTCCCTCGTGGGGAATTTATTGGCCACAGGGGCTAGATAAAAGAAACATCTAGTTCTAACAATTCTATCACCAGAGCTTTATTTGAACGAAGAGTTTTCTAAAAACGGCTTCGGTTTCCTAAAGACAGAAATAAATCAATATTAACAAGCACCTACTTGTAATACTTCTTGAGATGCTCCGCATTCCAGGAATTTGGCAACTCCCTTCCCCTTAGGGTTGCAAGCTTATACGCTCCAGCTTTGATATGGTGCAGGACCTGGTAGGGTCCTTCCCAATTGGGGCCAAGTTTGCCCACCTTCTTCCCCGTAGGGTCCACTTTCCTTAGAACTAGATCACCGGCCTGAAAGTCTCTTGGCCTAACTTGTGCTTCATGATACTTGACCATTCTTTGTTGGTAGACTGCTATTCGCCATTCTTCGTATCCCTTTTTCTCTTCTAAGAGATCCGGTTACGCCACGAGATCTTCCCCCGGTTTTCTGGCGGGTCCATGCTTGCCGTTCTGTAGTTGAGGAGTTCAACTTCGATTGGAACTACCGCTTCAGCCCCAAATGCAAGGGAATATGGGGTTTCTCCTATTGCAGTTCGGGGTGTTGTACGGTATGCCCATAACACATTGTATAGCTTATCTGGCCAAGCTCCTTTGGCTTCTCGCAACCTCTTCTTAATTCCTTTCTTGATCGTTCTGTTGGTCACTTCCACCTGGCCATTAGCTTTAGGGTGGGCCTTGGACGCAAAATGCACATGTATCCCCTTAGAAATACAGTATTGCTTGAACTGAGCATTATCAAACTGCTTTCCCCATGCGCGGACTATCACTCTTGGTAACCCAAAACGACTAATGAGAAATTTCCATAAGAAGTTCCATTGTTGCCTCTATTTGTTATTGTGGCCAATGCCTTGGCCTCGACCCACTTTGTAAAGTAGTCAACAGCTACGATGGCGTGCTGGACTTGCCCTGCTGCCATGGGAAGCGGGCCAATCAGGTCTACTCCCCACTGGGCAAATGGCCATGGTCCCCTCATTGGGGTCAAGGCCCTTGGAGGCTCATGAGTTATGTTTGCAAAGAGTTGGCACTTCTCACATTTCTGAACCATCGAGTTGCAATCCTTCTGCATGCTTGGCCAATAATATCCTAGCCTGAGAAGCTTATAGGCTAGCATGCGGCCACCTTGGTGATCCCCACACACGCCTTGGTGGACCTCCTCCATGGCTCGCGTATATTCCTAATCGCTAGACACCCGTGTATGGCAATGAGAAGCTCCTCCTATACAACACATCTCCCATCATCAGGTACTTGGCAGCCCTGATTTTGAGCTGCCTAGCTTTGACTTTGTCATCTGGTAAGGTCCCCTTTGTAATATAATCGACTATAGGAGTGGCCCATGAGTTGCTATAGTCAATGGTCTGCACTTGTGCCCCTGGGGGCAAAAAGATCTTTGGGGAGCTCTAGATAACGTATTGGGGCATTCCGTGGAATGGCCTCTTCCTTGGCCGTGGCCAGCTTTGACAAATAATCTGCTTCCATATTGTCTTCCCTTGGGATTCTGACGATGTTGAAGCTTTGAAATTTTGCCGTCAGGGACTTTACTTTATCCAAATATTTCTGCATGACTTCTTCTCTTACTGTATACTCTCCTAGGACTTGTCCTACAACCAGCTGCGAATCGCTTTTAGCCAAAGACATGATCACTTCACGCCAAGCCCAGTCCCACAACTAGAGCTTCATATTCCGCCTCGTTGTTGGTTGTTTTAAACTCGAACCTAAGGGCGTAGCTTAGGCGTTGTCCTTTTGGAGATGTCAAAATCATGCCAACTCCACTCGCTTCCTTGGTTGTTGATCCGTCAACCTGCAGAACCCAAGGCTTGGGATCTTCTTGAGGAGGTTCCTCTAGCTCTGGATACGTGTATTCTGCCAGGAAGTCCGCCAGCACTTGTGCTTTGATGGCAGTTCAGGGCCTGTACTCTATATCAAATTCGCCAAGTTCTATGGACCACTGGATTAATCGTCCTGACGTCTCCGGACTGTGGAGAACTCTTCGAAGGGGCTGATCCATGAGTACTTTGATGGGATGAGCCTGGAAGTATGGTCGTAGCCTTCTAGCCGCTACTACCATTGCAAAAGCTATCTTTTCAGCTTTGGGATACCTCACCAAGACCTCAGAACGCCTCTGCTAATGTAATACATCGGGAGTTGCATTCCTTGTTCTTCCCAGAATAGACCGGGACGACGGGCGTGAGGAGAAACAAATTTAGGTAAAGAAAGAGGTCCTCTTTCGCCCCTAAGTCCCGCCAAGAGCTGGGATGTAAGATATTCCTTCAACTGGTTGAAGGCTGTTTCCTCGGTTGCTGTCCATTCAAAGGCTTTTTTCAAAACCTTAAAGAAAATCTGACACTTATCAGTGGCTCGTGAGATGAACTCGCCAAGGCCGCAACACGCCCCCGCCAATTTCTGAACCTCCTTGATGTTCTGAGGTGAGCGCATAGAAAGGATGACCTGAATCTTTTCAGGATTGGCTTCGATTCCCCTTTGAGATACCATGAAGCCCAAGAATTTCCCTGAGGATATCCCAAACGCACATTTTGTTGAATTGAGCTTCATTTGATACTTCCTGAGGACTTGGAAAGTTTCCTCCAGATCTGCCACATGGTTCTGTGCCTTGGCACTTTTGACCAGCATGTCGTCCACATATACTTCTATATTGCGCCCTATTTGCTGTTTAAACATCTTATTTACCAGCCTTTGGTATGTCGCCCCTGCGTTCTTAAGACCGAAAGGCATCACCTTATAACAGTAGAGCCCCCTGTCCGTGATGAACGACGTCTTCTCTTGGTCCTGAGTGTGCATTTGAATCTGGTTATAGCCTGAAAACGCGTCCATGAAGCTTAGGAGCTCGTGACCTGCTGTAGAATCCACCAAGGAATCAATCCTTGGTAGTGGAAAGCTATCCTTTGGACATGCTTTATTAAGATCGGTAAAGTCCACACACATTCTCCATTTACCATTGGCTTTCTTTACCATAACCACGTTCGCCAGCCAATCGGGGTAGAGGACTTCTCGGACGGATCCTGCTTGGATGAGTTTATCGACTTCCTTAGCTGCTGCTTCATTCCGTTCTGGGGCAAAAACTCTTTTCTTCTGCTTAACTGGGCGAACCGTGGGATCTACATTCAATTTGTGAGTTATGACCCTTGGGTCAATTCCCGGGATGTCCTCATGGGACCATGCAAAAACATCCTTGTTTTTCCTCAGAAATTGCAACAGCTCCGTCTTTGCTACTGAGCTCAGCCCTATTCCAATCCTCACTGTCTTGGTTGGCTGGCCTGGCTCGAGGAGCTCTTCTATGAGCTCTTCTACAGGTTCCCCTTGTTGAAGCTTTTCTTCGTCTCGAGCGTCGAGGCTTTCTATAGTCATGGTAATGTTAGCACCTCTAAGTGAAGTGACATAACATTCTCGTGCTGCCTTCTGATCTCCTTTTACGCTCGCCACCCCTGCTGGTGTTGGGAACTTTATCATCAAATGATACGTGGAAATTATGGCCCCAATGCTATTCAGGGTCGTTCTTCCCAATATGGCATTGTATGCTGAAGGACAGCTAACTACAATAAAGTCTATGATTCGGGTGATCTGACATCCCTCTTCTCCTATGGTGACAGGTAAAGCTATTTGAACGACTGGACGGACAGGCGTACCTGCGAATCCAACCAGCGCTGAGGTCATAGGCCTTAGTCTTTCCCTTCCAACTTTGAGCTGATCGTAAGCATGGAGGTACAGGATATCAAGGAGCTCAAAACTGCCTATCAAGTACCCTACGTGTAAGGTAGTTGGCTACAACAACAGTGATAACCAGAGGGTCGTTGTGAGGAATCTGAATTCCATTGGCGTCTTCTTCTGAGAAAATTATCGGTATCTCTTCCTTCTTCTGGAGTTTATTTGGGCGGCCAACGGTGTTGACCTCCAAATAATCCTCCGTTCTTAATTTCCTCAGGTGAGCTTTCCTGGCATTGCTCGACTCTCCTCCTCCAGCAAATCCCCCATGAATGACCTTGATTTCTCCAATGGGACCCGACCGGGGTGCAGCATTATCCCTTCCATCTTTGCCTGCGTCATCCCTCCTGGGGTGTTTCTGATACTTCTTTGACACAAAACGTTGGAGTCTGCCTCTCTGGATTAACTCCTCGATTTGCTGCCTCAGATCTATGCAATCATCTGTGTTATGGCCGTGGTCCTTATGGAATCAGTGGTACTTATCCTTAGATCTCTTACTTGGATCAGACCTCAACTTTCCAGACCACTTAAGGTCTGGATCGTCTTGGAGGTTGCTGAGGATTTGCTCTGCCGTAGCTATGAGTGGTGTGAACTGTTTGTAACGACCCTGAGGCGGCCCTCCTCCCTTTTTAGGGGAAGTCCTTGCATCCACCCTCTTACTTTTCGATTCTCCTCCCGCCTTACGGGTGGAGTCTCTTCTCTTTCTGTCAGATGGTGGAAATTCTCCAACCTGTGATGGCCCTGACTGGGGATCAAAGCCATCACGAGCGCGCCGTGCGTAGACGGCCTCTTCGGCATTCATGTGCTTCTGTGCCCTGAGCATGAGTTCTGCCAGGGTCTTGGGTGGTTCCTGAGATAAGAGGTATAAGAACTGTCCTGGGTACAGTCCAGCTATATACGCAGTTATACTCACGCTGTCGTCAGCTTCGTCTATTTGGACCACCCCCTTGTTGAACCTGGTGGTGAAATCTCTTAAAGATTCCCATCGCCCTTGCTTTACCGTCAAAAGGTGTGTTGCTGGTTTGCCGTAGCGTTGGCCAGCAATGAAGTAGCTTACAAAACTTGTGCTAAGCTCTTTGAAACTACGTATGCTCCCCGGGGGAAGTTTGTTGAACCATGCCCGGTGTAAGGACCCGTGTTTTTATATAATTTTCTAGAAATAATGTTGGGGAGGTGTGAGAAAATGAAAATAGAGTAATATAGGGTCAATGTGAAGTTAGTATTGCATTTGGGGTCTTTGTGAGATGCATTATGAACATGAGGGGTGTAAGTGCATAAGAGGGGTGTATATAAATGTGTTGTGTGGCTGATTTTTGTAAGAAAATACACTTCTCCCTCTCTCAAAAAAATCAGACGTCTTCTCCTCCTCTCCTCCTCTCAAGCTTTCTTCAAAAACTCTTCACCAAATCCACCCTCCACACTCAAATACTTCAACACCCAACCAAATATTCATCATCTACGCGCAATTTGGAGTCCGGGTACATTTGGTTTTGCTTGGAGGAGGTGCATTTTGGTTGGAATCCAAGAACAAGAGATAGGGATTTCACTCTCTCATCCTTGGAGCTAAACCATTGAGGTAGGGAACAATTTTCTACCTCCTCTAAGTGTATATTGGCTGAATAATGGCATTGTTGGTGTTAATGTTCCCAAAATTCTTGTTAAAACTTGTTTTCACCATGGAAGTGAGCTTGGTTTTTGATTGAGTTTGGGTTTTGTATGTTTAGTTGATCAACCCATGAATTGATTGTTGATATGTCCTTCTCTCTTGATTAGTTGTTGGAGGGGGTAAAATCTAATTACCCTATTATAAGGCATGGCACGTGTCTAAAATGACCGCCACGAGAGGGCGATTAGCTCGGTACCACATAGGGAGTTCGTTAATCCTTATGCCGATCTGGATTGACCATGAATAGGGTCAGGAATCGAATTGAAGTAAATGCATCAGAATGCACTAGCTCGGCGTAAGGCACAAGGGGATGCCCCTGATATGGCCGAGCAGAGGGAGCTACGGATATAATTTGGCAAGCATTCTGGAATACATTGCCCAGCTCGGCGTGATGCATTGAACTATGTGTGAGTTACTCCGAGCTACGTGTAAGCTCGGCACTGCCACGAGAAGGGCGGTGAGACATTCCAGAAACATTCTATAAGCGGTACCTTACGAGATGAGGAGCGATCCCGTAAAATAAGGGATTGACATGAGCATTCCTAATGTGGATGGGAATAGACCCCATATAGGAATGAGTCCTATATGGAAAGAAAGACTGCTGCTAGACGAGATCTAGCAATATATGGAAGCTGTCCCTTGATAGGAAAGTCCTATTGAGAGAAGGACTCCTAGAGAGAATAGGAAACAGTGGCACGAGATACCTAAAGTAAAAGGACATCTACACCTATAAATATAAGGCAATAACCATGACAAAAGGTATGCTGTGAAAACCTACTTTCATACGCATTATAATTTAAGCTCTCAAGTACGTGATACTAACTTAGGCATCGGAGGGCCTTTGCCAACGAGAGGCAAAGGTGCTCTAACCCTTTTTCTGTCTCGCAGATCCAGGGTTGATTCAAGGAAGCACGTGATCCAGGGTTACGCGGATTTATCCCCGTACAGTTGTGTTTTGGAACCCCAATTTGGACTTGGAATGAAGCCCCCATCCATTTGAGCAAAGTTGTAATTTTTCACCCGAACCCAGGTGGATCGATCCACTCTTAACAGTGGATCGATCCAAAACCCTCTGTTCCACTATTGGTACGTAGTGGATCGATCCACTCTCAACAGTGGATCGATCCGGAATGGTTTGTTCTTGAATTTTACTAGAGTGGATCGATCCACTCCTTGCTTGGATCGATCCAGAATCGTCTGTTCTCTGATTTCCCTAGAGTGGATCGATCCACTCTCAACAGTGGATCGATCCAGAATGGCTTGTTCACTGATTTTTCCTTGAGTGGATCGATCCACTCAAGAGTGGATCGATCCAGAATGGTCTGCTCGCTGTTTTCCCAAGAGTGGATCGATTCACTCGAGGAGTGGATCGATCCAGATTCCTTTGTCCAGACAGATTTTTTTTCCAACTTCGCGGGCACGCCCCGGCTTCGTCCGAACTCCGATTGAGGTGATTCTTGAACCGTTGGAAAGCTCTACAAGTCTACTTTCAAACCCAATTGGTTTCATATTCATATCCTTTGTATTTTGAGAGAAATTTCCTTTTAACTATCAGTGTGTCGTATTTTCTCGAAGTTTATAACTCCGTTTTCATGTTTCATTACTCCGGGCCCTCATTGGTCCTTTCAAAACCTCTCTAATTGACCTTTAAAGCCTCGGTAACCTATCTTGGTACATTTATGCTTTGTCTTGGCTGTCTTGGTTTCTCACGCGCTTGGACTCGTGCTAGTTTGACTATCACCGACACGTTTTGAGTTTTTGAACAAGGATGAATACGTGAAATGGCCTTGGACACTAAGTTGAACTTATTAATTGACAAGTGGAAATGTAAATGTGAAATGCTTGACACGGGGCCCGAAAGGGTATGCCCGGAGTGACACGGGGCCCGAAAGGGTATGCCCGGAGTGACACGGGGCCTTAAATGGTATGCCCGGAGTGACACGGGGCCTATATGGCATGCCCGGAGAATAAATGAATGATTAAAAGGTGTAAGATGCATATGATAAATGTAAAAGATACTTGAGTTATTTTAGTTGTTTTGGGTTTTTGTGAAGAATTGAGAAATGAAAGGTTTGTGTGAATGACTATGTTTTGAGGGGAATGAACCCACGGCATGAAATGTAATGGTTATGAGGAAACTTATGAATATTTTGGTTTCACTAGATCTTTGAGGTATCTCCTAGACATCTTGTCATCGAATTGCTTTACCTTGGTCCATCTTAGCTCATTCACTCATGCGCATATTTCATCCTCTATACCCTTGGTGTTGGTAGAAATGTTTCCTACGAGCTAGTGAGCTCACCCTATCTTTCCCAGGTACTCGGCAAGGCATGTGATTGAGATGCTTGGCGTGTGGATGCATAGCATGAAGCTCACTTTGCATGAAGTTATTTCATCCTCTCCATAGTCTACTGTATTTTTGGGAGATGATTTTGTAACTTCTATTTCTTTAAACCTTTTGACAACTCAATATATGTAATAACTTTATTTATTGTTGGAACTATGCTACTGGGGTCTAGGACCCTATGATGAGAGATACATAGACTCGTAAACTTGGAAATTGTACTTTGATTTTGACTAATCTATGGAGATATGTTTGACGGTGATCCATCATACGTGGATATTCTTTATAGTATGGTTATTAAAGTTGAGGGTGTGACACCCGGGCACTTCCTTTGAGAGTAACTGGGAAAGCTCGACACATGACTTCATCTGGGATTGCTTGTAGGTGCATCAGGGATTTGTAGGTTTCCAAGTGGTCCAATGGATCCGTAGAGCCATTGAATGTTTCCAACTGAGGCATCTTGAACTTCCTTGGAAGCGGACGCCCCATGACTTCCGAAGTGAAGGGTGAATCTGTATTTTGGACCAGCTCCTCTACCGTAGCAGGAGTCTGCGCCTTAACTTGCTTCATTAACCTTTCAATCTGATTCTGCATTTTGAGAATCACCCCTAGTTCATGGGACGACTTTTCTAGTGGAGGTTTGCTGTTCCTTCGTCGGTTCTGGCTTTCCTCTTCACTGGACCCATTTTCCTCTTCGTGATTCTCTTCCTCGGGTTGGCTATGCTGTAGGTTCAAGATGCTTGGCTCAGAGATTTGCGTGACGCTAGTACGCTTTTCCGCATGGGCGCCCGTAACCCCTTGGTTAATGTTTTCATTTGTTCCCGTATTATGTACGCTTCAGTCATCCACGCCCCCGCCTTTATTTCTCCAAAATAAAGATAGTCAGCTTCTACCGCTTAGCCGCTTCCCATCGCCTCTTTGGCGCTTTTTTCGGCGGTGGCAAATAAGCTCTACGCCTTTTGCAGCCTTGGCTGCCTCGGCGGCCTTAACTGCTGCGGCGGTCTTGGTGGGCGCCGCCGACGCCTATCGTGGGTCCAGCCATCAGTTGTTCGCTGGGGATCGGGTATCCACCATGCAAAACTATTCACTGTAAAGGAAAAAGTCGCTTCCCACAGACGGCGCCAGCTGATGAATCAGCTTTGTATCTGGCCCCGACCTGTTCCTGCAAAGACAACGTAAGAGCTAAGTCACCGGTGTGGTGGCGTGCCAACCACCCTCCGATGCCTAAGTCAGTAGGGAATTTGTACTGTATTGGAAGGGATTGAGAATTAGTGCTAACGATTGTGCCTACCTTGGTTGGATTCCTACCGTCGCTTTTATAGGCATCTAGTTGGAGGTTGAGTCCTATTAGGACTGTGTTCCGGGGATTTTTGGGTTATCCCATTGATGAGGGTGGAGTCCTGCCTTAGCCGGAACTCCATATTCATTCGATCTTGGCCTGGATTCGTTATCCTTTGTTAACCGTGCTTATCCTTGGATTTAATGTCTATCTCATCCGTTTCTTCTTCTTTTTCCCATGTGACTGCAGTTTTGCCGATCGATATCTTCATACGGGATAAGCATGCTGTTTGTGCAGTACCTACCCAGCCCTGGCTTGATCTCCAGGCTGGACTCCAAGCCTGTACCTAGCTCCGTCTTTCGAGCAGAGCTGGACATCTTGTCGCGCCTTCTGGTGACGCCCTCCAGGGAGGCCCAGGTGGAGCTGGTTCTTCACCCCCCAGACCCGCTCATATCACCAAGCTGGCTGTGTCAAGTTTTCCCTACTTACCAACCCCCTTTGGAATTCTCACACTTCGGTCAGCCAACTGCAGCGTGACCGGTGTGGCCTTAAGATCACCTATGCCTAGTCTCAAGTGTCATGCCCTCAATTTTAATAAGCCAAAATACAAATAAAATCCACGTAGGATCCATTAAAGTCAACAATTTTCCATAGAAAGTCAAAGTCGAAGTACAATAAGCTTCTAGTCAAGGGTACCCGTACCCATACAAAATAACAAAGATTTTAAAGTTATTACATAAGTTGAAATAGTCAAAATCTTAGAGAAATTAAAATTACAAAATTATATTTCAAAAATATACTTAGCATGAAGATGAGAAAATAACTTCATGCCCATAAAATCTTCATGGCATGCATCACACTCCACGCATCCGATATCATGCTCCATGCTGTGTACCTGGGAAAGATAGGGTGAGCTCACTAGCTCGTAGGAAACTTTTCTACCAACGCTAAGGGTATATAGAATGAAAGATGCACATGAGAGTATAATACACATGAATTAGTAAACCTAGTTGGATCAAGATAAATCAACTCGATGACAAAGTGTCTAGGAGATGCCTCAAAGATCTAATGAAACCAGAATATCCATAAGTTTTCTCATAATCATCACATTACGTGTCATAGGTTTATTCCCATCAAAAATACAGTTATTCACACAAGCATTATATTTCCCAACACTTCACAAATACCCAAAACGTCTAAAATAACCCAAACATCCTTTACATTTATCAAATACACCTTATTCCTTTTAATCATTCACTTGTTCTCCGGGCATGCCACAAAGGCCCCGTGTCACTCAAAGAAAAGAAAGCACATCATCAATTAGATTTCATTTACTCCTGTCATTCGTGTTTGACACTCACTCAACATGCCTCATATATTTTGCACCATATTCATATCCATCTCATTGAATTCCAACCATTTGATCATTTTCCGGGCATGCCATATAGGCCCCGTGTCACTCCGGGCATACCATAAAGGCCCCGTGTCACTCCGGGCATACCCTTTCGGGCCCCGTGTCACATATTTCACATTTATATTACCATTTATCAACTCATAAGTTCAACTTAGTGCTCAAAACCAATTCACATATCACACTAACCTTTCACAAGTGTCCAAAGCATTCACACAATCATCTTTGTTAAAAAAACTCAAAATGTGTTGGTGATGGTCAAATTAACACGTGTCCAATGTGCGTGAGCAACCAAGACAACCAAGACAAAGCATAAAATGCACCATGATAAGTTACCAAAGCTTAGAGGTCAATTCGAGAAGTTTTGAAATGGCCAATGAGGGCCCGGAACGATGGAACACGAAAACGGAGTTATAAACCTCGAGAAAATACGACACGCTGATAGTAAAAAGGGCATTTCTCTCAAAATACAAAGTATATGAATATGAAACCAATTGGGTTTGAAAGTAGACTCGTAGAGCTTTGCAACGGTTCAAGAATCACCTCAATCGGAGTTCGGATGAAGCCGGGGCGTGCCCGCGAAGTTGGAAAAAAAATCTGTCTGAACAAAGGAATCTGGATCGATCCACTTTCAAGAGTGGATCGATCCACTCTAGGAAATCCATGAACAGGTGATTCTGGATCGATCCAAGCAAGGAGTGGATCGATCCACTCTAGTGAAATCAGCGAGCAGACCATTCTGGATCGATCCACTGAAGTGTAATCCGAGAACAAGCCATTCCGGATCGATCCACTATTGAGAGTGGATCGATCCACTATGTACCAAAAGTGGAACAGAGGGTTTTGGATCGATCCATTGTTAAGAGTGGATCGATCCACCTGGGTTTCGGTGAAAAATTTACAACCTTGCTCAAATGGATGGGGCTTCATTCCAAGTCCAAATTTGGGGTTCCAAAGCACAACAAAACATCACTTTAGCATATCTAAATACCCAATCAAAGATCAATCTATCAAATATGGAGAATCAAGCTTATACAAGTTCAAAACCAATTTCCATGGAGGTATGAGAGTTATGTAGAAAATTGAGGAGAAATATGAACATCATGCATTAATTCAAACCATATACACTTAGAGGAGGTAGAAATGGGTTCCCTACCTCAAGCAAACCAAGAAGAAAATGAGACCCTAGCTCTTGCTTCCAACCCCAACCAAAATATGCTAGCTCCAAGAAAAAATCACGGAGTCCCGGACTCCAAATCGCGCGTAGATGATGAATCCTTGGTTGGAGGGTGGATTTGTGGTGGAGAAGTGGAGGGGTTTGAGGAGACTTTGTGGGAAGGAGAAGAAGAGAGAGAGAGGCGTGAGTTTTGGCAGGAGAGGGGTGTGATTTTTGAGCAAAAATCTGATCCAAACTTGCTTATATACACTCTCACACTAGCACTTACACCCCTCATGTTTCTAATGTGCTTCACAAACACCCAAATAAAATTACTAACTTCACATTGACCTCATATTGCACTATTTTCATTTCCTCACATTTCCCCAACATTATTTCCGGAAAAATTATTTTAAAACACGGGTCTTTACATCAAGTATACCGAATATGGGAGCAAGTTAACACTCGCTCCCAAATCTAGCAAAGCCTTATCAAAACTCTGACCTGCTATGGCTATGGCGATGGTAGGACAACCTGGATCTTTTTGCTTAATCGGAATATCAGCTTGGAGAATGGAGCTCACTTGATCCGTTAGTAACACGTTGCACTGACTCTTAGTTCTCCGTTTTGAAGTGCACAGCTCTTTCAGCACCTTAGCAAACTGAGGAATTGCATCAATGGCTTCCATCAAAGAGATAGGAAATTGAACTTTCTTAAACAACTCTAAAATCTGGAAGTTCACATTGATGTTAGGTTTTGCCACCAAGCGATGAGGGTATGGTGCGACGGGTGGCGATGGAGTCGTGGGGGCCACAGGTGTGGGCACCACCACCTCAGGTGACTCCGACTCTCTCTTTTCCTCAGTAACCTCCCCCACAGCAGGAGTAACTGCTGGTGCAGCAACCGGCTGCAAAAGTGGGACCGGTTTTTGCTTCGGAGGAATCGTCTTATCAACCACCTTCCCACTTCTGAGAGTGGTGATTGCTTTTGCTTCCTCCGGACTGGGGTTCAAATTACTTGGGCCTGACCCATCTCCCAGAAAATTCGTACCGGCAGCATTGGTGTGAGGTTGAGGAGGGAATCTTCCCCTCTCCTGTTAGGTTTGGCCAACTGCTACCGTCAACTGAGTCAATTGGGACCTGATATCTCCTATGGGTTGGTTGGTCTGCTTAGTGAAAGTCAATTGAGACTGCATGAGAGCCTTCAACATCTCATCAGTCTGTAAATCCCTGGGTGGATGATTTATGCCTGGGGGTGGTCCAGAGAATGAAGGACTGAACCCCTGCTGGTTTTGACTAGGTTAACGGTATTGGGGTGCTTGGCCTTGAGGAGGCCGGTATGGTTGCATCTGTTGCTGAGGTGGTGCCTGGGGTGGCACTAGCACTTTAGGATCTCTCTAACTCAGGGCTGGGTGATGAGCCTAGCCCGGATTATAGGTGTTAGAGAACGGATCCCAACGTTGGTTCACTGCATTCACCTCAGCCTGGTTACTCTGGTAAGCTTCCTTAATCATCGGGAAAGCGGGGCAGGCAGTCACTGCATGCCCCAGACACTCGCAAAGCGCACACACTTCCTCTACTCTCACATCATTCACCTGTTGGACTTGCTTTATCCGCAAGTCCTCCATCTGCTTAGACAATTTATCCAGCTGAGACTGGATGGTGTGCTCTCTCACACTAAGGGGAAAATACCGGACCCACTGGGTCCCTGTGTAGCTATGGCCCTGTCAGCGAGGTCGGAAGGTTCCCAACTTCGATGTTTTTCGGCCAACTCCTCCAAAAAATCCCATGCCTCATCTGGAGCCTTATCTAGGAAATCACCATCTCTACATAAATACTCAATCTGCTGGGCCATCGCAATGTTTAGGCCCAGCTGGAAAAATGTTACCAACTGATGTTTCTCATACCCGTGGTGGGGAAGAGCCAACAACAGTTCCTTAAACCACTCTCAACACCTCAAAAATGACTCGCCCTCTTTTTGCCTAAATGACTGGATTTGGCGAGTCAGGTGCTGCGACTTACTCTCCGAGAAATATTTCTTATAGAACAACTCCCTAACAGCTGACCATGTCGTGAGTGACTGCTCCTTTAGCATTTGGAGCCACTTATCCGCACTGTCTTTCAGAGAAGCAGGAAAAAGCTTAAGGCAAGCGTTCTCTCACTGGGTAGTGGTGGCTAGGGTGCGCACCAACCCCTCAAAGTGGCGGATATGCTCATATGGATCCTCATTTTCCCTCTCATAGAAGAGAGGAAGAGCATTATGGGTCCTTGGTTTGACTGTGAAAGCGTTGCGTGCCTCCACAGTTTCGATTGGCAGAACTATTGGGCCATGAGGGGTGGTCCTCGAGGGATGCATATAGTCACGAATAGTTCTTTGTTCCGCCATCGGTGGTTCACTCTCTACGACGAACAGTGGATTGGGGAATTCTATGAACAAGTTGTCGATGGGAATGGATTCAGGTTGACCTACAGACTACTTACGCTGGACTCCTACTGACTCAGACGAAGAACTAGAAAACCCCAACGGACTCGACCCTTGCTCAATCCTGACCAGACGATTAGTACTATCGCGATAGTAAAGAGGGTCAGGTTTTTGTGGGAGCTGACTACTTTTACCTATTTTGACTTAGTATGGCGTGAAGCACATACTTGGTGTGAAGCTTTCAAAAAAGGGTCATTTTACAAGTGGAAAATGTCAAAATAAAGATTAATTTAAAAAATATCGATCCCATGCAGAGTCACCATTTTGTGGACGCTCAGTTTTTCGCGCGGGCGCAATTGTCCGCGGAGTTTGGTGAAGTTTGTGAAAAAGGGCAATCCGGGAAAAAGGAAAAATTTAGAGTCGCAACCTGGGGTTTAATTTTTGGAAAATGTTAGGTACCCGAGAAACCGTTTAGAATAATAAATGACTCTTGTGCCACTGAAAAAGGGTTTGATCTGCGAAAAGTAGAGATTGGATTCGGGAGCCAAGTTACCCGCAGGGAAGGTTTTGTTAGTAAAATGCACCCCGCGTGTCCGAAATTTTCCGGTCTTTACTAAATATTTGTGGAATTATTCTTTGAAATGATTTTATGAAAAACTTCATTTCACGTAAACAATAAAAGCAATATCATTCTAAAAAGGAAGTGAATAATAGTAACGAATCACGTAGCATGCAATCAAGTACATAAACGTAAGAAATTTAGCATAAAGGGACGTGCACGTGAAGAAGACAAAAAATTGAAGGGGTTTACTATAATTAAACCCCAATGGTTTTGCCAGAAAATAGAGCATCGGACCTTAGAAAATAGAGCATTTACTAGTAACACCGTATGGTGTCCAAACATACACCGCGTGGTACCAAAAAGATGCCACATGATGCCTCTACGCAGTGTATTTTTCAAAAAAATTACTTTTGTCCGATTGAAACCGACTTTGTTTTCAGGTAGAAAACCACACTTTTTGTTGATCGAAACAAGCTTAGAGAATGATTTTGGGTAGGTGAATGTACCTCATTTTCAGAGACGGCATCCCGCAACAATGGAGGCTATCATGTGATACCTTCCCGAGAGGCTCGAGTGTTACTGAACTATCCCCACTTGGACTCAAGGAAGAGCTACGGAGCCCTCCTTGAGCCCGATGGGAACTCCCCACAGCAGATTGTTTATTTGAATGCGATTGTGTACCTCTGGATTTGTAAGATTGAAACTATGGACTTCGAGAGCGATTGACTTGAGGATTGGGAATTGTAGTTGTAGGTTTATAAAGACAAGAGTGTGTGTGATTTGAAGTTGGAAAATGATTTTGCAAAGTAACAAAGAAGATGTCGAGTTTGTTTTGAGAGAAATTTTCGTTGAGGATTGATCAATCTCTCTCTCGGCCTCCCCTTCTCATGCCTTTTATAGAGGGGATTTTGGGATGAACTCGTCATTTTGACGTTTCCCGTACACCAGTGAATGTCATGATTTGCGAATATCATCATCGCTCTGAGCTATTGGAGCTTCCCAGGAATCCTATTGATGGGACATGGGTACCGTACAGCGTCAAGGGTGTGACATACGGTGTGCAAAGAAACACCGCATGGTACAAATGGAATTTCAAGCCGTATGGTCTAGGGTTTTGGGCCGTACAGTTCAGGTGGTTGGGGTTTTTGGTTTGTTTGATCCATCCGATTCAAGTAACCGCCCCAAGGTACACTTCGCACTTTCTCTTCATCATTGGCGATGTAAGAGTCATTAAAATTGGGGTGTCTACAAGAGTACTGGTTTTATTTGGTGAAAAGAGGAGCCTATTTGCAATGATTTTTGAAAAATGGGATTTATTTTATTTTTTATTTTGGGAATTTAGCAAAACTAGAGATTATTGGGGGAATCCTTAGGTGAGTAGAGTGATAACCTATGGTCAATCTAATTGGTGTATGCATACAAAATGAGAGCAGTATATACAAAAGCAGTAGACAAGTAGCATGGTATGTGCAAAAAGCGGTAAATAGGCAGCATGCTGACAGGGTATAGGAAAACAGTAAGTACGTAGCAGGATATATCATGAAATCCTACCCTGTGGGTCCTGTCTTAGGTTATCATTATGCAAATGCCGGTTTTGGTTTAAGGGGCTTCCCCATACTAGAGCCAATATTTGCCTCCCCAGAGCCAAAAATACTGATGTGGCAAGGGGAGTAACGGCAGGCTGACTCATCATCGTCCAAGGTTGCCGAGAATCCTGGGATGTCCTAACACCAGCAAGCTAGGTAGGGTAACCAGGATGCAACGGCGAGGCTAGTAACCATGCACGTGCAATGTAAAAGTTTAACAATAAAATCTTTTCAACAATTCCAGAAATATTTTCCAAGTTTGGCTCGCTTTTTAAATTAATCCAGACCTTGAAATTTTACTCATGCAAACAACCGGGAAAGCTCCAGTCCAGACTGATCAGGCTTTCACCCTAACATCAATCCTTTCTAGTATAGCATGAAGCACGTACTTGGTGTTAAGCTTTCGAAGGGACATTTTACAAGTGTAAAATGTCAAAATAAAGATTAATTTAAAAAATATCGATCCCAACCAGAGTCGCCATTTTGTGGATGTTCATTCGGGAGCCCACACTTTTTGGTTGTGTTTGTGAAAAAGCGTGATCCGGGAAAAAAAGAAAATTTAGAGTCGCTACCTGGGGTTTAATTTTTGGAAAATGTTAGGTACCTGAGACACTGTTAAAAAAAATAATGACTCTTGTGTAGCTAAAGAAAAGGGTTTGATCTGTGAAAAATAGAGTTTTAAGTTCGGGAGCTAGGTTATCCGCGGGGAAGGTTTTGTTTGAAAAATGTACCCCACGTGCCCAGAATTTTCTGGTCTCTACTAATATTTGTGGAATTTTTCTGAAAGCATTTTATTGAAAACTTTAAAACACATAAACAGTATATCATGAAATAATGAGCTTAAAAGAAATAAATAATGACATAAGTTAAATAACACATAATCAAGTATATAAATGCAAGAAAATTAATTACGAGGGGGAATAAATGTGAAAATAGAAAGTGGGGGGGATAAACTACAATTTAGCCTCTGGTTTTACCCAAAAAATAAAGCGTCGGGTTTCAGAAAATAGGGCAGACAAAACGTTTTCCAGTGATGTCATACGGTGTCCAAAATCACATCGCATGGTGTACTTTGGGGGCCATATGGTACCTCAGTGTATATGTTTTTCCAAAAAAATCCTCATTTTGTCCAATTGAAAACAAACTCTGTTTTTAGTGTTAAAACCATGTTATTTAGTAATTAGAATAGGTTTGGAAGATGACTTTATTGTACGAATGTACCTCATATTTGGGATAGTCTTCTGAGACATTGGATAATGTCCCGAAATACCCACCCGAGAGGCGCGAGCTTTACTAGAATATTTCCTTTTGGACTCAAGGAGGAGCTACGGAGCTCTCCTCAAGCCCAATTGAAACCCCCCTCTGAAGATTGTTATTCGAACACGAATGTGTACCTTTAGGTTTGCTCAATTAAGACTACGAACTTTGGAAGGGATTGACTCGAGGATTGAGAATTGTAGTTGTAGGTTTATAAGGACAAAGGTGGTGTAATTTGAACTTGAGAATGATTTTGACAGAGTAACGAAGGGGGCGAAAAATTTGTTTCGAGAGAAATTTTGCTCAGAATTGGTGTCCTCCTTCTTCTGGCCGCTCCTTCTCTTTTCTTATCTAGAGGAGATTTTGGACGAGCTCATCATTTGGGCGAAACCCGTACTCCAAGAATCACATCATTTGCCCAATATCATCATTTGTTCTGAGCTGTTGGAGCAAACACTGGATTCCTATTGATGGGACAAGGGTACCGTGCGGTGTCAAAAGTGTGTCGTACGATGCACATTGAACCACCGCACAGTGCAAAGATAATTTTAAGCCGTACGGTTCAGGTAGGTTTGGTATTTTTGGTTCTTTTGATCCTTCGGTCTCAAGTAACTGTTCCGAGGTGCATTTTGTGTGTTCTTGTAGACACCCCGATTTTGAACCCGGGATGTGCTCGAGCATTCCCGATGATGAAACAGACCAATCATGACTACCCGAAACTTGTGAAAATGGCTTGAACTTGATCAAAATCAACCAAACATCATCAAATAACCCAATCTAAACCAAGCATTATTGAACCAAAGTCAAACCAGCAATTTGTCACCAAGAGCCTTGAGCGCTCAATCCGTGAGGAGCAACTTGAGCGCTCTTTAAGTGCTCGACTCTGAACCAGTCAGGAATCTGCAAAGTATCTCATCATGAGATCTCATGTAGGGGGGAGCGTCTAACCACTTCTATACGTATTGTACATGTATAATACACCCTACATTGCTACAATATACACCTAAAACTACCCCTAAGGTATAAACCCACTACTATCTCTCTCTCCTCTCTTTCCCTCCACTCACTCTATATAAACCAACCATCACCCCTTGATTAGGAAATGGCCATTTCTCATACTCCAGCTCACAATTCACCCAGTAATCGTCCATTACTTTCTCTCTCTACAAAACCACTTATGTTCCATCAAAACCATTTGCAAAAACCACTCTTCAACCACAAATTTGATCTTTGATCATCAATCAAACTCCCTCGTTGTACACCTATCCAGAATACTAACCTAAACATCCATTATCATCAACTTCCAAACCCACAATCAAGTTCAAGCCTTCAAACAAGTTTAAAAGGTAGCTAAACATGTGAAAATCTCACTGTTTTGGTCCTTCTGAGGAAGACCAGTAGGTCCAAACAAGCTTTCTGTACTTGTATTGGGCTTACAGGGTCTAAAATAACTAAACAAAACACTTTCAAAATCTGCAGTTTTAACAGGGGTTGAGTGCTCAAGCCTCGTGCCTTGAGCGCTTAAACCCAGTTTGAACAGGTTCTGCTTTGCTGAGTTTTTGCGCTTTCTCTTGGCTTTGATCGTTATTTAATGGTTAAATATGCTCATGTAACCCTCGAAACAGCTTATTTTTACCTCAAAATCACATGCATGAGTGTAGATTAACTATTTTATGGTGATCAAGCATTAAAACCTTTGAAAATCTTGTAATTTGAGTGCACAGCAGTGACTGTCCAGTTTCATAAACTTCCATCTTATGTAATTTGAGTGCACAGCAATTTAAGGCTTGAGGGCTCAATGTCATACTCTTGAGCACTCAATCTGTTCTTGGCCCATTTGCTGGTTGCTGGTTATTTCGATGATGGATCATGATTTGACTTCTTTCTGGTATGTTTGAGTTGTTGCATTCATGTTTATTATCTGATTTTCTCCTCCATGTTTAATTTCTTGCACTTTTCTCTCATATTCATGGCTTTAATCTTCCTTTTCTTGTCCTTTGTAAGATCAAACATTTAATTCCCAGCTCATATTCTTTTGAAAAACATTTGGTTAAAGTTTGATGTTGTAAAGGATGAGAGAAGAATCTGTAAAAAGGGTCAAACTTGCAGAAACCAGAAACTGGTTTAAGCGCTCAATCCATGAGCCTTGAGCGCTCAATCTAGTTTGGAAGGTTTGAGCGCTCAAGCCTTTTTCCTTGAGCGCTCAACTCTCTTTCTGGGATCCAGTTTTCAGGTCAATTTATTTAGCATCATGTTCATAACTTCTGGTGTTGTTGTATAGTTTTTGTTATTATTTCCCTCTGTAAATGTTTGTTGTAATTTCTCTCCATCATTATCATCTTTTTCCATGTAGGTTGTCTTGCACAAGCATTCACAATAAATTCACATTTTGTATTATCTTATTGTCTACGTGATTCCCAACCCCAATTCCCCATTTCGTGTTTAAAGTTGAATTTCAAACATTTTCAAAATCCCACAGAACATTGAGTAGAGACCGGTTCACGGACCGGGCGAGAGGGGTGCCGTAAAACCCTTCCCCTCTCGTAACTAAACCCCCGAATCCGAGAAATCTTTGGTTCCGCCATGATCAGCAAAATCCTTTTCAATGGGCAAATGGGTCATATTTTTACTGGTTTCACGGATTCGGACCACAAATCCGGGTGGCAACTCTAACAATCACAATCTTTTTCAAACTGAAACCGCACAAACTCCGTGGGCCGTCCACAGTTCTTCCTTTTCATTATTGGAGATGCGCAAGTTATCAAAATTGGGGTGTCTACAAAACTTAATACAATAAAGTTTGCCTCCATAAAATATATTTATTACAAGCGGGTCAGATCTAAGGTTCCTCCTATCCCTGTGTTTGGTTGTTCTCCAAGTCGGCAGCCCCTCCAGCTCTGTAAACCTTCTACCTGTAGAACGCCTCTTGTCCAGCACGATAAACTGACATAATACATCAGAGTCATGAAGCAACATCATGGTAATATGTCAGGGTCACACAAGTGCAACACCGTGAGCGACAACTCTATCCAAACCTTAACTAGCAATTCTAGAATAATATAGTAATGACAAGTAAAGTAAAGGAGTCTTTTTTTTAATCAAAACAGTGTATCTCGTGAGTGCAGATGTATCAGTGTCAATGCAGATCAGAGTATAACATGCGTAGTAAAAAAATGTCTCGTATTATCTTTTCGGTGTCGGCATTCTTCTTCAAATTTATCATTCTGGACTAATTCCGACAACCGGGCCAACTGTCAATTCACTCAGAAAGTTATTGGTCCGTTTTCGTCTCCTTTCAATTAATGGCACCAACCTTTCCGCTCGAGGTCTCGGTCGTCTTGTATCTTTGAACTTAACAACCTGTTTACAAGGTCTGTCCACCCCACGACTCACACGATATAGTCTTGACCGTCTTATATCACTGAACTTAACCAGTATGTTTATAACGTCTGTCCATTATGTGTTGTGCATGCTTAGACCAAACCACCAAGTTCTCCCACGGAGTTGGGTTGGTGCTCTCGCTGCACTATCGTATTTGTAAGGACCAAATTCCAGAGTCACTCTTTATTGGCAATTCCATATGACAAAACACATATTTATACCCAAGTTGTAATTTTATTATTTTTTATAGATTAGAGAGTCTGTATAGAATAAGAGTGGAAAGAGTCATTATTTGTTATTGAGAGTAAGCGCATTTTGAATTAAAAAAAAAAAAAAAAAAAGAGGTCGACTACACCGAGATGAATTTTGCAACAGTGGATCGATCTAGGCCTCATTGGGCACCTTATTTTTATCCTAAATGAGACAAGTAATGTAAAAAAAAGGGCCCAGGCATGAGGTCTGATTAGAGACTTGGTATTTTGCTCTTAGGGTTGGACTTTAACCACAAAGAAATAAAAGACAAGAGGCAGCAAAAGCAAAGGTAAGACGGCTACACATGAAAACTTCTAGTGTGATTAGAAAGAAGATATTCAGCAGATGTAAATATAGGGGGGTGACTTTTGAGAGTTATTCTGAAGGGTGTGCTTGACCGAATCCTAGACCTAAATGAATGGGTTGCCCCAAGCGTAGGGCTGAGACCGGTGTAGCATAATACCTGGTAAGACCGGAATCGAATCCACAGGGACGTTGGAGAGTGCTTAACTAAAAACTCGGGTTGTGAGATTTGAAACGGCTCTTAGATAGCCACCCCTTGTAATTTGATGGGAGAATTAACTAACTAAAGAAAATTTGGTTTTTCCTAAATTAATTAAAAGAAGGTACGGTTGTAGGAATCCCAACACTGGTGACTAGGCCCGGACATATCTGCTCCATCTGGTGTTCTAAAGAAAACAGTTGATTTTAGAGAGAGAAAGATACCCCGAAAGATGCGAATCCTTGTGGTTGCCGTTTGCCCATGTACAACGAAGAACAAGTTTCGGTCCCCCGTTACCCGCGTTACATGGGCTCTGACAATGCCCGGATTCGTCTAACAGATGTTCTTTAATAACCTAAAATTGCTTTTTCTGTTATTGACTTTGAAAATAGGAGCACGAATATCCCCATCCCTGGCCACGGTGTGTTAATCACCCCACGACCATACCTACGCGACTACTCACTCATATTAACTTGAATAAACAGCAAGATTTCAAAACAAAACATGCTCATATAACTCGGAAGAAGATTAAACTAAAAGATCAACCAAAAACTGAGATTAATGTAAACTAGAAAGAGTTACCGAAAACAATACTTGAATCTCCCAGACAAAATTCAAAAACTCCAATCAAAAGAACTACCGGAAAGTAGAAACTCCAAGAAGAAAACAAAAAGCTGCTATCATGAAAAAGAAAACAAAAGTTCGGAACCCTTATTTCTACCCAAAAATGAAGTATTTATATCCTCCCGAAGTCGAACACGTGGCAGGACAACACGCTGATTTTAAGCCATCCGATATCGATACAGGGAAATCCTTGTGCCGATACAGATACCTTCTGTTCGCCCATAAGCACCTCGGTATCGATATAGTTAATCTCCTGTATCGACACAGACACCTTTAAAATGCTTCTCAAGCTTGTTTGCTCGCACTTCTTAGGTCCCACCGGTTCCCAACATGCCCAAAGTCCTATGTCCACTTTTACGTGCTCTTCCGGCCTGTTTCCTACAAAACAAACAAAAATACCAAAAATAAAAGACAACACCGCATCAAGTGGAAAATGGAATAAATCGCGCCTCTAATGCGCTAATTCACCCTACTCAGGCGCTTATATTTGTGACATCGCGCGCCAATCATACCCGCCAACTTGAACGTTGCTAGTCCCGAGCAACGAAAAGAATAAAACAAATAAATAAAAGGACAGATCTTTTAAACCCCTGGGCGGCCCTGGTAGGACGAGTGAAGTCTCATGAGGGTTTTCAGCAGTGATAACCCACAAAATACAAAGGACTCAGACATTTGAATGCAACTCAACCCAATCAATAGCTTCTCGAAACACTACAGTGACCGTCAGGCAAGTCAAAGGCAAGATATTTCATCCATGGACAAAGTTAAACAAGTGAACTTCGCATATATCTTAGCACAAAAATTAATCCTCTCACCTACGATCGGATAGAGAATTTTCAAATGGCATGCATGTATGGAAAAACCACATATAGAAATTCACCAACCTCAAGAATAGTTCACACACCATTGATAGCCCAATATTTCTTTAAGCACACTCCTTCCCTTTTCTTTTCTTTTCTTTTTTTTTTTCCTTTTTTTTTCTCTTTGTGTGGTCATGCAATATCGGATCTCTCGGGCTTTCTAGTTGACTCTTTAACGAGCTTTGGGTCGGCTATCCCCAAGCCAAACGATCTTAGAGCACCAGGTTTTAAAGGACCCCTACGGACCTAATTGCTCAAGTAAAAAAGATTTTATTGAGATCCAAGCTAACCAAACATAGCGATACTTTCACAAGGTCTATCCATCTTTTGACGCAAACAACACAGTGGGAGCATACCCCGATTGTCCGGTTACTACTCAATGGACGCCCGGATAAGCATTAACAATACAACACACATTTTTTTTTATTATTTTTTTTTACTTCTTTGTTTTAGGAAGGAGTTATAAGTTAGCACATACTGAAATATCAGAGGCATATGAACCAAACTCAAGACTGGTGAATACTTAAGTGGAACAGTGCGTGTGTGAGAGCATGCTTCCAAATGACCAAACGCTATCCGACTATAGACGAAACAGGCTAACTAAAGGCTTCCTAAACATCATGTTCATGAGCTTAAATCTATCCATGAAATCATATCGAGACTTCGACTCGCACAACAACCCCTATAGTGCGAATTAGCAGTCATCAACCAAGAATAGTTACACCCAAGCATCCAAAGTCTCTTTTTTCTTGTTTTTTTTTTTAAATCAAAAACATGTACGAAGTACACCCTCCCCCAACTTGAAATGTGCTCTGTCCCCAGAGCATAGAGACAAAGAAAGAGAAAAACAAAGAGAAAGAAAAGGTGAACCTAAGGTGGCAGGCAACCACCATGACCCCGGCCAATGTATGGGGAATTTGTTGTCACCGTTGCGTTTCATCATCGGAACTGCTTCCATGATCCGCTCCTTCGGGCCTAACAAGGTCCACAGCTAGTCACACAGAGCCGTGCCAAAGCTTTATTGGACTGACAACCGCCACACTTAGTGGCACCCCTGCTCGAGGCTCTTGAATGCCTCACTCACTCCGGCGGAGAGGCTCAAACTACCAAGGCTGGTGTGGTAGCATGCTCGTCCTACAAAAGACTAAAGAACCAACTACTTACTAGGCAACAAATGACATCAGTCCCGCCCGCTCGTAGTAGCCACGCCACAAGGAAAATAAAATGAAAAAAAATAAGAAGAAAATTTAAGAGAGAGAGAGAGATCTTTGAAACGTGGAATTCGAAAATTATTCAAATTCACAAAGATGAATCCCATGAATGCACCACCCCACGCTAAGTTTTTTGCTAAAAACTGAACTCGGCCAGACCACAAGAAAAGATATTTCGAGTAAAGCAATTGCCGAATTGTTTTAAGAAATTTAAGTGCCTCAAAGTGCTCACGTGGAACCAAATTAAGTTTCGAGCAGTGGACATAATTTGCAATAGAAGGAAGATAAACAAAAGCATTATCATCAACACCAAGAAAATCAATATGTTCCACTACTATCGACTTCGACTCTTCTACTGAGGCCTCATCCGCCAAGTTTGGTTTCTCAACTAATTCCTCCTCAATAAAGTCTTGGTCCCCCAAAATAAGAGACGCACTCTCACACCCATACTTCCTATCTTGCTCGTCCATTAAGGACTGCAAATAATCAATCTCAGCGTCCCACTCCTGAGTAGTGTGAGATTGTTCGATCGGACCATCATATAGAGGGCAGTGAGCTCCTCATTCTCTAGACTCATAGGAACGTAAAAGGAAAACGTAGGCAGCGCGGATCAACAGTGGAAGATACATGAGAGGGGGTTCGACCTTTACATTAGACTCAAGGGGAGAACATTGGGCAGCGAGCTCCTCATCCCCTCCAAACTCAGAAGGTTCCACCAAACCATCATCCACCCCACCCTCAATGACAAGGTGGTCAACTTCCTCTTCTCTCTCTTTCGCAGCAGTAAGCTCCTCATCCTCTCCAAATTCAGAGGACTGTGGTAAGACCAAGTCAACCTCCTCAACATCGTTAACCAGACCTACTTCCTTTTCCCTAGGAGTAAACTCCTCATTCCCTCCAAACTCGGAAGATTCCTCCAAACGATCATCAACTCATCCCTCAATGAGAAGTGGGTCAACCTCCTCTCTTCTATTGACTTGAGGCAGAGAAGGAAATGGCTCCCATTCCTGTTGGATTTGTCCCACTGTCTCTGTGAGTTGAGTCAACTGGGACCTAAGGTCCCCAATGGCTTGGGTGATTTCCGTGGTGAAGGTCATTTGCGATCGCACAACAGTTTGTACCATCTCTTCAAACTCGTCATTATGAGGGGGATAATTCAACTCTAGGGGTGGGCCAGTAGAATAAGGATCAAACCCTTGCGAGTCTTGGGAAAGGGGGCCAAATTGGGTCATGTGGTCCTGGGCAGGTTCGAACGACTGTATTTCTTGCAGAGGCAAAGGCAGTGCATGTGGTGGCACTGGGAGTTCGGAATACCACCCTGAAAAAGATGGGTGGTGGGACCACCCTAGATTGTACGTATTTGGATATGGATCCCACCGCTGGTTAATAACAATCACCCTAGCCTGATTTTCGATAAGCTTCCTTGTATGTATAAAAAGCGGAACAGGTATAAACAGAATGTCCCCAACACTCACACATCTCACAGAATTCTTCCATTCTCACCTTGTTCACCTAGTTGTTTCCTTATTACTTTTTTTTTTACTCGATTTAAGACACAAAGATACTAACCCGAATTCATAACACCTCTTGCCGTCCCCGGCAACGGCGCCAAAAATGCTTGATCGAATCCTAGACCTAAATGAATGGGTTGCCCCAAGCGTAGGGCTGAGACCGGTGTAGCATAATACCCGGTAAGACCGGAATCGAATCCACAGGGACGGTGGAAAGTGCTTAACTAAAAACTCGAGTTGTGAGATTTGAAACGGCTCTTAGGTAGCCACCCCTTGTAATTTGATGGGAGAATTAACTAACTAAAGAAAATTTGGTTTCTCCTAAATTAATTAAAAGAAGGTACGGTCGTAGGGATCCCAACACTGGTGACCAGGCCCAGATATATCTGCTCCATTTGGTGTTCTAAAGAAAACATTTGATTTTAGAGAGAGAAAGATACCCCGAAAGATGCAAATCCTCGTGGTTGCCGTTTACCCATGTACAGCGAAGAACGAGTTTCGGTCCCCCGTTCCACGCGTTACATGGGCTCTGACAATGCTCGGATTCGTCTAACAGATGTTCTTTAATAACCTAAAATTGCTTTTTTCGTTATTGACTTTGAAAATAGGAGCACGAATATCCCCAGCCCTGGCCACGGTGTTTTAATCACCCCGCGACCATACCTACGCGACTACTCACTCATATTAACTTGAATAAACAACAAGATTTCAAAACAAAACATGCTCATACAACTCGGAAGAATATTAAACTAAAAGATCAACCAAAAACTGAGATTAATGTAAACTAGAAAGAGTTACCGGAAATAATATTTGAATCTTCGAGACAAAACTTCAAAAACTCCAATCGAAAGAACTACTGGAAAGTTGAAACTCCAAGAAGTAAACAAAAAGCTGCTATCCGGAAAAAGAAAACAAAAGTTCGAAACCCTTATTTCGTCCCAAAAACGAAGTATTTATATCCTCCCGAAGTCAAACACATGGCAGGACAATCCACTGATTTTAAGCCATCCGGTATCGATATAGGGAAATCCTTGTATCGATACAGATACCTTCTGTTCGCCCATAAGCACCTCGGTATCGATGCAATTAATCTCCTATATCGATACAGACACCTTTAAAATGCTTCTCAAGCTTGTTTGCTCGCCCTTCTTGGGTCCCACTGGTTCCCAACATGCCCAAAGTCCTATGTCCACTTTTACGTGCTCTTCCGGCCTATTTCCTACAAAACAAACAAAAATACCAAAAACAAAAGACAACACCGCATCAAGTGGAAAATGGAATAAATCGTGCCTCTAATGCGCTAATTCGCCCTACTCAGGCGCTTATATCTGTGACATTGCGTGCCTATCAGGGTGATTTTTGTTAGATACTTTGGAAGGCTTGTGGACTCAAGGCTGTTGGCGATCAAGATCACTGAGTGCAGTGTACGTGTGACTTGGGAGGTGACACTTAGAACGTTGTGAGGATTTGCTTTGTTTGGATAGGTATATCTGTAACTGCACGATGATTATAGTGATTTGATTCCTTCTCATGGTTTTTTCCCATTTAAGGTTTTTTCACATATATCTTTGCGTTGTGTGATTGATTGCTTGCGTAATTTTTTGCTAGAAATATTACTTAGTGATTTGAATTCATATTAGTAGGGGTTTTTACAGATTATTAGAGAACCCTGTTTTTTCACAAGCCAGGAAGTCATGGGTTTGAGTCGCTAGAGTGTCATCATGAGGGAGGAAATGTTGGGCCTGGAATGCCCCCATAGATTTGGTTACACAATGTCACTCCCTGCACCGCTCTAAAAACAGACTTGCGTTTGCGATCTCGAATGCCATAAAAGACTTAATTGAAACCCTTCCTAACACCAATTGGTTTTAAGAGAGATGGTGGAAAAGTGGTTCGACAAGTGGTATTAGAGCTAGCTTCTCCTTCCGTTAGAATTTATTTTCCTAGAGCAGATCCATCATGAGTTTGAATATGAATCACATGTCTAGAAATTTGCCTATACTTGATATGGATAATTTTGATTATTGGAAATCTAGAATAAAGGCTATAATGAGATTATTCGATGAAGAAATTTAGGATTCGTGTATTGTGGGGTACACTCGATCCATGAAAACTGTAGAGGACAAACAAGTTCAAAAAATCCAGTTTGAATTATCTGTTGCTGAAAAAGCATTACTCCATGCTAATAACCATGCACTTGATATTTTATTTTCTGCTATTGATATTAATGAGCACAAAAAAATAGCTAACTGTGAAATTGTGAAAGAGGCAAGGGACATTCTGGTTACTTGTCACGAGGGGAAATATGTGCTTAAGCAGTCTAAACTACAAAGCTTACTATTGAATTTGAGACCATTAGAGTGCAGGAGGAAGAGACCTTCAACTAATTCTACTCCAAACTAATCGCCATCGTCAATAGCTGGGAGAACTTGGGTGAGCCAATTCCTTCCTTTCGCATTATTAAAAAGATTTTACGTTCCTTACCTTTTAGTTTTAAAACTTAAGTAACTATGCTAGAGGGTAAGAGAAAATTAAAAGAAAAATTTGTTCAAGAAATAGTCGGGATTCTCCAAACTTATGAGGCTGACTTGTTGCCATCTAAACGTATTAAGCTCAAAATAGAACATTTGGAGACTCCGATTGCTTTAAAAGTACTCAAACAAATAAAAAAAAGTTTAGATAGTGATAGCGATGTCAATCTTGAGGAGATGATAGCTTTTTTTAAACAATTTCAAAATAGTATGAAAAAGAAAAATGATAAGGAAAAGGAGAATTTTCTAGAAAAAATAAAAAGGAGGGTAAAAGACGACCTAAGGGACCACAGTATTTTGAGTGCCATGGCTTTGGTCATTACGTCCAAATATGTGCTAATAAAAAGGAAAAAAAATGGCTCTAATCGGTAGAACATGAGATGATAGTGATTCCGATGAATTGAATGAAGAATAGGGGGGCAATGAAAATGGTAAAGGAAACTTCATGGCTTTCGGAGGACCTTTAAATTTTGAAGGTCATTCTACATCAAGTGGTTCTGAGACAGATAATAGTGAGGCGGAAAGTTGTGATGACATGGATGAGATAAAAAAGGAGTACAATAAACTTCGTGTTTTTAGTAAAAAATTATGAAGGTGAATGATAAGCTTTCTGATAAGGTCAAGAGTTTAGAAGCTACTTTGAATGAATGAACTCAAGACAGGGATGAGAGAAATAAATAAATAGAGCTTCTTCTTAAGAAAAACAAAGCTTTGACTACCGCTATTTCTAAGGAAAAATTAGAGGATGATGCACAAATGAGGACCCATTTGTTGGATCATATTCTTTCCATCCAATGGCAACCAGGTGATTGTTAAGGCCTCGGTTATCATGCAACTTATTCAACTCCACCTATAGGGAAAAAAAGGGCTAATGGTCAAGAGAAAAAGACTGATCCTAATGACATGCAAAACATGATCAATTCTCCTACGCCAAATAATCAGACGACAAGAATGGTAAACAGACATCCCAAATGCAAGGAGGTAAAACTAAAGTTTTTAATAATTTTAAGTCTCAAGTTTTTACTCTTGTATGTTGTTAGATTCGTTCCTACTTTCCATTTTTGTGGTATGACTGGCAATATTAGATTGCACTATAGGAAGATGCATGAATCATACGTTTCATGTGATGCATATGTAGCTCATCCTTATGGTCATAATTATTTTGTGTCCACTTGCCATCATTGTGGAATAAAATGTCATATTCGCCCATACTACTTTATCCTTCATGGCTACAATAGGACTACTCCTTGCTACCATAATATGAATAATCATAGGAAGTATTTTCGAAGTCCTAGACATAAAATGCATTCGCAGGCTAATTTTACTAAGATAAATTTCACGCAAATAACCATTAAAAGGACTAGTGTTGACAAGGGAAAGCCTAGACAGATTTGAGTTCGTAAAACTGATTTGGTCTCTGATGTTAATGATGATCTTAACTCTCCAGATGACTATAGTTCATTTGGAGAGGTTGGCCTTGCCTTTTGAGGCTAGTTGGTGGTTCCATAATCTAGGTTTATTTGATCGTGCATTTATTAATACCTAGGGTTATGGTGTTTCAAAGTTTATTTCGTTTTTTTTTAAATTAATTTTTTCTGTGTGTCTATTTTATTAGTTGTTGTCCAGATTGAGCATGATAGTCATTAGTGCATAGTTGAATATCATTAAATTTTATGAACATGTTCATCCTTATTTTTATAGCACTTCTTTTTTGGTATTCTCCTTGCAAGAACATTCGAATGCCAATAAACCATGAGTATTTTACATTCTGTACACTTGTTCATGACTATTATGGATGGTTAATAGTTAGGGGTCTTAATTTTCATAAACTTGGTTTGTATCTTGTGATCTCCTTTTCGAGATTGACCTGTGGTTAGAATTCCAAATGTGATGTTGAAACCCATCCACCACCGTTTTTCTTTTCTCCATCACCCCCTCTAGAATTGAGAGAATGACTTGAGGAAAGGGCTATTTATAGGACAAAAGTCCTAGTAGTGTGAAAGCCGCCGATGATAGTGCAAAATAAAATAGAAAAAGTTATTTCCATCGGTGATGTTATTTAAAAAATGAGACTTTATAGGAAATGGGGCATTACAAAATAAGGTGGTATTAGTAATGGACCACTTGCTTGGTAACCGGTTACATTCGGCACTATCCAGTTAGGATAGTCGCATCAAACGACAAGCGGAGTAAAAGAGCATACATTATTAACAAAATAAAAAATTAGTAGTTGAGGGGGAGCTCTGCAAGTACTTATTAACAAAAAATCATTGAGAACCTAGCTTGATTTGACTTCTTGAGGGGGATTCATCTTGATACTCCTATTGTTCATGAGAATATGGGTCCTAAATTGAGCTAACTTGATATCTATGCCATGGATGCACACACACACACTTTCCACACATATTGTTGATCATGGTGTGTTGTATTTCTTCTGCCTTGCATGGTGTTTCTATCATCAAGTTGTGTCTTAAAGTTTTGATGTCTTGTTCATCTCATTTTATAATAAAATACTTGCGCTAAAACATTCTCATGTTCATATCATCAATTTTTTTTTTGTATAATCTTTTAGCATTTAGTTTTATTACGTTTTATTGAGTTTTGCATGTTTTTTGCTCTTCATTCCACTATTGAATTTAGTCGTCATATTATTTATGCTAGTATCCGCGCACCTTTTAAACTTTTTATTTGGCGTACTGGTCACTAATTATTTAAATCTCTTATCCACTTATTGCTTAATTGTTTATCCTATTTGCCATTTGTCACTTCATGTCAAAAAGGGGGAGTAGGTTGCTTGTTGTTCTAATGTGTTTGGATGTTGAGTTGTGTTTGCAACCTCTCTATGACCTGATCTTAGTTTGTCTTTTGGATTCTTTACATATGATAGATTTTCATTGTGGTGTGTTTTGTCATGGAAGTGCCAAAGGGGGAGATTGTAAGGACCAAATTCCGGAGTCACTTTTTATTGGCGATTCCGTATGACAAAACACATATTTATATCAAGTTGAAGTTTTATTATTTTTTATAGGTTAGTGAGTTTGTATAGAATTAGAGTGGAAGGAGCCATTATTTGTAATTGAGAGTGATCGCATTTTGGATTAAAAAACAAAAAAAGGAGGTTTACTGCACCGTGATGACTTTTGAAAGGTGGATCGATCTGGGCCTCAATGGGCACCTTATGTTTTTCCTAAATGAGACAACTAATGTAAAGGAAAAAAGGCCTAGCCCTGAGGTCTGATTAGAGACTTGGTATTTTGCTCCTAGGGTTAGACTTTGACCACAATGAAATAAAGCCAAGAGGCAGCAAAAGCAAAGGTAAGACGGCTATGCATAAAAACTTCTACTATGATTAAAAAGAAGATATCCAACAGATGCAAATATAGGGTGGCGACTTTTGAGAGTTATTCCGAAAGGAGATTTTTGTTAGATATTTTGGAAGGCTTGTGGACTCAAGGCTGTTGGCGATCAAGATCACTGGGTACGGTGTACGTGTGACTCGGCAAGTGATACTCAGAACGTTGTGAGGATTTACTTTGTCTGGATAGGTATATTTGCAACTGCACGATGATTATAGTGATTTGATTCCTTCCCGTGGATTTTTCCCATTTAGGGTTTGTCCAGGTATATCTTTGCATTGTGTGATTGATTGCTTGCGTAATTTTTTGCTATAAATATTACTTAGTGATTCGCGTTCATATTGTAGGGGTTTTTACGAATTATTAGAGAACCCTGTTTTTTCACGAGCCAAGAGGTCATGGGTTCGAGTCGTGGGAGTGTAATCGTGAGGGAGGCATTGTTGGGCCTGGAGTACCCCCATGAATTTGGTTACACAATGCTACTCCTTACGACCACTCTAAAAACAGACTTGTGGGTGCGATATTGAATGCCATAAAAGTCTTAATTGAAGCCCTTCCTAACACCATGGATTTGGTTACACAATGCCACTTCATTGAAAAACAGTACTGGTCGATTATGAAGTCACTTATAAAATCTATTTTCTTTGGTGATCTTCTCTAGACAAATGAAATAACCAGGAGAGTCCCTGATTGGATGGCCAGACAAGTTCAGTTAGAAGCACGATTCCTTTCTTAGACAACGCAAATCTTGTCTTTTTGACAAACCCTCAAGGGTGTTAGCCTTGGATTATCTCACCATCCAAATACAGTCAAAACATTTTAAGTTACTTTACGAAAAGTTATTTGGTTACTTTTTTCTGAAAATTCAACCGGGCATTATAATGGCGTAGTTTCAAATAGTCAATTTTCACTCGAGCATTATAACTATGTATTTTCAAAAGTCAATCTCAATTCAGGCATAGTAACGACTACATGTGATTAAGAAAAAAATGTCACTTTAAGAATTTATTAACTTTTTACCATAAGCTTTTTAAAACATGAACTAACTTTTTGAGAAAAAAAATGTTATTTGAAGAGCTCTAAGGAAAATTTAAAAGTAACGCAAGCATTATAATGGTATGAAAATTTACTAATTAAAATTAGGTAGGATAATCTACCTTCATTTCCGGTTGTTAATCGGAAGCCAAAAAGTTAGGTTGGACTTCAATCTACTATAAGCTTATGAACAAGTTTCTACTTTTTGGATCTAGAGGCGATTTTTGGTGGTGGAGGAGGGTGGTGTTGTTTGAGTTTTGGGAAGAACAAGTTGAGTTTTTAAGAATTCAAGAACACACAAAAGTTTCTAACTTTGGTACTACTACAGGAGTGGGAGAGTGGAAGGCTTGGTGTGAGAAAACAAGTGAGGAGTGGCTTGCTATTTTATAGGCCTCTCTCCCTGTCTATCTCTCTCTAAAACACAATCCCACATATGTGGGGAGTAGGAACAAAGTCGGTGAGGTGAATAAGAATAAGAATTTATTCTTGCTTGAAGGAGAGGAGAAAGAAGATTGTGTTCGAAAATGGGTGGCAAGGTTGTGTGGGAAAATATGGTTAGGTTTTGGTGTGTAGTTGGTGTGGTCCTTAGCTTGTACATTTGTGCTTGATGTACGAAATGAATAATTTAAAAGGAATTTTAAATAATTAAAAAGGAAATAATTTAATTAATATAAATTAAAAGGGAATTATCGAATTGTTAAATCAAAATTTTTATTTATGAAAATTAGGGTCATTACAGTAGCTTAGGGGACTAAGAAATTGTCCCCATGCTAAGGCATTTACAATTCCGAACCAAAATATAAGCACGCTCTGTTCTTGGGTTGAGCCGTCTGGACGATTGGGCCAGTTTTGTACCAAATTCAAATATAAATGTTATAATTATAGTTTAGTCCCTGTACTTGCTACCTTCTATGGTTTTGACCCTAAACTCTGAT
Organism: Vaccinium macrocarpon; assembly: GCA_022606695.1. Classification (NCBI taxonomy): domain Eukaryota; kingdom Viridiplantae; phylum Streptophyta; class Magnoliopsida; order Ericales; family Ericaceae; genus Vaccinium; species Vaccinium macrocarpon. The sequence goes on along the minus strand of CM040180.1, from coordinate 21,178,136 downwards.
CCTGTTATACATTTAACCTCCTAACTTGTTAATTTAATCATCTAGTGTGATATATGTGTTTGTTAGAGCTTTATTATCAGCATGTGTTAGTTTATCTTGTTAATAAAATATGAGCTAATTTATGAAACGTTTGTAATAAAAGAAAATAAATTTTAAAATGTGTAATCATTGAAACATTAATACTCGCTTCGTTCCTGAATAAGAGCCCCACTTTCTCTCTCTCTTGTCATTTTTCAAACAAAAAAATGAAGTACTTTTTGTGTATCATTTTTGAATTTTTTTCACACGAATTAAAGTACTCATCAAGTACTTTAATTTGGTGCAAAAAATTCAAAAAATGATTTATGTAAGTACATTTTTTATTTGAAAAATGACACGATTTTTCGTAATGGAACATTATTTTGGAATGGAGGGAGTATTTTAGAAGATGGATTAAGTTATTAATGAACTTTTTTAATATACAGTCTAATCATGCAATTTTCTAAATTACCCTTACGTTATATCCAAAATTATCATTTTGCTCATAGAATTATTTAATGCGCAAAAACACACCCTTTCCTTGTTAGAATTACCAAACTACCCTTGTTTCAAAAGAGATTACAAGATTACCCTTGAACATGAACATTTTACCAAATTATATCCTTGGTTAAATTACTAAATTATATATCCTTTCACGAAGTTGGGTTTCCAACTATAACAACTATTTAGTTGGACTCTGCAACTTCATCAACGTTTAGTAGAATCTTTCTCTTCATCGCTAGGTTTGCAATTAGCTCTTTCAACACGAAGCACTTCTCAGTGGAATGACTAACAATTCAATGGTAATGGCAATACCTAGGATCATGAACCTTGCCCATTTCTTCAGGATGTTTGCATTCTGGTAGTTGAATGACATTTTTTCAAGCAAATCTTCAAACATACTTGGCACATCAGAATCAGGAAAAGAATACCTCTTTTCTTGGGACTTGGGGTTGTTGCTGTGTACACCCGGATCGTCTATCGCTCAGATGGATGGTCCAAATTTCGTCTTGCATGCACGATAACAAACGGTTTAGATGCAAAGGTGTTGAGGTGAAATCTGGACCATTTATCCGAGTAATGGACAACCTGGATGTGTACATTGCATGCTTTGCATGAGGCTACACAACAGCTATCCCATGTCCCTTTTCTTGCAACTCCTTCAAAGTTGGGTGTTTCTCCCTAGGGTATTCTTCATTCTTCTTGCTTTTTCTTGGTATCTTGATTGATGTCTTGCTGACTTCCATTGACTTTTCAGTAGAGGCATCAGATAGCTAATTGCCCATTGTCCAATTATTGTATTTATTGTGCTTGAATGTGGGAGAATTCTCTCCGTTGTGATTTGCTTTGCTAATTTCCTTGTCATGTGTGCGCATAGACAATTCTTCAAATGAATGTGGCTTTATTTGTTGAAGAATGTACAGGAGACCCCAATGCATACCATTCATGCACATCTCAATGACAAAGAGTTCGGAGAGTCGGTCTTTGTTGTCTAAGCTTATAGCATGCTAACGATTGATGAAGTTGACCACTGGCTCATCCTTCCATTGTTTGGTGTTGGTTAGCTCCACCATACTTGTATTGCGGTGAGTGTTGACACTCCATTTTTGCCTCGTCGCCCCGTTTCCAAAAAAAAAAAAAAAAAAAAAAGAAGCAGAGTATGAGAGAATGATTGTGCAGGAAAAAATTTGCAGACCAAAAGTGGTAATTCGAAGCTCAGAAGGACAATGGGTTGTTGTTTTGCGAAAATTGGAGGAAAGACCGTACTTGGCTTAGAAAGGCAGCCATGCATGCGTTGGAGTTTAGAGGAGCAGTCTTTTGTGCGTTCCGAAGAGGCAACCATACGTGATTTGAATTGCAAAGGGATATTGTGACTTCAAGGAAATACTTAATCAGTAAGCAACAAGCATCATTGGTCCAAATAATAAACTGATTGATGTGATTGGGTCGTACAACAAAGGTTGCGTCTATAGGCGCAACCCAGAGTCGAGACTACAGATCCAACCTCTTGCCCACGGGTTGCGCCACTAGTCAAAACTTAAACCGCCAATCCGTAACCCGCCCTAGCCACGTCTATACAAACCCATGCATGCATGCTGGTAGAGGGGAAGAGAGACCCTTAGGGGGAAAAGCGGAAATTCAAGAAAAATTCTCTAAAGAGAGATTTCGGAGGGAAAAGTTCCATAGAGGAGAAGGGGTCATTGTCTTAGGTGGTTGAAGAAATAGCAACCACGGGTTTCGACTGTAAACATGGCAAACCATGTGGCGAGCTGGGGGGCATTCTTGCAAAGAGATCAAGGGTAGTGAAGCGGTTTCAAGGACCAGGGAATGACACATGGAAAGAACAATTGCAAGTCATGGGTGATCTGTAGAATATTGACAAGGGAATTGTACTTTTACAAAGGAGAGAGTACAAGGGAAGTCACGGGTGATGTAGTGTAGAAAAAAATTCAAAAAGCAAAAGCAAAGTGACAAATTTGCTAGATGCATAGCTTGTGAAAGGTTCACAAAAGTTGGAGTAGTATTATCCTCAAAGTACAACGATGAGGACAAAGTATTATTTCCTTCGTCCCAAAATTTTTGTCCGGTCTGCAAAACAAGAACTTTATAATGATACCAAATTTTCAAGGAAAATGCAATAGTTATGGCCATGTGAACCTGTGTCAGGTCGCAACTAAAGAGTGTTTTTTTACAAGGGAGGAGGAGTAGGTTGATTTTTGAGATGAGAATTTTTGGAGAAGTGGATGAGGTTATGAATGCTAATGTATAGCTTGTACGAGGAAGTGTGGAAGAAATGTATTTGCATGAAAGAAAGGCGTGCATGGGCATATGTTTATAAAGAACAAGGATGGAGCGGTCCGAAAGGGACAAAGGTCGGATGTGTAGTATAAGTGAGGAAAGGGTTGCGTTTGCTTCGCAACCACAAGTTTCGATTGTAAATGTGGCGAACCACGTGGCGAGCTGGGGGGGCATTCTTGCAAAGAGATCAAGGGTAGTGAAGCGGTTTCAAGGACTGCGGAATGACACATGGAAAGAACAATTGCAAGTCATGGGTGATCTGTAGAATATTGACAATGGAATTGTACTTCTACAAAGGAGAAAGTACAAGGGAAGTCATGGGTGATGCAGTGGAGAAGAAAATTCAAAAAGCAAAAGCGAAGTGACAAATTTGCTAGATGCACAGCTTGTGAAAGGTTCACAAAAGTTGGAGTAGTATTATCCTCAATGTACAACGATGATGACAAAGTATTATTTCCTTCGTCCTAAATTTTTTGTCCGGTCTACAAAACGAGAACTCTAAAACGATACCAAATTTTCAAGGAAAATTCAATATTTATGGCCATGTAAACTTGTGTCGGGTCACAGCTAAAGAGTGTTTTTTTACAAGGGAGGAGGAATGGGTTGATTTTTGATATCATGTCATTGATTTGCTGGACAATAGAAGTTGGTTGGGCACTTTCACCAATCCATTGGCCTGCAGTTGATGCTTGATTGATCTTAACACCGCCATTTTTATTCGATGATGAAACATGATTTGCATCATCCACCTTCTTGAGTTTTCATCCTGATCTCCTCCATTGGCATTTGGTACTCCTTGCAGTGTTAAACCTAGGGGATGAATTGGCTTGGCTAGCTTCTCCAAAGTTTTGAGACTTTAGCTTGTTCATAAGCATTGCAGTTTGGTAGTCTTTGTCTTCCACCGTTATGGTAAGCTTTTCAATACCATGCGCCATTGTTGCCAATTGTTCTTCTACTATCGCAATGCCAGTACTCATGACTTCCATAGCCACATAATACGATGAGTCGAAATGGCTTGGTGAAACTGAGCACATTCTTTGCAATACTCATGACTTGCATAGCGACAAAATAAGACGAGTTGGAACGGTTTGGTGAAACTGAGCACTTCAGCAAAGAATGATAGGCTCCTGTACGTGAACTTGTGCTAGAGTTTGCATAAGAAACTGAGTGAGTTGGACAGGGCCACAGGCTTCCTGAGATAGAGTCTTCATAATTGGACAATAGCTTTTTGGGGCCCTCTTCATCCTTTTTCTTCGCTGCAAGCGTGGTAACGGGTTGGGACTTGCCTTTTAGCACTTTTGGAAAAAACTCCTTCATTTGCAAAATAGTGGTTGCCTTTCCCTCACTCGCGTCATAGGACCTATGAAAGTGCTCTTGTAACAACATTCTTGCTCGTGGTCTTGATTGATCCAAACAGTAGCAACCTTCTTAGACGCCATATATGAGGAACCTAACTTCAGAGAAAGAGATGAGAGGTCGCACTGGGCGTGCCAAATTTGTAACACACAAAATTCAAATCCTGCAATAAAGAACACGAAAAGAACGCACAAAATACTCTTATTTTGTTGATTTTGAATGAATAAAGGGGGTACAATCCTCTATGATATGTTCTTTACAAGAACAAGAACAAAAAAATAATCCTCGATCTGATTTGATCTCTGAAATTTGATAACGCTTCAATGGCTGGAAGGCTTATTGTTGAATCATGTCAAAAGTAAATTACTTCAAATCTTCAAGTTGAGAAAACTAAAGTAACGACGCTTAAAAGGGATTTGATCTTTAGAGAACTCCAAAGAAATCCTTTGACAAAATAGATTGAACTTGAACAGTTCAATAGTCTTGATTTGTTGAATGATTTGAGGTAGAAATTTGTGAGGAAATCGGCACAGTGTGATTGTGCTTGATGATTGTCTACAAGGTGTTGAGTGTGGGATTTTTTTGAGAGAGAAAGACTTGTGAGTACTTAAATTCTTAAGAGTGTTTGAGAGCTCTTGTAAAATGCCAAGCCAAAGGTCCTTTTTTCCTTCATGGGAGCCTCTATTTATAGACTAAAGGAGGGGGATGCTAAGTTTGGTATTTTCATTTATTTCCATGAAGAGAATACATTCGACTCTCTTTTTATGGAACCAAATTTAAATCAATGTAAATAATAATACATGAAAATTTATTAATATTATTCTTTTGAGAGCTCTTGTAAAATGCCAAGCCAAAGGTCCTTTTTTCCTTCATGGGAGCCTCTATTTATAGACTAAAGGAGGGGGATGCTAAGTTTTGTATTTTCGTTTATGTCCATGAGGAGAATACATTCGACTCTCTTTTTACGGAAACAAACATAAATCAATGAAAATAATAATACATGAAAATTTATTAATATTATTCTTTTGACCAAGGAAAATCTGACTGGACGTGCATCTTTGGGTTGGTCAAAACTTATGACCCACTTTGTTGGCTAAGTTGATCCATCTTCTTTTGTTCTTGTCCATGATTGAGCCCATAATTTCGTGTGTCCATTTTGCTAATTAAGTTAGCCCACCATATTTTGGTTTTTGCCATATCTCAAATGGTTTGAGCCCAATAAATTTGGTGGGCCCATATTCAGTTGAGGGCTTTGACCATCTTTGATTTTAATTAATTAAGATTATCTATTTACCTCAATTAATTAGACGGCGATTAAATTGCACCAAAATTTTAGTGTCTACAGCTTGATCTAAGATGACGTGCTTCTTTTCGCATTCTATTAACTTGTTCTTTGCAAAAAGGACAATCATTATCATTGTGACATTTTTTAACAATAGTGGGATTAATATTCTCACGATCCGTTGTTTAATATTGAAAAACATAAGTATGAGGTATAACAAAAAAAAATATGAATCATTTTAAAAATCGACTTTGAATAAAATGATTTTCGCTTTTAAAATCTCAAATCGTTTTATGCAAAAACAAAATTGGGTTTAGAGACAGAGAATGAGAGAAAAAAAGGTAGAGTACCAGCTGAGTTCATAGATATACAGAACGCTTGATCTTTTGAAAAAATAAAATAAAAAATAAATGACAAAAGGTTCATTATTTAGAAGAATATCAGAAAATAAATTTTGTAGTGTTTTCCAGCATGCCGATTAAAAGACAAAAAAGAGAGTACATAGTGAGGAAATCAATTTTTTTTCTTTGAGATTCCTCTTTCGTAGTCTAGAGAGAGAAAAATTGTTATGATGAGTGAAAGAGTATCGAGGAAAATCATTTCCCTAATGACTTGTAAACAAATCATTCATTTTGATTTTTTTGCTTATTGATTGGTAACCGAAAGCTTACTTTCCTTGATAAGTTTAAATTTGAATAGTCTAGAAAAATAAAGATGACAGTCTATAATTGCTGGGGAGATGAAGATCTTTTTAAGAAGGATACCAGTAGGAAACTTTTAAGAGTTTTAAACTTAAAAAGCGTATAATTTAAATGCCACTTGTCACGTCTAGAGCTTTTCTGACAAAGAATCATTTTGCAATGCTATATCGTCATTCCATTTCTTGCCAATTTCCTTCACAATAGTTTTTGTTTAAATATGAATTATAAACTACTTTTCATTTGCTTGTTGAAATTCTCTTCTCATTTTCTAAATTTGTACACGCAAATAATAAGAGACGTTTAACTGGTAAATATAGCAAGATATTCACAGTTATAGACGCACACACCAGAAAGAAAGATATGTATCTATGGGCAATTGGAAAGCTGTGTATCGTTAGAGAAAGGATGATGTGACAATGAACATTAATAAATTGTCGGCGAATGTGACCAACAGAGGCAAAAGAAAAATAGAAAAACTTGGTGAAGTGCAAAACTGAGTCGTTTTGGATTATCTCATAATATATTGTGATTAAATTTAATTAGATGTCAAAAGATTAATGATAATGTCGATCGGCCCCTACTCGACTCTTTTGAGGATTCAGACTTTGATAATATTGCTAATTGATTATACTTCTCTTGGATTGTTTGCCGTCGGCACCTCGATTGACTTGCCATCACCATAAATTACGTTGCCATTATGCTAACGCACCTAAAGAATGACATGTATGCAAAATAAGCATGTTGGTTTTATCGGCTTTTTGTATTATTATTATTAGTATTATTGGTTCTCTGACTTTTTTATTCCTCTTGCATCGTTTTATTCCTCTTGCATCGTAAGTCAGATTTGATTTTGATTCACTAACTTAAACTTTTGGATTAGAAATTCAACGATCTTTTTTCTCCAATGACATGAGGGGTCGAGTAAGTGTTTGAATGGGGACAAATAACAGCAAGGGTCAAGCAGTGAGAGCGGGCGTGGAGACAAGTTCGGTGGCCTTTCCGAGCACCAACCAACATAATTTTGGGGCCAACTTTGTGCTTTTGGCTCACGGGCAAAGGTTGTGGTCGTATGGCATGATCCTTGCTGATTTTTTCTTTTTTGACTAACGGGGAGGTATTCCACGACAAATCTATGGCCGACGAACATGTACTCAGGGCCGGCTCATGGCATAAGTCAATAAATTCACTGTTTCGGGCCCCTTAGTATAAAAAACTGGGGCCTCCAAACATGTAAACCTTTTATATATTGTAACGGTTGTTTATTTTTGGATCACTATAGGTTTAAATTTGTGCAGTTATAAATATTTTGTAATCGGTTTTCATGAGGGTATGTATTGAAAAATTTTATTATGCCAAATACATAGAGGGTGTCATCTGATAAGTTTGTTTCAGGCCTTCAAAACCTAATGAACCGACACTGCTTGTACTCACAAAAAATTGTTACAAGAAGGTAGGAGAGGAACAACAATAAGTGTCTACAAGATTTTTAACATGAACTTTCACCTTGCAACTGATTGGCTTATCTCCGAGAATTGAGCTTACACCTCACCTCTAGGGTGTGAGGCAATTCTTGTTGCGTGATCTTCTAGGATTGGGAGGCAGCCAGTTATAGTATAAAATAGACAGCTCAACTCCAATTGTTACCCCTTCAATTTTTATTTTTTTTAAAATTTATCACCACTCCAACTAGTACCTTGTTTCCTCCAACAGGTGCATCTGGACAAACTCTCCTGTGTGGAGGGGAATTTTTTTCTTTTTTCCCAATAAATTTGGAAAACCAGAAACGTGCAGTGAAGTCCAACTCTCTACATGACTGTTAAAGAACAAGTAGTAAGCGATGTTTGACAATCAATTATCCCTTAAATTGTATATTCATCAATGAAAAAAAAATAAAATTTACTATCGTAGTTAACATTTATAATAAATCCGTAAAAATATTTGAATGATTTCATGTAAAGAATAAAACTGTACATTGTTTTTTAATGTTAAAGTATAATCATGATTTAAAAAGTACCTCTTTGGGAAATAATGTTTAAATTCTACGTTCTCCAATTCGGTTTTATTAATACGTTTTAGCGGAATAAATTATAATCATATTATTATCGAATAGGCCTGTTGTACTTGAATCAAGTGTTTGTTCAGGATTTTATGTAGGGAATGAAAACTGTATTTGTACAAAAAGAATCGTAACTAAGTTAAACGGGGAAACAAAATTTATTTCTGAAGAAATCTCTCTTTTTCGATTGTATTTCTTGTATAGGAATTTCTGTTATCCACACAGCTGAATTAGAGGGACCGATGCTTATATTTTTGCCTAATAATGAAATCTGAAAAAGATGGTATAAACTAGTGGTAGAGACAGAGTAGCCGATGGCTCGTTTGATTGGGGATTTGAGGGTGGGATTATATATGTTTTGTTGTTGGTCTTAAAAGGGTTTTTCAGTGATTGCTATTGCATTATAAAAATGATTGCATATCCCAACAGAGCATTCATCCTGGGATATGATCGAAATCCAATGGGGGAGGAGGGATTCTTTATCTCCGCCAACAAGAGCAACTAAATGCGACTATTTTGCCATTTCTGTTTTGTCCTCTCGAGGTTTGCACTGGAATAAAATGGGAAATGCTTGTCATATTTTTAATCCAAACAAATGCCGGATTCTATATCCTATCTTTTTATGTCCAAGCAAACAAATGAGTGCCAAGTTTGAAGATCTCTTTATGCAGATCGGAGAAACAGATTTTTGAAGTGGCAATAGATGAGAAGAAAAAAAAAAATGCCACTACGAAAAGAAAAGGGCTCTTCTATTGTGAAGGAAAAAAGAGGACAAAAATACACACACACTTCAATTTATTTTTTTCACTTTTCTATTCCATTTCACACATTTATATAGATTTTCACACAGCCCAATAAACTGATTTTAGAAATTTTCATTAAATTATTGTTATATACACCTTCTACAATTTCATACACGTGTGCGTATTTGCAATAAAATACTGGAGTATATAATTACACCCTCATTTCATTTTTCTTAACCCTCAAATCTTAAAATCCATCAAAACACAAAAAACGAGTTGTTGATATCATAGCCCATCTTCTCTAAGTTAGGCTGCACCGCAAACTGAATCATGGACGGCGGCCCACACGCCAGGGCCACCGTATCCTCCGCCGGCCCAGGGAGGTGTTCCCTCAGGATAGTCTCGTCGATATATCCCACACTATATCTCCACCCTTCCTTTACTGACTTTCCCACCACATACCATACCTTTAACCTGGGATTCTTCACTGCCCAGGAATCAAGTTCTTCTCTCATCAGAATATCGACCTCCGTCCGATTTGCATACACCAAGTACATCTCTGTTTCGTCCTCTGGATCCTCTAATACAGCTTGAATTACCTGTTGGGAGCACATATCAATACTTAAAATTCAATTATTTTCTCCTTTTCCGGCGCTACGGAAATAAGATACAAAAATTACAAGAGTTATAAGATTTATGCTCCACTAATGCACTACGGAATTAATTATAGTGAATTTTAATTGGGCTTTTTAAAATATTACTGTAGTACCAAGATATGAACCGCTCAGATGTTGCCACTCAAATTATTCGTCCAAAATATTAATATTAAGTTGATCTTACAACGATGAATACGGGATCGGATAACACATTATTTTTAATAAATTTATAGTTATTACCATTGAATGAGTCGTAAGAAGTGTTCAAAGTACTCTATGAAATAAACAATTTATAATCGTGATGATATCACTTTGAAGGGTCATTAAAAAAACATAAAAGACCCACTACTACCCTAACGTGCCAATGGTGCACTACATGCATCCTTGGTCCGAGGAAAATGAAGATTGACCTTTGGAAATGCAACATGGATCTACATTCATATGGGTCTAATTTATCATTTCACATATATGTGGTGTTTAAAACAATAATTGTACGTAGTATGCAATGATAAAAGATAAAACATTATTTCCACCGCCGGCGGAAACAAATATTTCCTCCAAATCTGTCACAGCAGTCCGTGTGATTGTGTAATCAATGTGATTGTATAGTACACAATCACACGGACCAGTGCAATTGATTTGGACAAAAACATTTATTTTCACCGCCGACGGAAATAATTTACTCTCATAATAAAAATGTGACACTTGCAAAAGTTTCCCACAATACCTGATATATGGGTGTGATTCCTGTCCCTCCGGCGATCATTGCCAACCTGGTAGCAAACTTATTTTGGGCACCGTGGACGGTGAAGTTGCCTTTTCCGGTGTACTCAATATGACCCAATGGACCCTTAACGTCTAAAACAGAGCCTACTGGGAGTGATTCCAAGTACTGTGACATTAGACCTCCACTGGGGAATCTCGGGTTCACATCTCTGAAGTAAATCTTCACCACCAGCTCAAAGTAGCCAATTTGATCGACGGTGCTCGTGGGCGTGTAACCTCTCATGCACAGCTTACCATCGATCTTCCCACACAGGAATATATGCTTCCCCACTGGTAATCCCAGTACCTGTCGGATTTTAAAACAGAGAACATACGTTTACTTTTCATATTCCATAATTTGCGTCTTGTTTTTAATTCCTTGACCGAATTGTTTTATGTAAATCTTGTTATAATTAATAAGTACATATAGAAAACATTTCTCCCTAATGCGAAAAAACACTTTTTCGTATAAATTTGTTCTCTCGGTACCTGATCTTCAGATGGCAATGCGAATCTAAACTTTCGCACATCATGAGATACTGAAATCTTCTCAACAAGCTTACACGGGATTTTCTCCCGCGGAACGAGCGCGACACTCCTCGGAGGTGCAATTTCTCTAAGAGGAGCCATGTGGCTCGTTTTCAACGCGCCAGGTACCGAGTTATTCGGCGATAAGTGAATCGAATCAGAGGAAGCATGGTCGGTGGTTATCAACTCTCCGACCTTATAATCCTCTAGAAGCTTCTTGGCCTTGTCGGAATGAATTGCGTCGAAATCCTCCGTGCAATCGGTCCCAGCATTAATTAAAATGCTATCGGCACCGCCCGGGTGATCTTTTAAAAACTGAGTGCAGTCGTAGACATGGTTGTGGACGACGATCCAAGCTGAGTTGGCCGAGTTGTGCTTTTCAATCTCGGACATTGAGTAGAGACTTGAGGAGGCGCTAATGACGCTCTTTTCAATGGTTTGGTTGGAGGAGACGTCGGAGGATGGGGTTCCATTGTTCCTGTCTTTAGCCATCCAGCCACCGGACAGGTTCCCCGGTTGAGTTGGGTGCTCAAAGACGATCTGGAGGTCACCCGTTTGGGGCTTGCACACGTTGGTTTTCACTCGGAACCAGCAATTGTTCATCATTCCCTGTAATTGCCAACATCATCTTCCTTAGGTCAAGAGTTAAAATGTACAAACGATTGTCGATTTAAAAAGTACATCATCGGTTATGTGCCTGGTTATACATGAGTAAAAATTCGGTTATGGGCTTACCCCTAAAAATAAAAAGGGTAAACATACGAAATGGGTCTGCACTTGTCAATGTAGCAATTAACAACAGGTATTATTTATTTATTATTGCCTCAACAAATTTATTATTGTCTGTCTTCCCGGACAGCAGCTATGGCTCGAACCGGACATTCCACAGTAGGTAGAGAGCCCCTATGGTCACGCCTAAGGGGTTGCTACGCTGGTCGCCCCCTCTCACCCTTTTGGTGATCAAAAAAAAAAAGAATCCAATAATTGAGTACTGGAATAGTGGATGACATAAAATAGAGAGAAAATTGGTCATGTGCATCATTTTTATTCTTACAAGTTGAAGTGGCTGTTGATTGGATATCTCTTTCCGTTCCAAAATAAGTGTCCCTTACTTCTCTTACCGTTTTTCAAATGAAAAAATTTAGTATTTCCGTGTATTGTGTTTTAAATTTCACCGAATTAAAGTATTAAATGAGTACTTTAATTCGGTGTAAAAAAGTTTGAAAAACGATAAACGGAATTACTCAATTTTTTGATTTGAAAAATGACACGACTTTGTGTAGGGGACACTTATTTTGGAACGGAGAGAGCATATGTTATCATTATCAATATTCTAGCTGTTTTCGGTAGAAATTTGTGACAGACTACAACGGTAAGTACCAAGACAATTTTTTTATTATAGCTTATTTATAATTGATGTGACGTAATGAGCGTTCAAATCTGTCCATCTCTATAATTAATGGTTCAAATTTTATAAAATATAATACCCATGTTTTTGTAGTGCTATTTGTGCACTTAATTAGATATCAATGACAAGCGCAAAATAAAAATGTCCAAAATACAATGAATTTGGAAGACACGATCGTAGATAAGTCAGTACAGCTAGCAGTGTTGTTTAATTGAACGTTATGTATATATACTTAGGTGTTTAATAAACATGAATGATTGGAGTAGCTGGTACTGAGGAAAAGTAAAAAAAATAAAAATCAAACTCAATGCTCAACACAAATTGTACTCCAATTAAAATTCTATGAGAATTGAGGTCGTATTCAGTTTGTGGACTTTGCTGGAGATGACTTAAATAATCAGGAAAAGGGGATTGACTTACACATGGGTGTGCCAATGGAATTAAAGTGGCTTTATTTGATCTTTCTTGGAGGATATTAATGAGGGGGAGATGCATCCTCCATGTGAATTTCGCATGATAAGGTAGTCTCCACAACCACAACGTCATGATTTTATGTGACAAATCAACGTGAACATTTCAAAGGTCTCGGGGGCTGGACAAGGTAGCGTTACTAGCGTAGGGCGGTAGGCGCGGGGTCCTTTTTTGGAATCTGGGAATCTTTCGGAAGCAATCCAACTGATTGGTAACTTGGGAATCGACCAAGTTTGGCACATATTTAAGTACTACTACTACTATTTTCCGAAGTTATTTTACTAATTTTCTGTAAGTTTTTTAAAATATTTTTATTCAGTTTACACGTAAAAAATTTAAGAAACAGCTAAAAATCAAAACATACAATTTTGTCTGCTTATCAACGAGGATGTGCAGAACAAGGTTCTAAATTCTAATCTAGTTGGATGGGTGAAAATACAATTTTCTCTAGATTGATTTGTGGATGAGACTACATGTACAAAAGTGTAGTGTACAGAAAACGTACTGATCGGCTCGGGAACCCACTTTTGGGTCTACAAATTTGAATGAAACGGAGAGATTTTGGATGAAACACTTACGAACGTTAGATTGAGCTAATTTTTCGCTACACCTCTCCTAAAATAATTTTAAGTTGAATGAACAGATCGGATCGTTCATGTGAGATCCATTGAATTACCATTGATTTGTTGTGAGAGTAAAATTTCTATAAACAACCTACAATTTGATCCAACCGGTATATTCAAATGTGTGAAACAAGGCCTGGTTTGGGTACATTGCAAAAACCGATTTTTTGGGTTTTTTTGGTTTTGTCCTTAGTCAATTTTTTTTTTTTTCATTTGTTAGTTTTCGGTCAATTTTTTTGTGGTTTATTGGCTTGTCTCAATGAGAAGAATCTAAAAAGTATAAAATTATTAGCCAAACTTAAAGTTTTGTAAAAAATATTTGTACCCTACTAACCTAAATTAGATTGCCTATGTGTTGGTGAATTACTATCACTCTATCCGTCTTATAATGTTAGATACATTTTAAATTGTGTGTGTCATTTTAAAATTGTACTCCATATGTTCCATATTGTTTGCTCCCTATGAAAGTGTGTGCATTTTGTACACAAAAAATAATGTGCTTATGAGAACTTTTTTCGAAAAAGAATTACACCAATTTCTTCTTTGCAATAAGATCTTTAAATTGGTGTAAAGTTTCTTGAAAAAAATTAATGTTTGTACATTATTTTTTTGAGTGCAAAATGCACGCATTACCATTGGGGTCAAATAATATGGAACAGAGGGAGTATATATTTTTTAATTCATAACGTTTTATGTGATTTTAAAAAAATTTATTTAATTTAACTAATTAAAAATTATCAAATGAGATCCATATTTCTTATAAAAGACATTATGTGATTGTATAAACAATTTTTTTATAGAACTAAAATAATGAAAGTGTTGAATTTTATGGGACAAAGGAAGTACTTGTTTTATGATAGAATAATAGAAATTTTAAGTTACATCGGCCTTGTTCGTTCTCCTATTTAGTTTTAGTTTTGATGACATTATCATTTCTCTCATTTATTTCTCTATCTCTCTCCACCCATTACACTTGCTGACATCATAAAAATTAGGCTAAATTATCTAACCAAACACAGCCATCATAATTATAACAACTAGGGTGGTTTCGGTAAATTGAAAAAACTAGTTTTTTGGTTTTGTCCTTATTCAATTTTTTTTTTTGCATTTGTTGGCTTTTGGTCGATTTTTTGAAGTTTCTTGGCTTGTCTCGACAAAAGGAATCTAAAAAGTATAAAATTACTAGACAAATTTAAAATTTTGTGAATAAAGACGAAAAATAATCCAAAAAACCGGAAAATAATCCAACACCCAGCCCTGTTATGTGCTTGACAGTTGCGATCTATCTTAGTTAGGAAAAAGTTATTCTCATTCTGCCCAACCCTTATAACTCCTTGAATCAAAACTGTCAAAGAAATCCAACTAATCCGCTTACTTTGAAGGTTCGCAATTATGGTTGCAGCTTAGATATTGTCAACAGTCGTGGTTGTAAAACAAATTAGGGGTGTTCCACTAACTTAGTTTTTTAAAAAAATTAGTTTTTTATAAGAGAATGATCTGTCTCGGTATTTGAAAAAAAAAATTGTTAGTGGAACACCCCCTAAGAAAGGGATGGATCCTCTCCAGTCCAAAATGTAATTCTGAAAGTATGAGCAAATCCGAACCATTGAATATATCAATGAACAGTTCAGATCTAATTGCCTCCTACAATTTAAAACATGAACGAAAGATGAACCACTCTATAATTACCCAATCTAAGCCGTGTCACATCCCTACCAGCCAGAATGATGGGGAAAATGGAAGTTTGTGAGAGTGACCGTTGAATTGCCCTCGCACATGGTCATGTCACACGGTAAAATGCAAGAGTTGCAGAAAAATACCATAAATTTTCCGGTACGTACAATTTTATAGGATTGTAAAAATGCGCAAGAGTTGAAGAAAAATACCGTAAATTTTCTGGTAGGTAGGAACTAGGAAGCACATACCATGAGATTCCAAATAAGGCTCTCGGGCTGGGTGTTGTGGGCTTGGTCCCACGCTCGAACCGCGATCCCCTTGGACACAACCAGGTCTTGAACCGCTACCTCCACAGACCAGAAGCACCAGCACCAGTATTTTCCGAACTTGTTGGGCTTCTCTGGGTGGTCCAGCTGGCACACGTGCCACGTCTCCCCTCCGTCCATTGTCACCTCCACACGTGTCACTTTCTTTCCACCACCTATTTAAACCATCAGAGAAAATGCCGTTAATAACCACCCAGTTTCCCCAGCCGACAAAAGAAAAAAATCCCACCATTACCCAAACAGATGCTTAGACCACAAAAAGTCCTTAACCTTTCCATTTCTAAGAACATGCCAAACGATTCATTACGTATACGCTAATGCTACTAATTTTCCAGTTAAAATTTTCTTTTAGTAATATATATACTACTCTAGTATTTTGCCAAATCCGAATCAAAATATTTAAAGGATTCAAAGAATATTTTACGGATTAGAAGGAAACCAAAATGGAGGGTTGTTGGGGAGCATTGGAGCCACGTGGTTGGAAGACGACAGACGACGCTTTGGAAAAAAATATTTAGAAATTAGAGGATAGTATAATTAAAATTATAATGATAGAAAATAAAAAAATTCATTTAATTTTGAGTTTTCGCTTTCAACTTTTTCACTGTCTCCACCGGCTAGGACACAATCAACAAAAGGGAAAACGTCGAACGGTAAAAAAAAAAAAGGAAGAAATTAGGGAGAGGAATCTTGAGAAATTTACAGGAGAAAAAAAAACACAACGTCTTGTCATCATCCCGCAACATTGATGAATCTAAATAATTCCACCGTTAACAAATACTACCTCCATCCGTTCTTAGATAAGAGTCTCACTTTTTCTTTTTTTCTATTTTTTAAATCAAAAGATGAAATATTTTTGTGTATTATTTTTTGGATTTTTCACACTGAATTAAAGTACTCATCAAGTGCTTTAATTTGGTGCAAAAAAATTTAAAAAATGATACACGTAAGCATTTTATTTTTTTATTTGAAAAATAAAACGACTTTTCGTAGTGGACTATTAATTTAGAACGGAGGGAATACTACTTACTAAAGAATGATCAAGGGTTGGTCATAATTCGGCTCACCGGAATATGCGTAGCCTCTCAAGGTGTAGGGCATCTGAGTTGTCCACGAGTTAATCGGCAATATCTCTTCGTGACCCGGTGTGGTGATCACCGAGTTAATGTTTAGCTCATTGATGACGTATTCTGGCTTGTACCACCAAGCTGCATTCAATTCACCACATATTACAAACAAACAAACTTAGGAGAGAATAGAACAACTCCTACGGCTACGGACGTAACAATATGAGAGAGAGAGAGAGTCA
The DNA here is from genome assembly GCA_022606695.1 of Vaccinium macrocarpon. Taxonomy (NCBI): domain Eukaryota; kingdom Viridiplantae; phylum Streptophyta; class Magnoliopsida; order Ericales; family Ericaceae; genus Vaccinium; species Vaccinium macrocarpon. The sequence goes on along the minus strand of CM040180.1, from coordinate 21,161,418 downwards.
GAAAACTGTCGACTACAACAACTTGGAGCGAAGAAAACGACTTTGTTATTGGGTACTGGTGGTCTACATAAAAGACAAAGAGCTGGGACTACAAAAATACAGGTGGAATTTCCCATTTTGGCTAAATAAGTAAAGTAATTTTTTACTATTTCTTTTTTTTGTCTTTATTAATTTTTTTTAAATTTTTTTTAGTTTTGCGTCAAACTTTTGGGACCTATGCAGCTTTTTTGGACTTATTTTGTATTTTTGAAAAAATTTAAGAGTTTCGGTCAAAATTTTTTACTTTTCTGATTCCTCTCGTCGAGACGGATCAATAGGTCGCAAAAGTTTGACGCAAAACTAAAAATAAATAAACAAATAAATAAAGACAAAAAAATAATAATAATAAAAAGTTATTTTACTACTTAGGCCAAACTTAGCCTAAGTACTACTCCATATTCTTCTCGATCGGTAAAAGTTTGTTGTAGTGAGAGAGAGAGAGAGAGAGAGAGAGAGAGAGCCAGCCACGTAGCTAGGAGAAATTTCTCTTGTCCTAACTAAACGGTTTTACCTTGGGCGTTGGCAAGCTCGGAGTCTACGTGGGACGGAAGCACTTTGTTGTCATTGTAATGATAATAGTTGTTTGATTCTTGAGTTGTTACAATGATACGCTTCAGCCATTTTACCATACGACCTCCAATGAACCCTGGTATGATCATCCTCACTGGGAAACCATGATCCGGCGATAATACCTCACCGTTCTGCATGTAAGCTAATAAGATATCTCGCGATGGATCCATTGCAAACTCCTTCTTAATACTCGTGCCATACTTGGACCCACCGCCGCCGGGAAGATCCTCTGCACCCTCGAAGCACACGTTGAGCGCACCCATCCGACGGCTCATGATACCACACCGCTCCAGCACGCACCGTAACGGTACGCCCCCCCATACCGAAGTGGCTACCGCGGATGGGCCCCAATTGAAGCCCACTGTTTGTTTCACCATGTTTTGTTCTTTGCGGCGATTACCGGCGCACACAAGCGTCACTGGAAACTCTTGGGACGGAAACTCCGAGACTAACTGGGCCATTGTGAACCGGGTCGGTCGCTTGACCAATCCGGTTACCTCAACCGTCCAGTCGTCCCATGTGGCCATTGGAACCGGGCCGTGGTTCCGGACGTAGTGGAGAGGAGCCGGGGTGATGAAGCCGTGGCTCATGAGCCGGGTCAAGGAAGGCTCAGAATTAAACGGGTGCTTTCCAGTTAACCGGATCAGCGATGGGTTTCGCTGCACCCAATGATCTGCAGTTTCTTTGTCTCTTGAATCCCAAACAGAGGGTTCTAATTCCAATTTTCCCTTCTTAATTGTGTCTTCAAATTCAATAATACTCTGACTACGCTCATCATCCTCGGTGGATGAGGAGTCATCGAAAACTACAGGTGTGAGTTGTTGATCTGGCGGGCGGGTAAATTCGGACCGGTGGTCAGGACCGGGCTGAAAAGTTGTTAGGCAGTGTTGCCGGTTCTCGACATATGCTGCCATTTGCTGTCTTCTACTGTAATTAGTAGAAAGAAAAAGTGGGTACAGAAAATATCAAGGGATTTGATCCTTCTTTCACTTCCCCTCTCTCTCTCTCTCTCTCTCTCTCTCTCTCTCTCTATAGAGGATTCTTGTCTGCCTCTTTCTTGTTGGCTTTGGGTTTTGTTTTCTTCAGTCATGAAACAAGTGGGGAGACGATGTTGGAGGTGGCTATATATTGAAGTCGTCCGATCTCGTGGGGACTATTTTATGAATTATGGTCACTCCATGTGATTTGAACTTACCAAGTAGATATAATGACGGACGGATACATGATATATATAGTATAAAAAATGTATTACTTAATTGTGCCCCTTCCGAGACGTTAAATTTTGATTTTACTTTTTCAACACATGACCCATCGTACCCAGGAAATTTTCCGTGCCGAGCGGGAACGGCAAACTCTGAAGTGAGTATTTCGGCAGTTCAAAAATATTTTGAATAGCTCAAATTTTTTCTCAATTCTCTCTCTCTCTCTCTCTTCAATTTTTCTCTTTAAAATCTGGACCGTCAAAACAATTTTAAATGACTAAAATACGCACTAGAACATCACTTAAGCAATACCCGTGTGGCATTGAAAAATTTCTCAGTCGGTTGTGTACTTGTGTTAGATTAAGGCCATGTTCCATTAACAAAAAAACTAGATTTGTTAACTACTCTATTCCAGTAACAAAAAACATCTCTCAAAAAAACTAGTTTTGTTTTAATTAAAAAACTATTCTATTCCACTGACAAAAAAACTCCAAAAAAAAAAAAAAAACTAATTACCCCTTACAATAAATACGACTAAAAAACCAAAAAAATATTTTAGTGGAACAAATTTTACATTTAAACAACAACTAAAAATCGAAAAAATCAAAAAACAAGTTAGTGAAACACCATAACAAAGGTCAGTTACAGTTGGGTTGAAATAACATAGTAACAAATTCATGAAAAGATCTTGTTAATGCGAGCTCAATAGGCACACAATAAGTACACAACCAAATAAAAATAACACACATTCTAATATATATTTTACATTTTTCAATACACATTCACATATCCCTATGCACTTTTTTATACTTTTCAATAAACTTATAGGCCCACGCTAGCATTTTCCTTCATAAAATGAACTCTTCTGATTCCTTGGTCCCATCTAATCGTTCGGTATGTCACTAACAAGTGACATTATGCTGAAGTTTAGATACAAGACCCCGAGTATGAATATCCGTACAGTGAGTAGGAAACTTATCCTATATTTCAGGTTCAATTAATAAAAAAAATGTACTTATGAATTCTTGTTTTTAATGTTCCGTATAGAAGGAAATAATTTAATTAGTGCCTATTTTTTCCCAATTATGTTTTTTAGATTTTTTATTTTCCAAAATTTTGTTAGTTTTACATTAAATTTGTTTACATTATTTATTTGTTTCAAGAAGAAAAATCTGAAAATTGTAAAATTACAACTAGAAGCTTTAAAATGTTTACTAAAAAAAAAAATGTAAATGGCATATTATCTGAGATTAATTTTGACTTTCTGATATACATTTTTTAGTTTGATTCAATATTTTGCAATCGAGACAAATGAATCAATAAAAACACTTACTGTAAAACTAACAAAAGTTCATATATATACGCAACAGAAAATAATTAAAATATAGGAGTAAACAAGTTAAGCCGAACCTGTACTTTAATTAGAGCGATATGTTTTGTCCTCGAGGCTCTTCAAATCACAGAATTGAGAAGTCACTATAATAAATTTGGCATTTAGCGAGGGAAAGTTTTAACTCAGAGTACTGGCGAGGAAATTAACGTTTATTTTTTCCTTGCTAATACTTGTCGGTAAAATTTTCTCCGGCCGAAAAAGTATTTGCAACAAATTTCCAAAATTTGTTTCTAATTGTTGCTGTGAATTTACAAGGGGATAGAAAAAAAATTCACTAAAAGGAAATAATGTGCTTCGGGGTAAATTCATTGGAAGGATGCCTTTGGTTTCTAGGACGTTGGCTCCTTTCATTTACCAAGAATATTATGCAAGAAAGTTAATCCTGAAAAAGTGAAATGAAAAAACTAAAGGAAAAAGAAATTTACTTTCCCATAAGTGTTCACTTGATAAAGAATGTCTCAAGGAAAATGTAATTGGAGGAAACAAACTTTTCCACGACACATAATTTCTTCCTTTTTACAAGGTATGTTTTGAAGGAACGCGAGTCCTATGAGAAAAATAATTTTGAGGGTCCCATTATTTTCTTGGTAACTGAACCCTCCAAAAGTTATGGAAAGTTAATTTTCTCATCGTTTTCCATATTTTCTCGACAACTAATCAAAAGAGGCCGTAAGAAGAATGATATTGGAAGGATGCCTTTAATTTTTGGTACTTAAAAGTGCATATAGTATATAACTAGGTCCTTCATTGTGATTTTTTGCCCTTTTGAAAAATTAGAGGATAAAGAGTTAATAGATAAAAAGTAGAGAATAATTTCAGAAAATGGAGGTAAAAGTTGATGTGTAAGGTATAAAGTAGAGGTAAAATTTGATCTATACGTGTAATGATAATGTTTCTTTAATAAGTTAGATTTACGAAGCAAGACACTTAAAAAGGAATAGAGTGAGTATTATGTTTTTGGGATTGAGGTACCATGTTTTGAAATTTGTGAAATAATTTAATGTACATGCTATTGCTTGTGAATTTGATGAATTGTGCTATTTGTTAGGAGCGTTGTGGATTGAATGTGTTGTTCGATTCCTAACATTCATACACCGAAAGTAATTCTTGCAAAGAAGAAATTTTCTATTACACAATAACCTCCGTCCCAAATTGCTTGGGACTCATATAAAAAGTTTTTCAATTTTATGATTGCAAAAATAAGATACTTTATCCCATAATATTCAAAATTTTGCACCAAATTAAAGTACTTTGCTTGACCGTTCAGGTGATTAACAATTAACTAGAATTTTCGTCCCAAGCGTAGGACTATCGACCGGTGTAGCACAATAAATCCGGAAGTACCGGAGTCGAACCACAGAGACGGTCTACGGTGCTTAACTTAAACAATGTCGGCTCTACGTTTGTAATTGGCTCTCAGGTAGCCACCCCTTGCTCAAATGATTTACTTAATTAACCGAATTAAACTAATTTAATTACTAGACTTTTGAATTTAAAAAGGAGAGCACAGCCGTGGGCACTACGGTGTTTGCAGCTAGTCTAATTCACATTCACTCAGGCCACAATTATTCAATTAATAGATTTAAAAATATGGAAAAGAGTTTCCAACAGATGCGCACCACTTGTCACCAATTTCTGCGCGCATTTGGAATCGGCAATGCCTGGGTTTGTTTGCAAGAAAAACTCCCGTATTCGAAAATTGCACATTAATTAAAATAATTCGGCACCGAGGTGGAACATAAATTAGCATAGCCACGGGACACCTTCGTCCCGCGGCCGCACTCAATGCGACTACTCACGCATTATTGAAAATATAGCAAAAATAACACAATCCCTATGTCTAAACATGATTAAACAGTGAAAACTATAACTGAAAGTAGTACCGAATATTGCGCAACGAAAATACTCTTGATTAATGAAAGAGGAACATCAAACCATGCTAAGAATCTTGAAAATCAATGCAGAACAGAGAATGCCAGATCTGTAGCCGAAAAACTTGAAAAGCTAACAAAAACTTAGTTAAATCGTGGAACCCTAATCCAAGTCAAAACATAAGTATTTATCTTAAACTCGAAATCCTCCACGCGGGTGACCAAAACAGCAGCGTTTAAGGACCCCCGATAGCCATTCGGTAGCGCTACATGAAAATGTAGGTAGCGCTACCGCCTTGTTTAGCGCGTGCGTTGACCAGTTGACTGCTGGTCTGACCGTTGACCATCACTTCTACTGCGCCGGTAGCGCTAAACCTATTCTGGTGTAGCGCTCAAGAACATTCTGTTCAACTTTTGCACCTTCTTGTGCCCAATTTGAGCGCTCCAAGGAATTGGAGTAGCGCTCCCGACGGGTTTCGACCCTTCCCATGCACAATCCACTTGCTTCCAACTCCTGATCGACGTGCATGAACTCTCAATGTCTAAAAATCACACTCGTGACCTTAGAATACCTGCAAATTATACTTGAGAAACAGAAACACCACATCCACATATTAATTAGAAAATAAAGCTCAAATCGCACGTCTAACATGCTAAAACCCCCTACTTAGGCGCTGGTAAGCAAGCTTCTTACGCGCCTATCATACTTAATGTGTGACTTGTTGAATATTAGATGTGTAATATTCTAATAAAAAAACAAAGTGTGACTTGTTGAATTTTTTCTCAGCAAATGAAAGACCTAATCGATATATTTAATTTGGTACGAAAAACTCGGAAAATCATGTACATAAGTACTTTTTTTTATTAGAAAATTACATTTCTTATCGTAGGAGACTATATTTTGGGATGGGAGGAGTATGACATAAAAGAAGAAATTTTCTATTACAAAACAACCTCTGCTTGAGACTCATATAAAAAGTTCTTCAATTTTATGATCGAAAAATAAGATACTTTATCCCATAATATTCAAAATTTTGCACCAAGTTAAAGTACTTTGTTCTAAGGCACTAAAAATTTAGGAAGAGTGAATTTGTAGTTTAAGGTTATAATTGTTGTATTCGATGCCCCTATCATTTTTGCAAACATTGCTCTTTGCCTTGATAACTACTCACTCCGTCTCAAAATTATAGTCCCTTGCGAAAAGGCATGTAATATTCTAATAAAAAACGAAGTGTGACTTGTTGAATTTTTTCTCACCAAATGAAAGACCTAATCAATATATTTAATTTGGTACAAAAAAACTCGAAAAATCATGTACGGAAGTACCTTCTCTTTTTTTTATCAGAAAATTACATTTCTTATAGTAGGGGACTATATTTTGGGATGGGAGGAGTATGACATAAATGAATTACTGTAGAATAGTAAAAAGAACTTTTTTTTTGGCCAAAACGATAATAGATTATATTAGTATCAATTGCAATCAAAATAAATCAAGCAAAAGATCAATCGTCCCTTGGAAGGAACTCACGAAATTGTGATTTGGAGAAGTATGAAGTGATGAGAGTACGGAGGGACAGTGATTCCAAGGGTAAGAAGGATTCAGTATCATTTTATTTAGTATTTGTGTTGGGGATCGCAGGAGCTCAGTTTGTCTTTTGGCAAAAATAATCTAAGGTCTCTTTTGATTCGCGGACTAAAACAGGTAGGATTGATAATTCTGGGACTAATTTAATACTAAACCTCACACAATCCCTCGTTTGATTCGTGCATGATTAATATCGGGATATCCCAAGTTTGGTTTTTGTAGTGGCCAGGTCCATAAGGGCCAGTGAAGTCCAACCTGTACGCCAAAAAGCAAAAGGATCACAACCTCTGAATATACAAAATTGAATGCAAATCGATCCATCTTTCCCTCACCGAGCAAATGGTGCTCTCGGCTCACAGTGTGGTAGTCCAAATCTGGACAAATATAGATTTGAATGAAGTCACCCAAGGGCGGAGGAATCGCGGACACAAGGCTCTCGGTACACCTCTTGGGAGGCCCTTAAGAAGTTCTCAGGGGGCTCTACGCTTGGGACACTGAGTGTCTAAGTGCCCACGGCCGAGTCGGTTGATGTCGATTTAATGGGGGCTCGGAGCCCTCCTCAGCTCAACGGCAGTGTGTCAAGTAAGCTAGTAGTTCATGATGGATCATTAAATGCGGCAATCACCTACTCTGTCACTGCCGCCTGCAGAAGCACGTGGGTGATGGAGAATGTCTCGCAGTGAGTTGACCCTTCAAACCCATGTGTCATGATGTCAGCCGAAGCGCGGCGTCTATAGCAGAGATTGAGGTCACATTAGTTTTCATTCCTGGTAAGAATGACAGGTGCATGATGTTGGGGGGTGAGAGGCACACCCCTTCTGCCTATAAATACCTAGCCCAACTACCATGATGGGCATTCCTCTTTCCTCATTCAATACCTTAATGACTCTCCTCTCTCTAAATTTCCGGCACACTTTTTCTCCTCTGGTTACTTACTTAACTATCAGAGTGCCTTCCCATACCACCATTGTCCGGGCTAGGCAGTGGCGTGGTTGTTCATGTGTGCTAGTCACCTTCTCAATCAAGTAGCTAGGGTACAGGTAGGGTTCAATCATTTCACCACCCTCCATTCCACACCAGAAGGATCAAAGAGGTTACTCCGGCAAAAACACCCCACAGTTCCCTAAACTAAATATCAAGATTAATTTCAGCTCTCTCTCTCTCTCTCTCTCTCAAACCAATTGAAATTTTTAAGCATGATTCTTCAAAAAATTTAACATAAATTTTTCATAACCAAGTTCAACATGAAATGCTTACCATGAACATATGTTTACCAGGAACATTAATTTGTATGAAGACTTGAATTTTTCATAACATCCAACGTGATGTATTACGGGGTTGTCTCATTCAATTTTTTCTTTAACCAGCCAAAAAGGCCAGCTTCAAAGAAGACATCAGATTTAGCATATTAACAGCTTTTGCAACCGCCATAGCAGATTTGAAGAAACAAAAACCTGATTTCAGCAATCCCAACCCATTTTTCGGGAACTAAACAAGGGAAAATGCGGGATTAGGTACGCATAATCCTATCCCATGTGCTTAATCCCCGAATCAAATGATGCTTAAATGGAATTGTTTTGTCTTTATTCAAAAAACATTTGCATTTGTTAGTTTTGTGTTGATTCTTTGTGGATTGTTGGTTCATCTTGACTAGAGAATTGTTTTTTTTATTTTTGAAAAGTTCACTAAAGATAGAAAAAAAAAATCCAAATTTTGTGGATTATTGGATTATTCTTCTCTTTATTCACAAAATTATTAGTTTGCTTAATAATTTTTCACTCTTTAGATTCTTTTGGTCCAGATGAATTACTAATCCACAAAAAAATCAACAAAAACTAGCAACTGTAATAAAAAAAGAATAGGAATAAAAATTGTCCATTTTGATAATTTTTTCCAAAGCACCTCGCCTTATTATCCCTACTATATATAAAGAGAGGGTTTTGTTTGGTACGACAATTTTACCAAACTGCCCTCTCTATATGGAAGCCCATGTGGCTTAGCTTCATTATGATATTAACCTCTGCAATCCTCTTCGAATAAATAAATAAATACTTTCACGCATAAGTTTTTTATTCTTTTTTGCACCAAAATAAACTAATAATAGAGATCTTTAATTTGATGCGAAAAAGTTTGAAAATTTGTGTACGAAATATTTCACATTGCTGGCTTATTAGATTTACATTGGTGGTTTGTTGGCTTCACAATTTTCTTTGTATAAAAAAAAGGTATGCATAATTATTATATTTTTTTGCACCAAAATAAGCAACTAATAGTGGAAAATTGTCTACAAAAGTATTTCACATTGTTAGCTTGTTAGGTTTACAATTTTTGGGTAAAAAATAAAATACTCACTCGTATATTTTTTTTAAAATTTTTTTGCACCATGTTATGTACAGAAGTATTTAATTTTTGGTCTGAACAATGCACGTGTTTTTTTTGTAATGGGCCTCGGTTGCACACAGTTGTCTAAGTAGAAAATAAGGCATGGCCTTAGTCAAAAAAAAAAAAAAAAGGGTGGGGCCAGTGTGGAAAGTGAGTGACAGTGCTTGTAGAGTGTCCCATTGGATCGCCAACAGCCAATGAACACAAACATGGAGCCCTGTTTGAAATCTATGGATGGGTTCCTGTACATGCACCACTTTGATTTTCAAAGAGGGAGTGTTATGTTACGGTGCTAATATATAGATTTCCGTGCTTAAAGGAACTGAAACAACGTTGGAATCATATAGTCTAAAAAATAAACTCTGCCTACTAATCTATAACATATTGTTGCCGATCAAACAAATCTAAACATATATTCTACATCAACCATCTTGAGACGTTTTTTTTATTTGATCATAAATGACAACATTTTGAATATGGGTATGTCTAAAAGAGATGAGAGAGAAAAGCTAATCTATTAGAAAAATATTCTGTCTTTCTATACAAATGATTTGATGTCTTCAATTTCACATGAAAATAAGATTCGACGGTCATGGATGAACCTTTGTTAATGTGATTGGACATTTTTTGAAAAATGTAATCAATTATAGATGATGGTGTGATAGGTTTGGATTTGGGTATGGTGGTGTAGCAAAAAAGGAAAGGGTCACATTTCAAAGTTGAACGTCTAGTAGAAGGCGAATTGGGGTAAGGAACAAGGAGAAAACGGCCCTTTGCTAAATCATTGGGTCACCTTGATTTTTTCGTGGGGGCCTCTCTCTCTCTCTCTCTCTCTCTCTCTCTCTCTCTCCATACCAAATAATAGAATGATCAGGCATAATCTCAAGTCAAAAGTGAAAAAGCATATAGTAATAGAATGATCAGGACCAACTTCCAAGCTTCTTCAAGCTGGAATACCATTTGTTTATTTTTCCTCCCAACAAGTAGAGACTAGTATTTTGTGTTTGATGTGATTGATGGAAAATGAAATCGAAGAGGTTTCTTTGTTGTCTTAGAAAAACTCCCTCCATCCGTCCATATTCTTTGTTCGTTTTTTTTACTGTTAATTTTCCTGACCTCTCTGAGGTTTTTGACAAACAAACTAACCGGCCCTTTAGGTTCGGAAAATGCGTTGTTCCTTGCTTTTTAAACTATTCCCCAGATTCTGCTCATTCCTAACTTTCGTTTGTTTTTCCGTTAATTTTATATAAAAATATATAAAAATTGTTTTCAAAACTTTATTTTAAAAAAAAGTTTTCAATTTATTTTTTAAAAATGGAAAAAATTGTTTATTTTTATGGAAAAGATTTTTTTTTTAAATAGAGTTAAAAGTTTTTTGCAAAAAAAAAAAAAATTATTTAAAAAAAATTTCTTTAAAACTATCGAGTACAATTATAAAAATTCTACTTTTTGAGAAATATTTGTTGAAAATAGTTTTTTTAAGACAAAAGAATTGAGTTTTGAAAATATTTTCTTGGATAAAAAAACTTGATTTTGGAAAACAGTTATTTTGAAAAAATAAGTATTGAAAATAGTTTTTTTTTTTAAATTAAGAAAAGATAAAGTTTAGCCTAGGGGTATCCACGGATCGGATTCGGTCGGTTTGGATACGGATCCGATCCGGTTAGAGCGGATTTGGGTTTTTAAAATCCGGGAACCATCTGTAGATGACATATGGATGGATCGGATCTATTACGGATTTCACGGATCGGTTCTAAATCAATTTGGCGGTTTGGCCTTTAAAATGAGCCAATTTGCTTGGACCAATTTAGAAAAAAAAAATTCAACCATTTTTCCGGCCCATTTTCCAGCCCAATTATTTTCAACCCAATTTTGTCCAGCCCAATATTTTTTCAATCCAATTTTGATTTTGGAAACAAAAGTTAGCTAACATTAATCAACATGAAAATCCAGATTCCACCAGAACAATTAGGATTTGGAGAAAACCCAACTGTTTCTTCACGATTGAAATAACACAACAAACAGAATGAATACAAAAACTGAGTCACATCGCGATTAGAGAAGGGTGCCGCCACCCTAGCCAACTGCAACGGTGCTTGCTGGCTAAGGAGAAGGCCGCCATTAGGGGACTCTAAGGTGGCCGCAATGTGGCCATGATTTGAGAGAGAGAGAGAGAGAGAGAGAGAGAGTCGTACCAGATTGTGGGTGTGGAGGTTGAGAGGCGTCGGAGGATGAGAGGGAGAGAGTGAGAGATCAATTAGAATTTTACAATAGGATACTTGCTGGGTGTGAAGGCTGAGAGGCGGAGAGAATAAGGAGAGTTCGAAGATTAGGATTAGAAAGTAGAAAAGAAACTAAGAAAGAAAAGAAATTTGTACTACTTTGGTAGGGTGTGGTGTAACCGTACTACTTTGGCAGAAATGGTCTGGGTAGTGGGGTGGTTAGTGACTTAGTGTTGTACTGCACTACTACTGTGCGGTTTTTTTTTCACGAGCTGATCGGATTTATCTAGATCCGATCCGGAACCGATAATTTTAGTGTTTTACAATCTGCAACCTATCCGTACATATCTCGAATGGATCCACGGATGGTTCAGATTGGTTTGGAATGGTCGGGTTGGCGGATCTAATGATTCACTGGACAACCCTAGTTTAAGCAAATCAAGTGATCCCTCATATGCTAGGAAGAGTTGCTATCCTAAACGTCATTTGGCATCCCAAATAGACCAAAATACCGTTTTGGTAGTTCACCCTTGCAAATAGATTTAAGAACACTCCTGTTAGTACAAGGCACAATCACAAATTGAAAATAAATCCTCAAATTTTAGCCTTATACGACCATTCTTATAAGGATGTTTATGAAATCCTATTTTTTACTTATAATTGAGATCCAACGTCTACTAAACGATATTTTGGAATATAATTTCAAATTGGTTGGGAATAAAATGGTTGGTCTCTTAATATAGTTGGGACATCTCCACCTAACTTTAGACCTTGTTCGATAACACAGATACAATACTTAAAACTGAATCAATTAAGTAATAAGTCATTAAGTAAGTTTGATAACCACATTTTATGTTACTTAACAGGTTAAGTGTCACTTAAAAATGTTGGCTAAAAATTAAATAGCTTTGAGTTTATTAATTTTGACTGAATTCATATGTGCTTAAAATTAACTATCACACCGCCGCTGCTGCCACCACCACCAACACCATTCCACCACCACCACCATGCCGCCGCCACCACCATTGCACCACCGCCGCCATGCCGCTACCACCACTGCCACACCACCACCGCCACCACTATCACTATTATCCTTATACCATCACCACCACTATTGCCATGCCACTGCCACTCCTCCACCACCACCACCACTACCACCACCACTATTGCCATGCCCGCCACTCCTCACCACCACCACTCCTCCACCACCACCACCACTAGTATTCCACCCAACCCACCACCACCACTACCATGCCATAACCATCACACTACCACCACTACACCACCACCATTGCACCACTATTACTCTACTGCACCACAACTCACCATCATTCCACCACCACCATTACTCAACCACCACCGCCACTTCGCCACAACCCTCACCACCTCCCAATCACCACTACCACAAATACATGATGACCATTAGTAAAATTAAGAGACAATTAGAACAAATATTTTTTTTAATTCAATGCTTAATATATTTTATCAAACAGCTTTTCTGCTTTAAAAATTCAGCATTCAAGTTTTAGTACTTAATTTTCGGCTTTCAGCTTTCAGTTTTCAATTTTATCAAACAACCCTCTATGTCACTATTTTCTCTTCTTCTGCTGTTGTAAGATCCATCTCACACTTCTCTATTCTATCTCTTAATTCCCAATGTTGAGAATGGGAGAAGAGGGGTATTAAAATCGATGTGTTTTATTTTCTTTAAAAAAAGTTTGAATTTTGGATTTTTACTATATCATTTGATCCGATATATCAAAATCAGATTTGATCAACATTGAACTATCATATTCGGGTTATTGAATTGTAGAATTGTTGTTATCAGATTCATAACGGGCTTTTTCTGATCGTATCTAGCTTGAATCCAATCCATTGGCAAGTCTTAATTGTTAGCATATGGTTGCAGTTTATCTATCAAGGATAACATTTTATGTATTTGTGTCACAAATCATGCAAATTTGTTTTTGGTTTATGAAGTTGGTTAAGTAGGATTCAGACATTGTTGGGCAAGAAGAGCGATCGTAACTATTAGCTCTAAATATCTAATCTGTTTTTTTTTTTTTGGCGTTCTGGTCAAGAATTGCGGATATTCAGTTTGCGTTCTATTCTACATAGAAATGATACTCCCTCCATCCCAATTTAAATGCTCTATACGGTTATGCGTGATTTTTTAAAACTCTTGTAGTTTTCATTCTATAATGTATTTTATATGCAATATGAATCTTATTTGATAGATCTCAATTAGTTCTATTAGACAAATTTTTTAAAAACTTTGAAAATCTTACCAATAAAAAGACATGGACGTTTGAAAATGGCACGGATATACGTAGGGAACATTTAAAATGAGACGGAGGGAGTCTACAGCTTAATGTGATTGCTACCATGACTCTTGAGTTGACACAATATGTTGACGACATGTTTGAAAGAATATATTCATTGAATTATGATATAAACAAAAAATAAAACTATAAAAAATACCTAGTGGTTAGAGTTTCTGTTTTGGGTGAGAGAGGCGAAAAGTCAGGTTTGTCTGTTAAAAAACCCCCAAATTGGGATTGTTGGTTAACTTTGTTAACTTTCGTTATTTATTGGACTCAATTTGTACAAAATTGAAACTACAAGATTCAATTGAGTGAAATTGAAAATAGATGAACCAAATCGAGATAAGAGTGAAACCACATGGACCATTTTAGTAAATTTTCCAAAAAAAAAACAAAAAGGTTTCTGCACATCCCTAGCCCAATCCCTCTTGAGCGAATTATTGCACGAGCTCCTTATCAGTCTTCATATTAAAAGTTGTCACTTATTGTGCTGCTGCACATGACCCTTCTTTTTTGTGAATTTTAACGAACTTAGAGAAATTTTAACGAACTTAGAGAAGTTCTAGGCCCATAACACGGTCCTTTTCTAGGCACCTAATCCGAAGGCTGGTGTAGGTGTGCCAGATATTAATATTTAATGAGCAATGCTACATACATAATAAAAATATACAACACAATCAGATGGTGTGTGGGCTCCGCACACACTTCACACTCATCTGTGTGTGGAGCCCACACCCCATGTGAGTGTGTTGTCCACTTTGTTGTACATTTTTGTTGTGTATCTATCATTTTTGTATTGAAGGTTTTTATAACTGCAAGCTCGTTAATGTAACCTTGCACCCAATTTAATTTTTTTGTTTTAATCGTTTAGATTACAGCACATGGGGGTCTAATTTTATCAATTATTTATCCAATAAATAACACCTTTCCAAAGTATTTAATTACTAACACATTTCCAAAGTATTTCCCTAACCCGTGCAACCTAATTTATTGATAGATGCTATTAATGTCCCCAATATTGATGTTCCTTATCCATTTAGGGGGTGTTCCACTAACTAATTTTTTCAAAAAACTAGTTTTTTCCAAAAATCAAGAAAGGTCATCATCTCACAATATATCACATGGACACAAAAACCAAGGCAGTTTTAAAACAAAACTAAGTTAGTGGAACACCCCCTAAAACCTGTACAACGCAAAATTAATCAATAAAATAATCAAATGGTAAAATGTTATGCGTATTTGGATAAATTGGAAATGGTTTTCAATTTTGATGGTTGGAGTCAATTTTCATTCCCTTTTTATTATTTTTGACTCTAAGTGATAGTCATTTAGATTTTATTTGTGAGAAATAATACTCCTAGACAGAACTTTTTTTTTTTCCCAGTAGAGAAGGATAGGCCCGGAAATTTAAGAAAAACTTTTTGAATTATAGTTGGGGAATTGTGTGAACTTGCATTTTTAGAAGTTCCTTGTGGAGTTAATGTGCAAAGTTCAATTGTTTGGGGTTTATTTGTAACAAACTTGAACTTGAAGGGGTGAATAAGTGATTGGGCTATAAATACCATCTTGTGTGTGTGTGTGAGAGAGAGAGAGAGAGAATCATTCTCTCCCTCCCCCTTACACAGCCGACTCTCCCCTTCCCTCTCCTCCATTGAAAATCTTCTCTCTTTCTCTACAAATCTCAAGCCCACACCTAAATTTCCACTCAAACCAAACATAGATCCATCATCTACACATCATTTTATCACAAGGTTAGCCAACATTTGCTTCAGTGAGCTCTATTCGGTGGGATTCAAGGGTTAGAAGCTAGGGTTTTTCATTTTAGGGTTAATTAAAGCTTGAATCTTAAGTTAGGGGTCTCTTTTCTTTTATTTCTAAGTGCAAAGGGTTGATTTGTTGTATCTATTCTTAGATCTACCATGTTTTTCATGCTACATCTGGAAGCCCATCTTGTTCTTGATTCTTGAGTTGAAATCCATGATTGATCTTGATAAGAGTTGTTGAATCCTTTGTTTGATTGATGTTTCTATCATTTATCATGTATGTTTGTTCATTGGTACCATAAAATTTTGAGTTTGAACCTTATTGATGAGTTTTGGGTGAAAAAACCAAGTTTGAGGTGTGTTGTTGCTTGTGTTTTGGCCAATCTGATTGGTCTCCTATAGATAGGAATTGACCTCCTATCGATAAGAGCCCCTTGCTTAAGAAATGACCAATCTGATAGTTCTCTTATCGATAGGACTTGATCTCCTATTAGGAGGAGCCTCTATTGTCTTATCGATAGGAGCCCCTTTGTTTCAAAATGGCCAATTTGATGATTTTCCTATCGATATGACCTAATCTTCTATTGATAGGAGAATCTGTTGTCCTATCAACAGGTCTTCACTCCTTATCTATAGGACATCAAGAATTCATAATCAAACTCTTAAATTATTTGATCGTGTGCCATTTTGTTTTTTGATGGGGCCTTTCCCTTGATACTTATTACACCGTTTCATAGAACACTTATGGTCATATTTGAAACCTTCTATTTACATGTTTGGCCTTAAAAGTTTGTCTTTAAATTAGTGGGTCGATTAATGGTTGACACATATTGGATACTTGTCATTTTACACACGTTGGGCACATGACTAAAGGATAATGCTTGAAAGTTTTTAAGTTAATTAAAGAGACTGGAATTGAAATTGAATTGTGGTAACTAGGTGTGTCCTTGGGCATGGGTATCGAGACTTGTTAATCTTAGTAGGGGTAAATGAGGCCTGTGAAACTTGGCAGGGGTGACTTTGAAACTCAGATGTAGGATCCAAATCTCAATGGTATAGATTATGGAAATTATGAACCATAAAGAGTTTGGAAATTAATGAAGTAAATGAAATAGTTTTCTTGTATGAGTACATTGGACTTTTAAAGAAGGTTTTCCGTTGTCGAAAGAGGTTTTGTGGAGACGTTGACACTTTGACGACACTTGACTACCATTTGGGCATAAGTTGATTCTCTTTCATATGTAAGCCTCGTATCTTATTCCTCATTCATGTACATGTCAATCCACTTGCATTTAGCAATAGTAGATGAGATTGTCCTACTAGGCTAGTGAGCTCACACTTTCAGGTAATCAACGCAGAGATGAGGAGAAATGCATGGATTGTGTGCAAGTTTTTGAAAGCTCACCAATACGGAGTTATCATATCATCTTATGAACATTACTTCTTTCGTAAAGATTATTTTGTAACTTCATATTCATTAATATCTTGACTTATGAAAATGATGTAATAACTCTTAACTTAACTACTTATACTTATGGGGTACGAGTACCGTGTTTGATTTGAATATATATATCTTTTCGATTGACGACAAGATTTTATTAAAACTCGACAAAGGTTACATCAAGGTAGAAGCCAAAATACTAAGCACACAGCAGAGTATAGGCTTGGACAAAGGAAACCATTCAGTGAAAAACTTAAAGGAAAGAAAGTACAGGAAATAAGAAACATAAAGGAAAGCACGTTCAGTCTCAAAGGAAAATTAGTTGTGCTAAGCACTTGAGATGAATTGGTAAACTCCAAACTTCAAGCTCCAGGTGTAGCCAAAAGAGCATTCCATCAAACAAAGTAAATGTCAACATAAGACATCAGTAGCATAACCAAGATGTATCCGGATCAGTCACATCAATCATCATCACAAGATCACCCACCCTTCCAGCAAAGTGAATGGGAGTATAACATTTAAGCATAACCTGATGACAACCACCATCATACAAGCATTCCATTTATCCTACTCCAAAAATAGCATCTTGGGCTTCAAAATGCAGCAACATAGCTGCAACAGTAGTAGCAGTAACCCAATACAGGAATATGAAGATTGAGACACCATGACACAAACTCCAAATTAGCCATCCTCAGAAACCATTGAGAAACTTTCGCAGCAACATTTAGAAAAAAAAAAAATTAAGGCTTCCACAGAAGAGAAACATCAGTCATCTTTAGGCACCAAAATCAATAGCAAATTAAGAGTAGTAGATTCAATAGTAGAGCCAAAACTAGCATGAAAGTCAATAGCAGCAACACAACAAAGTTCTAGTGTAAAGAACACAACCCAGAAATAGTAGTAAAGAACACATTAATATGAGGAGTAGCAACAGTAGTAAAGAACACAACCCAGGAGTAGCAACAACAGTAATAGAGACAGACACTAGCAGTAAAGAAATACATCTCCAGAAAGTAATACAGGAACAAAGAGCTTCAATTCCATATAAACCCAAAATAGATATGAAACTCTTCATGGGTCTTCAAGCTTTGCACAATATAACAAGGAAAAACTAACCATAGAGATAGAGGTTTGACATGTATCTCTATAGACGACAATCTTGCCACAGCACCTCAGAACCATCCCATTTGCAAGATAATAGTCATAGAAGAATACTATGAACACAAAAGAGACACCAACAAAGACAACCATAGACACCTAAGACATTACTGACCTAAGATAAAAACACAAAAAAACAACCACCCCAGCCCAAAGTAGAGAAAAGTAGGACACCCAGTTACCCAAAGGACCACACTAAAGAGAAACAAAAAGTAACCCCATGACTACAAAAACACCCAGAACCCATGAAGATACATATCCAAACCAAAGAAAACAAAAACTGACTCAACCCCAAAACAACCCAAACCCAAACAAGACTCAAAACCAAAAGACTCCCCAAACAATGTGATAGACTCACCCAAATCTCCCCCCCCAACACGCGCGCGCACACACACACATATACTTCAAAACTTCAAGGAACAACTTTTCAATATCCAGAGATAAACAACAGCAGGGTCAGATTTTCACCTTCCTTATACCTTCTAAACATCTCTTGAAGTCGTCCACTCTGTAATCCTTGATGTCAAACTTTGCTTTAATCTAGATGACCATTCTTGTTTTAACTATATCAATCACCTCTAAAATTTCTCACTCTTTATTTCTGAAAACTTCTTCATTTCTACATAGCCATAATGTCCACAAGATTGCATAAAAGCATGATTGCTAGCAGAATTTTTCTAAATTCTGAAATTTCATGCTACCCCAAAATTAGAACAAAGATAGTAAGGTAAGAGGACTTACCCACTCAAGTTTCCACCATCTAAGAATTACAGACCATACTCCCCAAGAGAAATTACAGTGAAGTAAGCTGTGACAGGGGATTCACCAGGGATATTGCAGAAAGGGCAAAGGTCATTGTTTGCATTCATAATGCCTCTATTCACCAGAATGGATTTAGATGCTATACAGTCTAGTAAGGCTAGCCAAGCAAATAATTCCACTTTTGGTGGACAAATATTTTTTCAAATTGAGACCAGTTTTTATGCTCCAAGAACCTCTAGTCTTCCCATTTAGAATAAGCAGAACTAACAAAAAAAGCCAAATCTTTAATCCAACCCACTGAATAGAATCCTCACTTGTCTCATTTAGATGAACAATGCTAAGAATCTGCAATAATTCTTCCAGTTAGTTTTTCTCCCACTCAAACACAGGCCTTCTAAAGTGGAAGTCCCAGTGACCTTGACCCTTCTCACCTTCAGATATGAATGCATCCTTCTAAGAGAGTTCCTATATATTATGGGGAAAGCCTCTTTGAGAGTTACCTCACCCAACCATTTTTCCTTCTAGAATTTAATTTTATTACCAGATTTGACCTTGAATTTGAAACCTTGGGTGATACATTGCCCTCTATCATCATACATACCCCCAACTGAGTATATGTTATTCCAACTAGTGGATGGTTTGCCTCTATCTAGAATTTTCAGTAACAATGCCTCATTACCAATACCATACTTTCTGGTTACCAATTTGACCTATAAAGAGTCTTTCTCCTTGCTGAATTTCCACCACCATGTTGCTAATAGGGCAGTATTATGCTCCATTAGCCTTCTGACACCCAATCCTCCATATTTTTTATTCCTGGTTATCTTTTCTCAATTTCACTAGATGGAGTTTCTTCTTCTTTTTTGAATCTCCCCATATGAACTGTCTTTGAATTTTCTCAATTTTATTTGCAAAAGACACTTGCATCTTAAACATAGACATGTAATAAATAGGAATGTTGCTCATGGTAGATTTTATCAATGCCAATCTGCCACCCATTGATATGTACGTAATTCTTCTACCAAGGCTTTAGTTTCTTTTTGACTGCTTCAATTACTGGGTTCCAAGTTTGAACCCTATTTGGATTGGCTCCAAGAGGCAAGCCAAGATATTTCATATGGAGTTTCCCACTTTGCACCCAGTATTCTCAGCCAAATCATCCACCACCTGATCCTGAATTTTCACTCCACAAATCATGCTTTTTGTGAAATTCACCTTAAGACATGACATTTGTTGAAACCACCTCAAAATTCTCTGAATGTTGGTACTTTCCTCCAAATCATTGTTGCAAAAAATGACTGTATCATCAGCACATTGTAGATGAGTGCCTACAATATCTTCCCTGCCCACCTTAACACCTCTAACCACCCCTTCTTCCTTAGCTCTTTCCATTAAGATATTCAATTGGAAAACAATCTCTAAGTGACACTTATTGCAGTTGATTTAATTATTTTGTTACAAAGATTAAAAATCAAACAGTCAAGGAAACTATTATAATTCTATAATTTTTAAAAAAATGTAGTTAAGAAAAGGATCCTTTTTTTTCTCTTATAACTTCTTCCAAAGATATGGGTCTTGTGAGCATACTTTATTATTTTGAAATTTTGTCATTTGTTCAAGTAAATCTTATGTTATAATAGTTTTTGTTTCGAAAATACTAAGGGCCCCAAGTTGGGAGTTCACTTTAGGCCCCCAAAATTTTTGAGCGAGCACTATGTGTGGCTTTACGACCCTTTTGAACCGTGTTACTTTTTGCTTTGTGTGTGTGTAGGGGGCACGCGTGCACTATCACAGGTCTGATGCAGGACGTTAAAGGAAGATAAAACCTTAGGAATCCACACTGGAAGGAGCCTAAAAATCTGTAGCTTGGGGTTCTAATGGATTGACACCAATACTCGAGAAATTTGCTCCGTGTCATATCTAATTTAAAGAATATTTGCATGGTCCTTTAAATTGACCCTTCCATATGATTGCTACTACGATAAAGGATAAATATCCTAATAAAATTATCAAATAGATAACTCCTAAAACAACAACTGAATCTGCTACGTGAATAACAGTTGCACAAATAAATATCCTCCAGAATCAGGTAAGATTAGCATGAATCTATCTTGTTCTCTGTCAGTTCCTCCCTTTTCAGAGGAACTCCCCTCCTTCAAGTTAGAATTATTGGCCATCTCCCCGAACTTTAAAGTTAGAACCATGCATTGTGTACAAAATTGGGGAGCAACATCGATCAATGCCACAGGAAGCACAACACATGTAGGTTGCAGCTAGCAAAAACGTTAGGAAAAATAGCTAATAACCTAATATAATAACCTTATTCAGTGAGAATCTAAACATGCATTAAGGCATATAAATAGCTCGCCCAAAATGAGATCACTAAAAGCGTTAGAGGCTCCCACATCACTCTCAATAGATGCCACATCAATATGATAACTACCAATCTACCAACCTCAAATTCACCCTTTCTGGTGGTTGCTAAGGTTGGATCAACTCCAAACATTCTGGTCTAGTCCAGTAGAGCCAGCCCCTGAAGCTCTATCCAATGTAGAAACTATACAAGCAGTGGCAGACGCAAGATTGCGAATTTCACCTAGTTTGCGCGGACCACTCTTTAGTAATTTTACAAAAAAATCCAAAAGTGTACTATAAATAGGAAGAAAATCCATTCTCATTATACATGCATTGCTTCCATGCATGCATTGCATGCGTATTTGTATCAGTCTGGTCCAGTACATGCATTGCATGCGGTCTGCCCCTGTATACATGCATGGCTTTCATTCTCATTATATGTGACGGACGTGGCAGTGAAAACCCATCAACATTGTGGACCTTTTATTAGCAAACCGATACAAATATGCATCTTAGAATCACTCGCCAGTCTAGTTATGGTTACTTATCCTTACATTAAGAAGGAAAGCGAGTAAAGAGATTTTGAAGCCGGGAGGGAAGTCGCATAAAAGATGGGGTTGATGTTGGCGACCTTTGAAGTAGAGCCACTCTCATTATTGTGGATTAGAATTAGGGCACGGTCGATTTTCAAAGCGGCATGTATAGATTGTTGGACCAATTCGCCAGTGGAAATAATGGTTTAAGCTTGTCCTGACAATTTTTTGTTTATTGACCATAATATGTGAAGAAGTGCATCGGGCAATCCTGTGAACCTTTGAACTGGAAGTTAATATTCTTTATTTGTAGATATGCACAGGCCATCCCGGAAAGTCTATAGAGTAAGTGAGGGTTCTAGTCTGCTTTGATAATCTGTTGTCCTACTGATGTTATCAAATTTTTGCTCTAATACTTGTGTTATAGTTAATTATTGGTAACGGCCAAGGATGGAGCCAAGGGGGGACAAGTGGTGGCGGCCGCCACCACAAGGTTTTCAAAAAATGCAATTATTACATAGAAAATAGATTTTTATCCCCAAATTATATAAACTCGCCACCACTAGATTTTTATGTTATTATAGTTTTTCATAGAGTGGATGAATATTTGTAATATAGTTTGTTTTTTTATTTTTTAAGTACATATTTTCGCCACCACCAAGGTAAAATCCTGGCTCCGTCCCTGGTAACGGCGTAAAGATTTCAGAGAGGGGAAGGTAATTCTATCTCTTTTCTTATGTGTGTATGTGTTTGTACAGGTGTGTCCCCTCTCTTGAGATAATCCAGAAATCCGTTCTAGGCATAATGATTTAAGTGTTATGGGGCCTGATCGTTTAGGTTGAGGCACTTGAAAGCTCATTGTTTGCTTTCTATATACACAGATTTGTATATATACGTGTGTCCATTTTTTTGTTTGTCTAAATCGCACTATTTGTTGACTTCATTTTTCCAGATGAATTTTTGCGCACTTTATCCGCATATTCCAGATACTTCCACAGCTATCCCACTCCCCACAGGGTTCAAAGGATTTGCCCCTAAATATTCTTGGCAGCAAGCTATTGCTCGATTACAAACAACATCTGGGAGCAAAAGTTTCACTTTCTTTTCTTTATTATTTCTTTTTGCCTATATATTAGACATATGGAGGGAGTAGTTAGATTTTATTAGATTTTTTTAGGTAGTAGTAGTCTTTCTCCCTCTCTCTCCACCAAAAATTCTCTCTTTTTTCTTTGTGTTCTGTGGTGCCCTAATTTCCAGATGAGCCTTCTGACCCTCTTCTTGACCCATTGTGAGCAACGAGCTTGGTCCTCTAGGTTCTCCTTGATACACCTGCACACTGAGTACCCAGCGTTAGTGCCAAACTTGGCTGGAATGTGGCCAAGGAAGGCACTCTGATGGTCTAGTGAGAGATTGGAAGAGAAGTACCAGAGAGAGTATTGTAGAGAGAGTCAATTGTGTACCTTGGTAGAGTTTCTCCTCTTCCTTTATATAGGCTCCCCTGACTTGTGTCTGAAGTATAGGGGTAGACCCATAATCTGGCTCGGATAACATCATTGTGCATCATAAGCCAGATCCGTTATCATTGCATACACGCATCCTCAAATCATGCGTTGACATGTAGCGTAACGGCTCGGCTACTGTTTCCATGCCATGACGTAGGGACAGCTGTAACATGGACATGTGCTTTCCCCAAATCTATTGCTCGAAACAACTGCCTTGGATGACATCATACAAGAGGTCACCAATATCTCGGATCTCCTTCTGAGCCATCTCGGATGACTCATCCAAATCAAGGTGCAAATAGAGCCGAGATGCCGATTCGTCTTGGATTAGCCCGTCTCGAACAGCTTAATTTGTGATGCACCAATTCTGGGCTTGGAGCTGTGTTGGGCTCTGTCATCGAACCCCCTTTGGCCCGCTAGATTCAGCCCACTACACATGTTCTCTTTTCTTTTTTCATTTTCCAGCCAAAAAGCCGTGATCATATTTTCCTTTTTCCTTCAGTTTCTATGTACTTCTTGGAAGCTTTCAGGGCTTGGCCCTTCTAATCTATTTTTGTGTTGTTTGTAATGCATTTCTAATTTTTAAATTGTTTTTTTAAAAATTTCAGTCTTATATTTCCTTGTCATCTCAATTTTAGTTTAAATCTGCAAAATTCATAGATTGAGGTTTGGTTGTGAGAGTTCGCAAACTACTCGGTTGTTTCTCACACCTACCCAAATCTAATATTAGTCTTAGTTGTGGATTCCTTTGAGATTGAATGGAGGACACCTTTGGTCTACCCTCCCGTACATATCTCCTTGGCACACACTTAAGATCGATCTTTTTAATCACGTTAAAAAGCCGTTATGTTTAGTGTAATTTTCAGCCTTGCCTTAGCAAGTTCTTCATCGATGGAGAGGTAGTCTTTATAGGCCTAGCCTAGGGTGATCATCACTTGATGGCCTAAGTGGATTCATGATTCTCACACTCGTGCTTTCAAAGTTTGTTTGTGTTTAATTTGGACTCGAAACTATCAATTTAAAATTCAAGGTTGTTATGCTTTTTATTTCGCGTCAACACTAACACTAGCACGTGTAATGCTTAAATTGATGTCACCTCGAGGGTTTAACAATTTTCTATCAAGTCGTAGTTAATATCAAGCACCGTTAATGTTTCTAAATTAATTGTGTTTCCGTGTGTAGTCAAAGTCCTCTTCAAAACTCAAAAGTGTTAAGTCTTTGATTTTGTGTCAACACTAACACTGGCAGGCATAATACTAAGGTCAATATCCTTTTGAGGGTTTGATAAACTCCTTAGAGAATTTGGCCAAACTAGGCATAATCTTCTGAGAGGGTGCATAATTCCCCTGTGGCTTAATCATGTAAACTTATGAGAATCATGGATCTACGTAGGCTATAGGTGATGTGAACCTGGGCCCTAGCCTTTCATTTAAATACTTCCAATTTGTAGTTTTAATTTTAAATTTGGATTCATAGTCTTAAAACCTCAAAAATCAAACAAAGCAAGGGTTAGCTACTTATAGCTGCAATCATCGTGTGGACCGCTAAGCTTTTTTTCACTCCTAAAAACCATTCCTTGTGGATTGATCTCGATCTTACCAAGTTAAAATTGCAATCGACTACATAGCCCTATGCTTGGGGTAGACACTCAAATATACAACTAGTGGTCACAAGCAGTTCTGTCACCCTTCATATAGCCACCATTGAATTGTGTGATGTAGGCAGAATTGTCTTCAAACAATAAGCCCATATCCGTTGTACCTTGAAGATAACGTAGGAATGCTTAAGCCTATTCCAAGCCCTTTTAGTTGGACGAAAGCTATATCTAGCCAATAAATTGACTGAGAATGCAATATCCGGTCGTTTACAATTGGCAAGATACATATGTGCACCAATTGCACTCATATACAGTACTTCAGAACCAAGTAATGGTTCACCGTCCTCTTGAGGAAGTAAGGGATCTTTGCTCACTTCAATTAATCAGACATCCATTGGAGTGCTTAGAAAGTGAGCCTTATCCATGTAGAAGTGCTTGAGGACTTATGGAATTATTCTTAGGATTCTTTTCTTTTGATGTTGGTTTTCTTGAAATATAACTTGTATTTGCCACGATTCTTGAAGTGATTTTTTGCTCATTCGTGCCCATGGTTTTGTTGGCGTCTGTTAAAGTTGACTCCATTTGCTTTAGAAAAAGAGTAGAGCTAGTCGAACAAGTCTAGTGATTTTTCATTAAAAGCTTATTGTTTTGCTCAGCTACCAAGAGCCATGAGATTCAGTTCAGATTATTTTGTAAAAATGACATTCTCTATATTGCTGTTGTAGAAGTAGATTTTTAGGGTGAAAAGTAGGAAAAATATTTTTGAGCATTTCGGCGTCAGAAATTGTCACACCCTCGAAATTCAATGAATATAACAATAAGAGAAATTCCACGTGGACGGTCAACAAGTCCACGGGCCACGTCAAATTCCAAGTTGTCTAATAATCAGAGTTAGAATAAAAAGGGGTACAACAGTCTATGGTTACCCATTTCCCCAAACCAAAATACACAAGTCTTAAAGTTCTTACAGATCCGATTCAAAAGGTTTAATATGAATGAGTTACAAAATCATCTCTTCAAAATTATAAACTCAAGATGATGAGGTAACTCCTCTTTAAGCTTTCAAAAGATGTATGCAATCAATTCATGCACACTCAAGTCATGCTTTGTGCTGGGTCTCTGAAAAATGATAGGTTGAGCTCACTAGCCCAGTAGAGAAACATCTACCAAAACTAAACACAATGAAATGTAGATGCAAGATGAGACATGAGGATGAAAGCTAAACAAGATAACCAAGATTTTACAGGAGTCCAACGAGGCACATGTAAGTTTATAAATCCCTTGTTATCACCCAA
The DNA here is from genome assembly GCA_022606695.1 of Vaccinium macrocarpon. Lineage (NCBI taxonomy): Eukaryota > Viridiplantae > Streptophyta > Magnoliopsida > Ericales > Ericaceae > Vaccinium > Vaccinium macrocarpon. Next base: position 21,135,424 of record CM040180.1, on the reverse strand, counting down.
GTGTACCCGAAGTATACCCGATATGTGTCCCCTCTCATAAGTGTCTAATTCGCCCGTTGTGTCGCGTCAACTATTTTATTTAAATTAGATCTTTAGAAATTTCTCGCGACATGTCCATAGGACGGCCCAAGTATCATTCTGGGCTATCTTTCAACCCCGTATAATCTTCCCCTTGGCCAAGGCATAATTCCTCGCGACACGCCCATAGAATGGCCCGAGTATCATTCCCGGTTACCTTTCGGCCCCGTATCAAGAGTTTCAAGTTCTCATTTCAATTCACATTCATTGGTTTTGCACAAGTGTCATCATATCACTCATACCTCGGATCGTCACCCAAGTTCACGCATTTCGTCAAAAATCTTCAATTCACATATATCAAGTGTGTGACCATGTAGGTGTCGTACAAAAATCAAACCGAACCACCAATTATACTAGGATAGGCTAGGGACGAGTTATTCAACGAGTTGTGAGGTATAAGAGATGATTACACCAAGTAATAACATAAACAAGCGACCGAAATCGACGAAAACAAGTTTTGGTGAAGTGAAGGGGAGTGGATCGATCCACTGTGGGAGTGGATCGATCCAAAACGAGAGTGGACCGATTTACTTTGGTCCAGAGCAAAACAGATGGTTATGGATTGATCCGAGTGATGAGTGGATCGATCCACTTTGATCCGTAACTCCATCAGAAGGTTTGGATCGATCCAACCCAAAAGTGGATCGATCCAGAGACCTCACGAGCAGATTTTTGACAGCAACAAGGGGATTTCAATGGGCTCCAAACCAAACCAAACATGTTTATGATAAAAAATTAACACCACAAGCTACAAGAGGATATTGCAAGAACTAGTTTACATCAAACAACAACAACAAGCATTAATTAACATCCAATGAAATCCATGGAGCTAAAAAAAATGGAGTTTTCAAGAAAATAAGAGGGATTGAACAAAGATGAGTATAATCTACACATCACACACTTCAAAACACTTAGTAATTGTAGAAATCTCCCTACCTCAAGGTTTAGAAGCTTGTGAATCAAGGATGAGCAAAACCCTTGCTTTCTCTCGAATACTCCAACCGAATCTTCTCCTTCCGGAGTGAAATGAACCAAACCCGAGCTTCCAAACACGCTTAGGAGTCTAGTATTGGTGAAGATTTTGAAGGAATTAGAGGTTTTTGGGTGAAATTTGTGGAGAAGATGAAGAAAATGGAAGAAGGAGTAGAGAGGGAGAAAGAGGCATTGTGTAGAGGAAGAGAGAGGTATGTGTGTTTTGAGAAAAAAATCAGCCATATAGTTGTATATACACCCCATTTGATGCACTACACCCCCCTAAGTTTCAAATGCATTTTAAAAACGCCCCCAAGTATAAACTACCATCAAATTGGTCCACTTTACTATAATTTCAATTCCTCACAATTCCTCAACTCTTTTTTTTTTATTATTATTTAAATAATAACTAAATTAATTAAAATCTACGGGTCTCTACAGAAATCTTTTCACCACATAATTTAAATTGAGAAACAATTTTTAACATAGCTGAGTTGTACTATGTAGCTGAGCGATAATCTTGCAGCCTCAAGTTTAGCCAATCAAAAAGAGCTTGTGGAAGGATTACCATTTTCTGGTGTTCACAACTCTTTTGCATATTCTTCCACAATACAAGTGGATCTTTCACAGTGAGGTATCCTTCAGGGATGCGCTATTTCCATCCTTAATGGTTTGCTCAAGTTCCATAGCATCCAGGTGGATTTCCACATTGAGTATCCAAGATAAATAATTTCTTCCAGAAATGTCTAGTGCTGTGAACTCCAAATGTTTGATATTTGCCATTTTCTAGAAAATATCAAACTTCAATTTGCTAGTCATAGGGTAGGTGATAAAAATTTTCAATTTGAGTGGAAACACAGCTCAATTCCTTTTTTTTAGCTAATAAATGAGAAGATTTGATTTGGATCAAAAATAAAATTGCCATAATTAGTGTGATACTTCCAGTATCAATAATTTTAATGAATAATTGTTTTCAATTGCTTACAAATAAACCAGAGGTATTAATTTTTTTTTTAAGAAGATGGGTGATATAAATAAATAAGTTGGTTATAACATACTCAACCACTAGGTTTATCTCAGTGACCAAGCTCGTGATTTTCCTTCAGGTGGTCACGGGTTCAAGGCGGTGTGGTGAATTCCATGTTTAAAGACCTGCCTACCATGTTACTAAAAATACTTCAGGTATTGACAATTTTTCTCGTTTTTGAAAAAGTGTTGAGTAAAATACTTCAAGTACTTACCCCTTTTTTTTTCCAACCAGTAGAATATTGCAAGTGTTTATTTCAATTTTTTTCAGTTGAAGTACTTTTGGTAAATATGACTCATAAATACTGCTGCTATTAAAGAAATAATTCATGTATTTGGGAATATCTATCGTAGACCAACGGATGCAGTAGTTAAGAAAGCAGACAGGATAGCCTTTGGGTAGCAATGCTCTGGGGAGGGGAAGATCCAAATTGACATTAGATACGGTTTTAACGACCCTAATTTTTGTAAAAATAAAATTCAATAAATATTTTTTAATTACTAATAATGGGGTTATTTTTTCCTATAAATGATTAAAATTCCATTTTAATTAGTTAATTGGTATTTCAAGCCATGCATGCAAGTGTACAAAGCCAAGTACCACACTTATTGCACTTTTCATGTAGAGACTCGTAGATTTTAATTAATTTAGTTATTATTTAAATAATAAAAAAAAAAAAGAGTTGAGGAATTGTGAGGAATTGAAATTAGAGTAAAGTAGGCCAATTTTATGGTAGTTTATGCTTGGGGGCGTTTTTAAAATGCATTTGAAACTTAGGGGGTTGTAGTGCATCAAATGTTTTGTTAACACCGTTTGTGTGAAGAACAGAAAAGAGAGCAGAATGCCGAGGCAGGTCTAGTGGGTGGCAGCTCGCAAGGCCCCAATTCTCGTAGATGTTGGTGCCAAAGCCGAGGAAAAGGTGTTCGAGGACTTGAGCAAGGTACCTCCTATCAACGAGCACGGGAGTAGGTACTTCATGGTGGGCTCGGAGCTCTCCAACCCTAAATGCAACGAGTTGATATGTTTCTTCCACGACAATGTTGAGGTATTTGCGTGGACACCATATGAGATGTCATGCGTTGATCCCAGCTTCATAACACACACCTTTAAAGTTGAGCCGGCTTGGAGACCTATGGTATAGAAGACGAGAAGCTTGTGGACGGCCCACGGAGATTGTGCCGTGTCGCGCACGAAAAGATTGTAATTTGTTAGAGTCGCCACCCAGATTTGAGGTCCGAATCCGAGAAACCGATAAAAATATGACTCGTTTGCCAATTGAAATGATTTTACTGATCACTGCGAAACCAGAAATTTCTCGAATTCGGGGGTTTGGTTACGAGAGGGGAAGGGTTTTACGGCACCCCTCTCGCCCGATCCGTGAACCGGTCTCTACTCAATATTTCATGGGATTTTGAAAATGTTTTGAAATTCAATTTAATCACAAAAATGGGGAATTGGGGATGGGAATCACATTAACAATAAGAAAATACAAATATGCAAATTTAACGTGGATGCTTGTGCGCGTGATTTACATGGAGATGATAACAATAAAGAATTATTACAACAAATATTTACAAAGATGAACAACAACAGAAACTGGGCAAATAATTCAAAGAATCACTGGCTTGAAGCTTAACAAACTGGTCTACAATCTGGATTCCAACATAGGGGTTGAGCGCTCAATAGTGATGCCCTGAGCGCTTAACCTCTCAGAATCAGCTTGAGCGCTCAAAGATCATGTCTTGAGCGCTCAAGTCCATTTTTGGCTTCTGTGATTTTTAGCTTTTTCATCACTTCTTTAGTCATTATTTATAAGATCAAACATTAACAGAGTGTTTTTCATGGAAAATCATATAAGAATAGACAGATTGATCTCATAAATAATGATAAAAGAAGAAAATCACAATATTTTAGCAAAGAAAATACTTTGAAAAGAAGGAATCCAGACTGTAATCACAACAATAAAACCACACACACACCGAAACTTGAATAAACCATGATTCATCATCAAAATATCCAAGAACCAACTATCTGCTCAAGAACAGCTTGAGCGCTCAAGTGGATGGCTTTGAGCGCTCAAGTCATTAAGTGATTTTCTGGTTTTCATTAATAAAAAGGATTCCGGATGATTCTCAGGACCATAAGTGCATAATATGAAGGTGCAAGATGTACCAAAGACACTGTTTTATACCCGTACACAAGATTTTCAAAGACTTTGGAACTTGATTGTCATAAAATAACTAATTTTAGCTCATGCAAATGGTTTTGAAGTAAAAACATGAACTTTTTGAGAACCAAAAGAGCACAGCTAACTATTAAAAGACAATCAAGACCAACAGAAAGCTCGAAACTTGACAAAACAAAAAACTGCCCAGAATTGAGTTTGAGCGCTCAAGGCTATAGGCTTGAGCGCTCAACCCCAATTTCACCTGCAGATTTTGATAATGTTTTTTAGCAACTTTCTGACCTTTGTGAGTTCAATTCAAGTATAGAGAACTTAATTGAACTCACTGGTCACCCTCAGATGAACCAAAACAGTGAAAACCACTTGTTAAACTACCTTTTTCACTCGATTGAAAGCTTGAACTTGATGATGGGTTTGAGAATCAACAATTTTTGGTGTTTCTGGCTAGTATTGTGGATGGATGATGGAGATTATGAAGTTAATTGATGAACATGAGTTGAATTTTTGGTTTGACAGATGGTTTTTTTTTTGGCAGATGGTTTTGATTAAAAAGAGTGGTATTGTAGAGAGAGAGAGGGAGAGGACGATTACTGAGAATATGGTGTGCTAGAGTATGAAGATGGTGAACCCCCAAATCAGGAAGTAGTGGGGGGTTTATATAGAGTGAGTGGAGGGAAAGAAAGTAGAGAGAGATAGTGGGTTTATGCCTTAGGTGTATTTTTAGATGTATATTGTAGCAATGTAGGGTGTATTATACATGCACAATACGTATAGAAGTGGTTAGACGCTCCACTCTGCATGAAATCTCATGATTAGATACTCTGCAGATTCCTGACTGGTTCAGAGTTGAGCGCTCAAAGCCATAGGCTTAAGCGCTCAAGGTGCTCCTCACTGGTTGAGCGCTCAAGGCCTCAAGCTTGAGCGCTCAAGGCTCTTGGTGGCAAGTTGCTGGTTTGGCTTGGTTTAACAAGGCTTGGTTTAGCTTGGGTTATTTGGAGGTGTTTGGTTGATTTTGATCAAATTCAAGCTATCTTCACAAGCTTCGGGTAGTCACGATTGGTCCGTTCTCATCATTGAGAACGCTCGAGTGTATTCTGGGTTCAAAATCGAGGTGTCTACAGTTGCCCCTCTTGGACGTGACTCAATACCATTGATTTGGTACGAGTTACGTCTAAGACATAGACAACCCGACTCGTTCCCCCACGATACGCCTCAAGCTGTAAAAGAAAAGTTCTTGAATGCCAATCGGTCGTGCTCTGCGAGCTGCCTACGTACCCCATTGCAGGGATCAGACCGGCGTAGTTCCTCGGGGCATTGAAAATACTTTAAACAATGACCAAACATAAACGAGTTCGAAACCCTCAAAGATGATAATTTAAACGGGCATGAAACCCTCGAAATGATTTAAACGGGCACGAAACCCTCAAAATGATTTAAACGGGCAAGAAACCCTCAAAGATGATAACTTAAACAGGCACGAAACCCTCAAAATGATTTAAACGGGCACGAAACCCTCGAAGATGATGATTTAAACGAGCTTGAGGCCCTAAAAATGATTTAAACGGGCACGAAACCCTCAAAATAATTTAAACGGGCATGAAACCCTCAAAATGATTTAAACGGGCACGAAACCCTTGAAGATGATGATTTAAACGAGCTCGAGGCCCTCAAAATGATTTAAACGGGCACGAAACCCTCAAAGATGATTTAAATGAGCTCAATGCTCTCAAAATGGTGATTTAAACGGGTGCATGACCCTCAAAAGATGGTGAGTTAAACAGGTGCATGACCCTCAAAAGATGATGAGTTAAACAGGTGCATGACCCTCAAAAGACTTCATGCATACGCTAACTCGAATAAATAACAATGATTTAAACGAACACGTGGTTCTCAAATTGCGATCAAAATACTTCTAGAATAAGCTAACTTGAACCATGATTCCACAACACGCCTCGATCGTTAAATGTGGTCCAACACGATCAACCATTGAGATTAGATCCTAAGATCCACATTCATTCAAATAACTGGGACTAAGGAGTCCAAAACACACTTAGCATATTGTTTGGAATGCCTAAAATGCCCCTGAAAATCTTACAGAAGAAGCCTAAGGGCTATGCCAGAATTGGGTTTGAGCGCTTAAGGTACTCCCTTTGAGCGCTCAACCCACATTGAGCGCTTAACTCCAAGGCATTGAGCACTCAATCTCCAAGATTGAACCTTTAGCGCTCAAAAGGTCTAGTTTGAGCGCTTGAACCCCTGAACGGGGACGACGGTTCAGAAACCCCGTAACGTTCAATTAACTCCGAATACTCCGATTAAACCACATAACGTTCTAAAACTCTCCAGAAATCAAATTCTCACTCCTCTCTTGCGATCTTGATCAAAAACCCTCTTGTTTCTCACTCGAATTCTTGCAAAATCAAAAACCCCCAAATCCTAGGGTTTTCTCGTACAACTTCGATCCAACTTTAGTTTGATTAGGGTTCGATTTTGAGATATTAATCGGTTGTCATGGAAAATTCGAGCGATTCACAGCCTTCAATGGGTTCTCCAACGGCGGTAGAAAGTCATGGTGGTGTCGAGATCCTGCCACCACCGAGCTCGAGCACTCAAGGTGATGATACGGTGGTGGAGGGGCCACCAGAAGAGCATACAGCGGAGGAGAGAGAGAAAGACAGAGAAGAAAAGAAGGAGAAAGAAGGGGAGGATGCTTGTTGGTGATGGGTCGAGGTGGTTAGGGGTGGTAATGGTGGTGATTCGGTGGTTTTGGGTGGTGGTGGTGACCCAACCACCGAGACAGTGGTGGCTAGTGATAATGTTGGTGGTGATTCGGTGGTTTTGGGCTGTGGTGGTGATGATTTGGTGGTTTTGGGTGGTGATGGTGACCCGATAGTGTCGGAGAGGGTAGGAGAGAGAGATGGGGAGGGAGGTGAGGAGAGGGATGAGGAGATGACGGAGGTCCATGAGATAGACAGCGATGATAGTAGCGATAGTGAAGAGACAAATGAGGAGACGGGCCGATTGACGGTGGTAGTGGCGGAGAGCAGGGATGGAGGGTACGCCGGGGTGGTTAGGGGGGCTGGGAACCCGTTGATTGGAGGATTGAGGTGAGGCCCAGCCAGCAGCCTAGCAGGGGAGATAAGGGGAAGGCGGTGGTGATTGGTGGTGAGTGGCTTCGTGGTTAGTGATGGGTCATTGGCTCAGGGGCCGACAGGGATTTTCCGTGAGGATTATCTCAAGCACGCACCCCAGGAGGTAGTGATGGCAGCTGCGGCGGACGCCCCAGGGATTTTGGATTTGGCGAAGGAGGCCATTATTGAGAGTAGAGAGAGGGAGGCAGCGCTTCTACGAGGGGCGACTGATGAGGACGCAGCGACGAGGGCTTTTTGGGAGGAGTTTGAGACTGAGGAGGCCGCGGAGGAGGCCAGGGCATAGGCTGAGGAGGAGGAGAGAGCTGGCCGGGTCACAGATCTACGGTGGTCCAGTCATGGCACGGCCGAGGAGGACAAGGCCGCCGATGATGCGGCGACTTTACGCCCCACCAAAGGCACCCTTCGCGCCATCCGTTCAGAGGGACTATACTCCCGGGCCGGGAGTTATATTTCGGAGAGGAGGTGTTACTGGACCCTGAGGTCCATCTCTCGACTGACTGCCTGACGGTATGCTTGCTTGCTTGCTCACTTTCAGTAATTAGAAACCTAAAATTGCATTGAATAATTGAATTACTGCTTAATTGTTAACTGTACTGTTGATTGATTGATTAACATTCTAACTTATTTGCCTGTTTGTTGATCAAATGCAGAGAAACTTGCGCTTGAAGGCTCATGGAGGTATGGGCTCCAGTTGGGAGATTTACCAACGTACAGATGCCTCCGCGGAGGGCTCTCGGTGGATCGTGTGCAGGTTTGGGATGTTCATCCCGACCCTTACGAGCACACAGCATGACCACGCCGTGGTGACAGCACTGGCGGAGAGGTGGAAAGACTCTACGAGTTCTTTTCACCTTAGCTTCGGGGAGCTAACGCTGACGCCGTTGGACTTTGCGGTGATCATGGGGCTGAGGGTAGGAGGAGACCCGATCCCGTTCGACTCAGGGATAGGCAAAGATGAGGCCGCACTGAGATGGTTCTTGGGCTTCGTGCCCCACAGAGAGGGAGAGACGGCCACATATGGCCAGTTCAAGACGAGGGGTCTGGGGGAGCCGTGACGCAGGAGGATGATAGGCAGTAGAAGCGAGGTGCTACCATTGTACTTGTTCGGGCTTCACTATACCCGAACAAAGAACAGGTACACCTCTCCTACCTCGGAGGCCTGAGAGACTTCACCACTGCGGCGAGGTATGACTAGGGCGGTCTGACTCTCGGCACTCTTCTGGCGCTGCTCATGAATGTCGCCGAGGTGGAAGGGGACTGGCATCTCAGGACTGTGGAGCGTCTGGGAGGTAAACTTTAACACTTTGCTTTAAATTCCTTTGCATGCATTTTATTATCTACACTTGATTTTACTTAATTTTCAAATACTTGCTTTGACTGACTGATTTGTTGTTTATCATGCAGCTCTGGGCATATGAGGTGTTGGGGTTGCATCCCCCTGAGACACGCCATCCGGATCCGGACGTCATCCCTCGAAAGCATCAGGCCGGGGAAGGCTCCTCATTCTAATGGTGATGGCGTGGGAACCTTCGTGTTTTTTCAGCGTTTCACTAAACAGGACTTCCAAAACCTCTCTAGTAAGTATCAAATTCTCACATGTATTCAACTTACTCTCAATATGTTTACCATTATTGCACTTGCCGACACTCATTTGAACATTCTCGGCAGTCCACCGGTATGTATGATGGCCGACGCATCCCTACTTGGCCCGAAAGTGTAGAGATCACGAAAGGGGAGTGGTCCTACCTGAAAGCCAAAGCATCTACCGTTCTCGCAATTGGTGACAGGTATCAAGGCCAAATGATACGCGCCGATGGACTACAGTGCCGTGGCGCCTTCCTCGCGGTATTGATGACGCTCACGCCGCCGTGGAGACGAAGCGCCACGACGCCGACTGACTCGCTGCACTTGGCGGCTACTGAAGCATGCAGTATCGTAAGCAGGACTGGCCGCTCACCGGTGAGCCGCCGAAGGGAGTAGAGGGATGGAGATGGAGAAGGCCGAAGGCTCGCCTAGGGGAGTAGTAAGTCGGGCAGGGCGCAGGATGCCGGGCTCCCCCTCAACCCCTGGCAGGGAGGACCTGGGGGGCAGCTCAAGGGGGTATGTGTTACCACCGGGCCGAGGAGGAGAGACGGATGGACATCTCGAGGCCACCGACCGCTTTCCTCCGCCCGAAGCCGTAGAAGAATTACTTCACTTATTCAACTTTGCATGCTTGTTGTTATGAATACTGACATGAGCTTTGACTTATTTATAGGTTCCATGTGAGGCGTACGTGCTATATGAGCGTAATCGCAGGACTTCGTGGTCCCGACACGCCGCCTCATTGCCGGACAAGAGGTCTCCATCCGGCCCAGAGGGACGAGCCAAAGACCTCCTCGCCGCTTCCCCGACCCTCTTCCGAGAGTTGCACTGGTATGCGATTTATGTCATTTGCACTTTCAATTCTTTGACTATACCGCGGTAATCGCTCGCTTGTTTGCTTGTCAATGCGCACCGCCTGGTCGAAAAAGGCCACATGATGGAGCCGACGGTCCTGGAGACATGACTGTGCGGTTAGGACGTTCGAAGCTGGCAGCGGCAAGACTCGAGGTGGAGAGACCGCGGAGGTCGACTCACCAGAGGGTGGCGGTAGTCCCTGAGGGGGTAGTTGAGACGAGCTCGAGCGATGATAGTATCAGTGATGCCAACTACCCCGCTACCCGGCTGGAGCGACAGGAGCAGCGGTGCGGAGATGAGACCGAGAGCTCAGACGAGACGATGGATGCTGGGGATTAGTACAAGTAGGCACAGAGTAGTTAAAGTTTTGCTTTAGCTTTTATTCTTTTCTTTTGATTCGCAATGAGACCCTCGACGTCCTTCGACTCTTTGCAGATTACAGCCCTACTGGTGATCTTTTGGATTTCACCGTCCAAAACCGGCGCATGTTTGCACTTTGCATGTGTCTCCTTGGATTGTATTTGTTGGTCCCACATGACGGCCATCCCAGTTCCGCCATTGTAGGTGTTGCTGCTCAGATCGAACAACGGAGGGATGTGGTTCCTTTGGTTTTGGCTGAGACAATTATGGGTTTGGATGCGATTAAGGCTGGGAATGCGGACATGTTTGCTGGGAGTCCACTTTTACTTCAGGTTTGACTGCTTCTTCTTCTTCTTTTTTTTTTTTTTTTGGCAGCTTTGGTTGTTGGCTTGGTTTTGACTTTGGTTTGGATTTTTGGGATTGCAGATGTGGCTATGTGACAAGGTTGGGCTTTTGAGGGAGTCGGTGGGTGATTGGATTTACGATCCTCGGACTTGGGCGGATAGGCCATTTGTGCATGATGAGGCTGATGAAGATGATTGGACTGATTTTTTCAGATCTTTGGAGGAGGATCACATTACTTAGAGGTGTCACTAGTTGCCTTTGCCAGACATGACAGCCAATCACATGGGAGACACATGGGTAATCTTAGCAGGATTGCAAGGGTATGCATATTATTTTCCGCAGCGCATTCTCCGCCAATATCGCATTCGCCAAGAAGTGGAGTACATGGTGCCTGCCACTTTCAGCCTTCATATATTCAAGCATTCCGTCCTTGAGCGTTATCGTACTTCTTGGGGGTACAGAGTTGTTTGGGCTCCTGATCCCTACCCATCTATTCACTTGAATGGACATTACAGAAATTGGATGAGGGAGCAGATGAAGACACGACGCCGCAGAAATTAGCACCAACTTCCTTTCTACTCGCTAGGCTATTTCCGAAATAAATGGTTGATCCATGAGTGATGTTTTGGCGTTTGGTTGTGTTGCATTTGTGTCGTGTTGTTGTTTTTTTATTTTTTATTTTTTATTTTTTTTACTTAGCTCAGCACTTGTAATCGAAGAAGTGATTTGAATAAGATTGAACGATGAAGGGTTTCCCCCTCTTGGTTCATTTGATTCCACATGCTATCCTCTTCAGATTTTGCAAAAATATGGACCAACTCATAAAATTTAGACCGAACCCCAGGATAGGGTTGCCTACGTATCCTTTCTCAAGGAATCAGGTCATGGCGTAGTTCAGGCAAAGGTTCACTCGAGTATTGACACTCTCCTTTTGCGCTCTAAATTTTGCCTAGCACCGCCTTTTCAGGTTTTCAGTCCAGCGAGCTCTTTTGAATATTTTGCCTAGACCGCCCAATGTGGGTTTTCAGTCTAGCAGGCTTGCTCTGAATTTTGCTTGGGTCGGCTCGCCCTTGCGATTTTTCGTCCAACGAGCATCTCTTAGGGGTAATATCGCTTGAGTTGATCTAAATTGACAAGATTGCTGAACTCATTACCGTCCAAATCGATAATTACTGCTGCCCCACCATCGAGGATAGTCTTGATGGTATATGGTCCTGCTCATTTCGGCCTGAATTTTCCCCGTGGATCAAATATCGGTGCCCGAATCTCTTTCACCACCATATCTCCTTCAATCAGATCCCTGGATTTCACTTTCTTGTTGAATGCGTGAGCAATTCTTCTCTCATATCCCTGGATGTGATATAATGCTCGCAAACCCCTTTCATCAAACAACATTAGCTCTGCGAACCTGTCGCTCAACCAGTCAGCTTCATCAATCTCATTCTCTATCATCACCCTTAGAGATGTTACCTCGAGCTCAATGGGAAGTACTGCTTCCATCCCATAAACTAATGAATATGGTGTTGCCCCTGTTGGAGTTCGGATAGAAGTACAGTATCCCCACAATCTAAGGGCAGTTTTTCGTGCCAATCCCTAGACGACTTCGATAGTTTTTCTCGGGATATTCTTGATTGACTTGTTTCCCGCCTTCCTTCGCCCGTTAGTTTGAGGCCTATACACTGTTGATTTATGCACTTGTACTTTGAATTCTTCAAGTACTTCTGTCACCCTTCCTTTGAAATGCACACCATTGTCTGACACAAAAGCATTGGGGACCCCATATCGATAAATGATGTTTTGCTTAATAAAATGCCACTTTTGCATCAAGCGATCAATGTAGCATAAGAAGCTGACTCTACCCATTTTGTGAAATAATCAATTGCCACCAATATAAACTTGTGTCCATTTGATGCTAGTGGCGTGATTTTCCCAATTACATCTATCCCCCATACTGAGAAAGGCCAAGGTGTTGCCATCGTATGAAGTTCGGATGGTGGAACATGCATGAGATTGGCATGAACTTGGCACTTATAACACCTTGAACATCTTTGAGCATAATCTGTTTCCATGGTTAACCAGAAATACCCTTGCCTCAAAATCTTCTTTGCCATCATTAATCCGCTCATGTGGGGACCACAGATTCCTTCATGAATTTCCTCCATTACCCTTTTGATGTCATTACCATGGATGCATAACTTGTGCATGCCACAATATGACCTTTTATATAATCTTCCACCGCAGATGATGTACTGTGCTGCTAACCTTTGTAATGCTATTCGATCCTTCTTGGTTGTCCCTTCCGGATACTCTCCCTTCTCAACCAGATTCCGGATATCATGGTACCAGGGCAGACCATCATTTATCTCTCCAACATTCATCACATACTCATAAGCAGGTCTATTCCTTTGCTCAATCATGATTGGTCTCATCCTCACCCCTATTGGCAATTCTACCATGGATGCCAAAGTGGCGAGTGCGTCAGCGAACTGATTTTTCATCCTCGGTATGTGAGTGAAGGTTACTTGCTCAAATTGATGGATTAGGTCATCGAGATCTTTGTGGTATGGCTTTAACTTTTCTTCCCGCACCTTCCAATTGCCATTGGCTTGAGAGACCACCAAATTCGAATCGCCGACCACTTCCAACTTTTTTACTCCAATTTCGAGAGCAGCTTCCATTCCAACAATACACGCCTCATATTCCGTCTGATTATTGGTAACTTCGAAATTTAACTTGAAAGAGAGGGGAATGTGTGGTCCTTCTAGGGAAACCAACAGTATGCCGATTCCAAATCCTCTCTGATTCACAGCTCCATCAAAGTATAATTTCCAAACATCCTCTGATATTGCCATGACATGTTCATCGGAAGCTGGAATTCGTGATCTTGAGCCCTTCAATCGGATGATCGCAAGAATTACACGCTACTGACCCTACCTTTTCTTGATTTTAAAATTATTTACATATTTGAGTTCGAATTCAGCTAACAAGAGCAACCATCGCGCTAGCTTCCCAGTGAGTGCTGATTTTTCGAACAGATATTTGAGAGGGTCCATTCGAGAAATCAACACTACCGAATATGCTAACACGTAATGCCTTAACTTTTTGGAGGCCCACACAAGAGCCCAACAAGTTTTCTCCAAAGGCGTATATCTTTCTTCAGCTCCGACCATCTTCTTACTCAGATAATATACTGCCTTCTCAACACCCGCTTCACCTTCCTATGCCAACATGCAACCCATGGCAAACTGTGTTACTGACAAATACAAAATCAGAGGCTTTCCTGGTGTCGGTGGCATCAATACTGGGGGATTTCGAAGATATTGCCGAACTGCCTCAAAAGCCTTTTGACACTTGATATCCCATTTGAATGGTACTCCTTTCTTGAGCAGATGAAACTTCGGCTCGCAAGTCGATGTTAACTTTGCGATGAATCTACTGATGAACTGGATTTTTTCGAGAAAGCTCCGCACCTCCTTTTTTGTCCGGGGTGGCTCCATATTGAGAATGGCTTTGATTTTTGATGGATCCACCTCGATTCCTCTCGTGGTGATCATAAACCCCAACATTTTTCCAGCGGTGACTCCAAATGTGCACTTTTACGGATTGAGACGCATTTGGTATTTACGGATTCTTTCAAAGAATTTGCACAGCGCCGGGAGGTGTTCTTCTCTTTCTTTTGCTTTCACAATCATATCATCCACATACACTTCAACTTCCTTGTGCATCATGTCATGCAACAAGGTCGTAGCTGCTCGTTGGTAGGTTGACCCAGCATTCTTCAACCCAAATGGCATGACGCGATAACAGAACGTCCCCCATTCAGTAGTGAAAGTTGTTTTCTCTCGATCTTCTGGCGCCATCAGAATCTGGTTATACCCTGAGAACCCGTCCATAAATGATAGAAGCGCGTGCCCTGCCGTATTATCCACCAATACATCAATATGTGGCAAAGGAAAGTCATCCTTCGGACTGGCTTTGTTCAAATCTCTGAAATCTACACACACCCTGATTCTTCCGTCCTTCTTAGGTACTGGCACGATGTTCGCCACCCACTGCGGATATTCAGTTACCATCAGAAAGCCAGCATTGAATTGCTTGGTAACCTCCTCCTTGACCTTTTCCACTCAATCTGGTCTGATTTTCCTCAACTTTTGTTTCACTGGTTTTGCATTGGGATATAGGGGAATTCGGTGCTGCACAATTTCAGGATCGATTCCGGGCATATCTGCATGGGACCAAGCGAAAACATCTTCGAATTCTTTGAGCAAATTAGTGAGTAATTCTTGTTCCTCTGAAGATAGCCCGAAGCCGATTTGAACCATGCAAGGATTTTCCTCATCTCTCAATTTTATTGAAATAACTTCTTCTCTTATTGGCTGAGCGTGTCTTTCGTTTTCTTTTTCAATTAGCGCTTTGAGTTCTTTGGGAATTTCTTCTTCGTACTCTGTTTCGTCATCATTTGGATCAACGCAATTTATTTCGGAGACAGCAAAGTAAGCAAACTCGGAACTTATTTCATTAACAAAGCCCTCCGGGGCGCAGTACATGGCATCAGACTCAAATTCAAAACAGAAATGACGACGTGGAGGGCCATGAGGCACAAACTCCGACTCACGCGTCAAATCAAACCCCGATTGATTTGGACTCTAACTTAATGAATGCATTAGTAAATTTTACAACAGGAGTGAAAGTGCAATTCTTGTATTCTCCGACTGCATCCACTATCAGCATCCTGGGATCCTCAAGGGCCTCCTGCCCAAGCATCATCACTGCTGGCTCTTCTTTATCCTTACCCGTTAGACTGACCTCATCAAACATTGACATTAAGATCCCACCATCCAAAGTTTCTGTCCAATCCGCTTTAAGGTCTTTCACCAATTTCTCGACCTTTTCGTGTTCATCTTCGCTATCCCAAGCATCATTAGCAAAGATATCAAATCCAGGGTGCACTTCTCCACTTATTTCATTTACAAACGGCTCTGACTGGCCGTGATAAGGTGCCTTTGACCTTGCCATGACAAAGCGAATCTGACGATTAGCACTGCTTTCTGCCTTATTGGTTCTTCCCTTTTGTATTTCTTTCAGTGTAGGTTCATATCGCAACCCAAGCGGCCTTTTTGAGAAGGGAATTCGAAAGGCTGAGCTACCCCGTGAGGTGAGTTAAGTCTAAACCGGTGCACGGCAGATATGACATCCTCCTCATCATCTCGAGGACGGTGGTGCTGATTGAAAGGTCCTCGTCAACACGAAGTGTGAACACACCACCGGATGTATCGAAAGCAAATCCACCGATTTGAACATCATTCTCATCATGCATTATTTCTAGCAAGGGAGCATTATCTTCAGTATGAGGACGAATGCCCGTGTCTCCATAAAGGGTAACGGTCCCATTTTCCAGTCCAAGCAGAACCTTTTGATGTAAAGTGGATGGAACTGCCATGATGTCAGGTTGATGCATCCAAGGGCGCCCCCAAGCGGCAAGTTGAGCGGCAGTGGGATTTCAAGCACATGAAACTCAACTGTCGATTTAAATCCTTCCGCTGCAATCTCCATTTCAACAATTCCAAGCACATTACGGCGGGTATTATCATAGGCTCGAACAGTGAGATCTGATGGCGTGAAATCCTTAGGTTTGAGCCCCAAGCATATAGCTGTTCGGAGAGGACAAACATTGAGTGCAGACCCGTTATCTATCAACATGACTGGGATCCACTTCCCCATGCACTTCATGGTGACGTGTAAAGGCTTGTTGTGATCAGTTCCCTCAAGTGGCAAATCAGCTTCGGTAAAAGTCACAACATGCTTGACAGGTTTGGTAGTGATGGTTGGTTTGGTAACAATGGCAGCCATCATGGCTTCTGGAGTAATATCGGGAGCGATCTCCATGCAAGACAATGCTTGAGCGAGTTTCTGACGATGCTCGCTGGAGCTCATGAGTAGCCCCCAAATGGTTAAAGCGGCTGGGGTTTTCTCAAGCTGTTTCTGGATAGGATTTTCTTCTTTCTTTGGTGGGGGTTTTGGGCCGAGGCAAGCATTTGTTGGTTGTGGATGTAGCATGGGATTGGTTGGTTGGAGGGTTAAAAAGGTTTTGAAAATCGGTAGGATTGGTAATTGGGTCATTGGGGTTGTTTGGATTATTCGGTTGAATTGGGTTGTTTTGTGGAGCTGGGTTGTTTTGTGGAGGTGGGTTAGAGGTATCTCCGGTGTACATTTGGGGTGGTTGATAAAATCAGCCACTTCAAAGCAAATGAAGAACAGAGTCTATGTCATCTCCCCACAAATCGGTGTAATCTGTGTAGAAATCAACAAGATCCCCTTCTGCCTTTCTCTTTCCTTTTGAGATGCTAGCCTCTTCCATGCCTTTGGTAATCCCTTCTATAGTTGCTTCGCTCCACACATCCCCATTTTCCATTGCAGCCTCATTAACTGCCCAAACTTCATTATTTCCAACCCAAAGTGGTGCAAGTATTGAATCTTCATTCTGATTGGCTCACAAATTAGTCATGCCATTCTCTTTATTAAATTTTGTCCCCAAACATCGGGTAGGTCTCCGTTCAACACCATGATAATGCAATTTTCTGGAATTTGCACCTGAGGTACTAGAAGATCTTCATCAACTATGTAATCATAAGGTGTGAACTCTATCCCCTCTGTCATTCGGTTTATGGCATATTCACTCATTAGGGAGAAATCAGGGCGACCTTCCCACAACGGTGGAGCTGAGAAATATGTTTCATCGAAGAACAAAGGGAGTGTGGATCCATCTAAAGGATCATTAGGATCCATGAGCTGCCATTCATTAGGTGCAGGATCCCATTCATCCTCATGTGCACCACTTGGCACCACATTCTTTTCTTGCCAATTCTGTCCTTGTCCTTCTTCCATAGGTTGTTGATCTTGTACCACTGACAAAGGTTCAAACAGATTAGGAAGTGCGACTCCATCAAGTGGATCTTCAAATATTGGATCCCAAAACAGATTAATCAGGGCACCATGTGGGGGTTCATCATTAAGTTGTTCATTTTGAGGCCAAGCTTCTTCATTTATCACTCGGGCCTCCATAGCCATGATCAAATCACCCCATTCTTGCCATATAGTAGGATCCAAATGTATATCAAGAAAGCATGTTTCGTATTCATCTGGTATAGGCACAATGGGTTTAGGATCTGTTT
This sequence comes from Vaccinium macrocarpon, assembly GCA_022606695.1. Taxonomy (NCBI): domain Eukaryota; kingdom Viridiplantae; phylum Streptophyta; class Magnoliopsida; order Ericales; family Ericaceae; genus Vaccinium; species Vaccinium macrocarpon. Next base: position 21,117,694 of record CM040180.1, on the reverse strand, counting down.
CTGGTATAATGAACTGGCTTGGATTGAAGGAAGTATATTTTTGGGCTTTATAAGTGGAGCTGAGGGTGATCTGGCCTATACTGACATTTCTTTTGTGAGTTGGCAAAGGGTTAGTGACAACATTGGGCTTTTCAGTGGGATCGCGGATCTGTTTACTATCAATGAGATCTTGAATCTCATGACGCAATCGTTGGCACCTTTCAGTAGGATGGCCGGGTGTTTGGTGGAAGATACAGAAGGTATTAGGGTTGTAGATTGGTGGAGGATTTTGTGGAGGTGGGGTTGGTTGAAGAGGCTTGATTTTTCCCTGTTGTACAAGACGTTCAAAGATAACAGGTAGGGGTAAGGGGAGAGGAGTGAAGATACACCGAGTTCTTTGGTTCTGTGGAGGTTGGCTTGATTGAGCTGATTGGGACAAGATAGCATTTATTGGTTCAATTTTATGGGATTGATGGTTCATGGTATTGGAGGAGGAACCGGCTGTGTAGTTGGGGTTTGCATACAGAGATGAGGTGTTCCCAATGTAATTGCGCTTGGGCCTGGGGATCGAGTCTCCTTTCTTCAACACCCCACTTTGCAAAGCTTCTTCAATTGATAAACCTGTCTCAAAGTAAGTCGCAAAGTCATGTGCTTGAGCTATTACCATGTACTGAGCCAAATCTGGCTGAAGGTTCTTGGTAATGATGCGCATCTGATCCTTGTCACTAGGACAGTCAGTCATTTGCGCGACTTTTGCTCTCCACCTCTTTATGAATTCTGCAAATGATTCCTTTTCCTTCATTTTGATGCTTTCAAGTTCACGAGTAGTGACTTTTAGCTGAACATTCTATTCATACTGTTTAATGAAAGCAGCCACCATTTCTTCCCAAGTTTGTCTCTTTGAAATATCGAGAGATAAAAGCCACTAGAGTGCGGGCCCTGTGAGTGTTTCGTGGAACATTTGTGCCATAGCAGGCTCATCAACTTCTTGTAGCGAAAGGGAGCTTACATATGCCTGAATATGTCCTCTCGGATCCCCAGTCCCATCAAATTTTTCAAAATCCACATGTTTGAACTTCTTAGGGAGTTTAGCGCCTGGAAAGATGCACAGTTTATCCATATCAAAACCGGTAATAGCTCGCTTCTCGCTCTTGGCCACAGACTCTTCTAGTTTGAGTAACTTAGCTAGCATTTCAGCCAACTGAGGGTTTTCAGGGGGTTGTTCCGGCTGTTCATCACTGGGAATTTCCTGATCTCGAGGTTCACCCTCGGGGTGATGCTGCTAAGGTGGGGGGAGTCGGCTTTGGATATTCACCATAATTGCCATGAGTTGGGCAATTCGAGTGTGATTCCGAACCCTCTCATCATGCATCTCCTTTCTCAATTGCTCAAACTCATTTGGGGATCCGTTCTGTTAAATTTTGCCATCTTGGTCTCAGCCTTTGGTGATAAGGATCTAGAGCGACCTGGGTCCAGGAGGTCGAGTCCAAAAAAGGTCTTCTTTCTTCTTTGCGAGGCCCAATGATTCAAAAAGCTAAGCATAAAGCAAGAGCGGACTCAGATGTGTAAATGTGCTTACTATATGCTTGAAATGAGCGATTTACAAACATGCTTACTATCGCGTCTCGTCATGACTCGATGCACGGAGTTAGCCCTATTCCTATCTTAGGAATTAAACTACGGTTCGGATCTCACTTGGAATCATTACACGAGAAGATGTAACAACACCACGGGTAAGTCATTACTCAGAGGTACGTTTTACCAACCTAAAGCCTAAAATGTTGGAATTTGAACCTTAAACTTTTCTTGACCATCCGAGACAAAGCAATGAGGTATCGTCATCCAGATACAATTGGTTCCAAGGCTAGTCCAAAACACGGGCGGCCGTTTGGGCACGACCAACACCGGAGGTATCTCAAACTCCGTGGATTTTAAGTCTCCTAGACTTCATGAATAACTTAGGGTTAGTCTACCGGATCCAAATCTCACTTAAGATTAGTGCACAGATGATTATCCAACACCCCGGGTAAACCATTACTCGATGGATACGGCGTTCTAACCTAAAGCCTAAATGTTGGCCGCCGTAGCACTTTTTCTTGGTCATCGAGACAAAGCAATTTGGATGTTGCAATCCGGATACAAATGATCTCAAGGCTAGTTTGAATCCCGCGGGTGGCGTTCGGGCACGCGACCAACACCGGAGGTATCTCAAACTCCACGGATTTTAAGTCTCCTAGACTGAATGCGACAGCTTTGGAAGATTGCCCCAATCCTCAAGTTTTCTTTTAAGTGATAAGTCCTTGATATCGGATGGCGGGATTTGGGAAATCCCGGTCCACACGAATTCCGATAATGATCTAAGATCAGATGCCTAAGGGCGATTGATCCTTCTCGGGCCAAGGTCCCTTAAACCTGTTTAGATCAGTGTTTAGGAATTTGATGGTCTAGATTTTCCCACGTCCGGCCGTCCTAAGGGCTAACTTGTAAGAACAACGCGCATATGGAATGCACAACTCATCATCGAGTGGAAACAACCTTCTACTAACTACCAAGAACCTGATTTCGAAAGATTGCCCCGATCCTTAAGTTTTCTTTTAAGTGATAAGTCCTTGATATCGATATTGGATTTGGGAAATCCCGGTCCACACAATTCGACAACGCATCTAAGATCGGATGCCTAAGGGCGATTGATCCTTCTCGGCCAAGGTCCCTTAAACACGTTTTAGATCAGTGTTTAGGAATTTGATGGTCTCGATTTTCCCACGTCCGGCCGTCCTAAGGGCTAACTTGTAAGAACAACGCCAATATATGAGATGCACACGACTCATCATCGGGCCAAAGCAACCTTCTACTAACCGCAAAAGCATGAAAACCAAACGGGACATCTATACAGAATTTCGACACTCGTGACGACTATATACAATGCAAATGCATGAATGCAACATGGCATGGCAAGGAAAGCGGTAACACGTAGCACATTAACATGGTGGAACACGTAAACTTAACGCACAGGTGGGTTGCTAAACGTGGGGTTCTATGGTTATCTATATGCAAAGACTGGTTTTGGTCACTGAGGGCACCCTGGACTCAAAATCAAAACCGCCTCCTACCGTTAAGAACGATAGTGACGATGTGATTTATCACGATTAGGGCCTCTTTGGGCATTTCCGGGATTCAGATCACTCACCGGCAAGCCAGGCGGGGATTGCCAAAACACAAGCAAGGGGCTAACAACCATGCAAGTGCAATGCAAGAATCAAATTTCAAGCATTTTCAAAATCCCACAAGATATTTTTTGAATTAAACCCACTTTTGGTTAGCACATATTTCAATAAAATTACACAAGTGTAATAAAAATTGCATGAGTGTAATTAAATAAAAATATGTATTAACCAAAATTCCCAGCGGAGTCGCCAGCTTGTGGACGACCCACAGAGATTGTGCCGCGTCGCGCACGAAAAAGATTGTAATTTGTTAGAGTCGCCACCCAGATTTGAGGTACGAATCCGAGAAACCGATAAAAATATGACTCGTTTGCCAATTGAAATGATTTTTCTTGATCACTGCGAAACCGAGAAATTTTCACCGAATTGAGGGGTTTGGTTCACGAGAGGGGAAGGGTTTTACGGCACCCCTCCCTCCCGATCCGTGAACGGTCTCTACTCAATATTTCATGGGATTTTTGAAAATGTTTTGAAATTCAATTTAATCACAAAAATGGGGAATTGGGGATGGGAATCACATTAACAATAAGAAAATACAAATATGCAAATTTAAGCGTGGATGCTTGTCTTGGCGTGATTTACATGGAGATGATAACAATAAAGAATTATTACAACAAATATTTACAAAGATGAACAACAACGAAAATGGGCAAATAATTCAAAGAATCAGCGGCTTGAAGCTTAACAAAGCGGGGTCTACAATCTCGGATTCCAACATAGGGGTTGGCTCAATAGTGATGCCCCTGGTAACAACCTCTGAGAATCGGAATTTTGGCTCAAAGATCATGTCTTGGCGCCAAGTGCATTTAAAACTACTGTGATTTTTAGCTTTTCCATCACTTCTTTAGTCATTATTTATAAGATCAAACATTAACAGAGTGTTTTTCATGGAAAATCATATAAGAATAGGCAGATTGATCTCATAAATAATGATAAAAAAAAAAAATCACAATATTTTAGCAAAGAAAATACTTTGAAAAGAAGGAATCCAATTTGTAATCACAACAATAAAACCACACACACACCCAAACTTGAATAAACCATGATCCATCATCAAAATATCCAAGAACCAACTATACGCTCCAAACGACTTGGGCTCAAGTGGATGGCTTTGGCGCTCAAGTCATTAAAATGATTTTCTGGTTTTCATTAATAAAAAGGATTCCGGATGATTCTCAGGACCATAAGTGCATAATATGAAGGTGCAAGAGGTACCAAAGACACTGTTTTATACCCGTACACAAGATTTTCAAAGACTTTGGAACTTGATTGTCATAAAATAACTAATTTTAGCTCATGCAAATGGTTTTGAAGTAAAAACATGAACTTTTTGAGAACCAAAAAACACTGACTAACTATTAAAAGACAATCAAGACCAGCGAAAGCTTCGAAACTTGACAAAACAAAAAGCGCCGGGTGAGTTTGAGTTTTGGCTCAAGGCTATAGGCTTGGCGGCTCGACTATTCACCTGCAGATTTTGATAATGTTTTTAGCAACTTTTCGACCTTTGTGAGTTCAATTCAAGCATAGAGAACTTAAGTGAACTCCTTTGGTCACCCTCAGATGAACCAAAACAGTGAAAACCACTTGTTAAACTACCTTTTTCACTCGATTGAAAGCTTGAACTTGATGATGGGTTTGAGAATCAACAATTTTTGGTGTTTCTGGCTAGTATTGTGGATGGATGATGGAGATTATGAAGTTAATTGATGAACATGAGTTGAATTTTTGGTTTGACAGATGATTTTTTTTTGGCAGATGGTTTTGATGAAAAAGAGTGGTATTGTAGAGAGAGAGAGGGAGAGGACGATTACTGAGAATATGGTGTGCTAGAGTATGAAGATGGTGAACCCCCAAATCAGGAAGTAGTGGGGGGTTTATATAGAGTGAGTGGAGGGAAAGAAAGTAGAGAGAGATAGTGGGTTTATGCCTTAGGTGTATTTTTAGATGTATATTGTAGCAATGTAGGGTGTATTATACATGCACAATACGTATAGAAGTGGTTAGATGCTCCACTCTACATGAAATCTCATGATTAGATACTCTGCAGATTCCTGACTGGTTCAGAGTTGAGCGCTCAAAGCCATAGGCTTGAGCGCTCAAGGTGCTCCTCACTGGTTGAGCGCTCAAGGCCTCAAGCTTGAGCTCTCAAGGCTCTTGGTGGCAAGTTGCTGGTTTGGCTTGGTTTAACAAGGCTTGGTTTAGCTTGGGTTATTTGGAGGTGTTTGGTTGATTTTGATCAAATTCAAGCTATCTTCACAAGCTTCGGGTAGTCACGATTGGTCCGTTCTCATCATTGGGAACGCTCGAGTGTATTCTGGGTTCAAAATCGAGGTGTCTACAGAGATCTTCCGCAATCCACACCGATGCTATGATAAAAGAAGTCAATAGACTCATTGAAGTGGAGGCTATCCAAAAGGTCCAATACCCAACCTAGTTGGCCAATATAGTGGTCATGAAGAAGAAGAGTGGCAAATGGCGGGTGTGCATTGATCACACCAACCTGAATGACGCCTGTTCAAAGTACTGCTTCTTGCCCCCTTAGATAAACCAGCTCGTGGATGCCACCACTTACCACGCTAGAATAAGCTTTAAGGATACTTACCAAGGATACCATCAAATAACGATGGATGTCATGGACCAGGAGAAGACGAAATTCATCATGCCGAGGGGCACCTACTCCTACCAGGTGATGCCCTTCTGCTTGAAGAATGCTGGGTTGACCTGCTAAAGGATGGTCTCGAAGATGTTTGAGAGTTAGCTCGGTGACATCATGGAGGTGTAAATTGACAACATGGTTATTAAGAGCAAGTTCGCAGAAGACTATCTCAATCACCTTGGCTAGGTCTTTGGGATCTTTAAGATGCACAAGCTGACATTGAATGCCGAAAAATGCACCTCCGGTGTTGGGTTGAGAAAGTTTCTGGTGTACCTCGTCACTCAACGAGGGATCAAGGCAGATCTGAATAAACTCACTGCCATAAAGAACCTCTGAGCACCACTGAGCATAAAAAAGAGGTCCAACGGCTTACATGCATGGCAACAATACTCAATCGGTTTATCAGCAAATCATTAGACATCAGCCGCTTGTTCTTCCAATCAATCAAAACCAGCAAAAAGAGCTTTTTAGTGGACTGCCAACTGTGACAAGGCATAAGCAAACCTGAAGAGCTACATGTCAAAGGCACCCATACTCGTCGTGAAGAAAGAGGACGAAGACCTCTACTTGCACCTTGTTGTATTCCCTCATGTTGTAAACTCGACATTGGTCAGACAAGAGGGCTCAAAGTAGCAGCTCGTCTATTACTCCAACAAGACTTAAATTTCCATTGTGACGCGATACTTGCCAATCAAAAGGCTGGCACTTGCACTGATGACAGCAAAAAGGAAGCTTCTCCCTTATTTCGAAAGTCATACCATCATCGTGATCACTGAGTACACTCAAAAAGCTGTCCTCTAAAAGGTGGATCTCTCAGATACGATTTGTAGATGGTCTTTGGAGTTTGCCAACTGCGACATTTGGTACTAGCCCTAGACTGCCAACAAGAGGCAAGCTCTGGCCGACTTTATGGCCGAGTTAACCCCGGGGCTGGCCACTTAAATGCAACAGGAAATAAGTAGTGACGCAATCGGAGAGAATCCCACCCCTGAAGAGCACACCTCGGCGGCAAATCCCTGAGCCCATACTAATTACATTCTCAAGAGATCCCCCCCTTGAGGGCGGCGAAGATTTACATTGGTGATTCATGGTGTCCCCACATCGACGGTGCCTATAATAATTGAGAGGCTTGGAGCTGGGATTGTGTTGATATCCCCTGAAGGCAAACTCCATGAGTGTGCTATGAGTATTGGATTCCCTACCACCAACAACGAGGCCGAGTACGAGGCATTCATCGTTGGCATCCACCTCGCGAAACACCTACAAGTAATAGAGGCGAATATCTATAGTGACTCAATGCTCATCATTAACCAGCTAAATAGTGAGTACGGCTCTGGCGACACTCAGATGTTGAAGTACATCATCCAAGTTCAGCTGCTTAAGAAAGACTTTAAGAAGGTCCGCTTTCAGCACATATGAAAAGAGCACAATGTCACATTGATGCTCTAGTTGCCCTCGGCTCAGCATGCTCCGAGATCGGAGGCAACTGGATAGTCATCGTTTGCGATATTCCAACTCCAAGCTTTGAGCCAGGAGAGGAAGATGTTATGTGGATCTCTATTGGCCTAAGCTGGATTGACCCTTAATTCATACCTCAAGGACCAAAAACTTCTCTCTAACAAGAAGGAGTTCACAGGATCCACTGCCAAACGGCACCTATACCGGCATACTTACACAGGGCTAGACTACCAAGTGCTTCACGAGAAGGACATACCACAGGTACTGCATGAGCTTCACAAAGAAAACTGCGACTGCCACTTGGGAGGGCGATCATTGGCCAAGTTTACAAGGGTCCTTTGGGCTTAACCCTAGCCCTTGGGCATGTGAAGAGCCACTGATGGATTGCCTTCCAGAAACCACAAAAGTGAATGACGATCCAACCAATTCATCTGCGCTGAGCAAGATATGCCCTCGGCATAGGATGACTCGGCACCAATCTCAACAAATATCGAAAAGAAGATCTAACTTCTCGCCAGACGAAGGGCACAGGTGTGAGTCCCTTCGAATGGTTCCTTTCATTGGGCTTACCAGAGATGCACCACTCAGGTCGATGGATCCCGGGGAATGTTGTGCTCGTTTGTCGTTGAGGACTTCTTGGCAAGCTCAGACCTCTAGGCACTCACCTACCACATTCGGATCTCTTTCTAAGAATTCAATACCCTCATAACTCTCTCTATCTCTTTAGAGTTCCAGTTCACTTCATCTTCTTCAGTCACTTACTTGACTGTCAAAGTGCCTTCCTAAACCACCACTATCCAGGCTTGGCACTAACATCATGTTAAAGTGTGCAGGTCATCTTCTCCGACCCGCATCTAGAATTTTAGCGAGGTTCAGCCAACTTATCACCTCTATATACAAAACCAAAAGGACCAAGGAGTAACTCCGGTGTAGCACCTCCTCCAATAACCACTAATTTTTTTTTTGAAGATTTCCGTGTGAACCCTTGAAAACACCTTTTGAACACATTGGACGGATCCGATCGTCAAAAAACATTTTGGATCATGGAGGTCCAGATTAGAAGGGGACTATATACATACATATATATATATAGAGAGAGAGAGAGAGAGAGAGAAAAAGAGAGAGAGAGAGAGAGAGAGAGAGAGAGAGAACATTTCCTATGAGATTTCCCTCACAAAAAATGTGCGAAAAAATAGTTGTAGCCCGTTGGATCTTCCCTCCCTTGGTATTAGAGCCAAGTAAGTGATTCTTGAGTTAAACTGTTATTCGGTAAGTTATTCTTTTTCTTTTTGGTAATTTAATCAGTATTTCATTTCTTCTTATCATTGTTTGAACATTCTGTCATTAGCCACCCAGTCCTTAGTCCCATCTAGATATGTGAGTTCTCGTTTGACACAATTGAGAGGATAGGGTTCGCAGGAGTGTGTGAGAACAAAATTGGTTTCAAAACATGATAATCCCAGATATGAAAAACTAATAGAATTTCTTTAGGATTAAGGATGATGAATAGATTATTACTGTATAGCTCTTCAGCCAGTTCAGTTGCTTCGTTATCTTCCATACCAGACGTAGTCAATGAAGAAGAACATGAGTAAACGAAAAGATAATTGTATAATAAAGTGTGAAATTAGGATTTATTTTGTATAAATTAGATTAACATGGTGTTAGTAATTTTCCCAACCATAATAAATGAATATTTAATATATATTTTGAACAAGATTAATTTTTGAAATATATATAATATAAGATTCAGAGTTCTTATATGATTATTATTTTCTCTAAGAAAAGAAATATAAAACATGCAAGGAATGAAATAGAGTTATTTAAAATGTATAAGTTTATCTAGTGGATTATTAAAAAAATGTAAGCTTGTACGTTTTTATTTTGTGGAAAATCATATTGTAATAGTATTACAAAATTTGGTGTAAACTTATAAATTAGATATGTTGAGAGTAAATAAATAAGACCCCTTCTATTAAATTAAAGGTATATAATACTCACAATACGATGTTTAGTATAAAATCATATGATATAAATTTGGGGCACTTAAATAATCATCCTTTTATTCCCTTGAAATTAGAAAATCACCCTGAGCTTTTTAGAGAGTTATGTTTTCATCCCGAGATTCAAATAAATCCTAGATTGCCCTTAATATATAATATATTCAAGGATTGAGGACTAAAATTAAAGTGCATATAGGAGGCGGTAAGGAAGGATGGATTTCAAATTTGGAGGTCCTCTTCCGCAATTCTGGGTTGTTGGGATAAAACCCAATCCCAGATTTGTCGTTCCTCAAAATCAATCCCTAATTTTTCACGGTCCACGGAATCTCAAATCACCTCTAGTCCAAAAATCCCAAATCAACACTAGGCATCCACAGTCGACACGCCTCCCATCCATCACCGTCCTCCTCGCCGACCATCCCTCTCATCCTTTGGGGAGTTAAGTTGAGATCTCCTGCAAAGCTTTGCTGTATGCGCTAAAGATATAGTCCAAGCCTGAGGCTTGGGATTTGGACCATGGCATCATAGAGCAACATGCTTGGATCGTAGAGGAGGCCAAACCAAATGCTTTACTATTTGCAGAAGTTCTGCCTCTATGAGACTTGCTTGATACATTTCTATGATCTAATTATTATTTTTTGTTTTAAGTTTGTGGGCCTGGTTGGGATGACCCAAGAAGGTGGATCAGATTCAAGGCAAGTGCGGTGGGTGCTCCGATCATCGATGGTTTCAAGGAAATTGTTGGCGTTGACATCGGTTTTAATGACAGAATTGGTTGAAGAGTTAAATGCACAGAGATTACCATGTTTATTAGAAGATGTTGTGGACATGCAATTTTTACCATGATCAAAGTTGCACAAATATTTACCATCATAATTTTTTATGTTTCCTAGTTTTAATTTCTTTTGCAATGTATTTTACCATGATTACTAAAAGATGACCTGTAGTAGGTTTACCATGATTATTGGAAGATGTTATGAACATACAATTTTTACCATGATCAAAGTTGCAAAATATTTACCATGATAATTTTTCATGTTTCCTGTTTTTAATTGACTTTCAAAATGTATTTTACCTTGAAAATATTTACCATAATTACTGAAAAATGACTTGAGCCTATATTTTTTTACCATGACCGTTTGTAAAGCAACCTGTAACTTACATATTATTTAGTTTTTACCATGTTACTTGCAAATTTGCAAGTTTTTACCATGATTACTGTATAATGATCTCTACCTTATATTTAGTGATGTTTATTTAAAATAAGGAATGAATTAAAATATAATTTAAAATTCAAAATGTTCTCCCTTTTCGTTTTCTGTTGGAAGATAAGGGTTAAAAGTCAAATCCCAATATTTTACGAAATTACAAACAGTTATTCAAATCCCCATTTATTAGGAAATTATACCTACATATTAATAATAAAAAGGGTATAGAAGGTATTTCACAAACAAAAAAGGATGAAAACATAACAATTCAAAATGTCAAGGATGAAAACTTACGTGATGCCCAAAAAAAGGATGATTATTTAATTACCTCTATAAATTTTGGAGATATAAATCAGTAGTATTAATAATATTAGTGGTTATTAATAAAATCCTTTTATTGATTTATTGGTAGATTTATTATAAGATTTTTGAAAATCAAATTAATATTCTTTTTACCAAAACCATCATATAATTATATTGATGTATTATAAAAACTTGTTTATTAGTAAATTAATTTTTACTAGAATTACCATATTATCCTTAAAGTTACATGAAGATTATTAAATGGTCCTAGACTTTATAAAAATCATAATGTGGACTAAATTACTTTGAGTTAACCCTATAACATCATAAATTATAGATTTTCCCCTGGAGTTTGTAAGCTTATCATTTTACACCTAGACTTAGAAAAATTAAGATTAGTAGCCCTAGATTTGGTAAAATTACCATTTTACCCCTTGTCATCCTAAAAATCACAATTTTGGCACTTAACTTTATAAATTACAAATTTGGCCCCAAATTTCAAAAAAAAAAAAAAATACTGGTATGAGTGTAAAATTACAAAAATACCCTTGGGATGAGTTTAATTATGAAATTTCCCTTGTATCTTATTATTATCTTATGTAAGCTAATAAGTTGGTAATTACACTTAAACCTGTTACATCTCTTATGCGAGAATTGCCCGTAAGTTTTGCTAACTACCCCCAAAGTTTTGGATAATTACACATTGACCCTTAATTTTTAAAAATTATGAATCGGCCCTAAGATCTACGTAATTGGAGAGGGTAGAATCAAATTACATAGGAAAATACTCAAGCACGTATGAACCACGTGCTTAGCCTGGACACAACGAGAGGGTGGCTCAATTCGGGGGGACCACAAGAAGGTGCCACAAGTTATGGCCGAGCAGGGTAGGCCAAGTGTGCGGCTAGGATAGCACCACGAGATGATGGTTGCATCATGAGAAGGTGCACGAGGCCAGTGCCGAGCTAGGTATCTGGTCGACAACATCATATGTAGATAGACAAGTATATCGCCAAGCTAACTGCCTATGTGATAAGGTGGTGGGTCATTCTAGAAGGATCCAGAATAACCTTTAACGTGATAAGGGGTAAATCCTGAGAATTAAGGGATTATCATTAAGCTTCCATATTGGGCAAGAAGTCCAATATAGATATAGAATTCTTACAAAGAAGGGAATTTTGATTATATTGCCAAATGGGACGAATCAACTAAGAGAAAGGACTCTTAACATAAAGAGAATTCTGATAATAGTAATGATTCCTAACGGGGAAAGAAAAAAGATTGTGTTTCTATATGGAACGAGTCCCGTATAGGAAAGGACTCCTAATGAGAATTGGATCTTTGAACAACAAGCACCCCGCATCTATAAATAAGGTGCAATACCGATGGAGAAAGGTATGTGGTAATTCGTGTTTACATGTTTTACGTGTTTTATGGTTTCCTCCTAGTACGTGATACTAACTTAAGCATCGGAGGGCCTTTACCGACGAGAGGCAAAGGTGCTCTAACCATTTATTGTCTTGTAGGGCTAGGGTTCCGACGAAGAGTGCATATTGTTGATCTCATAGAGGTGTGGAAATAGCATACCCAAATTTTTCCCCTCTACAGTAATTACACAAGGACCATGGGATTTAAATTGATGGGTGAGATGAATGAATGAATTATTTATTTATCTTCTTGTTGTGTTTGCAATTTAATTATTATTTTCTTCATATGTGATTGGTTAATCAACTATTAGATTGGACAATAGGCATGAGCGATTTTGTGGTTTGGAAATGAATTAGACGTTAATAGGACAAGCGAATTACAAAATAAAGATATAGAAAGTTAAGGGCGGCCTACCAGAGCTCTTGGGAGAAGAGTATCCTGAGGGGAACCTAAAATTGTTGTGGGCAGCCTACCAGGACTTCTAGGAATAGAGCGGCCTGAGGGGAACACACTTGTTGTTTTGGAGCAGCCTAGCGGAACCCTTAGCTAAGGGTAGCCGACGGGACTCTGAAACATGTTAGGTACATCAGTGGCTACCTTTACCTCTTGTTATGGTCATAAATGAAACATGTTAGGTATATTACTTAGGCTGATTCATGTAGGACCCCAGTGCAGGACGAACAAGAGGAGTGTTAGATCCTCAAATGATCATAGATGGAGTTTATGGGAGGAAAGATATCTCAAATAAAAAGAATCTTAGAATTCACATAGGGTGAACTGGTAAGAGAAAATTGATATGATTGCTTACTTTACTGTTTCTCTATATATTTGAACTATTATATCTGTTATGTGTAATTTATGGATGATAAAGGAGGGATTATCTATTGAGAGTCATTCTCTCATGGTACTATACTACTATTTTTGGTCCTGGTGTTTCATACCAAGAAGGAGGAGATAGCCATCGAGACAGAGTCAGGGGAGGCCTGGAATTCATACCCCAATTAAAGCTTTGTTCTATTTTGAAAAGTAATTTCATTTTAAATGTTGTAACTGACAAGTCTTGAAATTTAGTAACTTGTTATTGTAATGATCAGACATGCCCTTTTTGCTAATTAATTAAAAAGTTGATTTTAATCATTTTAATTAACTTAATAAATGATTAATTAATGTGTCAGGAAAAATTGAGGCGTCTCAAAAACAACAAAAAAGATGTACTTTTTGGAATAAAGAGTCAATTAAAAAACATCTAGAAAGAGGCTATAGTTATTCATATAGGATAGTACAAGTTGAAACCTAACAAGAAAATGGGTTAATTCCTCAGTTCTGTTATCTTTAAGAGATTAGTAAATTTACGTACATTATATAGTGATAATGATACAGTATATTTTAATTGCTTTTCTAATTTACCGCTATCAGTTTAAAGACATATTCCATTGCCACATGATACAGTCTCTCAAAAAATATTGGAACCATTAAATTAAATCCCCACATGAAAAATCTCACCCAGAAAGATTGGGGACAATAGCGTCATGTCTCGACATCACTTGTATCCGCTTTGTGGGCTAGCTAATGGGCCATAAGACAAACTACAAATTCCATGGGGACATCTTCAATCTATGACCTAAAATTACTTTGGTCTTGCTATTGCTTGTTCACTGGGTTCACAATAAGTGCAGAAAAAGACCAAAAAAAAAAAAAAGAAATTGTCTTTTTATTATTTTCAATACATTTACACCTATTATTACTATTTTATACACTTCTTACACATTTTGACCACAATTTTTAAACCTTAACATAAGCCCAATGGGCCTATTTTATCATTTTCCAACTCTCTCTCTTTTTTTTTGGGATAACCTAAAACTGCTATTCCAGTGCTATTGGATTTATACTTTTTTGGATATTTCTCAAAATATTTGGGTAGAAGTCATAATTTTACTCAATTCTGATTTCTCTCCTGAAGAGAAATCAAAATTATTAAAAACTTAATGCAAAAATAACCAAGGCAAATAAAAATTGAATAAAGACGAACCGAAAAATTCCCAATGGCATTGGGACAATGGGTTCTATTTTACTACAGTACTATATAAAAAATTGAGTTATTTTATTTTATTTTTATTTTTATCAAAGTAGCATCATTTTCCAAACTTATTTGAGAAATATTCACCTTTTCAAACATATTTTAAAAATAGCACTTCACGCACTATTGAAATGTGTTATAATGGTTAACTACAAACCTGGCATACTAGCTCAGCTTAGGGGTAGCGTGTATACTCAGGGCTGGCCCTGTGGGCAGGCTGGGTAGCCCCGGGTCTGGGGCCCACCAAAAATAGCCCATTTTTAGGTAGGGATGGCAACGGGTAGGGTGTGGATTGGGGACCCTATTCTACCCCCGATCTCCAATTGGGAATTTCATCCCCATCCCTACCTCCGTACCCAAAAGGGATAGTGGACAATCTACCATACCCGCCTCCCACTGGGGATCGGGTATATTCAGGTAAATCCATATCCAAACTTGTTGAACCGAAAAAAAAAAATTGATAAGATCTTATTTATGTGTCCTGTAATAACAAAAACAACAATTTAATAAAAAATATAGAATAGAAAACTATAAAGAAATAACATTCTACCAAGATATATAAAATTTTAACTACCATCACTAAACTTTTTTCATATATAGTTTTAATTCGGAACAATATACACAAACTATACGTATATGCATACTTATATAGACACACATACATAAACATTTATATACTACTATATGCCCGCATATATACATACATTCATAAAAAATATATACATATAAAATTGGAAACGGGGACGGGTACGGGTATTCGGAGGTGGATATCACAAAATTACACCCTCTCCATTTTCAACTGAGGATTCTTTAAGTTCTACCATACCCGATCTTATTGGATGAAAAATCAAGTAATATCCGCCTCAAAATAAGCGGGGGCGGGGCGGATATCCATTGGGTTTGGGGGAATTGTCATCCCTATTTTTAGGGCCCCAATTAGGTATATATATGTTCATAACAAGTACTAAATATGTAATGTTGCACTACAAGAAATAGAGAAGCATTTGGCATAGTGGAAAGGTTTGTGTGTTTCCTAGTAAATGTCAAGGTTCAATTCCTATGGGCCCTTATTTTCCTTTTTTACCTTCTCTTCCCTTTTCTTTTTTCTTACCATTTCTCTTTCATTTTCTTGTTTCTTACCATAGTAAGTTACTACCTTCTCTTCTTCTTTTTTTCTCCCTTCGTGTGTATTCATAAAATGTTCGCATTGCCCATTTCAATTGATTTTCTAATTCTTGCAATAAGAATAGACAATTATGACCGGAAACTAATTTTAATTAACATGAAGACACGAATTATAAAAAAGACAAAATATGGAACACGGTATTTATAATTTGAAATAAATATTGGTTTTTTAATTTTCTCTCCAGAAAAACATAAGGCCCTGGTTTACATTATTGTCTGGGGCAATAAAAATCTCAGGGTCAGGTCTGTGTATACTCGTATCTGTACTCTTATCGCGCATAGGGAGAATGAGTTACGCTGGCCTAACCTCGCACGCACAGCGCATATCAGATGTGCGTTCTTAGTTTCGAGGGAAGCGCATACCAAGATGCGTTTTAGTTTTTATTGGAAGTAATCCGCCTTAGCCTAAACGCCTACGTGTACCAAAACAACGGCACCTGTGAGTTCCATTTTAGGGTCTCACGCGGATGATCTAAAGTGTTCAATTATTTTTAAGTAATTCTCTTTCTCGACAGATTCAAAATTTTGAAACTAACATAGTTAAGTAATTAAAAAAGATAATTAAAATTAAGTAAAAAGGTTGGATCATTCATAAAATTCAGTAGGCATAGATTTTGTATTTTTTGTTGTTTTGCTTAAGGTTTAAGAAGTTCAGTTGAATGCATCATGTACTCCTTTGTAGAGATTAATCTCACCTTTTAATTCTTGAATATCATCTACGTAGAATGACCAATTGTAAGAGGTAGCCCATTTTCCAGATGTGCTACTGTATTTTTATTTTATTTTTATTTTTTGAAAAGCAAATGAGAATTATATTAATCTTTAGACGGATTACAAAGACACCCAACCATATGCCACCAAGGACCCCAAAACGGAACAAGTTGAGCATAAGTCAACAAGAAACAAAAATCCAATGAACCTTGAGGACATCACCGAAAGCCCGTCGAACCAAGGCTACAAGAAAACAAAAATGAAGCCTCCCGAAGGTGTGAGCAACAAAAATAACAGGATCCCATTTTAAAACTTTCAGCGGCACAAAACTTCCATTTAAGACCCCCAGCATCAGCAGCATAATCATCTAAAAGAACCCAAGCGACTATTAGGCCAGTAGGGCAACAGTTGCTGCATGCAGTAGAACGAAAAACAGCACACTTTTGCTTCTTCCTTACGGAGGATTGCCTTGTAAGGCCTAGAATCTCATCAACTGTCTTGAACTTTCTCCTATGTTTACATTTTACTGCACTAGAATGAGATAGTGCAATATCTTTGTTTGCATCATAATTAGCTATCTTCTTACCCCCATCTTCTTTGCTATTTTTATTTTTTAACTAGAGTTGTTATTGCGCGCTAGCAACAAATTAAGTAGAACAAATACATATAATAGACGTGCATTAAAAACAGGAAGATCTACATAAAAAGTGTATTTTTCTGACCAAAAAAATTAAATACTTTTGTTCGCAATTTGAAATTTTCACATGAATTCGAAAATCTCAATTAGTAGTTTAATTTGGTGAAAAAAATCAAAAAATCATGAGATTGTATTTTATTTTTTGACTAAAAATTGCCAGTAATGTAAAATACTTTCATACACAATTTTTCAAAAAATTTCCATCAAATTAAAGATCTCCATTAGTAGTTTAATTTGGTGCAAAAAATCATGAGACTGTATTTATTTTTTTTGACTGAAAATTGCAAAACCAACGAGCCAGTAATGTAAAATACTTTCGTACACAAATTTTCAAAAATTTTTCCATCAAATTAAAGATATCTATTAGTAGTTTAATTTGGTGCACAAAAAAAAATTATATGGGGAAGTACTTTTTTTTTATCCGAAGAAAATTGCAAAGCCAACAAACCACCAATGTCATAACTGATTTGGTGAAACGTAAATTTTTAATATTTCTATACCAATACTTGACAATTAAACACTTTGCAAATCCGACAAGCCAACAATGTAAAATACACTTCCATACTCAATTTTTCAAATTTTTCCATATAGAATTAAAGATCTCTATTATTAGTTTATTTTGGTGCCAAAACAAAAAATAAAAAATTATGCGCGGAAGTACTTTATTTTTTGATGGGAAGAAAAATTGCAATGGATATAAAACGTTAATAGGTAAACATAATAAAGGGAGGGTAGTTTCGTAAATTTCACCGTACCAAAACGAAAACGACCCTTTACATATATATAGTAGGGATTAGCAACTTCAATAATGCTTTGTAAAGTAATAGCAATATTCATACATTAAATATTGTTTAATATTTAATTACGCAGTGAAGTTAAAAATAATTTACAAGGGTAATTTAATAACAAAAAATAATATTTTTAATTGAAATAAAGTTTTGTTTTCAATTTCTCAATTTCAATGTTAAATACAGTATATGGAATTAAAAAGCTATCCGTAATTAGTTTTGGAGTACGTATCTCCCTAATCAGATATCTGATTGGATTGTCGTTTGCTCTCACAATTCCACTAACTATTCTGCTATCCGACTGTGTGAACAAAGTGTTAGTGCAGAATCCGAGGGAAGTGTTATCCCTTAAGGGACAGCATGCGTGCTGACCCCATTCAAGTCGTCCGTGCTCAACAATCAATGGCTTAGACCTGCTCAAACCCAAACAGATCTGGACTGTCTATTCATATGTTCCAGAAAAAACGTGAATGATTCAACTGATGTAATTTAACAGCATACGATGAACGCTATTTGGCAGCCGTTTTGTGAAGTATCAGTTAATGAATTGAGACTTTGTACAATCCTGTTGTTATGGAATTTTCCAGCTTACGACACATTGGACTTCTCAAAATAAATCAAGTGCCTGTGTCGGGCACTTGACATTTGAATGTGGGAATGAGATGTGCATCCCCATGCTTCCTATCATCAGATAGTGCTCCCCATGCTTGCTATCAGATAGTGCTTTGAAAGCATATCCGTCAGTTCAATTCTCCTAAATAACCAAATCTGCTTCTAAAAATATCTATAGAATTTAGCGACATTCTTTTGATCTCAGATAATATATGAGAAGGATAATTGAAACTGCTAGTTAGTTGCACAAAGCGGAAGTAGGTGTTGAGCGGATATGAAAATGAAGGTCTGATGCAGAACAAGTAGCGGCCCAATTCTATAATCAGTTGGACCGGTCGAAGCCTAAGAGGCCCAAACAACTCTTAATTGAAAATTGCCAAATTCGGCAATTTATCGATGAGCCCGGAATAAGCCCAAATTTGGTGGGCTGATGGTGGATTTTGGCCAAATTCATTCGTTTAGGTCTTCAATTTAGTAATTTTGCTATTTTAGGTAATAATTAGATTACGAATTACTATTAGCGTGTAATTCCATTTACGTTATTTCCAATTGGGACTATCTTATTTTTCTTTCTAGTTTTCAATTTTGGGAGTTTCCCCAATTTTCGGGATACTTTAATTTTTAGGTAAGTTTTGCTAGGGTTTGCTAGTTTTCCCTATAAAAAGGCATGTAACCTCTATTATTGAGGAGCTTTTAATCAAATATAATTCCGAGTTATATCTCTTTCTTCTTGTGGATTCAAGAACCTCGTGGATTCGAGACGTATTCTCGTTTGAACTAGTACGCAACTAGTTTCTCGTGGATTCCGCTGCGTCAAGGTCTGAAGCTTTTTGGTGAACATTTCAATTTTGAAAAGCCAGGCTGGAATTCTGATTAATTGTAAACTACTTTTGAAGATCTACAAGGAGGTAAAACATATCGGACATCTAATTGCATGCCACAGGAGTTTATTTCCACTTATTTCAAAGGTGTTCGGTTCTTTGTGGAAATTGTTATTTTTTAGAAGCTACAAATGGAGATGTGATTATTGATGGCTATGACTAAGTGATAACTCTTAAAACATTGTTTACGCTGCAGTGTGTGTGGGGAGAAAGGGGTTTAATTGTAGATTTCACCTCAGAAGCTGTCCGAAATTCAACAATGGTGAGTGTTAGTCCATGCCATTTGTTTCTAATTTGAACATGTTGTCACGCTTGTTATTCTAGAAGGTTTTACGAAAAGTCTCTCTTTTATACTTGGAATCTGGGTACATATGAGGAGGCCTAAAGCTGCTGGAGTAGTTCTTTTCCTTGAGTATGACTCTGTACTTTCGTTTGGCATTTTTCTAGCAATGTATGTAACTTATTTGGAAAAGGATTTGCCTATTGTTTAATGAAAGAAATCCGCTATAAATTTTTTTGAAATCTCCCTAAGGTACAAAAGATTTCATATCTAATCGACATATAATGTGTGGCCTTACGACCCCTTTGGAATTAACGGTGTTACTTTTTGGCCTCTAAAAGTAAGATAAAACCTTAGAAATGCACACCTAAAGGAGCCTAAAAATCTGTAGCTTGGGGTTGTAATGTATCGACACCAATACCCAAAGAAATTTGGGTTCATATATAATTTAATGAATATTGCATAGTCCTTTAAATGGACCCATCCAAATGATTTTAAATTATTAATCAATTAATTATTATCTCTATTTTCCTCCAATCATTACCTATATTTTCAATTTTTTCTCGTTTCTCTCCCTATCTCTTTCCAACCATTACCCCTATTTTCAATTAATATTACTCTAATTTCTCTCTCCACTCAAAAGCCAAATCCTAAAACTAAAATCCAAACTGAAAATAACCGATATGTATCTTTGTGAAGAAAGGTATTGTGTGTAGATAGCTTTTTTCCCCTTCTTAATAGACTAAATGTTTTTGTTGGATGAATATCTAATGCACATCACTATTACCATATATGGGTGGGGCATGATTTTAAGGGATACTTCCAAGCCCATTCCATGAACTAAATGGACTAAAAAACTCAACCCAATCTCGTGGGTCTAGATACATATTCCATACCCTAAAGAAATTAGTCTGTGTTGGATGGGCTGGGCAGGCTTGCAGGTGGCTTTGCACCCCTCATTAACAACGTTATGAACAAATATCTACTCCCTACACTCCTAAATAATGGTCCACTACAAAAAGTCGTGCTGTCACGCCCTCAATTTTAATAACCAAAATACAATTAATATCCACGTAGGATAAGTCCAAAGTCATTCACATCTCCATTGAAAAGTTAAAGTCAATTATATAATCCCAAAGTCAAAGTTTAAATGAGATTCTAGCTAAGGGTACCCGTACCCACATTCATGAATATCGAAAGTTTTAAAGTTATTACATAAGTTGAAATAGTCAAAAGATTGAGTAATTTAAAGTTACAAAACCATCTCCTAAAATATACTAAGTATGAAGAAGATAAAATAACTTCATGATCAATTAATCCTCATGATATGCATCCACACTTCAAACATCCATCTCATGTGCCGTGCCGGGTACCTAAAAATGATAGGTTGAGGTCACTAGCCCAGTAGGAAAACCATTCTACTAACACTAGGTGTATAATGATGATAAGAACACCGGAATATGGAAATGACTTGAGCGAGATGAGAAATGTATTATTTAGTAAGCTAAAACATGTGTTAATTGACCTCAAGGTTTCCAAGTATCCAAGAATATCCCTAGGTATTCAAAAGTATCCCAAATGTATCAAAGTGTCCAAAAATGTATCAAAATGTTCAAGTTTCACCAAAATACCAAGGTAATAATAAAACAACTCATTTCCAACATTTCATAAAATTATCCATTTGTCTTTAATAGGGAATAAATTCCTCTGCCGGATTTCGTGAGCTCCGAACACCCCTGCTGGATTTCGTGGGCTCCGAACACCCATGGCCAGGGATGCATTGAAAGGTGGCCCCAGTATTCATAGTCATCATTCTTAAAACCTTTACATGTATCACATTTCTTTCAAAACGCCACAATTTTTGCCAAAACTGTTAACCGACTCAAAATTCGTGCATGTCCAATAAGCGTAATGAAGTGTTCCATAAAATCACGTGTCAAAATCTTAGTTTAAAGGTTTCAAAGTGAATTTGAGTATTATCGTAGTGCCAAATGTCGATTATAAGAAGATATGAGTGATCGGGGACCAAATTGACATCAAAGGGTGGCCGAGTACCGCCTAAATAACAAGGGTAGCAGCTGGAAAATGTGGGACAACAACGCATGAACAATAAACAGTGCAGATTTTCACCTCTAAAGTGTGAAATTTCAACCCAAGTGCACATATGAGGTTTTGAGCTAAATATTGAGGTTCTAACCAACAAATAAGAATGTAGGGAGAGCAAATTAACATCCAATTGAGGGATTCAACAAAACCAAACATAGATCAAAGCTCAAACTTGAACAAAACCCATTTTCATGGTGGCAAACATGATTTACAAGAAATTGGTGAGCAAGACAAGAGTATGTGTAACAAATCAACAATGTACAACTAGAGAGAGTAGAAATTTGTCCCCTACCTCAAGGTTTTGCTTGAAAATGGTGGAAAGATGAAACCCTAGGTGGAGAAGTCTTCAAATTCCGAAATCCAAGGTAAAATTGCAAATCCAATGTGTCTTGAAGTTTTGAGGTGGATTGAGATTAAGATCACAAGGTTTGAGGTAGAGATGGAGAGATGAGGTAGAGAGAAGGTAGAGAGGTGATTTTAGGGTTAGAAATCGGGTTTAGAATGAAAAAGAACCAAAGGACCCCTTTTTATAGTGTGCTAATTGTGCACAAAAAATTTCAAAAAAATACACTAGATACTGGTAGCGTGAAAAATGGGATACCGGTATCCCTGAAGAAAATGTTTCTGGTTGGGAGATACCGGTAGTGAGAAAAATGGGCGGGAGATACCGGTAGTGAGAAAAATGGGCTACCGGTATCCCTAGAAATTTTTTGAGATTTCATTCTACTACCACCAATTCGACCCCCAATCATTTCTAACACATCCTAAACACCCTCAAACCATGTTACCACGTTATGACATGTATCTCCATCCTCCACCAAACCCCTGGTACAAAACACAATCGCCCATACAAATAATTCAACGAAATGTTACTTATAAAAAAATATAGAATTGAATTTACAGGTCTTTACACATGCCATTTTTCAAATCAAAAGATGAAGTACTTCCGTATATCATTTTTCAAATTTTTTCGCACCGAATTAAAGTACTCGGAGTACTTTAATTCGGTGCGAAAAAATTTGAAAAATGATACACGGAAGTACTTTATTTTTTTATTTGAAAAATGGCAAGAGAGAGAAAGTGGAGTTCTTATTTAGGAACGGAGGGAGTATTAATCACATCATGTACTTGACCACCTTTGGATATGGTATTTCATTGACGTTGTTTTGAGGCTTTGGGCAATTCATGTCTTGCCCTTCAAGGCTCAAACAAGTGCGCAAGTTAGTTAGTCTCTGTTGAGTTGTCTTAATTTGATATTGTTTTCCTTTTGTTCAGCTGCTTTGGTTATTTGTAATTTTCATTCCAAGTTGTAGTTGGGCTATTTGCTGTAGATGGGGTTCAAGGCTGTCACGACCTCAAATTCTGGACATAAATAAATGGCAAAATTCATAGATGGGTCAATACATGCATAATTCTGGACATAAATAAATAACAACATTTATAGATGGGTCAATACATGCATTTAGTCAAAATCCATGTTTCCTCTCAAGTCATGGTCCAATGTACACTTAGGTCAACCAGATACCCATACCCCATAAAATAAACGCATATGTTATTACATTAACCGAGTCAAAAGATAAAACAATATAATAGAGTTACATAATTATCTTTCAAAAATAGTTCATGAGATAAATAGATAGCTTTCCCATGCATGCATGTTCTCCAATTTCAAATGCAAGCGCTTCACACACTCATGTCATGCTCCTTGTAGAGTACCTAAAATTTGTTAGGGTGAGCTCACTAATCCAGTAGAGAAACTTCTACTAAATTTAAATGTAAATGAAATGATTATACAAGACGGTAAGTGAGGATGGAAGTTTCACAAAAATGTTTTAAGACTTGATAAGACCCATTGAAGTGAAATATACGTTTATATACCCCTAAATTCCCTAGCTTTCAACTTGTCGTACCCAATACATACCCAATCTCTCATTCGTGTCAAACACATACAATTCGTCACTTAGTCAATTTATCACCATTATAAGTTTTAAAGATTCCTAGCGACTCACTTGAAAGTAGTTCTAGTATAGTTCCGGGTATCGAGTGACCCCATGTAAATAAATATCATTCGGGCATCGGAAGTGACCTGTGTAATTCAATATCACTCCAGGCATCGAATGACCGCGTGTAATTTCAATATCATTCTGGGCATTGAGTGACCCTGTAGCAAACACTGCATATGATTTAATTTGGATAAATGTGGCCCCATATAGAGTTCAGTGTTTTGCTTGGCTAGTGCATTTGGGCAGGATAAAGACTGCAGAATACCTTGTTAGTATTGGTATTATTCATGATGTTGAAAATGCCATGCGCAAATTATGTGGTAGAAGTTTATAATCCATTAATCACCCGCTATTACATTGCAACTTAGTCTAGGAAGTTTGGACTAACGTTCTCTCTTTGTGGGGTGTTCAATGGGTGACACCAAAGACTGTAGTTGATCTACTAGTGTGGTGGCACAGTTGAATGTGGGACTGCATTCCTTTGACAATCTTATGGATGATTTGGAACAAAAGGAATGCATTAGTGTTTGAGGGATCACAACCTGTGTGGGAAGAAATTAGTGAACTCATCAAGAGAGTTTCTCTTTGGGTAAGAACTACAAATGGTGGTGGAAATTACTCTCTAGATGATTTTATATTCAGACTCCAAAGTATCTTAGATTCCCTCTAATATGCTACTTCTGTCGTGTTGTTTTCTATGATGATTTCTGCTATTATTGTTGCGTGATTGGCTTTGATGGTTTTTGTGACAGTGAACTTCCAT
Source organism: Vaccinium macrocarpon (assembly GCA_022606695.1). Taxonomy (NCBI): domain Eukaryota; kingdom Viridiplantae; phylum Streptophyta; class Magnoliopsida; order Ericales; family Ericaceae; genus Vaccinium; species Vaccinium macrocarpon. Next base: position 21,093,329 of record CM040180.1, on the reverse strand, counting down.
CAATTTTGGGTAGGGATGGCCATCTTAGCCGACCCTCCCCGATCCAGCTTGTCCCCTCCCCGAATGTGTTGGGAATTCAGGGATTTTTTTCAAGGATCAGGTAAGGTATGGGGATTTTTTTTATAAAAAAAATTCAGGAATTGGGTAGGGGATGGTATAGTCAGTCCCCTCCCCAATCCCCGCCCCTCCCCTCCCCGTTCTCCTCCCCACATCTCCATCCACGTATATAGGTATATTATACTTTAAGTTTATAAGTTCCCGGATAAGTTTATAACTTGTAACTTGTTGGTTGGTTGTATAAGGAAGGTTTTCTCATTTACTTTAGTTTTATATGGTACTTTGAATGAAATTTTAATCTACCCATAAACCAAAACCAAAACAAACAAACAAAAAAACAAGAAAAAGAATAAGAACAACAATAACACTTTTGAGTGACTTGGTATGTTTTAATTATCTTTGGAAACCACTTTTTTCATTAGCTTTGGATTTCAATACAACTTCTTTGGTATTCACCTTAATAGTTTGAGTGAACTTTTGAATTCTTGATTCCCCGCATTGGGGTGGGAATGAAGGTTAAAACCAGTGGAAATTGGGGAGGAGAAGGAGGATTGATATGGGGTTTGGGGATTGGGAATGGAGGTAGTGGTATCCACCCCCTACCCTCCCTATGCCCATCCCTAATTCTAGACTTGATCTGTCTATTTTCATGTTTATTTAGATACCAGAACTGGGCTTGTCCTCTTTGGCATTTCTGCTACTATCTTCTTTTTATGTTGGTATCTTGCCAACATTTCTGCTTGGTCTAGTTATGGTTTTTTCATCTTTTGGTGTTCTCTCGTATTCGGGGTGTTCTCCTTTTGATGTTTAACCACTTATTTGCCCTTTTAATCTTTGTACTATGTTCAAAGGTTAATAAAATCAATTATTCTTGCTGTTCAAAAAAAAATACCATTATATATGGGCAAGGCTTGATTTTGGGGGATACTTCCAATCCCATTCCATTAACTAAACGGGTTCAAAAACCCAACCTAGTCTCATGGGTCTAGATACATATTTCATACCCTTAAGAAATTGGACTTTGTTGGGTGGGCTGGGCAAGCTAGCAGGTCAGTTTGCACCCCTCATTAACAAGGTTATGAACAAATACCTATTAATCAGATCTTGTTCTTTTTTTGCAATTTGAGGTGCGAGTGAAATGTATTCAAAATTGCATATCAAAATTTCATAAAAGAATTTCACATAACTCAGTTTAAAATAATTTTTCGGTTTACATTGATATAAATAAAAAATAAAAATCCCAATCGGAGAACTCAAGTACTTAATCTATGTCTAACTTTTTTGCAAAATTCATGATATTTACTAACATGTATGCCGTGTATATTATAAACTACTCTTCCATCTTTCTTTTAATTTTCATCCCCACCAAACTAACTATGCATTGTTCAACTTGATTATTACCTTAGTCTAGTTTTTGAGTGATTTTATATCCTTTTTTTTTCCCGCTTTAACTCAATGTTGGTTTGATTTTTGCATAAGGATCCTCTCGATCAGTCTAAAAGCAAAAAATTCATGACAACAATCTTATTTTTTTTAACTTACCCACACTTAACTTAACAATTTATTTTCATTGTTCAATGTGTTTTTAACTCTTTTGACTTGAATTGATGATGTGTAGAATATTGTCCAAATATTCGAAAAAGACTAGAGATAACGAAGAACTAAGAAAATAATATGGAAGGTTAAATTGACCCAAACTCCTCTCAATATCTGATCTCTCTAGTACTTCTTTTTTCCCAAATTCTGAAAGACAAAAAAAACCAAGCTTATTTGAAAGTAAATTACAAATTCATGCCCAATATAATATTTTTCAAATTTTTATTTCATTTATATTAATTTTTATGATGGTATTCTCTCCTTCTCTATTTAAGTAGTTGTTTTTGGCTAATTTAAGTAATTGTTTTTGGCTAATTGTGTCTATGTTTAGATAAAAAATAAAAATAAAAAAAGACGTAAGATATATTCTCATAAATTATGTGTGATACCAACTAAGATTTATAATTGAGATTTCCGAATGGTATACAAGAATATATATTATTTTTATTTGACACTAACGCGGCTCTCTCAAAGGGCTTACAAGTTTTATTATTGTAACGCTTAAGAATCATTGTTGTATAGAGGAAAATCAGAAATCATAAAATTTTGTTATCTCATTAAACTAATGGAAATAAGAGATTGAAAGAAAACAAATATATAATGTTATTAGTTGCATTATACCCACTCTAGCATGGCCTGACATATATCTCTATAAATTAACTTAAATTAATTAAAACTATGAATGTAGAGACCCGTCCCCAATATAATTTATTTTATTTAGTAATGTGGTTAAGTGTAAATAAAGTCAATAGTTTTGCTAGCAATGGATTTGTTTGTCTAATGTATATGTGCATGTACGTGCAATTGATCGGCCCATGTTTGTGCACCGAGGACTCGAGTGGTGGGACCCATATGTATAGGGGATTTTTTGTATACTTTCATAGTCATAAATTTCTAGATTCAATTATTGTTAATTGGTAGCTTTAGGGGTGTTGGTGTAGTGGCTTATATCATTATAGGAGATGGAGTAAAAAAAAAATACTAATGGGAGGGGGCATGGTGCAAGTTTCCTCTTAAAAATAGGGGAAAATGACAAAAACATGGTGCTAAGAGAAAATAATGACCAAAAGGTGGTCATGGTTTGTGAAATTCCAAAAACATGACAAGGGAAAAATAAATGACCAATACATGGTAAATGCAAGGTGAAGTACCCATATTACCCCCTTATAATTTCCCCCCAAAAAACTCAACTTTACGTCTACCCTAAAACATCTGGCCCTCCTCCCCCATTACGTGATCTCTCTCTGCTCCATCCGTCTCTCTCTGTTGCTCTCTCCGTGGCTGAAGTTGCTCTCTCTCTCTCTCTCTCTCTCTCTCTCTCTCTCTCTCTCTCTCTCTCTCTCTCTCTCTTGGGCACCTCGCAGCAGTCCCTCTGTTGCTCTCCCCCTGACTCTCGAAAGGCAGAATCGATCGTGAGCAATCGATTTCGCACGAAGTGGAGCCGCAATTTGGAACGAGTTTGTATAGCTACGGGAAAGGTAATCTCCCTCTTGTCTCGTTATTTCAGTTTTGTGCGCGGTGTGCCAAAGAAGTCGTTATGTTGGTGGTACTTTTGATTTGGGCATCGAAGAAAGTAAATGCAAGAGCAGTGATTCATCTTGATATTTTTGTTAGCGTGCATCCAACATGATATTTTTAGAATCAGGAGCCAAAAGAATCGAAGATTTACTTTCAAATTTTTGTCACCAGTTCAGTCGACCAGTGATCGGTTTTCACGGTTCACGGTTGGCGCTTTGTTGACGGTTTTACTATCGAGGAATATCGAGGGCGTAATCCCACGGAATATCAATTGGGTAGTTTGGTTGGGGCTTCTTGTGACCGATCACTGAATAGTCTGAATTGATCCACTTTGTTCTTGAACCACCATTATAGGAAAGCATTTGTTTTCTATCCACCTGAAATCTCTGCTCATGAGTTTTGGTTTGTGAGGGAGCTTTGAGAGAGAGAAACACAAAGGGATGCGTGACTCACACACACACACACAGACTTGACTATCTGTTTGACCAAATCTCTTTTTCCATCCCACTGTTTTAACACGTGTGTGAACTATATTTTCCATCAATATGGAAGGAAAATCTAATGGTAGCACTCTAGTACAAAGCCATGAGGAGGCAAATTAGTCATTTGTAAATGATAGGGAGGTCATCTGACAAACAACCTAACCAGAAGTACGTAATCTGCATTTGGCCCTAGCAAGTTTGTTATTCATGAGCTTTTAATCCATCTGTTTCAAAGGTTGGGCTTCTTGTTTGTTGTCGCTGTGTAGTTCTTAGCTAGTCATTTGTGCTATTTGCAGAATGAATTTTGTAGGAGCAATGTGATGCCTGAATTACCATTTGTTTTCTTCTTTGAGAGAGGGAGGGAGCTTTCAAATTGAGTGTAAAAGAGCACAAATTAGACAAGCAAGGAGGAAAAAATAGAACTGATTTGTCAAAGTTGGTCTTGATACCAAGGAGAGTATTCCTAGTGTAATCTTCTGAAACTGATTTTTCAGAGTTGGCCTTGGATTTGATATTTTTCTTTGCAACTTGTTTCACGGTGGTTTAAGATAATGTATTGGCATTCACACATGCAAATGCCAATTTGAAAGCAAAATGACTTCCTAGTTAAATGACAATGATGTAAGATGAAGATAGAGAGGAAACGAGATCACTTAGATGTTTTCCCATCACTTCCTAAGCTTTAGTGCCCCGCAACTGTAAAATTGGGACTTCTCCCAAGTTCTGCCATAACACAGCTGCCCATGGCAAAAAAGTAATTGAACAAAGGAAGGCTGGATTGGGAGGAGGGAAAAGCATGCTCATGCTCCATATCGAGACCCGGCTACAAGCATTCGCTTCCACTTTTGTGAATCTATCTTTGAGGAAATCAAGAAGCCGCATGAATGTCACTGTCAAAACTTTTGTCAGATAAAAATTCAACCCAATTTAGGGAGAAAATCTAAGAGTATATGCTAGTACTTGATTTTCAAGCATGAATGAGCGAGTCATCGACTCATCATTAACTCAATACTTCCAACGTTCTTTTCTCTTTTTCAAACAACTTAGTTTGAGAGAGTGGGACAAATAAGCGGAAAAAAGAGACTCATCAATCCCAATTAGCAAATTACTAGTGTTATTGCGAAATCATGGAATTTACTCATCACAGTTACTGCTGCACTTAATTTTGGTGATGCATAGTGCTTAGAGTAGACTCAAGGAATGCTCATGCTACACATCACTCCATCTGCTGCTGCAGTACTACATTTCACTTCATTTACTGCTGCAGCTACACTTCACTTATTGCACTCCATTTACTGCTGTTGCTAGATCTTGGTCCTATTTTGGCCCAGACATGCTACACTTCACTCCATCTTCTGCTGCAGCACACTGCTGCAGCTCTACACTTCACATAATGCACACCACTTATTGCTGCAGCACTACACTTCACTCCATTCCATTACTGTTGCTGTTGAGTTTGATTTAACCTAGCCCTGGGGGGTTGTCCCTAGGCTTGTATGATCCCCTTGGGGAGGGGATGTCCTCCCATTTGGTACATATCTCTGAAAACACACAACATCTCCTTGTTGCTTCTCTTTTCACTACTGCTGCAATTTAAAGCTGTGCATGCTCATGCTATCTTTGAGTTGGGTGTTGAGAAGTTCTCTACTGCTGGAAGCATCTAGAACATACTGCTGCTGCATACAAGTACATGGTGCATTCTACTGATGCAAATGATAACTACTTGGGCAGATCTGTTATGATATTTGCTGGTGAATTCTGTATTACTTTCTGCTAGTGCATTCTGTTCTGACTTATGCTGCTGTTAGCCATACATTGCAGACGTATACTACTGCTATTCTGTGTTTGTGAATCTATTCTTCATACTGTGACGTACTGGCTTATCAAAAAACAAATGGAACCTGGCAAAATTTTCCAAAATTTGGTTGTTCATATGCTAAATCTGGGCACTATACTCAGTAACTGCTGGCTGATGGTACTAGCAAGAAGGTCATCCTAAAGCAACAATTATATTTGTGTTATATCTGGTACTTCTACACTCCAGATACAACTGGTGCACTTCCTGGTTGGAGTCATCTGACATTTAGTGCTTTATTTGCTAGTCTTTGTATTTTTTGTTCCTAATGTGCTAATGTAGTTGGATAGTTAATTTAGTGCTTTTTAGCACTTGGATAGTTAATTTAGATAGTTGTTTTCTTATATTTTCCTAATGTGCTAATGTAGTTGTGTAATTTTGTGTTCTTCAATATACATTAATGTAATATTGTAATCTGACAAAAATAATGTGCATGTCATCCTATTCTTCACAGTTTTTTTTTATTGTTTGTTGAATTGATTGTAGGGAATATGGTGCGAACTAAGTCGACTGCACGCAAATCTACTATACCAATTGAAGAGTTGGATGATGTTCCCACCAAGCGTCCAGCCTATGGATATAATATTTTCGTGTAAGTTTTCATAAAATACCTTCCATATGTGTACTTCAAAAAATGTGGATTGTTTTTATTGAGGATTACAAATCTCTTTCAAATTTCATATTCTCCGTCTGACTTTCTATTCGTTAACTTTCTTCAGAGCCGATTTTATTAAGGGCCTACGTTTAGGTCTCGGAGAAGGGCCACGCGGATTCATTGGACATGTCCGCAAATCAGAGGTTAGGCACTTGAATGGGGCTAACATGTATTGGTCTTACTTTTGTCATTACATCAAAGTTTTCTTTTACGTCCATTAACCGCATGTATTATTTCTTTCCTTGTACTAGGCGTATGAACAAGCTGGAATTGTGTGGCTTGAAGATAGACCGCCTACGTGCCATGATTGGCAAGGCATGTATGAAAAAATATATTTTGATAGAAAGGCAGCCCGCGGAGAACTTCCTCGCACTCGGAAGAGGAAGAAGCGTGATCCAGTGGAGGTACTTGTCATTCCATTTTCGTGTCATTTCACACATGTATTGAAATTTTGATATTTTTAATGCAACATGTATATATAACCATAATGTTTTGTTAATCACTTACAGAATTCGGCTTCCATTCGCGCTCGTTGTACTCCGAAGCAGCTTGTTGACTTGAACAAGGCATTAAGTGAAGAGCGAAGGGATGCATTGGTCAAACGAAACCCGTTTCATAATCTTCTTCAACTTAATTGTGATTGGCTAAATAGGTAGTTTTGTGTTAAATTAGTGGAGCGGTTTAACATGAACACCCTTAGTCTTGAATTTCGGGATGGGAGAGTTTGCCCCATTAGGAAAGAAGATTTTGAAAGGGTTTTGGGGATGCCTAGTGGAAGAAGGCGAGTAACAAAAGGATGCCAGGAGAAACATAGAGTAGCAATTGACAAGTTGTTTGGAAAGGAGAATGACGACGGTTTTAAGGATGTTTACAAGGGATTGAGCTTTGCCCAGTTGAAAAAAGTCATCCTCCAACAAGATTCATCGGATAAGCAATTTCAACGGGCGTACATGCTATTTGCATTGGGCTCTTTCTTGTGCCCCACAACCAAGGATGCTATCGGGCCTATGTTGTTTCCCGCCGTGACATGTGCAAAGATGGCCAAAATCAAGACATACAAGTGGCCGGCTTTCATCTTGGAGTGGTTGGTAGACCAAATTCGGAGTTTCAAGGATCGAGCATCCAAAAAGCCTCGTCCTTTACATGGGCAAAGTGTTGGGGGATGTTTGTTCCTTTTAATGGTATGTCCGACAACAATCTTTTTTACTTTAGCCTCTTATTTACTTGTCTTATTTTCTAACATATGGGTACATAATTTATGCAGATAATATACTTTGACCGATTCCCCATGAATGTTGTGAGCGGCGAACATAGTGCCGAACAAGGTCAGATTCCCATTGCTTTATGGACGAAGGATTTAATACTTAAGCGCATCAGAATGGAGCCGGACGACATCCCATCAAAGGAGGCTGTGTTGGCTGCATTTCCTCCTCACAGCATGAAAAATCCGGTAAATAACTTGTACTTTTACACCCATAAAAGTCCAATATGATCCATTCAATATCACATACTAACCTATTATAATTTTGTATTATAGGCCTATATTCAGCAATACCATAATTATATATACCAGTTCATAGAAAATGCGGACAACTTGCGTGTCATGGATGCTGCTCACTCTTTGGCCTTGGAAGGGAAACAAAATGGAGAACAAGCTGGAGAAGACGAACAAAATGAGAGAGAGACAAACCTAGATGAGGAGAATGAGGAAGAACAAGATGAAGAGGAAGAACAAAGGCAGAGAAAACGTACTAAGGGCAAGGAGGAGGAGGAGGATGAGGAAGAAGAAGAAGAAGAAGAAGAAGAAGTTTATATATCTGAAGATTCTGAAGAAGAAGATGCTGATTTTGAACAACATTCTGAAGAAGAAGAAGAAGAAGAAGAAGAGAGAGAGAAAGAGAAAGAGAAAGAACATAGAGAAGATGATGAAGAAGAAGAGAGAGAATATGGTGGCCATGGAGGCAACCAATGGGAAACACCTTCTTCAACGAATGTTATTGGCGATACACCGACCCCCAACGAAACAAAGGTAGTGTCTACTCAACCAACTAAGAGACGAGGGAATCGTCCTATAAAACATAGTCAATCTACTCGGCATCCGTATGTATCACAACCAGCTTTTAAGGTACAGAAGATGACGAAGGAGAAGAAGAAGATATTGGATTATCTTATTCGGAGACCGACGAAAGTCATGAAAGATTAAGGATGCTATTCTCAATTTTCACAAAAAATGTTTTTATGCATATATTATGATCACCTTCTCAAACTCTTTCGATGCTATATTCAAATTAGTGTGTAACATCCGAAACCTCACAAATTATATCTTACATTTGATGTAGTGAGGTGTGTATTGCAATGAAGTCAATGAAATGGCCATTGACTTTCAACAATGTTTATGACTCATTCCGCGCAAAGGGCCTTATGTCGAACATGGTAATTACTTGGTCCCGTATTAGTTTCCGCGTTGTTATCATTATGGTATATTCTTATGTTACCAACCAAAACTTATTGAATGTCTATGACTTAATGAATCATTCCATTATCCATGTAGGTTCTTGATTCAGTGAGGGATTGGCTCATGCTAAAGGAAATGAAGGAGGTAGAGAAAGGAAGGTCACATCCGAGGCGTCACATTTTCCCGTCGCATTTTGCAGTACGCTCTCACTTCCAATAGGTGCATCACATTTTCGTTTCCTCTCGCACTATGATGTGAACTTATAAAATATTTCACTTCTTTTGCAGAAGAATCTACTTGAACCTACTCGTAAAAACAGCAAGTTTCCCAATGTCTTGAGGGAGCAAGTTGATAGTAAGAAAGTTGGCTACAACGTTGGCAAATGTGACCAGGTACTTTAATTTCCAAATAATGAAACCATTAGATACTTTCGTTATGCATCATCAGCTAACCTTGTCATGTTTTTTTCCAGCTTTTACTGCCATTGCTTGTTGGAAAAGCTCCTGGTCATTGGTTTTGTATAGCCATTTCCCTTGTGGATGTGCGTGTTGATGTGTTAGACTCATTGAAGCCTAATGACTTAGATGATCGATTCTCCAAAGTGAAGACAATTGTAATATTCCCTTCATTTTATGTCAACATATTTATTTGAAGTATTCAATAACAACTTTTGATACTAATTACATGTATGTCTTTTTGATATGCCTCGCAGCAGGATAACCTGTTCCGACTATTGGAAGCTTGTGACATTAAGGTCACCCACAGTTGTGATGAGTATGCAATTGAGTTTGTACCTGTTCCACAGCAAGATAACTGGTGAGTGTCCAAAACATGAAGGAACATTAGTATTGAACCATTGTATCCATCAAAACTATGTTTATGACTCAGCATCGACACCTATTTTTTATCCTTAAATATATGTTTGCTTCCTCTTTTTGTAGCCAAGATTGTGGCATTCATGTCATAAAATATATGGAGTTGTGGAAGGGTCGAAGTTGCTCTTCGCAAATGGATTGTCATATTGTCGATAATGCTCACAGTTGGATTTTGTACACCATATTCACAGATGACAGAAACCAAAGGCGAGATACAGTAATGAAAGCAATCAACAGTCGATCATAACTTTTACCTCGTACGTATGCTCTCTTTATTGAAACTTGATGCATGTCGTACTTAATTGAAGAATAAACGATTGTGACAAATGTCTTTGCCATAGACCTAAATCTATATGGGAAGATACTATAGTAGTATAGTGACAAAATATGTATAATGATCTGAGGATGACTCTGTTAGCTGCAATAATCTAATAGTTTTATACTGATGTTGTGGGTTTTTGTGGCATTAAACTTAGGATTTCATAATTCATGATTATGCTCCTGTGCCTTAGACTAAGATATATTTGATTAGATGTTATTGTGGACTGCCATGATTGGGCAGAGCTGGTCATATTAGTTTGGGAGTTAGATGTTCATGATTTTGCCATCTACTGCTGCTATTTGTCATTTTCTTGCCCTGCGTTCTAGTTGTTGCTACTGTGTTTACATAACATCATGTGAACGGCTGTATTTTGAGCGTACTTGTAGTCACTAAGCCTTATGCATGTAGTGGTGTGTGAGGTACTTTGGATGCTTCATCCGTATGTTCCCATTTCCTAGAATCTGTCATACACCCACTGTAATTAACAGCTGCAACTGCTGCTGTCATCTATGTTCATAGAAAAACATCTTATTAAAAGCCTTGTGCTTTGTTGCTACTGTGTTTATCTTTTCATTGCCTTTTCATGCTAGCATGACCTGCTGCGAGTGTGATGTTATCTTAGATGAGCTATAGATCCAGTGGATCTCTGTTTTGCTCCTTTAATAACCATATCCAAGAGAGAGCATAAAACACTTGGAAGTTTTGCTCCTTTGATAGCTCATCGTGATTTTTTCCCTCTGCATTCATCCTGTAACTAGAGTGTACAGTGGTTAGTTGTAACTAGTTATCAAATCAAGGAAGAGTTCTTGATCGCAAATGCAATCTCACCCTTTCTCCTTGAAAGAGAACAAGTGGTGTGATGTCTGTACTGCTGTGGCTATTTAATTATGTCTCTGATGGTTTAGTTTCTCAGTAATGCTTCATCTTTATGTAATGGAGTCTCTTCTGATCCATGCTTTTGCCGAAGTACCTGTGTCGGCACAACATGACTCCGGTCTGGTATACCTATGGGATTCGGCTACTCAAAGCTGGATACCTCTAGTTTATTTTCTCAAAGTTTTTCTTTTCTTTTCTTTTCTTTTTTTGTATTAGGAAAATATGAAAGAAAGTGGTTTGAAATTGATCATGGAAACATTTGCGATACAAGGGCACCAGGTATGACTTGTTTCATATAGTTACCAATGATTATGTACTGGTTCTATTTAGTGATTGGTGATACACATGACATCCCTGTGATTGGTGATACACATAACATTTTTTGTGTTTCTCGTTCATCTTTTAGATGAAGGGAAACACTCTACTTCTCCCTATGTAGCCACTTGGCCTTCCCCGCTTTCTTTATGTGTAAAATTGAATGTCTTTTTGTATTTGACTCTAAATACAACAAAGTTCTTGCAGATGGATGGATGGTGCACCTTTTTGAATAGCTATGGAGGTGGGCATTTTGCAAAAAACCAAGTACCTGCAAGGGAAGAACGTGTATAGCTAACCTATGGAGGTGAGCATTTTGCAAAAACCAAGTACCTGCAAGGGAAGACCATGTATAGCTAACCTTCTAATAATAGATAGGAAACACATAGGGAAGGCCTAATAGATTGGTGTAAATTTTGATGGGGACATGAGTCATCTGTGTAACTACTGATAAATGATATTCTGAATGTGGTCAATGTGATTATGTATGGGGCCCCTAGAACTTGATCATGTGTTCTATGCTATGCTCTGATGCTTGGAACAATCATCTTGACACATCTATGGACAAATTTTACTCCGGGTTTGTTTTGTATATTATTGTAACAAAGTCTTATTTAGAAGATGATTGTTACTTGCGAGACATACCTTTTGATGTTATTGGTCATGCTTTCGTTGTCATTTATTTGGTACAGTAATTGTTCAGTGCTCCTGTGTAGAACTATGGAGACATGTTCAAGAACAGTAAATTGTGTCAGGTACCGATGAGGCAAGTGTTCAAGACCATCAATCTTTGGTTTTCGATTTCTGCATGTGTATACATGTGAGGTGATATACGCGACTGAAAAAGCTTTCTCGTAAAGCTTTAAAATATGGGACAGTATATATATGCGAGACAAACAGACTTAATTGTTATTTCCTAAGGTTTTAATTGTTATTTCATTATGACACAGTCCACGTCCCATTGTCCATTGTCATGGCAGTGACCTTTTCACTCTTTTTGTAAATTGAAAAACAATGTACTATGACTGAAACTGAAAAAAGTGCTCCGAGCTAGAACAAAACTTGCTCTGTATATGACCTTATCATGCACTGTGTCATGAAGAACAAGCACCTGACTGTTTTTTCCTCAAATTTTATTTGTTCTTTCCTAAGGTTTTTACACACCATCATCCGTACACATACAGGTCCTCCCGTTCCACTTCCCATTGTCCATTGTCATGGTAGTGACCTTATCACTCTTTTTGTAAATGGAACAACAATGTACTGTGACTGAAACTGAAAAACGTGCTCCGAGATAGAACAAAAATTGCTCTGTATATGACCTTCTCATGCACTGTGTCATGAAGAACAAGCACCTAACTGTTTTTTCCTCAAATTTTATTTGTTCTTTCCTAAGGTTTTTACACACCATCATCCGTACACATACACGTCCTTCCATTCCACTTCCCATTGTCCATTGTCATGGCAGTGACCTTTTCACTCTTATTGTAAATGAAACAACAATGTAGTGTGACTGAAACTGAAAAACCTGCTCCGAGATAGAACAAAACTTGCTCTTTATATGACCTTCTCATGCACTATGTCATGAAAAACAAGCACCTGACTATTTTTTCCTCAAATTTTATTTGTTCTTTCCTAAGGTTTTTACACACCATCGTCCGTACACATACACGTCCTCCCATTCCACTTCCCATTGTCCATTGTCATGGCAGTGACCTTTTCAATCTTTTTGTAAATTGAAAAATAATGTACTGTGACTGAAACTGAAAAACGTGCTCCGAGATAGAACAAAAATTGCTCTGTATATGACCTTCTCATGCACTGTGTCATGAAGAACAAGCACCTGACTGTTTTTTCCTCAAATTTTATTTGTTCTCTCCTAAGGTTTTTACACACCATCATCCGTACACATACACGTCCTTCCGTTCCACTTCCCATTGTCCATTGTCATGGCAGTGACCTTTTCAATCTTTTTGTAAATTGAAAAATAATGTACTGTGACTGAAACTGAAAAACGTGCTCCGAGATAGAACAAAAATTGCTCTGTATATGACCTTCTCATGCACTGTGTCATGAAGAACAAGCACCTGACTGTTTTTTCCTCAAATTTTATTTGTTCTCTCCTAAGGTTTTTACACACCATCATCCGTACACATACACGTCCTTCCGTTCCACTTCCCATTGTCCATTGTCATGGCAGTGACCTTTTCACTCTTATTGTAAATGGAACAACAATGTAGTGTGACTGAAACTGAAAAACATGCTCCGAGATAGAACAAAACTTGCTCTTTATATGACCTTCTCATGCACTGTGTCATGAAGAACAAGCACCTGACTGTTTTTTCCTCAAATTTTATTTGTTCTTTCCTAAGGTTTTTACACACCATCATCCGTACACATACACGTCCTCCCGTTCCACTTCCCACTGTCCATTGTCATGGCAGTGACCTTATCACTCTTTTTGTAAATGGAACAACAATGTACTGTGACTGAAACTGAAAAACCTGCTCCGAGATAGAACACTTGCTCTTTATATGACCTTCTCATGCACTGTGTCATGAAAAACAAGCACCTGACTGTTTTTTCCTCAAATTTTATTTGTTCTTTCCTAAGGTTTTTACACACCATCGTCCGTCCACATACACGTCCTTCCGTTCCACTTCCCATTGTCCATTGTCATGGCAGTGACCTTTTCAATCTTTTTGTAAATTGAAAAACAATGTAATCGCGGATCAAAGAAAAAAACTCGCTCCGTGATAGAACAATACTTGATCTGTATATGACCTTCTCATGCACTGTGTCATAAATCACAAGCACTTGACTGTTCTTCCCTCAAATTTTATTTAATATAACCACCGCATTTCATTTAATATAAATAAGGATAACGAAATGACCAAGACATTCTTAAGTGAAACAACATAAAGAAAATGCCATATTAGGCCACAACAATTACCCCACTCTACTTGATGTATATGATGACAAACTCCAACTCCTCAAAGTCCCGAATCCATGGTGCGGATGTAGGCATCATAGCATCTACGGGTTACTGTAAGTTTCACCTCGTCATTCTGCAACGTGTTGATATCAACGATGTTCCCGATGCCCTTGTCGAGCAGCCATACATAGCCCGTGTGGTGACCCTCAACCTGATTTTGTCTTGTGAAGCCCAAATCCCTTAAGTATTGTCGATGACTTTCGATGCTGTCTGGGGACTCGACAACGATAATGATGTCAACCTTCACCATGCCAACCAACGTACGAATGTCGTAGTCAATTTTTGGGTGCCTACCGCCGATTAAGACAACGAGCTCACACCCAAATGCATTTGTAACTGGCAAAACATGATCGTTGTTCCAACCCAAAATCCTTCGAATTTCAGATTCTCTTTCTTCTCTTGTACCCAACGGTTCCACTCGGACTTTATGCCAGCTTATCCATCTTCCGTCTTCAAGTTTCAAGGTTAGGGAGAATTGTTCTACTTTGTAATCCATGTGTATGATGTGGCAAATATCAACACCGGGAATAGCCTCAAAGGCATACGCCTCTCCTGGATAAACAGTAGCATGTTCAACTGTTGGCAAAGGCATCTTACGATAGATGTTTGTTACTTGGAAGGAAGAGTTGACGAGGTGTTATTGAAATGTAAAGAGAAAGGGGTGATGAACAAGTGTAAACACCATGGGTTTCAATTTAGGGCCTTCAATTTATAGAAGAGAAAAGGTTGCCATTGTCTTGTCAAAACAATACTTTACGAGTTGTTGCATCCTATCAGAACACATATAGCACTATATAGTACAATAAAGAGCATTCTACAGTAGAAAAAATGCACTACGTGTCGTATGACAAACAAACACCACACTGTTCATATGGGATTTTCTAAACTACCCAACCTTGGATGATAATACAAAAACCACATCTTCATTGAAAGAAACCAAATTCATAAAACCATACATTGATTGAAGTCAAACATAAAACCAAATTCATAAAACCATAAATAAGTTACTTGGATTAAATCACGAAAGAAAAACAGAAAAATCTAAAAGTTGTCATCAGAATAATCTGATAGTGCCGGATCGGTTGCATAGTCCTCATCATTCCAAATTCCTTGAATCAAGTCCTTACGATTGCGGCCATCCCTTTCAACCTCCTGGACAACTTCGATAAATTTCTCGTGACGTGTAACCCGCTTCGTCATTGCATTAATCTCGACCCGGAGCCTTTCACAAACATCGTTGTGGAGACATTGCAACCTTCTTCCTTTTATCATCTGCACGGAACACGCTTTAGGCACCTTCTGCATGTACTACCGACACTTGGCTTCCAACTTCTTGCGCTCGAATAATAGATTCGCCACACCGGTAAAAGCCGCCGCGATCTCCGAATAAGGTGTTTGATTCCAGTCCAACATAAATATAAAATCTCTGGTCGCATCATACTGCTCTTTCGGAGTGACAAATCGTCGTCGACCACGGCGATCACGAAATGATAGATCAAACTCCAATCGAGGGTAGTTGCGATGGTCTGCACGTAGATCAACGCCCACCGTTGGACTAGTGTCTATCTTTTGCATCCTACGGATTCTATTCCCCATCGATGGTCCGCGGTCACCTGCCATTCCATGGAGAGGCAAATCATCCCTAGTATTGACCTTGTGGCGGCCGAGCCATGCATCCAAGGGAGAAATGGGGGGAGGAGCATTATCATTAACCACTTGCATTTCGGTCAGATTCGAGGGGACGAATATTGTTCGACCAATGGGGGGGAAGACTCCAATGAACATGACTACCAACATGGCTATTCCCGGGATGACGGTCGCCCAACTCTACAAGTCTATGTCTACGAAGTGGAATGCTTGATTCGGAATGATTTCCATTCAATTCATTGTGTGTACGAGAACTCTCTCCCTTTTCTAACCTTTTTTCAAAAGGAAAATTTGGATCCATTTGATAATATTGTTGTGTGATAAGTGGTTTAACAAATATATCTATGTATCTATATAGAGAATGACGTTGCTCTACAGTTCAACCTTTGTGGGTTGGAATGACCTCACAACAATTTCTTGTTGAACCAACGTTCGTGCAGAGGCTTTATTATACAGGGCAACTTTATCTCATACTTTTGGCCAAATCACCTGTGGACTTATATAGCTAAGAGAATCTTACACTGTTGGAATGACCTCACACAACAATTGCTTGTTGAACCAACGTTCGTGTAGAGGATTTATTATACAGGGCAATTAATTGTAAGATAAAGTGCACTTCACGTTCACGCACAGTGCATAATTCATAGACCATGTTTCAAAAGTATGAGATTCTTTGTCCATGTTGTGGGTTGGAATGACCTCACACAACAATTTCTTGTTGAACCAACGTTCGTGCAGAGGCTTTATTATACAGGGTAACTTTATCTAATATAAAGTGCAGTGCGTGTTGAGGCACAATGCACAATTCATAGACCATGTCCCAAAAAATGAAAATTAAGACTCTCTTAGGTCTGGCAAGTACAAAGGTCATTTGGAGACTTATGAGATTCTCTGCCCGACCACTACTGTTGATTTCACATCACACAACAAGATTCTCTTAGCTATATAAGTCCAGAGGTGATGTGGACAAAAGTAAGAGATTCTCTGTCCAACCACTGTTGGAATGACCTCACACAACAATTGCCTGTTGGACCAACGTTCGTGCAGAGGCTTTATTATACAGGGCAACTATATGTAATATAAAGTGCAGTGCGTGTTGAGGCACAATGCACAATTCATAGCCCATGTCCCAAAAAATGAAAATTAAGACTCTCTTAGGTCTGGTAAGTACAAAGGTCATTTGGAGACTTATGAGATTCTCTGCCCGACCACTACTGTTGATTTCACATCACACAACAAGATTCTCTTAGCTATATAAGTCCAGAGGTGATGTGGACAAAAGTAAGAGATTCTCTGTCCAACCACTGTTGGAATGACCTCACACAACAATTGCCTGTTGGACCAACGTTCGTGCAGAGGCTTTATTATACAGGGCAACTATATGTAATATAAAGTGCAGTGCACGTTGACGCACAGTGCCCAATTCATAGACCATGTCCCAAAAAATGAAAACTAAGAGATGCTCTGACCAATCACTGTTGAAATGACCTCACACAAAAATTGCTAGTTGGACTATAGTCGGTGGAGTTTCATTGTTATACAGTGCATCTACCTTTAGGATAAAGTGCAATTCAAGTTTTGTTGACAATGCACAATTCACTGTGGGAATGGCATCACAATTGAACCCAGGTTCACATGAAGGGCATGAAGTGCGAGTCGACCCGTTGGGAACAAGGGAAGAACGAGAATTTGAGATTCGAAGGATTTTGTATTGGGATGATGATCATGTGTTGCCAGTTGCAAATGCGGCTGGGTGTGAGATTGTTTTGTATTGATGCGGTTCGACATTCGTACATTGGTGCTTGTGGCAATGGAACGAGGAACGAATGGAAATAACAAATTAAAATTCTGGGAAAACAGTCTGGTGCTTGTGGTTTCATACACAGTGCACTTAAAATGTGTATAAAGAGCAGGTCTTTTTGCTGTTCAGAGCACGTTTTTCAGTGTCAGTGAGAGTACATTGTTTTGCATATTATAAAAAGAGTGCAGAGGTGACTCCACCGACAATGGAACAAGGAATGGATGGACTTGTATCCATGGTTCATGCCACCTTAGTGAACGAAAGGAAATAAGAAATTAAAATTCTGGGACGAACAGTCTGGTGTTTGTGGTTTCATACACAGTGCAAATCAAAGTTATATAAAGAGCAGGTATTATTGTTGCTCAGAGCAAGTATTTCAGTGTCAGTGAGAGTACATTGTTTTGCATGTTATAAAAAGAGTGCAGAGTTGACTCCACTGACAATGGAGCGAGGAATGGATGGACTTCTATCCATGGTTCATGCCACATTAGTGAACAAAAGGAGGCAAGAAATTAAAATTCTGGGAAGAACAGTCCGGTGCCTGCGGTTTCATACACAGTGCAAATCAAAGTTATATAAAGAGCATGTCTCGTTGTTTCTCCGAGCATGTTTTCCAACGTCAGTGAGAGTACATTGTTTGCATGTTATAAAATATAAGTTAAAATTCAGTCCCAAAAACAGTCTGGTGCAAGTATTGTCATACACAGTGCATGTATGATTTATACAAAGAGCAATATATTGTGTTGCAAGAAGCAATAATTTCAGTCTCAGTCAGAAAAGGTTAGGGAAACATTATAGGATAACATGCCGAAACATGGCTTACAACATTAAAAATTAGAGTAAGCTGATTCGTCGAGGCAATTGATTGTCCATGTATTCAGCTCAACAAAACATCCATTCACTCCTACAATTTAACAGTCACCAAACATGGGCAGATAACATTAGAGAAACATTAGAGGATAACATGCCCAAATATTGCGTACAAGAAACCCAAAATCCGAGTACAAATATTTGTAAATTTAAGAACAGTACAATAACCAACTACGATACATATATCGAATCGAAACCAACTAAAAAATGTTTCTCAACATCCACGTTAATTAAGGAGGGTACTAACATATTCCCCGATAATATAAACCATGCACTTAAGTACAATAAAACTTCCTACAAGAAAGCGAGAGAGAGAGAGAGAGAGAGAGAGAGAGAGAGGCATGCTCAACCTGCAACAATAGAAGTAGACTTCATCCTGGTATCGGTGCCTTGCATGTGCTACGGTTGTGGCCCGGTTCACGACAACGGCTACAAATAACCGTGTCCCTCTCTTGTGTCTGCGACTCAATCCTTCTCTTCTTTGGTCGTCCAGAACCTCTTTTTGTTGAGGGGGGATTTATTACCGGATCGCTGCATGTCACGCCTTCATCGGTAATATAGCTGGACAGATTAGATGGATCAAATGAAGACAACGGAGGCATGTCATGCAACGGCACGGGGGACATGGAGTTTTCATAGATCAGAATTTGCGTGCTCTTACACATCATTGGGTCGACCATGTCATAAATAGAAAAGCCCGAGTTTTGGATTGCGCGACAAGCATGGGCACAAGGGACCCCAGACATTTGCCAAGCAAGACAACTACACGTACGCTGGTCGAACTTGACTGCAAACTGTTTCTGATGAGTGTTTAGGACTGTGAACTCCGTTGGGGAGGTGGGACGATGCATATACTTGCGTGCAACAAATTGGTGTTCCTTAATTTCCTTCTCAATTTGGGGACCAACGGGCAATTTCCGAGAACAAACGGCGCCGCGCTTACGAACTAACATGTCAGTCAATTTTGTCACATGTCCAGTCATAAATTGCATTATATCCAAATCCCTCAAAGGTAGTATCCAATTGTTATAACATTCCGCGAGATTTGTGTACATCTTGTCCCACCTTTTGTAAGGAAAATATGCATTCGACCAATGGTTTGGATTGTTTTCTTCCACCCACTTTGCCAACTCTAGATCCATTCCACGCAATCTTCCCATATGAAAGTTGAATATGTTTTCCGTTCTTGCGTATGCAATCTGATCAACAATCTTCAAAGCTGCCTTACGCCTTTCATTTTTAAACCCCTTAGAGCTAGCAAACCTACTAAAGTTTTTCCTTCAAGTGGGAGACACCATGCATTACAATCTCCACGAAAACCTTAATGATACCATTAAGCAACGAGGTGTTACGATCGATGACCAACACAACACGGCGTTCACCAATTACTTCCCTTAAGGTTTTGCAAGAACCACAACCAATCGCCATCATTCTCTCTTTCAAACGATGGCATATGCTAGCGGGTACAATCCATCATCGGCATCATGCGCACAAGCCGAGAGACAATGACCCCTATAGTATCCGGTCAAAAAACAAGCATCCAATTTGAGCACCGGCCTACAATACTTGAACCCAGCTATGGAGCAACCATAAGATACAAAGAGTTGCTTGAACTTCCCTTCGTCCGACGTCCATACTGCTCTTTTGCCTGGAATGGCATCCTCAAGCCGTCGACACATCCATGGGAGTAGGTGGAAACACGACGAAGGAGGACCGGAGATACATTCCTTAGCCTGTTCTTTTGCCCTCCATCCTTGCTTGTAAGACATACGATACTGGAATGCATTCTCAAATTCATTGCAAATATCCCTCGGGAGAAATGATGGCTTCTGCACTATCTTATTTTTGAAAAACAACCCGACTTGTTTCAATGAAATCGTCGCCTTGTAAGAACTTCCATCCGATGCATTGTGTATATGTTCATTGTTCATGCGAATCACACGTACTATGTCACCCCCACCGTCACACGTAGCCGTTAACTTCCAAGGACACCCCTCAACCTTACACACTACTCGGTAGTACGCTTTGCTATTATCCAAATACTTAAAGGAGAACTTGTTGGAGGCTGCAAATATCATCAGTGCTTGCTTGAAAATGTCAGGGCTATCAAACAACTGACCCTTCCCAGACAAGATCTCATTCACATCTTCGGGCAAATAAGGTATCATTCCCATCTCATTTGTACGACTGTTGGTCGTCTCCATAACATTAGAAGCCACTACAGTGTTATCAACGATTAATGATTCCCTACAATACACAATCAACAAATATTCACTCATTAATGCAATAAATCACATAAATAAATAATAGAATAACAAATTCACGTACATTTACATAAAAAGAGGAAAACAAACAGGGAACAACAATCCGGTGTTGGTGGTGTTATACACAGTGCATGTAAACATTATGGAAAGAGCAGCTATTTTTTTGGGAGGAGAGAGTTTTTCACTGTCATTTGAACATGGACTTGGATGGATGGCAATTGAACATGGACTAGATGGACTTGTATGCATCCTTTACTTCCGTGTGAAAACCTAAGGAAAATAGAAGTTCAATATTCAGGGAAGAACATTCTGGTGCTGGTTGTGTGATACACAGTGCTTGTAAAAGTCATAGAAAGAGCAAAGCATTTTGTTCCTATGAGCATATGTTTTTCAGTGTCAGTTATTCAGTGCCAGTCCAGTACATTGGTCAGCATGTTATAAAAAGAGTGCAAAGGTCAGTCCACATTACAGTCGTGTCGCTTGTGTTATATACAAAGGTACTGCGTAAAAGTCATACATAGAGAAAATTGTTTTGTTCCTAGGAGCATGTTTTTAGTGTCGATTTTTTCGATTGCAAGACATTGGTCACTCCACTAATAATGGAGCGTGGAATGGATGAACTTGTATGGTTGATTGCCATAAAAACTAACGAAATAAGATAAGAAATAAAAATTCAGAGAAGAATATTCCATTGCGGGTTGTGTGACACAGAGTGCATGTTAATATTGTAGAAAGAGCAATGTATTTTTTTCCTAAGAGCATGTTTTTCAGTGTCACTGAGTCAGTGCCAATACATTGGTTTACATGTTATAAGAAGAGTGCAAAGGTCACTCCACTGACAATGGAATGTGGAACGGATAGACTTGTATGCATGGTTCATTGCCATCTAAAAACCTAACGAAATAATTCAGGGAAGAACAGTCTAGTGCTGGTTGTGTGATACAGAGTGCATGTCAAAATTATACAAAGAGCAAGTTATCTTTTGGGTAGGAGCAAGGTTTTCAGTGTCAGTGCCACTAAATTTTTTTGCAAGTTATGAGTTACAAACTAACCTAGTCGACGGATAAACCGCTGGCAAATCATCATTACTACGTGGTGGCTCCTCTACAAACAAGTCAACTTCGGTCATCATTCACGGTTGAAACATCATTACGACCGTGATCTTCATCGGCCCAAAACAAACACTTGCGTCTTGTCCCTCTTGCGTGTTATAGAAAAAACTTTTTTTTTCTCCCCAACGGTTGTCTTGAGGGCGCCAAATCTTCTCAATCAACTCAAACAATTTTAATCCTTCTTTTAGTAAAACGCTTTCTGTAACCCACCATCGTAGGAGAAAGTGCAATTGGAGTTCACCATCGTTTCCGCCCCAATAGCAAAAAAAACAAGTCAACGTTTTTTTTTGCACATTGGTCATACCTACACCGACCAATAAGAGGTTAGGTAACCACATAAATGACTGTAGAAGTCAAAACATTATTATTTGTGAAAAATTATACAAATAATAATTTCATGATGGAGTACAAGACAATGAATTACACTTGATTCACTGGAAGCATTCAGGTGCTATTTTTTTTTTCACAGACAGTGCATCTAAACTTCATATAAAGAGCAACATAGTATAACACAAGGAGCAAGGATTATAGTCACAGTGACAACAATACACAGTTCAATTATTTTACCATGTCCAAGCACTATTGCCTTCAATTTACCATCTAGCTGAATACATTAACCACCAAATGTTGGGAGGGAGTATCAAATAGCATAATACATAAAATAGAGAGATAGTAATTACAAACCGAGTACATGTCAAAATAGGCAATTACATGTCAAAATAGGAATTTAACATTGACAAGGCTATAAT
This sequence comes from Vaccinium macrocarpon, assembly GCA_022606695.1. Taxonomy (NCBI): domain Eukaryota; kingdom Viridiplantae; phylum Streptophyta; class Magnoliopsida; order Ericales; family Ericaceae; genus Vaccinium; species Vaccinium macrocarpon. Next base: position 21,070,885 of record CM040180.1, on the reverse strand, counting down.
CCACAACATATATCCCACCCTCCACAAAATATATCCACCATCATTGTTTACAATTAACTTGGTTACTCAAAAGTTAGGTTAAGGGTCCAAGCATCTACTACTCCTACAAACTTGGAATTTCAACACCATTGCTCAACGAGGCAGCGCCGAATGCAAATCTCTCCTCCTCAAGCCATATTTGAACTTTCCAAAAACCATACAAGCCACAACAAGTACCACCAAAGCAAGCAACAGTTTGACACAATTATTCCTTCTTTCATAGACTTGACTCCTTTTGCCAATGTCTTCAGCCTTCTTCTCAAACTCCGTTAGTTTTTCTTCTAGCAACTTGGCCTTCTGCTTCCAATACTCCATCTCATTCTGCAGATTCACTATCTTCTCCTTTTGCTCGAGAATGACCACCTTCCCACGCTGGCATATGGGTTTGTCTATCCATTCAAATAAATTGCATCGCTCCGGATCCTACAATAATATGATGAAATCATGCTAAGCACTCTACTTATGTTATCAATTCACCTACACCAACAACTACCATATACACTTACCGGGTATCTAGCACACGCAAAAAACCTCCTACCGGGGTTTTCATCCGTTCCAGATACCTTCAAAGCGGCTTTTAGTTCACGACAATTGCGGTCATGGCAATAGCAATCGGGCCACTCCATCGACAACCCCACCTTTCTACCCCTCGAATTTACTGAGCTTGAGGACATGTCCTTCATCAAAGTTTTATTGTTAGTAAACCTAAATACATCCACAATTTTCCTAGTATGTTGTTTGATTTTATTCGCTTCTTATTTATCTCAACATGAACAAGCCCACAATGAGAATATTTACAAAAACAATGAATTTTTTTTTAGAGAGGAGACAAGCAAATTAGTCTACTTCAAATCACAGTGAAAACATTTTTATATGAGGGAGGGAGTAAAAGACAGAGGCAAATTAGACTTCAAAAACTTAGCCACTCTAGTGCTTGTATTCTAACGTATAGTGCAACAGCAATTCACAGATGGAGCAATGTCATATTATGCAAAGAGCAGAACTCTCTTTCATTGACAGAAAACATAAATAACTATAATATTGGGCAAACATAGCATTCACATTACAGTCCCTAAACAATACTGTTGTGTTCTTCACAACATTGTACCCAACACTATCAAAAGTTCATAAAAAACTTCATAAATCACACAAGAACAAAGAGTGAAATGCTGGTTCTTCAACTCAGATCTACAGGTACTTCTCAGAGAGAGAGAGAGAGAGATAGAGAGAGAGAGAGAGACACAGAGAGACTCGTTTTGTAGAGAGAGAGAGAGAGAGAGAGACAGAGACAGAGACAGAGACAGAGAATGAGAATGGCGTGGTACACATGATACAAAAACCGAAAACTTACTGGCTCAAGGTTGGATTTCGATTGAGAGAAGAAGATGAAGCTTCAAGTGTAGATCGATATTCTCCTCTTCTCCCTCTCTCTACGTCGTCTGCTTTCTCCCTCCCTTTTCGTCGTCTGTTTTTGAAACCCAGGAGAATGAGAATGTGTGTTTGGCTGGGAGTGTTTTGAGATGTTAGGGTTTAAACCCATGGAGGGTAGTTATGTCATTTCGGATGGGGCTTACCATGTATTTGGAAATATTTTCCTCCTTCTCATCTATTCAGTCATTTTGAAAAACCTTCCCATGTAATTGGTATTATTTGTTTTAAAACCCATTTTATGGTCATTTTCCCTAAAAATAGAGGTCCATCAGAAAACTCTCATTCTCTGCCGTTGCCTTTTTTTTATACTACGTACTCTCTCTCTCTCTCTCTCCAACTCTACACAAACCCACATGCTTAAGCCCCAAATCAAAACTCTAAACGTGAGATTCGACCCTTAAGCCAAGAGGGAAAGTTGTTCTAAGCGGCAAGAGCTTCACATCAATCCAAACAAAATCTCAATCAGCCGAATTCGGGATTTCTGCATTTTGGAGATATTTTGCTATTTTGAGGTAGGATTCTTGATAATTTCTTAGATATGGGAAAGTATAGTGTGATATACTTTGAATTCATGTTTTTAAGTGATTTTCCCCAATTTTTAAGTAAACCCTAACATGCTTTTAAGTATATATGGTCTGTGTATTATGTGTTGCTCAATAGTTTAAATTTTTATGTTTACTTAGGGGATGCATCGATTATTTACTGAGATTATGTGTCTTTTAGTATGTTAGACTTGTTTGAAAAAATAGTGTATTTGATTAAATGAAAGGGTGATATATGGGTATTTTTTTTACATGTCTATACTATGTTCGATAAAATGCCGAGGAGAAAAATTATAGATACGTCCAATGCTATTTACCACACTTGATGGATAGAACGTACTTGCTTACATATTCCTAACATATTGTGACTTGGTGATAATTTTACTATCGGCTAAGCAGTTTCTAGTTTGTAATCTTGCTGAGACTATGATGAGATTATGTTCGGATTCTTGACACATTGATTAGAGTATTTGGTTTTGATACTTGGTTTATGAGTTGAATGTATTTGATTGGGTATTTAGGTTGTGAGTTTTTTTTTTTTTTTTGATAAGTACTTCCCTTTTATAAAGCCCAAACAGACAACAAACAAACCAAGGAGATAGCCCTGGTATTACAACTAAATGCAAGACAAAGCAACTACAATATACAGCTCAAGCATGAACAAAGAAAAAAATTATACCGTAGAAAAACTATCCAAGCAACACCGCTCTCTCAGACAACCCCCAAGCTTCATAGATTTACTTGTTAACCAAAGAGGGTTTCATCCTTGTTGTCGAACTTAAAAAGGCTCGAATTGAATCAATGGTCAATTGAGCCACCTGATCAACCGAACAAGTTTTTTGCTGGAATATCTTAGAATTCCTTTCCATCCGTATAAAATAGATACTAGCAGCTAAAGATCCTTTCATCACCCTACATCGCAAATCATTTCCAGTCACATGTTGGGTAAACCAATCCATGATTTCAGAAAGCTTTGACTGTCCTCTTGAACTAGATAATTTGCTCCAAATTTTAAGCCAAACAGATCTAGAGAATGGGCACTCAAAAATAGATGGTGGTGAGATTCTATCGCCATAGCACATAAGGAGCAATTCACATCTACAATCACTCCCCAACTAGCAAGTCTGTCCTTAGTATTCAGTCTATGTTGAAAAGCCAACCAAAAGATGAAAGCCCATCGAGGTACACCGTTATCCATGGTAGCTTAGGAGAATGCTGCCTGATTGCTTCCCATGCAGACCTAATAGAGTAAGATCCAGTAGAGCTAGGCAGCCAAACTACAGAGTCTTCAACGTCAGGAGCATGAATTAGGTTTGCGGGAGTGTGGGCAATAATACTTTGCATCACTCTAGTTCGAGCTCTAGGCCATCTCCACAGTCCGGATCGAATAATAGAGGACACCTTTGCCTTCAAAGAGTTACCCGCATTATACAAAACATCAACCCCAAAACGCTTATACAGTGGCCCAAGAGCATGCCAATTATCAATCCATAAGAAAGTGGACTGTCCATTACCAACTTTGTAGAGAATCAAAGACTGACCAATATCTCACAACCCAAATACCTTCATAATAGTCCAAAAAGAATCTCGAGGTACCTTCATCCCCCATAGACTTTTATCTTTGATGATATAGGTGTGAACCCACTTAACCCAAAGGGAATCTACCTTCTTACTAAGAGCCCACAAATGCCATAACATAGTTGCATTGTTCCAATCCTTTAACTTCCGAAAGCCAAGACCTTCTTCCTCCGTAAGGCGACAAATATCATCCCATTTAACTTTAGCTCCAGTATGTTTCATGTCAAGTCCACTCCACAAGAAAGCCATTAAAGAACTTTCAATTTCCTTTATAGTTTTGGAAGGAAGGACAAAAATAGAAGCCCAATAAACTTGCACACTGAACAGGACATCTTGAATTAACTGGGCCCTACCACCATAGGATAGAGACTTAGAAGACCACCCCTGAATTTTGTGCAAAATTCTGTCCTTCAACACCCTACAATCCTCAGCCTTCAATCTAGAATCAATTAGAGGCACTCCCAAGTACTTAACAGGAAGCTTAGCTTTTGGGATGGGGAGAATATTCACGAGAGCCCCCTTGAGATTCACATCCACTCCGGCAAAGAAAATTGAACTTTTAATGAGATTTGGCCTCAAACCAGAGAAGGAATAAAATTTTGTCAATAGGCTATTTATCAAAGAGAATGATTGGGAAGTAGCACCACACATAATGAATAAGTCATCAGCAAAAGCTAGATGACAAAGCTTAAGCTCCTTACATTTTGGATGATAAATGAATTGACTATGCTCCACTCGAAAATGAAGTAGTGCTGAAAAAGCTTCCATAACTATCAGGAACAAATAAGGAGACAGTGGGTCCCCCTGCCTCAATCCTCGATGCCCTTGAAAATACCCTTCAGATGCTCCATTTATGATCACTAAGTACCTGGCTATAGTAACACATTGGCTGACCCAAAGAATGTACTAACGAGGAAATCCCATAACATCCATAACATCAAACAAAGAGGACCAATTAACTGAATCATATGCTTTCATGAAGTCAATTTTTACAGCACATCTAGGAATCCCATCATCTCTGTGATACCCCCGAACTAGCTCCTCCATAAGCAACACATTGTCAACGATTGATCAACCTTTGATAAAAGCTGATTGAGCTTGATCAATCAGACAAGGAAGGAAAAGCTGCAACATGTTTGCTAAAATTTTGGTGATACACTTGTAAGAAACATTACAGCAAGAGATTGGCCTAAAATCCTTAACTGTGACAGGCGAACTGACTTTGGGGATTAAGGATATAGCAATGGAATTCCACTCCTTAAGTAGATACCCATGGTTAAAGAATTAAGCAACAACAGCCACAAGATCTGGACCCCCAATATCCCAATTCTTCTGGTAGAACAAAGAATTGTACCCATCTGGGCCAGGGGCCTTCTCCCCATTGATGGACCAGAGGGCTTTCTTAACCTCTTCACAAGTCACATTCCTGGTCAATGCAGCCTTTGCTTCCACAGAAACCGTGGAATGAATTGCTTGATGAAGCTCAGCCTTCGCATCCACTTATTGCTCAAAAGGAGTGCCCAAGAGACCAATATAATACTTAAGAATTTCATCTTTAATAGCCTCAGGATCATCCACAGTAGACCCATTATCAGTGTGAGAGCAAAGTTTCTGGTAGAAATACCTAGTGTTATTATCCCCCGGAGCTAGCCAATTGATTCTTGACTTCTGTCTTATAAAAGATTCTTCAGCATTCCTGAGCTCTCTCTAACTGCACACCATCTCTTTCTCTTGCCTACATAATTCCTAATCAAATGGAGAGGAGAATAAAAGTTGTTGGATAGAAGCTAGCTTGTCCCTTGCTTCCATAACCCTACAACTAATGTTGGAGTAGGTTTTAAAATTCATTTGCTTAAGTATTTCTTTCAACCTACGCAGCTTTGCAGCAATAACAAACATTGGCCTACCCTCCAAAGGATTAGTCCAAGATGAAGTAAGAATGTTCCTAAACTCTGGATGTTGCAACCAAAAATTGAAGAACTTAAAAGATTTCCTCCTCCTATTCGCAGCTCCCATACAAACAGAAATTGGGCAGTGGTCAGAAATTCCAAGAGCAAGGAAAATGACTTCGGAATATGGGAACAAATCCAATCATGCAGAATTGGATAAAGCCCTATCAATTCTACTTTTGTTATCACCGCTTCCCCCTCTCTTATTAGACCAGGTATACCAGAATCCCTTAAAAGGGCGATCATCTTAAGCAATGTCATTAAGGCAATCATTGAATTCAGAAGCAGCCACTGTATCAAAACCAACAAGCCTTTCAGACGCCATTCTCACTGTATTAAAGTCACCCAACTGGATCCAAGCTTTATCAGGAAACCGATTATGAGTTACCCGCATGGCATCCCACAAGCTTCTCCTATCGTGACTTTTATTACAACCATAAACAATAGAAAGTAAAAAGTTCTTATGATTCTCCACAACCAGGATATCAACAACTACCATTTGCTCATAACTATGAATCATAGTGAGTTGCAACCTAGAAACATCCCAACCTAACAAGATTCTTGCAACAGGGCCAAAACAGAAATTATGCAGACAACTCCAACCTTTGGGAAAACACTGGAGAGAAGTAGACTAAATATTAACATCCCTGACTTTACATTCCACTATACCCATGAGACTAAAATTATTAGCAACAATTAGAGAGTGAACCTCCTTCTACTTAAGGGGATCATTCAATCCCCTACTATTCCAAGAACCCACTTTGATCATTTAGATTTAGATTTAGGTCCCTTGGTTTCCACCCCCTTTCCCTTTGGTCTTCCTTTTTTCTTTGCAGAGGAAACAACAGTAGAAGAAGATGGCATAACATGTAGCACTTCGGCCACAAATTCATCCTCAGTTTGGAGTAAAATCTCACCTTCTTTCACAAGATCAGCATTATCAAGAGATATGATAGGAACATTAGAATTTGCAAAATCTGTCTCATCTATCATAAGAACAGAAAATTGATCACCAATATTCTTATCAGGAAAGCACTGCTGAAGACCATGACTCCCTTTATCCACGAGGAGACCAATAGTGTTCTCATCATGACTAACAGCAGATTCATCATTATCTTTAGAACCCTTAGGAACCATCGTCGTACTAGGAGAAGCAGAAGTTATCACATCCTTATCATTAAAGGGCCCTTGATCAACAGGTCGAGGTTCCCCCATATGATCCCCATTATGCTGAAAAGGTCCCAACCCAGGAATTTCACTAGAGATATCCCCATTGAGCTTAGCATTTTTCACCTTCCGAACCTTATTCTTAAGAGGATCCTTAATAGGTCCTGTAGCATCAGAACAGGTCTTGTGGCCAAACACCATGCACTTCGCACATTTAAGAGGTTTCCATGGGTACCAGACTGAAATGGGAAAGCAGGTACAATTAGCCAAAACTACATCAAACCCCTCTGGGAACACAGAATCAACATTAACTTCAACACATATTTTTGCATAACTAAGCCGTTTACAGGATTCAGTCATCTTGTTTGCATATAAAGGTCTACCAATGTCACTAGCCACATAGCTCAAACCCTCAGCTGTCCATAATTCCAAAGGAACATTATAAAATTGAGCTCATACAGGAATCTTCTTCAATTGTTCCTTCTGGAAATTCATTTGAGGAAGCCATTGTTTAAGTAGCATTAGTCTCCCCCCAAAGTACCATGGCCTTGCCTCGACCACCTCCCTACTATCCCCAACCCTATTAAACTGAAAAAGAAGAAGCCTTCTGCATTGGATAGCACATCAATAAGACCAAACTTACCCCAAACTTTTTCAGCAATAGATTTAACAGCCAGAAAAGGCAATTTCTTATCAACAAAATATCCAACAATAAAATATTTTCACTTGGCAACTCCCAAATTTGCAACCTCCTCAGGAGGGCTAACCATAACCCTACCATTAGAAATAACAGGGGGGGGAAATTGCAGAGCCATCGGCGGATGACCCTCAACCGTTTGCAAAATAGTATCCTTCCAAGTGACATGAGGAGTAACTGCCAAACTGAGAGGAGGAGGTCCACCAGGAAGGACAGGCCCAGTCAGTGAAGTCAGCTGTAGCTTGAGTAATTTTTCCTTTTCTTCCAACAACTACTTCAATTCGACCAATTCAGCGTTCGAAATCGGCCGCACAGCAGAACCATCAGCCACACCTTGGAGCTCAAATGATGGCACAGAAGCCTTCTCAAGAAGTTTAATGATATCGATTTTATCAGAGATCTCCGAAGGCGACGAAACAGAAACCCTAGCTGGAGTCAAATCTAAATCCCGCACCTGCAAATTCCCCACACGAGGGCTATGACCACCAAGAATTGGAAAGTGGTCCTCATAATCCCCAGCCATGATGGCCAAGAAGATGATGCACTCGAAATCAAAAGTAAAAATCCCTTGTTTCAAAAAAGTTAACAATGCCAAAGTTGCATAATCCAGAGAGTACCATCCTTTACTCTTGTGTTAGCAATAGGTTATGAGTTTGTATTTGGTAACTGGAGAACTCGTATAATGGGTTTGGCACGATTCTAAAGTTGTACTAATGTGACATGGAGGTGGTCCATAGGGATCACAGATGGTGAATGTCCAAAAACCTATGCGGGGTAGGTGTCGTATGACTTCAAGTTACTACCGTGAGAAATGAGTTGTGAGCTTCGAGAGTGAACCTTAGGATGTTTACCAGTGTTGGTCAACGATTCTCTAGCTTGTGATCTTGTGATTTGGACTATATGAGATAAACTTGCATTTGGTTTGGCTTTGGCTCGGTACTTAATAACTTGGTGATTTATCATATTGGATAGTTCTATTTATTTATTTTGTTTGATTTTGGCTTGATATTTGAGTGTTAAATGTTACTCAGTACTCACTCATTTTGTTCTCTTTAGAGCTTGTTATGTATGTTTCCTTTTTTGAAATATTGGATGAACGTGAATATTAGATATAGCCATTTACAATCTGAGTCACTTTGAAAGAAAAGAAAAGAAGAAAAAGTAGATTTTGCGGTGTCTATTTGCTTGCGATCTCTTATCCTTGCATTTAGCACATTTCCTATTGAGTTTCAACTCACGTTGTATATTTCAAACATTTCAGGTAACGAGAAGAACTTTAAGATTTAAGAAAGCCTATGCAATGCCTATGTCTCGAGATCCATAGTATTTTTGAGTTGTTTTCTGTATCAAATTTTCTCTCATTTTATGAACATTATATAAATTCTTAAGTTTGTGTAACTCTTTGAGCATAAACAGAATTGTATATAAATCGGAACTTGTAAGATGTATTTCTTTTTGACGTATGGATGGAGATATGGAACTAGGTAACCAGATTCAACAAGCTCCTTTGAATGGAGTCAACTCCATCGTCAACCAGTGTTCTTGTTTAATCAATCAGTTTAATCAACCAGTGTTCAAATGTATAGGTTATGTCTTTGGTTATGACTGATTTTTGGATAGTCTTATAAACAAACACCCCCTTGCAAATTTTTGTGGAGAGAACACATAATTTAAAAACATAGCTGTAATAGATTTTGCAATATTTGGATTTAACCTTGGAGAATATATGTAGAGATCTTTATTTTTTTATTGGTGGCTATCGTTTGAACTCACATGCGCGGTTCATGAAAAATTGGGACGTGACAATGAAAACCGTAAAGACAGCAAAAATATAAAAATAAACACTTGCCCATTTCCCGCTTCCCTTCTCAGTTCTCATGCTCCCTCTTTTAAGGCTTTGTTCAGTTTAGGTTTTGAGAGAGGTTTTGGGGGGTAATGAGTAGAGAGAGATAGAAAGAAAATTTTATTGGGGACCATGCAGGGGGACCCGAACCGAAGAAAGTGTAAATTCCCACTCCTTTCCCTTTCACAATGTTCTCAGTCAATTTCAAAAAGTAAAATAACATAAAGCAAAATTTTAGGAATTTAAGATTGAGGTATTGGAAGCTTTTGAGGCTCAATACCCTTGTATAAACTGATTTTTTTCCCACAAAGATGGTCCTCTACAAAATTCCGTGCAATTTTTTAACTAAAAAATAATGTTATTACTGAAATAATTTTTCCAATAATATGGATCTTTTTCAATAGGTCTCATTGAAATATTTTCAACAGTGCATAAAATAAATTAAAATTAAAAAATTGCTTATGTAAATACATGTTTTTTTAGATAAAAAATTGTGTATAATTTCATAGGAATCTCTGTAGGATAGAGGGAGTTGTATAGATAGATTGATAGATATGTACAAGAAATCCTTTGGGAAAATTCTCTTCTCCCCTTTATGAGATACTCCATCCGTCCCAGAAAGTTGGCCCGCTACAAAAAAAACATGCCATTTTAAATACAAAATAAAATACTTTAATTGGGACGTAGAAATTTTTCTAATTTCTTCTTTGCACCAGATGTGCCAGAGACACTGAATGATATTTCCATTACAGTTCCATAGCCTGGCCTATCTAGAAACGTGGAGGGGTAAAGCAAAACAACACCAGGTAGCAACAAACTTGGAGGGATAAAATGGTCATTTCATCAAGTGCCATGGACCAATTTTTTCATCCACGCTCTCCCTCTTTATATATTGTAATGGATTACATTTACATTGTTTTGAGGTTTTGGGCAATGAATTCATATCTTGCCCTTCAAGGCTCAGACAAGTGCGCAGGTTGTGGAATGTCAATTGTAATTTTCCTTCATAGTTGTAGTCAGTGGCGGATTTACATTACAATCAGTATGGGCTTGTGGCTGCACTCACTTTGGTATAATTACATTTTAGCCTATAATTTTATAGTATTTTTTAGTTTACCCTCTAAACTCTAAGCAAACAATAAGTTTTTCTCTCAACAAACCCTTTTCGTGTACTCTTTCAATAATAATTGCTATTCTTTCCCTTCTATATGCTTGCTTATTGGTACATGATTTTTATTGTATCTATTTATTTAATTTTTTTTTTTCATGCAAGAAACATACTATCTACTATCTAGCCTAATCTAAATGAGACCGACTCAAACCCAAGGCTCACCACTTGAGCTACCCTTCATATTTGTAATGTTAAAGTGTTCTTTAAATATGGGTGTGCCACACTTCATTTCAATAAATGCTTAAATCCAAACGTCCATACATAATCGTCACTTACAATTAGATGGTCTTATTTGATTTCGCTATTTAGAATTGATTTAGGGATAAAATTTTATTTTTCATGTATACATCTTGACCAAAGCAATAGAAAATATGTCCGACATGTTCAATTTCATCCTAAGAGTGCCCCCACTTTTTTTTTTTTTTTTCTGGCTACGTCACAGATTGTAGTTAGTCTCTATTGAGTGGTCTTAATTCTAATATTTTTTTACTTTTGTTCAGCTGTTTTGGTTATTTATAATTTTCATTCTTAGTTGTAGTTGAGGTTCAAGGCCGTCCCTTGCCTCCGTTTTTTGTGGTTCCTATTTAATGAAAAAAAATTACCACAAAGAAATGGGGAGTGATTTCCACACCCTTTTTTGTTTTAAATTTCACACATAAAAATTTCATAAAAGAAAAAAGAGAGATGGATATCAATTTAAGGGGTGTGAAAATCAATTACCAAAGAATAAATGCCCATCTTTACATAGTATATTGGCCTTGCAAATCAGTCATCGCATGTAATTTACCCTTACGACATTATTTCGACCTAATAATCGAAACCTAATGTTATATAACGCGTTGAAGATCTAAAAGTGTTGACAGGGAAAAGTGTTTGACCAGACATTATTATTATTTTTCGTGGGCAAACATTATGTGATACTAGTAAAAAAGTTCAAACACTAACGAATAGATTGTATTTTGCCTAATCAAGTTTACCTTTTTAGAATTAGCTTCCTAAGTTAGAAAGAAATCTTGCCTTTTTTCCTTATAATATAATCCAAAAAAAAAAAAAAAATCCTATCAATCTCATTTCCATATATCATTTCCTTTCCTGTATGGCTTTCCATCTTCCAATTACTCCCTCATTCCTTTCTTATTCTTCTTTGTTCTATAATTTCCCTTGCCTTGTTCTTTTCTTCTTCTCTACACCTCCCTCACTCACAACTGTAAATCCCCTCCCCTCTCATTACCCGGCTCACTCACGACCCAACTTCTCTCCAGCTATCACTCTCCGTCATCTCCTCTCGTGTGGTACACATCTTTTTCGATAAGTTATATTTATTGATCTCACCGTTTAATTTTTATAACCCACCTCTCGAATAATACCACTCCTTCCACATATTTATATTTCGATAACTCAACCGTTCAACAACATTAAATCTTATCACTTTCGTAGCGCGCTATAACTTTTGAGGAAACGTAGGATATCAAAACTTACTTTTTACTTAAGTATAATATTTTTTGTTTGTGTTTCTGTATATCCTCGTATATCTAAATATAGTGGTGGTATGAATATGATGTTAAATCATTCCTTGCGATTGTGTTTTCAACCGTTACAGTTTTGTAAGTAAAAAACGAAACCAAAGAGACGAAATTCCCTTTTCTTGCGCGCTGTTCTGTTCTACTGATTTTTGGGTATTTCTGTTTGGTTTCAGAGAAAATGTAAATCATTAGAGTCATAGATCTCAAAAAGGTAGGCAACTTTCATATAGAACTCATTCCAATCTGAGATTCATAGAATTAAGTGTGATTTTTCGAAGTTGACTGAACTAAACAGTTTCGGGACAGATTCACTGTCTAGCTTAAGATGTTATTTCGCTTCGTTTAGGACTGGATTTTAGGCTTCGATCAAAAGAGTGAACTTGTGTCAAATTTGATGAAACATTTTACTGTAAAATTTTGTGATTTTTGGAAACCGTTTGCCATTTTTAGTGGCTGGAATTATAATCAACAAGTATGGACTCAAGATAGTCGATCTTCATTAAATTTTCTTTTAATGCTATAATTGGACGCATGGGTTTCTTTACTGGCGTTACTGGCGTTGTGTTAAACCATTAAATTTGTGTAAATAATTATTGTGGTTAAATTAATAAACTAAAAAGATTATTGTTTCACTTATCGGATTTGGGGAATGGGGCGTGTCTGGTATGGGTCTTGAGCCATACGCAGTTTATGCTTTTAGGTAGCTTTGTTGTGTTATTGGGCACCAGAAGTATACTGTGGATGGGAATCGATGCCAGATAGGGATTGATCAATGGTGATCAATCGTGAGTCGTGCACAGTGTACCCCGAGGTGACTTTGTTGTGTGATCGGGCACCTGAGGTATACTGTGGGTGAAAGCCATTGATGAAAAAATTATTTATTGAAGTGGGAACGAAAATTGTGAAACCTTGAGTTGATGACGGGGTATTAAATCTACCGAATTTATTATGTCGAGAAATGTTGTTTTGTCCTAAATTAATGTCCCGTGTGCTTTAATTGCTGCATGAGTATATTTTCATAAAGGGGTAGTTGTGGTATCCTATTGAGTGTAATTTTACCACTCACGGTGCTACTTTTGTGGCCCTGACGTCCCTAACGCCGGGTACAGAAGGAGAAGAGGAGCTGCTTGTTGAATTCGAGGGAATGGAGCAGCAAGAAGGTTAGGAAGTGTTGGAGCCGTGGTTGTACTAGTAGATCTCTACCTAGATGGCTCTGTTCTTTCCTTTTAGTTGAATTTTTTTAATAAATTTTTAAGTTTTTCAGATAATGTTAAAGTTCTATTTATTCTGGGTTGTAATAAGAAAGCTAATTTTTAGCTTTCCGTTAAAAAGAATTTATTAAATTTTTCTTTGGAATTTTAATGAATTGGATTTTCTATTTAAATAAATTAAAATATGGAAAAAATAGTAAAAAATACAACATTTTTTACCCCTTTTAAAAATAGGACACGTGTTTTTTCATATTGAAGGGTAGGACACGCGTTTTTTTAGATTTAAGGGAGGGACATCCAAAAACTAGTGAGTATTTACTAGTTTTCTGTACGGCGTCGTTGGTTATGGTTTCACCTCCTCCCACCCGTGCTACCAAGGATGGATACACACAGGGAAGTACCCCATTTGAACACTTATTTTTGTAAACCAAAGTTAAGTAAAGATCATAATTTTGAATGATCTTTACTTTAATTTATTTATGAAAATAAGGAAGTACCCCCATTTCGGAAACAATGGCATTTCTAGAATTTTGATATTTCAATCTTATAAAAATCTCATCCCCCCACTTTTAGTACAAATGCGAAAAACAACACGTTTTTCTCCGAAGAAAATGGGCAAAAGACAACCTTCCCGTACTTGAAAAGATCATCCGATTATACCATTATGCTTAGAAAAATTCAAGGAACAAATACCGGCACTTTTTATCGGTCAAATTGAAACTTTTCGAAATAAATATTTTTCCATACTTAGCCAGATTTTCGAGTGACAGACAAGGGTGCCTTGATCAACAGGCGACCCGATAGTGACACAACCAATACCATTCGAGTCTTGGATGAGAGACGATGATGAAGTAATCGATTATGATTCCCCAAAATATTGGAAGATGATGAAGATAGACGTTGACCCTTTGAAGATGATCTGACCCGGACGATGAGTCCGCCCTCGGCCGACTTGGCAGGGTTAAATTTTGGAGTCCCTACAGGAGTATTATATTTTGAAAAGGGTAATTTTATAACTTTATTAAATTTTGGAGTGTCTGCATAGAAAAAGGGAGTCCCATATATATACTTATCGGGTCGGGTCAATTTTCAGCTGTTTTGAAGAGTATGACCCGTGACCCGAACAAAACTTGAAAAAATCTCAGTCTTCCAACCCATTATCCGACCCTATGAACATTCCAAACCGCCCATTTAATGTAGGCTCGAGTCGGGTCGTCAAAATTAGAATTTTTAAAAATTAGTGACATCTTACTAATTTTTTTGGTCGCCGGAAGTAGTTGGCCAAAGGTAGGGTTGTGGTCGGCCGGAGGTGGGGTGGTAATTTTTTTGAATTTTATTTTCGAAATTAGAATTTTTAAAAATTCGTTACATCTTACTATTTTTTTTGGTCACCGGAAGTGGTCGGCCAGAGGTGTGGTGGTGGTCGGCCAGATGTGGGGTTGTGATTTTTTTGAATTTTATGTTCGAAATTAGAATTTTTAAAAATTAGTAACATTTCACTAATTTTTTTTGGTCACCGGAAGTGGTCGCCAGAGGGGGGTGGTGGTCGGATAGAGGTGACGTGGAGATTTTTTTGAATTTTATGCTCAAAATAAGAACTTTAAAAAATTAGTAATATCTCACTAATTTTTTTGGTCACCGGAAGTGGTCACCAGAGGTAGGGTGGTGGTCGGACAGAGGTGAGGTAGAGATTTTTTGAATTTTATGCTCAAAAAAAGAATTTAAAAAAATTAGTAACATCTCACTAATTTTTTTGGTCGCCGGAAGTGGTCGCCAGAGGTGGGTTGGTGGTTGGCTGGAGGTTTGGTGGAGATTTTTTTGAATTTTATGCTCGAAATAAGAATTTTAAAAAATTAGTAACATCTCACTAATTTTTTTGGTCGTTGGAGGTGGGGTGGTGGTCGGCCGGATGTGAGGTGGAGATTTTTTTCAATTATATGCTCAAAAAAAGAATGTAAAAAAATTAGTAACATCTCACTAATTTTTTTGGTCACCAGAGGTGAGGTGGTGGTCGACCGGAGGTGAGGTGGAGATTTTTTTGAATTTTATGCTCGAAATAAGAATTTAAAAAAATTAGTAACATCGCACTAATTTTTTTGGTCGCCGGAAGTGGTCACCGGAAGTGGGGTGGTGGTCGGCCGGAGGTGAGGTGGAGATTTTTTTGAATTTTATGCTAAAAAAAAAAAGAATTTTAAAAAATTAGTAACATCTCACTAATTTTTTTGGTCGCCAGAAGGGGGTGGTATTTTTTTGAATTTTATGTTCGAAATTAGAATTTTTTATAAATTAAAGACTTCTCACTAAGTTTTTTGGTCGCTGGAAAGTGGTTGAATAGAGGTGGGGTGGTGGTTGGCCGGAGGTGAGGTGATGATTTTGTTGAATTTTTTGTTCGAAACTAGAATTTTTTAAAATTAGTGACATCTCATTAATTGTTTTGGTCGCTGGAAGTGGTCGGCCAGAAGTGGAGTGGAGATTTTTTTATGTTCGAATTTAGAATTTTTAAAAATTAGTAACATTTTACTATTTTTTTTTTGTCTTTATGTTCAATTACAAAAGTTCATTCTCCTTTCCTTTAAAAATGTCAAATATTTTTTGTTTTTATGTTCAATTGCAAAAGTTCCTTGTCGTTGCCTTAAAATATGTCAAATGTTTTGGATTTTTGGCTAAATAACCCTTAAAATATTCACTTATTAATGTAACCAATTTTAAGAGCGTTACAACTTACTCTACTTACGTGATTTGAGAATTGTGGCCAAGACAGGGAGTGGTAAAAGAAGGCATGTGTACACGCCAGATGTAAGTTGACTTGGGTTTTCTTGATTTTCCAAAATGGGGAAAAGGGTTGTCTGGGTAAAGTGAAATACAAGAGAGAGAAGGGTCAAGTTTGGGTTTTTTGATCAGACTCTGTGTATAGGCTAGAAATATGCAGGTGGATAGAATTTTTCCTTCCTCGAGGAAACCTTAACAATGGAAACCTTAGTGGCACAGTGTATTGTCTCCATCAAAATTCAGTACTATTAAACGATCTCTTTTGCGACGAAGTCCTGGGGATTGTGGGGACCCTTTACACTTCACCAGCAATAGCCAATTTTAGAATTTCACAATACCATTTGATAGTATCTGTAACAACTTAAATTCGAGCAGCTTTTTAATATTTTTTCTACTTTTTTCCAAAGTAGGAAAGTATCAAATATCACACCTTAGGAAAATCTTATAGCCATTATTTCGTTATATATGGAGATATAAAATGCAGTAAAATAACAGAGGGTGGTGAGCCGGTGATCAAATTGTTGCATCATCTCACACAACCACAGAGGGTAATTTCGAAAAATTAAGAAGACAATTTAGTCTTTTTATATTCAGCTGAAAAAGAAATTGAGAATGCAAAGTCAAAAGCTCCCTCAACCCTACTTTTGCATTTTTTTTTCTCTCCATCAAGAATCAACAATGCATTCCCTTAGAATTCATTTTCAGAGAGAACCCGAACAAGCTTAGAAAAATGAAAATGGTGCAAGCGAGCATCCAAACACCCTGCAACTGGTATGCCAAATCCATTTGCAAATGCAAAAAGAGAGTTAAGTTTTCTCACACAGAAGCAAACGTGAAAAACAAAAGGAAAAAAAAAGGACATACTGGAAGCAAGTCAAAATGTGATAAAATAGAATACTAACACTACTCCTCACCCTCACTTTCAAACTCACAGTGACCCTCACTTTCAGTACTCTTCTCACTGTCATTCTTATCTCCCTTCTCTTCTTGACCTCCCTTCTGCTCCTCCTCCTCCTCCTTTCCTTTCTTCTTTTCCTCATTCCCATAATTATCTTTGTCAATGCCAAAATGTTTGATTAATTTTAGAACATCACCCCTCATCTTCAGTATGGCTTCTTGACTATTTTTTTCCTTTTCAGCTTTGTTGACAGTGTTCTCAACCCAACTCCCTGGGTCTTTAGCAAAATCCTTCAGGCCAATGAATATCTTGCCCAAGTATTCCATACATGTCATTATCACCACACTTGTTGATATGCCTTCAATGGGTTTTTTACCGATTTTTACCAACTTTCTTTCATCCTCATCTATTCCTTGCAAAATTTCTCTTGCATCATTTTCACAGATTTTGATGAGTATTTTTCCATCCTTCAATGGCACTTTGACTTTGCACCAAAACATTTCTTCTCGAAGATTCTCAAAGGATACTGGTTTTCCTTTCACAAGTAGCTCCATTGAGCTATCTTTACCTTTGCATGCTTTCAACAGTGTGACTTTTTCCTGTCTCCCCAATTGATGGAGGAGGATTGCCTCCTTTTTCAGCTTGCCATCAAATTGGGGAGACAGGAAAAAGTTACACTATTGAAGGCATGCAAAGGTGAAGATAGCTCAATGGAGCTACTTATGAAAGGAAAGCCAGTATCTTTTGAGAATCTTCGAGAAGAAATGTTTTGGTGCAAAGTCAAAGTGTCATTGAAGGATGGAAAAATACTCATCAAAATCTGTGAAAATGATGCAAGAGAAATTTTGCAAGGAATAGATGAGGATGAAAGAAAGTTGGCAAAAATTGGTACAAAACCCATTGAAGGCATATCAACAAGTGTGGTGATAATGACATGTATGGAATACTTGGGCAAGATATTCATTGGCCTGAAGGATTTTGCTAAAGACCCAGGGAGTTGGGTGGAGAACATTGTCAACAAAGCTGAAAAGGAAAAAAATAGTCGAGAAGCCATACTGAAGATGAGGGGCGATGTTCTAAAATTAATCAAGCATTTTGGCATTGGCAAAGATAATTATGGGAATGAGGAGAAGAAGAAAGGAAAGGAGGACGAGGAGAAGGAGCAGAAGGGAGGTCAAGAAGAGAAGGGAGATAAGAATGACAGTGAGAAGAGTAATCTTTCCGGCAAGCAAACGCAAAGCAGCTGCGAGTGAACCCGCGCGAGACATTTCTGTCGTCAATCAAGAGAAAAAAATTAATAAGACTTTGAATTTGTAACTTTATAATTACCATAAAACAGTAATAGAAACTAACAAGAATTTGTGTGTGTCGTGCAAACTCCAACCCAAAAAAGTCACTCACTCTAGGTAGTCTATTTTAATGTCATTCAAACTACTTTGATTATCAGATTCCACTTCTTACAATAATATTTGAATTTCTCCCATTAAGTACTAAATTGGGATACGTACATATATCGTAGGATTTCTATACAAAAAGGTTGTATTGTAGGATTTCTATATAAAAAATTTAAAAAAAAAATAATAGGGATACGTATCATTTTCCTTCGAAACAATAAGAATCAAAGAGATACTTATCCCATATTGTAAGATTTTAACAACAATGGCCATTACAACCTAGTTTTTGGCCCTCTTTTTTTTTAAATTTTTTTTTTCATTTGGCAACAAATTTTTATTAACCATTGTTTCGTCCTATTCTTCACATATAATAGGAGTATTTGGTTTATCAAAACCATTCAAGTATCAGGACTAAACGGTTTAGTCTAAACCATTTTGCGAAGAACAAGGGTCAAAAAGATGTTTCTCATAAGTCACGAAGAACAAAAAAAATCTTTATTTTTAAGGGGAACAAAACCCGCCACAAGCAGCAAACATATAGGCAGCCTCAAAACTTCAACCAAATATCATCGACATCATAACGAGAATCATAGTTTTCGGCCCCCGATCAAAAAAAATACATACTTTTTGGCCCTTTTTAGAGAAAGTAAAATGGATCTGAAGGAAAACTTACCAAAACGCAACTGCTCTCTCCAAGAACGCAGCAACAGCAGCTAGCTCTCTCTCTCTCTCTCTCTCTCTCTCTCTCTCTAGCTTGCAACGTCACTCAATGAGGAGTGTGCCACTACTTGGCTTTTTACTTTTAACGGAATGCGAGATCACCAACGTAGTGGAAAATACCTGAGAAAATACAGCTAATTTGTACTTTTTGCTTGCTTGGGAGATGATTTTCACCCCTCTTTATACACAAACACTCTTCTTCTTCTTTTGTCATTCACTTAAAAGTACTAAATTTCCCTTCTTATTGGTGTGATTCATGACTTAAGGGTAATTTGTTAACTTACCAATAGAATTAAGAAAAATCCCAAAAAAACCATTCCTAAAAATCAAGAAAAATTTAGGCAAAAAGGGCCTTAATTAATAATGTACTCCTTCGTCTTATTTTATTTGTCTGATATTTCTTTTGTCCCTATTGTATCTGTTGCAAATACTCAATCTATGTTTGTTTTATGGTTTCAAGACATATATTCATATTATAAAATAAATTAAAATCTATAAAATAAGATCCATATTACATGTTTTTAAAGATTTACACTGATAAATCTAGACAATGGACACAAAAAAAAGAGACAAAAGAATATTAGAGAAAGAAAATTAGATAGAGGGGAATATTACTTCCGAGGCCTCTCGGAATATACGACGCTGGTTTTTTTTTTCGACAATAGAAAGAAAATATTATTAATCACTGTGCAATGCCGTACAAGTAGAAATTAAATGACGCAACCGATCAGAATACAGGGAGACCTGCAACGCCATCACATCTATCATATACAAACAAAACACAGTAAAACAACAACGAGCTAGAACAAACAACAAACACAAAAAGAAAAAAAGAAAAAAAAGGCTTGACATCATGGGTTATTGTATGTTTCCTATTTTTACTCTATAAATAATATATATGCATTCGGTCTTCCTCTAAAAGAGAAGGCTTAACATCATAGGTGCATTTGTATGCTTTTTTTTACATTTTTTGGTGAAAATGTTTGTGCATTTATTACATATACTTGGTGGCAGAATGTGCAGTGGTGCATGTTTCACAAAATGGGAAAATTGCGCAGTCCGTAATGCTGTATGGACCATGGAGTATTCTCTTTTAATGCACCCAACAATGCTATGTTTGGCCTCTGATATATACAAGGATCACTGCATCACTCGCAGACACAGAGAAGATGTCCAATTTATCTTTTGACTAGCCCTCGTAAATGTTTAAAAATAATTTTTAAAGTGGAGAATTGAAGCTCAATGATGCATATTCATACCAAATTTTGGAGGAAACATGCATAAATGCACGTTACTTTAAAATTTTAAAAAGGCACCAACAAAATGCAACGGAGGTTGTATAAAGAAAATTGATACGCCCCCCCCCCCCCATGGCCCCACCCATTAACACCTTTTTTTAATGACTATTTTACCCCTCCTCCCATCCTTTAATTACACAAAAAGATTTATTCAATTGTAAATGTGCTAAATGTACATTGGTTTAAATTTCCATTTCACCACAAAAAAAAAAATGATTATTTTCGTTGCAAATTTGTGGTGGCATGCACTGACTTTTTTTTCATTGGGTGGTTTAAATTTCCGTTTCACCACAAAAAAAAAGATTATTTTCGGTGCAAATTTGTGGTGGCATGTACTGACTTTTTTTTATTTTAATTCATTTATTTATATGAATTCATTTAATTTTTGAATTTATTTCTTTAAATCAATTCATTTAATTATTTAATTCAGTTTTGAATTTTTTTATTTATTTATTTCAATTTTTTATTTAATTATTGTTGATACCCACCATCTAATTTTATTTAATTCTCATTGCTCAGGATTAATAAAAAAAAAGCATACTATTTTAAGTCCAATGAAGCGAGAAGCGTGAAAAAATATCAACAAATATAATTAAATAAAATCCCCTCTTTTTTTGCACTTTCCTCTGCTCCACCCAAAACAGATTTCAATTACAAATTAGATCTGATTCTGGGGAAACAAATTTAGGGAGAAGGAAAAAAAAAACCAAGAAAACGATTTGGCAACTATTACCAACCAAGGGGGAAAAAAAGCCCAGAAAAAATAAAGAACTAATTAAGTACTTCAATAGGAGCATTCCAAACGGTGTACACGATCTCTTAGAATTCCACTGTACAAGGCCACCCGATTCGCTGGATCAAAGAATTGGCTTCGTGGGTAGGGAATCTTGAGTCGCGGGAAAATGGGTAGGTGGGAAATTCCTTTCAGGCGGAGGGCGAAGAAAACGACGGCACCGGAGACGGCCATGGCCGTTGCTAAGACCAACCCAGGTGAGTTGATAAAAGAAGACATGTTCAAAATCCTGATGAAGAAGAAGACAGGAAATATGTTGGTTTCTTGGGTTTTTTTATAGTAATTATATAAATAAAGTTAAAAGAAAAAAAGATAAAAGATAAAAGATAAAAAATAAAAAAATAAAAAGAAAAGGAGTTTGTCACAATAATTTGAACTATTCGTACACAGAATCTGAAGTATCTAGTAGTGATTTAAATTGAACCAAGTTAAAGAGCTTGGGTGAGCTCTATATTAAGATTTGAGGCGGCAATGATTAATAGGGGTGTGAAAGCCTCATAATTTGACAAAGTATCATATGTCCCGGGAGGCTGGGAAGAAGGTTTTAATTAGTTCAACTTATTTATGATTTGGTGGTTGGGTTTTTTTTTTATAGTAATTATATAAATAAAGTTAAAAGAAAAAAAGATAAAAGATAAAAAGAAAAAAAAAGAAAAGGAGTTTGGCCGAAAAAAGAATTGTGGGCTGGTGTGAGGGGTATTAAGGGAAAGTGGGGTGGGGCCGGTGTCAGGGGGGGATTTTCAAGGGGGGTGCCTAACAGCTCCCATAAAGAAATATACGGAATATATACGGAATATATTTTGAATGTGTAAAAATATATAAATTTAGAACTACAATTCCATATTTTTTGAATCATATACGGAATATATTTTGAATGTGTAAAAATGTTTCAATCATCATTGCGTCAAAGTTTGAACAAGAAACGTTAATACGTTTCTTGACCACGTTGCCCTTGCACGCAAATAGTGAAAATAACATTTGGTTTTATTAGACGAAATTCCTTCCATTAAAAATTACGTCACCTATTACTTTTTTATAATAACTTGTTAATTGAAAGTATGTATAGTCGTCATTTTATTTCATTTATATATTTTAAACATATTGAACGGTTCGGATCATCGAAATTCAATCTGGAAATAAAAAGCCTGCACGGAAGCAAAAATTGGGATCTCTTAGGTGAAACTCACTATACACACACAGAATGACCTTCCCATGCATCCACACCACTAAAATTCGGATCCCATCCAGACCTCATATATAGTTCCGGACCAAATCTCAACGATCCAAACCTGGAAGAGCTTGATCCAATTAGTTTTAAAAAAAAAAAAAAAATTGTTTAATTTGAAGGGACGAACCCCGTCGACCATAGCAAATCAAATCCTTATATAATTAATAGATTCCAAAAGAATAGATAACATTTTAAAGATATTGAATCTGGGATCTTATGGAGAACAAACTCTTGGGTTACATCCCGTGTATACCAAGCAAATTGTAATAATTCTTGGCAATTCTTACAGAAAATGAGGGGGAAAAAAATCTAAAAGGCCAACTTAGCCTCCCCATGGTTCATACCTTGCTGTTTTTTTCTTCTTGTTATTTGCTTTAGATAAAGAAAAACTCCCAGAGATTGTGAGGTAGGTTGAAAATTTGTAGACTAGCGGAACTAAGTGTTTTACACAAACCAAGAGTCCAGAAATAGATTTAGGAATTCAACCCCGTGGATTAATTATAATTGTGAGATTTTTTTTATTAGTCGTTATCTTGTTAAATTAAGACATTCATTATGTACTATAAAGTTTAGAATGCTTACTTTTCAAAAAGATCAAAAACAGAGAACACAATCTTAGACAAAAAAATTTAGAGTATGGTTTATGTTGACATTGACTACTCTTCAGAATGATTGAGATGGTTTTATTGATGAGTGTTTTAAAAAATATTTCTCCACTATAGTTAAAATAAAGAAAATCAAAAGAGAAATATTCAGATAAACAAACAATTTATAAACCAAGGATTATAAACAAACCAGGCGACAAAAGTTCACACATAAAATTAACTCTACATTTTTATTTCTTGTGTGTGTGTGTGTATTACATAATTTTGCCAAAAATGTGACATTAATAATTTTTTTTTTTAAGTTTTGAGGGGGGGGTTAAGCAAGGGCACATGCCCCCGCGTGACTCCCCTTAGTGCCCCCACATGACTCCCCTTAGATTTGTGCTTGACCACAAACACAAAAACAAAAATCCAATAAGGGCTCCCAGAAACTCTACGGTGCGGGATTTTTTGTTTGGAATTGAATTTTGACGATCCGAACCGTTAGATGTGTTTAAAACACGTTTTTAAGGTCCAACACGAGGAATTTGTCAAAAAAAAAAACAAAAAAAACAAAATACACCCAGAAGGTCTTCATCCAAGCAGTTTTCGAAAAAAATGTATATGTACATTTTTATCAAAAGCCTGATCGAACCAAGCCTTTTCAAGGAAAGCCACGAGAGAGACAAAAAAATTCATCCGCGTGGCGACGTCCGCAGTTATGCCGCTTTGTTTCCTATCTAATAGGTCTTCGTTTCCCATCCCAAAGTTGCAATATTTAGAAGATACAATGAGAAGAGGCGGCGTGTTTTTTTCGGTTATGTTGGAATAGTTATTTTTATTTTTTTAAGGGGTATTCTTGGTAGATAAAAGTGTGGGAAACACTTTTGGGGCTTCACCTTTTTTAAAGTGGTAGTAATATATATGAATCTTGTTTGATAGATCTCAATTAATTTTATTTTAAATTCTCAATTTTTTGAAACGTTCGAAAAGGTAAAAAAGTCCAACACTATGGGACGGAGAGAGCACTAGCCTAATACAAACTAAGCAGGGCCCAAGCTAACTTCAATTACGTAGGCCCATTCAAAAACTAAGGGCCGAAAAATATTTACTTTATATAAGTCCAAAAGTGCAGCATACTTAAAGGGAAAAATATTAAAAATTACAACAAAAAAAAAGAACAAAACATCAAAATTGAAAACCCAAGTCTCGAGTTCCACTCACATTCTATGTACTTATTATCTCTATCTCTCTTTTGTGGCTTGCCTTTTGTGCCCTAAGTTTCTAACCCCGATTTCAAAATCAAATCAAAATCCAAAAGATTGCTAACATTAAGGAGCTCCAAGGGTCAACACGTAATACTGAGCAAATTAGATATAACAAATCATTTTACAATTTCAGCCTAAACTTTCTTTCATCTATCGCTACGCTTCTGGTTCTTACTTTACCAACAAGTATACATTTTATTTTTTAGTGACTTGTACTTTCATATTTTGGAGCAAAACTAAATTTGCAAGTTTAATTGATTATTTGCTTCCAAAAATGCAAGAAGTACAATGTTCAAGCAATACTTACTTGTATCTTTTGAAATTGTAGCCATTTCCTTCTTAAATCTTTTGAAATTGTAGCCATTTCCTTCTTAAATGTGAAGGGGCCCAAATCGATTTTGCGCTTAGAGCTCCAGAAATCTCTGGCCACAAAAGAACATGAGAAAAAAACATTATTGGCGATTTTTTTTATAAAGGAGATTGGGATAGAAAAGTTCAGCATAGAAACACACTAATTATGAATTATCTTAATTTCAACGGAAATCGGTACAAACTTTGAAGTGGTCAACAGTTGATATTGCAGATTGTTAGTACTCATTTACATCACATGTAATACAATCATTCTGTAACTGGTTGCCAACTCGAGAAACCCATTGCTTCTGCAACAGTAACCCTCTCCCCAACTTAATTACTCGGAATGAGAAGTCCAATAAATCAACCCACTGCAAGGAACAACATTTACTATTTTAGTTACCATAGTCTCAGTAAGGGCAGGAAGATACAATATTTCCTGAAAAATCATAGCGTTTCTGCAAAAAAATATAAATGCCGAACAAAGTGAAGAAACTATTGTTGCATATCAATAACTGGCTACAAATCAGTTGCTGCTCCAAGAAATCAAACGCTTTACAGTCCTTTCGATTCAAGGGATAAAAAAATTTTGAAGGGAAGAATCTATCTTTTGGTTGTATAACAATTAACGTGATAGAATCCTCTTTATTTGTCAAAATTTTCTTTCCACGAAATATGGTGACAAAGCAAAAATAGCGATCAAAGTTTATAATATGGAGATTGGCCACTAAAACCCAAAGTAAAAGCTCACTTGTATATCCATTTCACATGGTTTTGTTCCATTTTTGCCCAACCTTAAAGTGAAATTCCATCATCATTTCCTTTTTTTACTTCTTATTCCCCGTGTGTATGTATTCGGCCTGTTCCAATGACACAATATTTGACACAATAATATTCGGAGCCCCACACATTTATTTAAAACACATTTTTAAGAATTCATTGTAAAAAATCAACTAATTTGGATATCAGAAACGACTTGATCGCTATAATCAATTAATTCTATTTTTATCCTGTCAAATTTCGGGACAAATACCGATCAAAGCATTGACCGATATCCGAATGAGTTGATTTTCTAAACTCTTAAAAATGTTTTTTAAACTAATTGAACGGTTGTGACCATTTGCGTGAGACTCCAAAATGGGTGTTTTATATTTGGTATGTCAAATGTTGAGTGAACAGAGCCAGCCCCTAATATTTATATCTATGTATACTTTTCTATTTACTGGCTACAATGATCTGGCCATGCCACAAAGTGGTGTGATAAATGCTGACACATTTGCACACAATTTACACTAACATCAGAAGCAGCATTTCTGAAAATGTGCTACATTCAAACTAGCAATTTTGACGAAGGATATGCTCAAACATGGAAGATTCATTTACCTGATCAACACGAACACACACTGCAAAACACCTGCTGTTCCTGTCCAAGAAGAGGGGCCAGTGTCAGTCAGTGCATCTTGTATCAATAGCCCCACTGAAGCCGCTAGAGAAACGAATGATACAACATAAGCAAGGAAAAGCCAAAGCTTCAACCTGCAAATCAGACATTGCAACATGGAATTAATAGGAATTGATAGTGTACTCGCATAAATGACTGGATGCTTTTGGAAATCATCTAAATCTTCACGATCTTGGGATGCACAATTCTCATACTATTATTTTCTAGTTTGAAACCCATCCATGGCTCAGTTCTCACATTCTATGCAAATCATGAGAACTTTATGATACACAATTTGGAAATGATTTCCTCAACTTGTTTGTCTTCCCCTTTCCACAACCATGAAATCCTCCCCACTCCCATAGGCTTCTTTTAAGCTGTATGGGTTGAAATCACATATAGCTGCCTCCCCTGACACTTTACGTTGTTAGAGATCCCGAACACCAAAAGTTTTTTGTCCTTTTTGGTTTCTTGGTAGTTAAGAGGGGAAAAGCAACGACAGAGAGAGATCAATTCGACGCAAACCCATTCAGCAAAACCTAGTCCCAGAATATTTTGGTTCACAACACAATCCCAAATCAATTTTACTATTCCCCGTGAAAAGAGGAATCGTTTACATACATCTCTTCAAAAGATTTTTACAGCTCTGATCTGTAGAAAAGATGAAAGAAAGTGACTAGGATGATTTCGCCATGTTTCATGAAGGCCCAAGTAACCTTAATCCACAATATTGTAATGGTAGGGAAGACTATACCGCAACACATGGAAACATTATATTCAACCAAAATGTGGCCAAATGGAAGAGTGCAGTAGTTAAATGAGATTCATGTAGCAAACTTGAATAGCTGGCCAAATATACTACTGAGTGGACAAATACAAAAGGGAACCAAAGTATAAGCATGCAAGGATTTGTCATCAAGGTACAAGCCTTCCCCGTTCACCATGAGAACAAGAAATTTTACATGTAACATGTCTGCTCCTTTAATATTTTAGGTTCCAGTTCAACTCATTTAAAATATAATTCGCAATATCCAACTCCCAGTTCCATGGAATTATGATCCATGACTCAAATCTCGATTCTACAAGGTTCTAATGCTCATACTATCCGTCCTCACTAAGATGACTCAAATCTCGATTCAACAAGGTTCTAATGCTCATACTATCCGTCCTCACTTAGTTAAAACTTCTCTACACATTTTTTGGCAAAGCAATACGAGCTACAACAGTACAGTATGCATGTCAAAAAGTACGATAAGTTAAGGGATTGACTGAATGCAGTTCCATGGCTGTGAGGCTTAACAGAAAAATAAAAAGGTGGAGATATTGAAACGGCATAGATTATTTGCAGAAGCAAGATGCAAATTCTCATTGGATCTCAGTTGTATTTCTTCCATTTGAACTCATTTCCAAAATCTTTTAATTGCTTCAATAGGCACAATCACTGTAGCTTGTCATTACTAAATCTTTGGAAGGATCATTTTTCTCTGGTGAAGAAGAATCCCTTCCCGTATATGTTGTTCAGGTCAGGTCAATTAGAATGTGCATAAATAGCTAGAGAGGAATACAGAAAGTAGGGAGAAACATCCAGTAATGTATTTAACCAGAAAATACATTATGCTGAACTCGGTTTTAATTTAAGATAAACTCTACAGCAATGAAAACCTAAAAGGATTCCCAATTAGTTTTGTTACTTGACTTTTTAATCTCATGACCAAAAGAGAATAAAAAAGAGAGTTATAACAGCACATCTACCAGAGTCAGGATACACCACAGAGATCAGTTGACAACAGAAACCTATGACAACCCACAAAACAATCATCAAAAAATTGTCTGACCAAATGAATTATTAATAGTAATCGTGCTGTTTAAGAAACAAACACATGAAAGAAAGAAAGAAAAGCAAGGAAAACCCCGGTTTAAGAATGACTATATGAAAAGGAATATGCAAAAAGTTAAATGAGAATGGAAATGCACATGCAAGCATGACATTCAAGACCCAAATCCCATTTCAACGCTTAGTCAAATTTCGTGGTTCAAACTCCATGCCCAATGTCTTCTCAGCCCAGCAACTCAAACAGAACAAAATGCCTGATCAAACATGAATAGTTCATCTCACCCGCATCGAATAATCCAAATCTCATCAACTTGAAAAATAGAATTCTTTAAGTAACCAATTCAATAGCTTCTAGAAAACAATTGTGTGTGTGTGTGTGTGTGTGTGTATGTGTGTGTGTGTGTGTGTGTGTGTGTGTGAGAGAGAGAGAGAGAGAGCTCTTATAGAAGTAACCAAAGTTGTCATAAGTGCAATGAGTAGAAACTAGAAAGAACAACTAACATATACAAGATTATGTTCACAACATAAATTGGTGTACTTAGTGGCAAGTCAGGTGACAGATACACATAGGTAAAGCTATGTAGCCTATGTTAGAGTGCATAAGCTTTGTTTACTTGTATTGAACTATATATTTGTCTGTCTAGAGGACTTTTAGAACTTTGACTTTTGTTTGACATTGTTATTAATCTCTTTTCAATCATTAATAAATATGTTTATGTGTTAATCTTTCTAAATGCCCACACCTCTACACTTCGGGAGTTGGGACTTAAGCCGTGCCTGATAACAAATAAATGCTTTGCATTGAGCTTTTGCCTCTAAAAAGCTTACCCCGTATCTTTGATTATGTTGGTCAGGTAATCTCATGTCCCCTGTTGGACAGAATATCAAGTGTATTTTTCAATGATGGCCACATGGTCAAGCACGTAAGAACTGATAAGCACGAACAACTCGAAGGAGGTGGCATATCATGTTTGATACTTGTTAGAAATGAAAGATAAATTGTTACTTCACTGATGGAGTATACATTCCCTTTAATTTGGACCAATAATCAAGTATAATGTATTCATGATATTTAGGCCAAATGCTTCTTCATATTACAAAAGATGTTGGTACAAGGCCTCAATCCAATATTATCTATGAACCATTATTACGTACTTGTAGATATCCACCTGCTGCGGTGCAGGTTTGCACACGGGATGGCCAATCGTGAAATCATCACACTCGTTACAGATGTCTACATCTCGGAAGTGCCCGTTGCGGTGCACTTAATCGTTTATGGTCGCCGCTTGGTTTAAGGAACCAAGAAACCGGATAGAGATTTTGTTTTGGGAGCCAAGAGAATGGCAAGGAGAAGGGGAGAGGCACCCCTCCGTGCCCGACCAAATGGTGGCCTCTAGTTATTTGACAGGGGGCTTTTCAATTACTTAATTTGATTTTGCAATTACTTGATTTATTAGCCATTGAACAAGACAAGGTGATCCGTATAGAAAACAAAACGCAAGGGAAAGGGATAAGGAACACACAGCATCATAAAATACAACAGAAAAAATTTTAACCTAAGAAAAAATCAATTTGTCAGCCGCAAAACCAGTTTGTCAGCTGCCAGAACGAAGCAGGGTTTAATCTATCCACTGGCTGGCACTGTCCGGTGTTCCTCCTTACACCAGAAACTGAAAACCAAATGTGCAGTGGAGGGCCATGTTTCTTGGACTCGGGTGCAGGTATCGGGTGTGGGCGCGAATCTTGGTGTCGGACACCTCAAGTTGAAAAATAGAGGATACGGGGATATGGATCCATATTGGGACACTGGTACGAGGATACGATATACTATTATTTTAGAAAATATTATCAAAACAGATTAAATATTTAAATAGTGTTAATAAATAAAAACTGCCAGTTTATACTTTTTATAGTAATAGAATTTATGATGATGTAATTAATCTGAGTGGTAAAGAAGTTAGTACATATTTATCAAAAGGCTTTTAGCTTTTTTTTTAAGTAATTGATTTTCAGCCCCAAATTGATATCCAAACTCCCTTTTTTGTCTTCTAGAGAAAAGAGACACCAAAAGAAAAAAGAAAGGGGGTGTCAATAACAATTTGGGGGTGTGGAAATCACTCCCCTTTTTTTTATTTTGTCTAAATGATTACAGCTGTTGTGCATATCACAAAGTAAGAAGAGTAAAAATAAAAATAATCTGAGTGTTTTGAAGCTCAAGGTCATGGGGTTTTTTTTTTACTTTGGAGTGCATGAGCGCTTATGAATTTACAAAGTAAGAAGAGTAAAAATAATTTATGATGCATGAGCGCATAAGCTGTTTTGCATGAGTGTTTTGAAGCTCATGGTCACAAGGCCAGGTTTGGCCAAATAACTTGACTTATTTTTTTCGTCTTCATTTGATTCCTTTTTTGCGGTAGTCATTTTTGTGTCAAGTTTTTGTGTTATTGGTTCGCCACGATGAGAAGAATCGGGAAAGTAAAAAATTATATCGAAACTCTCAATTTTTATTGTTTATTCAAAATAAAATTTTGAGTTTGGATCGTAATTCTTAACTTTTCAAATTCCTCTCGTCGCAATGAACCAATAATACACAAAAACTTGATGCAAAACTAACTAATGCCAAAAAAAAAAAAAAAATCAAAGAAAAAATAAGTCAAGTGACTAATCAGGCCAAACCTAGAAATTAGCCGCAAACTCAATTTCTAAGAGTCCTGAACATGTACATCAAGTAAATCAACCGGACTCGAAGAGCATGGGATTGATTGAACAAACAGCGGAAGCCTCTAATTCTAGGGTGATATGGAAGTGTCTGCCAGCACAAAGAGCTATATAGGCCAACGGAAAGATTCGACAGGCAAGGAATGGATCTCACTGGGAGATTTCGACTGAAACAATTTCAAGGCTGTAAAAAGAATCTTACGACGCCAAATCGATCTCAGCCTGCACTCGAAATGGGACAGATCGCATTTGGAATGCTTCTAGGCTTCCTGTAGATCCTACAGGGCATTCCACGCCTTCATGATCTCACAGAGTTCACTGGGCTTAGGTACATTCAATCAAGGCATACCAAAATTTATTACATCATTGGGATTTGCCTATAACACCAATTTTGTGTGTCTACATTTCTTGATCAAGCTACGATGCAAGATTTAGAGGAAATAAAAATTCAAACCTCACCATTGAATAGATTTTGACTTAGGATGATATCCCCAACTTGAGTTTTGGTGCCTACACTCATTCTGAAAGTCTAATCAAACATCCCAAGAAAACACGATGAGACCCTGAGCCTCACTACAAGTCTCAGAAAATATAGAAGTAGGTGGATGTGGGTTGCAACAGGGAAGGTTTAGAGCAAAAAAGATGAAGAAAGGGGCGAGGATTTCAAAAGAAAAGGCGGCTAACACAAAGCTATTGACAGATTATTTGAAAAATGGATATATGTTGATGGAGATTCTCCCTTTGTCATGGTAGCAACCCTTTTCCCAAGAAACAATCTATGGAGTCATGTGAGGCCTTTTTTTTATCTAGTTTTGATGTTTATTTAATGGTTAGTTCAGAAATACGGCTCACGCTAGACACTACCCATGAAAGCCCTTAGCTGGAACTATCATAGGCTAAGAACGCTTCATACAGCTAGACTTCCTCTTATCTCTTAACTTTCTCCCTCATGGAGATGAAGTGTGACTCAAATAAGTGTAGATAAAACCACGTAATTTCTATAGGTAAGGTACGAGGTCTTGCATGGAAATGGAAGAAATCCATTGACCTGAGTCTCGTAAGTTTTTCAAAGCAACACGCAAATGCTTCAATAAGGATGGATCAAGGGAGCCTTGAGGTGATCAAGAGAATAATATGAGAATATACACAGTTAGAAGCATTTAGACGCGTGAGGCAATACATGTTATTTTGAAGAACACATCTAATTGTTAAGTGCATACACTTTGGATCAGCTATTTTCATACATATAGACATTTTGGACGCTCTCCGGCTCTGAAGATAATTATGGAAAAGGCACTTTCGAACACACTACCCCCTATGAATTGGTGACTTAGGAGTGAGACTAACACAGACGCACGCACAGAGAGAGAGAGAGAGAGAGAGAGAGAGAGAACACCAAGAAGATAGACATGACCTTACTATGGTAAAGAAAATGTGGAGGCAAAGGCACGGAATCCATGACTCAGAAGGTGACGGAAGCCTTTTTCCATCTCAGGCAACTCAATGGTAAATAAAAACCCGATGAATTACTAGTACGTATACTAGTAATTCATCAAGGGGAGCGATGCTGTGGGCCAAATTATTATGTGACTCCTTTCCTCAGCTAGTGGTCTCGAGTATCAAGCTGAAGTCTCACTGCTGGTTGCTTTATCATATCTCTACAAGTCATTTGAACTATGAAGAATGGCGTCCCGTCCAACCTAGCAGCTTGAAGCGAAAGCCTAGCACGTCTGATGATAAAGAGGTTCGTTCTACCCAATGTAGCATAGACACGGACATGGATACACAAACAGAAACAGGACACGGACATGGCAAAAATAAATAAAATTTTATTTTATGCCAACAGAAGTTATACGTATAAGCATGAAGCTTCAATATATATATATATGAACCACCACCATATATACATCATATTACACTTTTAACCCAAAATATTTGAAGTAATAAACATTTACCCCCCAAAAAAATTTAAAAAATTGAAAATTTAACCCCGCCATGTCCGTTGCGTGTCCCCCTGAAAAGATTAATTAAATTTATTGGACACACCACATGGCATATCCCAACATCGGACACAGGGACATGCCGGCCTTTAGGAGTGTCGGTGCTTCATAGCTTCTACCCATGGAAGTTGCATAACATTAAATCGAAGTTGGAAGGAGGAGTAAACATTGTTCTCCACTATTTCCAATTCATTGCCACTACATAGCATGAAAGCTATTCTTAAATAATTGGACGCCAAAGTTCTGGAAGAAATGAACACCAGACTGCAAAACTTTAGAGGAAGTGGTCTCTTTAGACTTATCTTAGATGTATCCTGTCAAGGCCTCTGGGCATGATTATAAGCCAAAGCCTTTTTTTTTTTTTTTGGCAAAAAAATATATGATGTCACTTCACATGTTTTCTTTCCTCAATGGAGGAAGTTCTTCTAGCAAGATCAATTACACCCACATAGTGTTGTACCAAAATGTCGGTAAAGAAAACATCACCCATTTCAACACATTAGTCTGTTTAACCTGTTCCACCCTCTTTCATGAGAACATCATACATATACCGACGGAAAAAATTTGGCAATCCATGGGCTTAAAATGCTCATCCCTTCAATCATCTCCTAGAGTTCAGGAGCTTTTGTCCTTGGGCAGCTCATCACAGACAATGTTCTTATTACTTCTAAAATCACGCACAGGATCAGATGTAAATTTTGGAGAAAGGTTGGGCCTTAAGATGCTCGAATTGGGCTCGTTCGAACTCGGTTCAATTAGTTAATGAACGAGCTCGAGCCATAAACTTCAGTTCAGTTTGTAAACGAGTCGAGCATGAGCCTTAAGATGCTCGGCTCCAACCAGCTCATGAGCCAACACTTAGACACATCTATATACATGCGGTGGTGAGGCCAGAACATGCACGCATGCAAGTAGCGAGAAATTCTTCCACGCACGCAAGTAGTGGGAGGCGTAGCCTACATTAAATACCTGAGGATTGCTTCCTCTTTACCAAATTCTTTCATGTGGGACTAAAACCAAGAGTTCCTTGCTGAGAACACCCTTTCAATCTTTCATTCATTTGACCCACATCAACACTCTAAAGAACTACCAACCAAAGGAACCAGCTCTCCCTTCTTTACTTAGCTGCTTCAGCTCATCCACGATCAAGCAACTCAAGCCGAGCTTAAGCTTTGGGTTTAGGGTGCAAGTCGAGCTCGAGCACTTGGAAGCTCAGCTCGGCTCAGCTCATTTGCATCACTAGTTGGGTACATCTAAATCCAATTGGAAGTTAAAAAAATGCTAGTTGATAGGATAGCATGGCCTTTGCTTTCAAAGTACAAGGATAGCTTTAGTTTTCTGCCAAAAAATAATTGAAGAAGTTACGGTTTGATAACACTATGATGCCCCCATACTACAACACTCATTATGGCTTTCTCCTACTCCGATAGGGTCTACAAAAAGGAGGCCACTAACCTCCAGGTCTCTTCTTTGCTCTGTGTAGAAGATCTAAGAGCTTTACTTCAAGCAATGCCCTAGGTACTATCATTTGTTCTTCACGGGTTATAGGCTGGTGTTTCTTTGCTAACATTGAACAAGCAAACACAAAGGAACTTAAGGATGGGCAGAGGGGGGTGAGCCTGGGCACCACCCTACCCAAGTTTCAAATTTTCTTAACAATTTTAGTACTTTTTTTGTAAAAAAATTAAAACTATATATGCTCAGCCAGTCACCGTTTTCATTTAACATCAACCCACCCACAAGGCTATAAATGCATTTACGTCATGAAAAAGCATCCAACATGATTGCAGATTTTAATTTTATAGAGAGATGGAACACTAGTTTCTATATTTTGCTTTTAAAATGCATACCATTGCATGCATTTATGTAATTGATTATGATCATAATTTTAAATTGCAAATGGTGATCGAACATTAGATATAATAATTTCTTTGATGGTATTTTTGCCATTTGTATTTGGCATAATTGATATCATCTGGCATATGTTCCAAATTTTTGAGTAATGTTTGCCCACCCAACACTCAAATCCTTGCATCCATACCCGAAGGCACTATCATTTGTTCTTTACTGACCACAGTTTGGAATTTTTATGCAACCATTAAACAAGCAAATACCATAGGGAGATAATACAGATTTATCATGAAGCATTAGACTAAAATGCCAATCTTCAAAAGGCAGCACATCTTCAGCTCCATCACACATATCTAAGAGATGAGTTAGCGTAGTGCTTTTTACAAATCTCTCTTGAATAATTGAGAAATATGAATGCATTGTGCAACATATATTATGTGCATTTAAAGTTTTGAAGGGCCTTATGCTTTTGTTAGTTGAAGTGGATTCAATTATTCGAATTCCATCTACTGTGGAAACACTGAAATGTTCCATGCATATCCTCAAGTAGTATTAGATTAGTAACATGCAAGAGCAAAAACATCCTGCAAGGGGCAAAACCCTGTGCATTCAAAGGCAAAAACAGATTAAATGTACATGAATAACCTATAAACTGCACAAAACATTAACAAAAAATAAAGGACAATCCTCTATCAGCCCAACAAAGACACTGAATCCTCCAAAAGCACCCGATGTGTTTTAGATGTAGAGACAGCTATTATATCATGTTTTACGTTGTTCACCGTGCAACGAAATAACCTCAGCATACCAACCAAGAAGACCACCACTAGGCATAACCAAGTCTCATCACATCTCAAGCTTCAAAATTAAGCTTTGAAATTTCAACTCAACCATGGCATGCTATAGATAGTGAAGTAGATCAGCAAATAATAAAGCTTTCCAGGCTTCTAATGAGCATCACCATCATGCTACAGTGCACACTAAGGGTAGTTCCTAAAGTCAATACAACTTTCAATAGAGTGGGGCATAATAATGAGGACCTTCCTATTTTCCAGAGAGGTTTTACCAAATGGTTCGACCTTCGTAGTGCAACATCTATAAACTAAAGTAACGAACATTTTACCCAACCCATTTGTTAAGAGGGAATTAAACAAACCCAAATCTAAGACAACTTACATTATCTCCAGTGTCCGCAAAAAAGCTGAAAGATTGCAATAGAAATTACATACAAGGATAACTTGATTTACATACTCTAATTTTCTAATATCTACTTCCCTTTTCCTGCTATTGGGACACATACCCTTCATTTCCAAGGGTGACTATCTCCAAAAATAATCATTGGAAGTGCTGATTTGTCATCCAAAACTTGCTACATCGCTCCAAGGTCTTAACATCAGGCATAAAGACAACAATAGTCATAAAACAATCCAGTCATGCCTCATGAAGCTTTTGCAGATTTGATTTATGTTAAACCGTTACAGTATGTAGGGGCAACAATCTAGCTTCCAACACCAATTGCTGGGGATAAGATGAAGCAAGACAGTTCTGAAACCCCACCACCCAAGGTTTTGAAATCGGGATAGAATCATAAGGCACTTCTCATCAAATTTCCATGTTTAGCTATCAGATTAACCAGAATATTCGAGACACTGTATATTTGGTCTCTATGAATACAAAGAAGCTCAAAACAAGGTGAAATCTACTAAAAACATGACCTATCACCCATCATCCTGGCAAGATTGATTCTAACTTGCCACATAGAAATTATTAAAACTCTAGAGTGATGAAACCAAATGGATGCACATACACATAGATGTACATGTATGTGCATCCATATGGGAAGAGCAGGAGCGGTGATGCAGATGGAAATACTAACCTCCACTCGCCTTCTTCATAGGGGGAGTAGTCAATATCCTCCCTCCTTACGCAATTGAACATCAATGCCGCAAAAGACGCAAAAATGCCTTGAAGAGAAATAAAATCACAATATCAGATCTCAATTCATTAAACCCTAACCCCAAAGAAAAACTCAGCCACTTGCACATACATAAACCCACACGCGCATATGTCAAAATATATACATATATATATATATATATAGAGAGAGAGAGAGGGAGAGGGAGAGTATTGATGCATACCAGGGAGATAGTGGAGGAAGGAGACGGCGACGGAACTGCAAACGACGGCGTCAATCCAAAACCACCATCCAGCGCCGAAGACCACACCTGCGACAGCTGGTCCAAAGATCGCCCACAGCTCCCCAAAATCCATCCCAATTAATCAACCACTCGTAGTTTTAATTCCCTTATTCCAAACACAGATGCTGCTTCTGCGATCAGAGACTGTGCCTGTGGAGAGAGAGGAGTTTAGGTTTATGTGTGAAATTCCAGCATGTGCGTCTCAAATGTTAGTAGATCAACTCATTTTATTGATGCTTTCCCACTGCCCCTCGACCTCTCCTCTGGCACCCTCTGTAATCCCAAAACCTTACAAATGTGATTTTTATTTTATTTTTTTATGACAATAACTTTGAGCCGCGAAAAGGTAGTTTTTACCTAGTAAATTCTGGCCGCGAATTCCAAGATCAAATGGCATACGATCTCTCTCTACTCATTAAAACATGTCGGATTCAAAAAGCAAAATAAAACAAAAGTCGCACATTAACACGAGCCATTGGATCTTGAAATCCACAACCACTTGGTCTAAGACCTCTGAGCCATTCGATCTTGGCTTGTCCATAAAAAACTTACTAGTCTTTTTTTATTTAAGTATTTTTTTTCTTTCTCCAAACTACCTAGAGGTCCCAGACTAAGTGATTGAGTTGTGCCATAGGAGATGTCTCGAGTTAGATGAAACAAGATTGATCTAATGTTATACTAGTAGTAACTACCATGGTAAACGAATTAGGGGGACCAAAATTGTAAGTGTCGTGATTGGCCTTTTGATTCGATTTGTAAATTGGAAAACGAATGAATATACATTTTGAGTATTGGTGAGGATGACATATTGTAGTAATAAATTATGCAATTACCTTGCAAACACTCGAGATATATCTTACAACCTCTCTCTCTCTCTCTCTCTCTCTCTCTCTTAATCGGTCATCTTCCATTTGTGCATGAGTTTGGAGAGAAATTGTAGTGAACTACGATAAAAAATGAACTTCAATTCATCGAACAATGAGGTGATTTGTAAGAATCGGGATGCACTTCTGGAATGAATGGTTGATTACAATAGGGGCCTCGAGCTCCATGAGCCTGATAACATAATTTTTTTTATAGAGGAGGATTATAATTATTCAAACTCTATTCCATTACCACAAAGCTTTCCAAACTGAAATGGGCTGGGCTAATCCAGTTTGCGGGTATATTTTGGTCTCATTCTGTTTGTTCTAGAATGTAACAAATAACCGCAAAGGCCTGAACATGAATGTTAGGGCTTAAGCGATTTAGAGATGGCATGCCAAAACTGAATTGCAGTTCAACATTGAAAAGAGTCATGCCTTCTCAAATTACATTCCCGAGAAAACAGAATGAGGGAGAGAGAGGGCATTTTTGTCCATTTTGGACTTCTCGCTTTAAAATTTTCACATCAATAGATTACAGATCTTACCAACATGTAGCCTAAACCAAAAGGCCATTAATTTACTATCAAATTCAACCCACAATTTATTATAAAACTCAACACAGGATTTATGGTAAATAATTTTACCTTGTTTGTTGTGAGTTTTCATTAATTGTGTACTTGGTTTTGTTTGAGTAACAATAAAATATTAATTTACTATGAAATTCACCTCATAATTCATTATACAATTCAACACAGGATTTATGGTAAATAAATTTACCATGTTTCTTGTGAGTTTTCATGAATTGTGAACTTGGTTTTGTTTGAGTAATAAAAATAACATATTAATTTACTGTGAAATTCAACTCATGATTTAATATACAATTCAACACAGTATTTGTGGTATATAATTTACAATGAATCTGAGTTGCTAAGTTTTCTTAATATTTAACATTTCAAGATTTCGTTTTGAAATTTTAGGAGAGAAGATTAGGAGAGAGAAAAAAGAAGATTTGAAAGATAGGAGAGAGTTTCAGATAAATTAAGAAAGATTTGGAGAGATAAGTACTTAGAAAATTAGAAGAGAGAATGGATGATTTGGGGTTTTCTTAAATTTAAGGATGAAAAACTTAATTATTCAAACCAACTACGACGGGGACATAAATAAGTTTCTCAAACAAGATGGGTATCAACCATTGTAATACCCTGAAAAAATTAGATTTCCAAAATTGGAATCAAAGACTAGGGTTTTTTTTTTTTTTGAGCAAAATTTTGAAATCTTAGGATGTCAAACAATTAGGATTGTACAGGGTTCACCAAAACCAAAGCGAAAAAACGGCCAGGTCCCTATTTGGTTCGGTTCTACTCTATAAACGGTATACTCGTAGCATTCAAACGTCGTATTGGAATTCATCATGTTATCTATGTGTCTAGATAACTTATCATCTATTTTATTCTCCATTTACGAAAAGTACGAGGACCATTTCAATGCCACTTTCACATAAAATGCCGCTCATTTTGTATACTTAGCTTAGCTCGGTAAAAAAACTCAAACAGTAATCAGAATGTTAATCAAAAAAAGTACCGAATCATGTTTATCTGAATGAGCTCAGATCCAATATTACAGCGTGCGTAATTTTTAGGATGTGCTGAAAAGTCGTACCAACCTATGTACGGTCAATAAATTTTTTACCATATTTGATCTTCTCATCAAATTTTATGAACAATTTCTATCATGAAATGCATGAGATGAACCCCAAAAAAAGTTATCACAAGAACAGTATACATAACTAGGGAGTATATGTACCATTAGTTCATCGATAGGCGAGTTTGACTCCTTCCCAATCCCTACAGAATTGGAGGTTCATAGGCGGGACTTCTGTCCGTTCCAAGCACGCGATTGGGCTCAACCTGTGAGTAAAGATGGGACTCCTCTCCGTAAACTATCCCCTTTCCCTTGACAAAATACCTTTTCCCCCCAAGAGTACAAGTCACGAAGAATATGCAATACAATTGTTCCCATTCTTCTCTAAACTACTTCCGTCAATCCACAGATTATACCTTCTAATCTTGAGTTTTGAATCTTACAAGGTAATAAAGCTATTTCCTGGTCTATACACATCCAAACTAAAACTATCTGCAGCCAAAACTGGTTAATAGCTTCTTTTCTTCTTCTTTTTTGCAGTTTTCTTTCCCTTTTGACATATATATAGATTTGTTTTGGTGTTCAAGGGTAAACAGACGGCAACAATGAAGGCACATTCCAATAACACAGTTTCTGTAAAACAAACATACATAATCAATCCACCACTTGGCCGCAAAAATATACCAAGTCCCTCTCCAGAAGGAAGAAAACCCTCAAGCAAATAAAAACTAAAACTACAAGCAAATTGTTACCCATGGATACATTAAAAAACAACTACAGTTCTGGTTGAATAACGGTACTGACAAGTTTCAGCTAGAAGTGCCTTATTAAGCTGACCGACATCCCCCCATTTTCTTTTTTAAAACCCCAAAAGGTAAAGGCACTGCAAAATACTGCAAAATGACAAGCAAAAACTGGTCCGGTGACCTGAGATTTGATTCACAACAAATGTCTTTTTTTCAAATAATTTTACTCAACAAACATCGTGAAAGTAAGAATCATACCTGCAATTATTGCCAGGTTGTCGAATGAGACTGAAGGTGGTAATTCCTTTGTAGTCATCAATATCCAGTGGCAATTGGCAGTATCACGAACTTGATCAATTCCAGCTGCAACTCTACACAACCACCTTAAAGGTACAACACACTCACAAACAAATACATACCGTACATACATCTATGAAAGTGCGTATCCACCAAAATGGAATTAATATGAAAAATGAGGAGAACAAATCCAGATGCTAACAATTTCCTCAAAAACCATTAAAAACCCTTTTATAATTCTGATGCTGCCTACAATTGCTTCAAGGGTTGGCATTGTAAGAAAATATACAGTACTAACTTTACATATCCTGCACAGTAGGTGATACCATCTAATCTTGTATACAAGTACAAGAATCAGAGAAAAGAAGCATTTGAGACAATATGAGCTACTTGATACAACGGTAACAAACCCTAACCTACTGTACAGTTTGCTCTCCCAATGAATTTACAACAATGACACAAAACTTCCTTTAGCCCAACCAGAACGACCCTTAATAAGAATGCTCTGCCGGGACCCTATCTCCAGGGATCATCAGCAATTCTCCTGTGGTGTAGTCTGGAAAATATCACATAGGCAGAAAGCACAGATCCGGGATAAACGTAACAGGATAGTCAAAACCCTAAAAGGGTATACCATGTACTCTTGCATTACCCATTACGTTCCACTGGTTTGCCAGAATATGGATCCGGGTCAGACTCTTTCTCCTTTGAAAGACATCGAATAGGAACATAAACAAATCCTTTAGGTAATCGCTGATTCTTCACAGATGCCTGATCTGATGTCATTACAAGCTCCTTTTCAAATGTTTCTGTATGCTGTGTGATTTATAAGCACAAGCCATCATTTTCATTCAGATGCAATCTTTTAACCAAAAAATCAAAAGTTTCAATTGAAGCAACATCATAATTGATGTAACACAATCTATACCTTTCTACCTTTCGACTTCTTCTCCCCATCATTCAAAACATTCTCGGACGCAACAAACGATGCTCTCTGAGGGATTTGTTTCCCAGCAAACGATACCCTCTCTCTTGGTTTTTGCATAAAAAGGTTTTGTGATGTAGAGCTATCATCTGTCTTTTGGTCACTGTCCATTGACAAGGGAATCTTAATACGGCGTTTACCCGAAACTGTGCTGTCAATAGTGATGTCATCTGATCTTTGGATTGCTTCACTGCCTGACCCTTTAAGGGAGGTCGTAGCTGATTCTGAACTAACTTCAGTTGAGAAAAAAGGACTACGAACACGTGCAGACCAACCAACAGAGTCTCTTTTCGAGACCAGTATTTCATGTGAGCAAAAGACCAACTCACGCTGCAAAAGCGACAATGATTTTATAAGATCACAAAAATAGATGCACCTGCACAAATGTAAGACAGCTCATGAAACTCAAAGTAAGAGAGATCACTATTCACACTTCCGCAACTATTTGCCTCTGTCCAGGAAAAGTAAACGGGTAATCTTGGTTCCTTCTAACAACATAGCCCTTTCAATCTTGTCATTTTCAAATTGTTTTCCAAAACGTCATTCCTTCTAACAACATAGCCCTTTCAATCTTCTGACTATGGGTTCTCAAATAGTAACACAGAACACAAAAGAAAGTCAAGTACTTAAAAAAACATTGTATTGGACAGGCATAAATTGAGAACGTCAGGCACTCAATAACCTTCTCTTCCAAGATATCTAAATACTGCATATTCAACCAATGACCAAGGCAAGGAAGAACAGAACGACACAGCAACATAATAATCACTAATCAGAAAGGCGTGCATACCTTTAATTTCTCTCGCCTGATAATTCTCTCGCAAAGCAGACGTAATCTCTCCAATTCAACCTGCTCAAGAGCATTTTACAGAAGAGAATCACCCATACACATCTATAAATAAATCTAAAGCACAAAGAAATGCACACCATCTAACAATTTCATTGGGATCGCAAATTCAAGCATAAATATAAAGAAACATTATTTTGCTCCCGAAAGAGGAAGTAATCTTTGCAAGAATTCTTATGTGCACATTATACTTTTCTTTTTATTCTAATCATGAGCTTTTGATCATTGAACAGATAAAATCAATAACATTAACCACCATAACAAATAAAACTAATATGTTTGAAGAATGCTATTCATATATCATTTCTCTCTTCGATGTTTAGCAGTTAAATGAGGATAATTAACTTCTTGAGAGAAATTCACTTGATCCTGGGGTTTGGCCCATGCGAGATTTTACGCCTTCACATATGATTATCAGCACGTAACCTACTTAAGGGTATTTGGACCAATGTGCACAGTACTATCCCTTAACAGAAGTCGTAAATTGACCCCAATGCCCTCATCTTCTTTGACAAACACATAAGCTCATAGCCTCATAGATACACACATCAGCTACATCTATGAATATAACTATTAAACCATTAAAATTTTTAGTTGACACCAGCACCTGGCGCAAATTACAAAATCTGCGCACTTTTCGTAGTCCAATTTGGCTACTTAGTTGCCGTCTATGTTGCACGAACACTGACATGAATATGGACACGGACGCGGATACAGACACGGACACGACAATTTTGAAAAAAGGGGCACGGCAATATAAATATATATATTCATACATATATAGATATTATAAAAACATCAAAAACTTAAACTTTAAATATTAATAATTACAGTTTGATCCCAAAACATTTTAACAAATTACAATTTGACCCCTGAAGAATAAAAAAATTACAGATTGACCCTAAAAAATTTTAAAAAATTACAGTTTGACCCCCTGCCTTGTCCCCATGCGACCCCTACAAA
This sequence comes from Vaccinium macrocarpon, assembly GCA_022606695.1. NCBI lineage: Eukaryota > Viridiplantae > Streptophyta > Magnoliopsida > Ericales > Ericaceae > Vaccinium > Vaccinium macrocarpon. The sequence continues at coordinate 21,028,044 of CM040180.1, read as the reverse complement.
AACAAAATTTAAAAAATTGGGGGACAAGCCAAGTGGCAAGTCCCATACGTGTCCCGCCATGTCCGACACTCTGATACGGGGATCTCTAGAAGTGTCGGTGCTTCATAGGTTGACTTTGATGATGAGATTTTTTTCAGTTGAATTGTGCAAAATCTAACTAAATACATTAGAGATTAAGTGGCAAAATTGTCGAATCAATGGTGGAAAATGGCGAGGCAAGTGGAAGGATTTGAATTTATAAAATCTACTGATCCTCCATCACTGAAGCTGAATACGTTCAAAAAAAATTGATCTCTTGAACTTGATGGTTTCAGCATCTTCCCATTTGCTAGAATGTCCCCCAATGCAAAAGAATGACTTGGAGGGGAAATCATGACATATTCCAAAGTCCACCTAGAGTGGAACCACAGGAGCATGTTAGGTGGGTTTTGGTAGAACGTTCAAGGAACCCAGAAGAGCTAGAAGCTAGTGGAATTTCTAGTCTCCACAAAGTGAATTTTATCGATGGCTGACAAATATATTATCAAAATTTTGATAGTTCAAGCATTTCTCCCTCTATGCACTAAAACAGCCGATTACCAATGAGATTGAACATGGGCAAATTCATAGCATATTTTCCTAGTTGATCTAATGCAAGTTGGTCGTCATCAAAATCTCATTCTTGACAATATTTTATGAATTTAACTCCCCATATGTATACATTTGAAGGTCTGCGTATATATGTGAGCAAGAGGACGAGTAATGAAGGAAGAGAGAGAAGAAATGGAAAGAAACAAAATGATGCTTTTATAACTTCGAATACAGGTAAGGTCATTTTTGTCCAAAAGATTACTGCTAATTTGGACGCACTACTTGTGCACGTTAGCTAACCAAGGAGGTTCTGCTAATAATTATACATGACAGGGTAAAATCATAGGGAGTCAAAGTGAAATGTCTTTAACTTTTGTTTATGGGTCAGTGCATCACCAAAACAAAATCATCCACCATGACAACTGGCAATGGGAAATCATATTTCAGGATAAATTGTTCAAATCATTTGCGTTCAAGTTCATCAAATATTGTCATGGGCTTTCCTAACCAACACCATATTCAATATCAATGGGGTGAGACCTCCACCCATAGTTTCATCCTTTAAAAGCAGTGTATCCGACAACCTTTTTACCGTTCTAGGGAGCAATCTCCCATGTGAACTCATGCCCTATAATTGTATTATCGGGGATTGCTGTTTATTTTATAGGGCACTTTCCATAAGCTTGATTACCCTCAATAATTCTTCCATCTACACCAAATCTCAGGCAAATGATTAACTTTCTTCAATTTTTACTCATGGTGTCGCTTCATGCTTACTCTCGATTCAGATTGCCAGATCTGATATGATTCAATGGGTCATCGATACAAATAGGTTGCATGAATCCGAATTAGCAATGAATCATGTGCAATTCAATGAATTTTTTTCGATTTAGTGAATTTAATTTTGGCTCTTTTTTGCATCTCTTGTAGAAAAATGTTTCAAGATAAAGTTTAAGGCCTTCGGATTACACATGCCATCTTTGTCTCTTCTCACTAAACATAAAAATAACCCATTTAGTCCCCAATAATTGGAGGTATGGGCGGAGGATGGATAGGAGACAGACCTAACCTTTGGCAATAAATGCACAAAGTCGCTGCTTCCAGAATACCACTGAAACAGATAGATTGGAGACAAACCTAACCTTTGTCTCTCCTCACTATTTACTCTAAATCATGGTTGTCAGAATCGCACGATTCACGATTCAATTTACGATTTCATTCACAATACAAATCTATAGGTGAATCAAGGTTGATATAAAATTGGAGGTGAATCGTCTGATTCACAGTTCGATTCGCCATTCGATTCCCGATTCACGCAAAAACGATTCAAATCTTTAAATCTTTAGGTGAATCAAGGTTTATCACAACTTTCATTTGACAATATGAAACCACTTTTGCTATTTTTCTTTGTTTTTTCTTATAGAAAATTAAGAATATGAGATCATATAGTAAGGGAAATCATATTCCTTATTCAATGGAGACATATCTACCATGGATATGTAATTTCACAAATCAATCTTTTTGATTCTTGTATCCTCTAAATCATAGACCAGGGCACGGCTTTGAGGCTCAGACTAACCCACATGCGTTGCCATATAAGCTAGTTTCCTATGTATAAGGCTACAGCTTTATTTTGTAAGCTTTTTATTATGAATTCTTAACATTTATATGCATATATCAATGTTACTATAGTATTTATTATGCTATGATGCCATGTGATCATCAATTTATAGTAAAGGGTCAATTCGATTCGCGATTTGACAAGCTTGCTCTAAACTATCGTCTCTCTTGTGCAGTATTCTATGTAAATAAAGGAAAATTTTACTTTCACAATTAACCAGAAAATGCAAGGACAAAATGAGACACAATAACCCTTAAGACTTCTAGAAGCTTTGTTTGAACTTTTAAGTTTACCCACAAAAAATACCATATTAAGATTCACGAGCCACATCTCTAGCAAGTTGCAATAGAGGCACGATTCCTACTTGTAGGATAATGTGATTATCATTTCAAACAAGTTTCGTGTATTGATCTAGGCCCATAACATTCATATAAACTGCCTTTTTGCCATCCAATACATAAATATACTTCTTCATGTATTTTAAAAACCATGGCCGAATTCAGAGGGATTCATGGTTAAGGAGAATTTCAGTTCCTGATTCAATTCACAACTTTATAAATATGGTGTAGAGCACAATAGATGAAGGACCGGCAAGTCTAATTGGTCTGTGTATCCGTGTTGGACAAGTAGACAACGCATGTGATATTGACACAGGGCATGCCTTAACCTGCATGGGAAACCGCCCCTTGAACTAATATTTTATCTGAGTTGGGTACATTTGTCGAGGACACACCCGTCCTGGTTTAGACAAGTCAGAAGCGAGTAATTATAATATTTAGCAAAGATATTTAGGCGAACAAGTGCTATTATATCAACCTTCAAGAGTTGCAAATGATGATAACTTGGCGGAAGTTGGGTATATAGAACTTGAGACGTACTCCTTACAGCTAGATGCTTATTAGTTACTACTTTTATGTGGTTGTTAGATACCGCATTGTTAATTGTTTTGTTCCTTGTGGTTTCTCTTTAGAATCAATCACTTACCAATTGTGCAGTATGAATGTTAGTGCCCATTACTTCTAGATCTTTTGGTTGTTTGTGAATACGATATTTCTACAAACTAAAACATGCACATCCAAGAAAACATTAATGCATCCACGTGATATTAATATTCTACATTATGCAAATTGCCATATATGTATGCCTATCATCAAGATTTGTGCTTCTCATAGTACTACATTAGAATATCTTGAATTACTATTCTTACTTACCTTTTTCATGCAAATAGATCCCATAGCATTCCTGAAACGTTGTGACTTAATCGACTAGGCGGGCTAGGCTCGAATACTCGGCTAGGCAGAGCAAGACAAGGCTAGGCTGACCATTAGGTGGGCAAATGATGCAATTTAAAAAATCTAAGGGCGGTAGTGTCGTGGTAATAGAATATAAGGGCTTTGGTGTAGTTTCTCTATGAATATATGCATATCCAGCATACCCTGTTGCTTTGTCTTACACGATTAAAGTTTCCAAGCCCTAATTTTCAATACAATTCATCATTTACGCCAAGTAAGGTTCCAGACGTCTCTCTCCCCATCTCTCCATTATTAGTTACTAAGAATGTATAGGGCCATATTGCAGTGTAATACAGTAACACATGTTTGATAATAAGTTTCTAAATAATAACTGATACACCTAATAAGTAAAACACTGTAATACTATATAATGGACCAAACCTCTAGTCCCTTTTTTCCCTAATGACTAATGAGCAATTAAAGTTTGTAATTTGAACTTAGTTTCATATTATTTTGGACTTTCTAATTGACTACTTACTTGGTACTCCATCCGTCCCAAAAAGTTAAGGCCATTTTTGGATTTCAACTTTTTTCTATACATAATCATTACACTTTTCATTTTTGTCTTTCCCATTTTGTCCATAATCATTACAACATGCATTTAAATGGTTCTTGTCAAATCAAAAAAGGGAGGGTAAAATTTGAAATTAATGAAATAAAGTACATAGATTTTGTGAAGGAACTAGCATTTTGGGACAGCCAAAATGGAGTACTGGACCAACTTTTTGAGTTGCAAGGAATAGTTAGTACTACTATTCCCTTGTTTAAACTGTGAACATTCAACTTTGCATTATTGCTTAGTTTTCATGTTATTTAATAGTTTGTTCTACTTATATTAATGATCTCTCAAACTTCGGGAGGGTGTAGGAGTATTAAAAATAAATTTAAAAAAAAGGGAAATCTGCCTTATTGTCTAGGCGCCGATTAATCGGCCAAGCTGCTAGGTGGTGTCCGGCCACCTTGACTAGCTCCCTGCGACTTTTAGAATCTTGCGTATTGCAACTATCAAAATCAGACTTCCGACCATGAAGAAAGGAAGAGTTGGATTCGGTCACCTTTTCTTCTCGATTGATCAACTTTCTATTTTGTTGGATCCTACGGTTTTCTTTCTGGGCACATCTCTTCTGTTTGCCATGATTTGTTTGCTTTTCTTTCCTAATACGTACAAAATAATGGCTTGTCCATATTTTAGTGTTTGATTTAAGTTTTTCTTTATTCATTGTAGGTTTTCTTTATTGATTTCTTTTCCATGTAGTTTTTGCATATTTGTTTCAACCAAAAAAATTAAATTAAATTAAATAACTAATCATCATTGAGAAGTAACTTTTTATCATACTTCTTCTATTTACCAACATTACAAATTCTAACAGAACCATTAATTTATCGCCTTTTACATCTCTGTCTTAACAAAATTAATTAGCTCACTAAATTACCAATTCTACTAAGTTTGTTAGTTTTTTATTTACTTATATAGTAATTATGCTAAATTTATCATTCTTCTTTTCATGAGAAGTTTTGACAGGTGACCTTTTAAAGATACTTGGTATTAGGGGTGTAATCGAGCCGAGTCAAGTCGAGCCAAGCTTTGGACTACTCAAGCTCTGTTTGGCCTAAATTTAGTGGGCTCGAGCCCGGCTCGAACTCGTGATGAGCTGAATAAATGGGCTCCAGCTCAGCTCGTAGAATTTTACAAAAGCTCAAGCTTGGCTCATTGATTACCACGTTGTTGAGCCAAATTCAAGAGGTGGGGTGGGATTCTTCATGTATAATGGATCCAAAGCTGTGTATTTGAGTAGTTGTCTGATGAGGGAAAAAAAGCCTAAAAGAAACAAGAACGGAAACGACATCGTTTCCCATACGCATGCCTTTGCCCTTTGTTTCCTTCATCCCACATCGACAAGTTAGTATTCCCACCCTTTGTTTTTTCTATAAAGCTTCTCCTAACTGATGGTCTTCCCTGCTCAAGACTTGAATGCTTCAATTGCTGCCACTTGGCTACCGGATGCATCCCAATGTCTGCAAATACACTATATATAAAATAGCTCGCGAGCTAATCCAAGCCGAGCACCCTAGAGCTCGGGCTCGGCTCGTTAACCAAACGAACTCAATTTTTGGGTCGAGCTCGTTCGTTTATCGTTCGAGTTGAGTTCAAATGAGCTCAACACGAGCCGAGCCGCGAGCCGGTGGTGCCGCTTGCGAACAGCAAGGCTCATTTACAGCCTTACTTGGTATCAACTTTTGTGACCGACATTTTTTTTCGATCAGAGATTTATATTCAAATTTCAAACTTAGATTCATTTAAGTACATTAAATGTGCAATACTCCCTCCGTCCCAATTTGATAGTCCAATCCGAAACTACGTGCAATTTTCAAACTAAAAAAAATGTATTTATCAAAATAATTTTTGAATCTATTTTTGCACCGTATAAAAAGTTCTCAATGAGATCCATCAAACAAGATTCATCAACAACAACAATAACACAACCCATTTAGTCCCCAATAATTGGGGTTATGGGTGGGGGATGGATAGGAGACCGACCTAACATTTGACAATAACTGCACAAAGTGGCTGCTCCCAGAATACCACTGAAACAGATGGATTGGAGACAAACCCAACCTTTGGCAATAAATGCATAAAATGGTTGCCCACAGAATATCATTGAAACAAAGGTCCCCCTATACGTTATATTTTAGTATGAAAATTGCACATAATTTCATAGTGGACTATCAAATTGGGAGAGAGGGAGTATTTGATTTTGGAAGTACTTGACCTAATCCTAATTGAGTACGGTCAGCATATAGGGATTTTAACAAGGACAAATAAGGAATATTACTATGACAGGATTTATTAATAAAGATTTCTCAACTTTAGGACCTGATGCTAGCTGCCACAAATATTTTAGTCCATTTACTAATGTAATAGATCCAAATTTCATTTAATTACGGTTACTAATGTTTAAAAATGAAGCTTGTGAATTGCAAACATGTGATTCTTTAATTTCCAATTTTCAAACCAAAATCATTTGTGGGAACATACACCATTACAACAGCAACAATACGTCTAGCAAGTTAAATCAAGAGAATAATCAGAGATAGCATCCTTACTTACCCTAATTTTCTTAAGACTCTTCAATTCTTCAACTCCATGTCCTTGAGTCTCCGCCTATGAAAATTTCCGTAGAGTAAAGATGAGACAGGACAAATAAATAAAAGTATCAAAGCACGTGACATTTATTGCACAAGCACATCAAATGGAACCTTAGCTCTCTGCTCCAAGCTATGCTTTTCACAATATGCCTTGTGTTGCAACTTGCTACCACTTGCCTTCATATTCATGTAACAAGAAGCAATTCTAGCACAGGTGGGGTGAAACGTGCTCTGACAGTGGCCATAATTGCACTGTGGACCAATAAAACTCAAGTTAATGCAACAATCACCTTACTCTTAAGTATACACTCACAATCCAGAAAGAGAGGGGAGAAAAGAAAAAAGGGATACTCATATGGCAATCTTCACCTTTATGCAGACACCTTGTTTGCGATGACAGATGTAACAAACGTCACTCCCCTTCAAGACTGACTCCTGGAGTTGTTCCATTACAATAAACAGAGGTAAGAATCACATTGATCTATGAGGTAAGCAGCAAATACAGCAGAAATAGTTTACATATTCCAGCTTAATACCAATGTTCTTCAACCAAGGAAAAAACTATCCATTGGCAACTTTTATGAGTATCAGATGAAATGCACAACAGAATTCTATTTTTATTGGAAATGGTCCTCCAAGCACATTCACATACCATTCCCTCGACAGGATTCACTTGTCCCCTTCTGAATGTTGCTTCTAAAACCCACTACAACATAAGAAAGGAACAAGTTTAAATGCACTCCAACAAGAGTAAGGGAACAACAGGCAATAAACATTCTTCCACCTAATGAATAACCAGCAAAATTATAAAAAGTTCTACCTCAGCACAGAATGCATGGACCCATTGACCATCAGTTGACTTCCTAAAAGCACCAGCACTGCCACCACATAAACCACATTCTGAAGCAAAATAAGGCTTTTCCCAAGAATTCATAGCTGGAGCTCCATAATTTCTTGATGACAATAAATCCTCGCATAATTCGCAGTACCAGGGACCCATAGAATCTTTTACACTACGATAGCAATCCAAATGAACCGCAACCTGTTAGAACAAGAAAGGGTAAAAATTTGAATCCAACAAGATATCATTAAGTTTTCAACAGTTGTTCATTATAGGTTAAAAACCTTGCAACTCGAACACACTACGATCGGTTTGAGAAATGTCTCAGACCGTCTGCAGATGTCACAAGTCCTCGGATTTTCTTTAGAAAAACCGGAGATTGATCCAAAATCAGATTTTATTTGTGATGTAACCCGTGGAACAGCCAACTTTGAAAGTGTCTCCTTTGCCCGTGGCATCTGCTGAGAGTAAATCCCAGGTCTTCCAGTTGAATGGTTCACTTTCAACAGGTTCTGCACAGGAAAAAAGACTCATAAGTAGTTTGCTAATGAAGTTGCTATTTCTTGGATTTTTTTTCTGTCCAGCTCTTATCTAAAAACTTTCCACCACAGAATGGAATCAAGTATGAAACAGATCTGCGGATGGTGACACCAATGTTGAAAATGAATAAATCATAATAACATGTCAGCTTTAGAAGGGACAGGATATACAACCTCTTGGTGTGCAGATTCATCGGGTGAATCTTTCCTAAGTGAAGAGATCCTCAATGAAGCTGCAGCTGCAGCAGTTGCAGCCGCTAGCACAGCCTGGGCTTCCTTGTGCCTTCTCTCTTTCCGTCCTTGTTTTTTTGCTTCTCTAAGCTCAGAAAGATACTGGTTGACAAGTACAGCATCCCATTTTTGCTTGCCAATGGCATCGATCTCCTGCGGTAGACCCTTCACAACCTTACAAATCAAATCATCTGCATAGCCATGGACACACTTAAATATTGAACGGTATAGTAAGATGTCCACATAGAAGAAAGAAACAAAAAAAAATTGGAGTATCAACTAAAAAGTCTCCAAATTACATGCTTACAAGTCCACGTAAAAGAAAGAAGTAAAATGAAAACTGGTTACACAAGCGCAAAAAGGGGCAAAGTAGAGACCGCTAATGCACTTTCTCGCAACCAAATTGCAGAGCAGCCTATGCTGGTGAAAAATAATTTCCCCTTCCGCCTCGTCTTCTGGATTCAATTCTAGAACGCCCATACTCCTGGCTTTAGCCAACTGTTCTTGCTTTCCTCCATCAAATTCAGATATGTCACAGGAATCCAAGTGTTCAACGTGCTGATTACATATGCCAGAACTGGAAGATGCCTCCACGGAAGAAAATTTGCGGTCTGCAGAACCTGCCAAGTAAAGTAGGTGAAAAATATGAACATAACAGATGTTACTATGCGAATCAGACAAGAATTTACCATGACTTTCAGATGCTGCATTATCTGAAAGCACCGCATTCTGCAATTTCAACATTTCGTTGCGGATAAGTGGGTGAATGTTAAACACTGCCTCGGCTTTTCTGCAATACGCAGAAATTCTAAGAATTTGTAAAACAAAAAAGTTTCAAGAAAATAAGTATAAGATGGCATTAAAGAGGGACCTCATATTAAGAAATTCAACAAGTAAACCTTACATGGGATCCGGGATATTGTTCTCAACAGAGCATAAAGTATTATCGTTGTCTGAATTTGGGGTCACATTCTGCTCAGAAATGGCATCTCCTTGTGCTTGACCACCTTCAGAAAGATGGCAGTTAACAGGTTTGAGAAAATCACCTGTCCACGTCATAGTAAGAGTTACAAAGAGTAAACACAAATATGATCAAAACCTTTTTTTCTCATTTTTCTCATGAGACAGGAGAAAAGGAGACCACTCAATTAATTTTGCTATATGATATCACATTCTCTCTTAAAAAAGCAGTAGACCGCAAAGTAAAATCAAGAACTTGCATTTCCTTCCGAAATCTGGGACCATTGCACTGATGAAACGTACTCCATGATCGAGCAACTATTATGTTGGAAGTTATTACAAGATGCATCATTTTCTACATGCTGAACCGCACAAACTGATTGTCGAACTTATGTATGCGCAAGAAAATTTACAATAAGATCAATAATTACATAATCGTGGGCTTCTTTTGCTGACGTAAAAAGTTTTTCTGGAGACACAAAGAACCACCTGTTGACTGGGAGGGAATTGAACCCAACAAAAACAAGTACAAGAAGAAAATACCACTACTATTCAGTCAAAAGGAAAAAAAAAAAACCAAAATGCAAACTAGAAAACTGTCCAAATTGCATTTATTTTTATATTCATCAATGACCAGATAAATTTATGAGTAAAAAATTGTATAAAGGATTGAAAACCTCAGATGCCTATTATATTCTTCCCAGAGCCAAACAGGAATCTAGATGTCTTTTCAGAAGTAAAAACTAAAAAATGGTTACTGGCACTTCTTACCCAAGCTACTTTGCCAAGATAAAAGGAATTTGCCTATATTCCAACCTTGAAACCATTCCACCTATCCACCCGGTAAAAGGCCTACAACTAACAAATGCGGGCACCTCCAATGAGGCAGTTTGAGAATGTTGGATATCAACACTCCTTGGACAATCTTTGGACACTTTTTGACCTTGACCTATTTTTTGTTTTCATATATTTCAGAACCAGACACACTTAAGACCTTAAGAAAAGAAAATAATCAATTTTTGTGTCTATTAATCCCTTGTTCTCATTAAAAAAATCTAAGAATTCTAAACCTCTGAACTACGAATTAAACAAAAAAGGACAGTAGCGAAAGGAAGAGTGCCAGGGATTGCATAAACAGAAGAACTCTTTTTAAATGTGGGAAATGCCTGTGTTGGACAGTCTACACTTAAGAGACGTATAAGGAATCCGTGTACCACATGTTAATTGGACGTTAACCTAGCAAGCAGAGTTTGTAATATGGATTTACAATGAAATATACTTAGAACTCCCTATATTATGCATGAAGTTCCCCGTGGCACCTTGTACACACCTCATATCATAGGATGATGCCAAAGATATCAATATTTCGGCATCCAAAATCCTTTAGATTAAAATTGCACGAATCAAAAATCCTCCACACACTAGGTGGACACCCGTAACCCATGCTTAGGTAATAACTTGTATAGAGCGCAAAAAAAAAAAAAAAAAGACAACCACTTTGTTCACATTTCCAAAAAAAATTCTTTCCCCATCTCTCATCTCTCCAATCATTAATCACATTTATCTCTCTACTCATACCCCTCTCTCCAATCATTCTTCTCATTTCTCTCTCTATCTCTCTCCAATTATTACACCTCTCTCTAATTATTATTTTTCCAAAAACCCATCCAAACACTTTCTCAAAACTATTTCTCAAAATATTCTTCTCAAAACTCTCAACAAAGAAAGTGAATGCCATGTTGGTCAACCATTTTATTTTGTCAAGCGTCCTGTACCCAAATCTGTGCTTCATAGAATACAACTACGGTACCAATGCCATGACAAGACAGTTATCATATTTAGGAGTTCCTTGAATTTTTCCCGTTGGCGAAGCACTCTCTGAATGCAATTTTATGTGATGACAGAAAAGGACAGCGAATTCATCTGGATTGCAACCTTGCCACCAAGGCGGCAAGGTGCATACATCAGACTGGCATTACACAACAAGACAATTATATTATATTCCTCCATTGTCTTATTCACTAATTATTCATGTTTCAGCCACAGGTTCAAGTCTAATGACCGCTAAAACGGAAGGAAAAGCAAGTCTCCCAAATTTCAAGCAAACAATGCGACCTTTTCTTATATCTATTCCTCGAGTGAAAAATGCACACCATGTTAGAACCTTAGTCGAAAAACCGTTTCCTATTGGGGTGGCGAATCCACCTCAGTACCTCATTCCCACGTTCCCAAGTCAAACTATCCTAGGCACCTCATTCCCATAAAAAGGAAGGAGTCGTCCCCTCCCAAGAAGAATAGAACCTCTTAGGCATATAAATCCCAAAAGAAACAAACGTCAAATAACAAGCAAGACAAAATTTGAAATAATGACAAGATACCAAAATTATAGTAACTCTAATTTGCTAAATAGATAAACGTAAAACATTTTCAGTTGACACGAGTGAAAAAAATTAACATTTTCTCTTATTACATACAGTGTTCTAAAAGTCGCTAGTTGCTCCCAGGTAGGATGGCTGCCGAATAAAGACTCGGGGACAAGTCGGCTAGATTTTTTTTAATATATATATATATATATATTCTCCTTCATCCTTCATAAGTTTTGAGTAAGTAGAATAACATAAGTAGCACATCATCAAATAAAAACATACAAACTAAGGCATAGTTTTCCAAAAAGTTTTAGTAACCCAGTTGCTAAAATCATCATGATTTTAGCAAATGAGTTCAAAATGTGCTAAAATCATGGTATTTCAAATCATAAAATTAAGTATTTTCGTGTATTCTTTTTTGAATTTTTTTTACACCAAATTAAAGTACACGAGGAGTACTTTAATTTGGTGCGGAAAAAAAATCGAAGAACGACATACAGAACCAATTCATTGTGATTTCAAAAAATTGATTTTAGCACCTGCTGAACTCATTTGCTCAAATCATGGTTGATTTTAGCAACTAGGTTGCTAAAATCTTTTGGAAAACTATGTCTAAGTAAAACAAAATAGTCAAATACAACAAAAAAATAATTAAAAAACTGAAAAAACAAAAGAAAATAGAAAAAACGGGAAGAAAAAAAACGGAGACAAACTGTGCAGTATGTACACTGTACAGTGCTACTAATCTGTCTTTTAATTCATACCTTAGTGGCCACTAAGACAAAAAAATAATTAAAAAACTGAGAAACTGTGCTATCAATCTGTTTTCTAATGACTGTGTATAAAGGCCAGACGGGGAGGAAGAAGAAGACTAGAAGAGTGAGTGAGAGGGAAGATGATATGCGATCTTACCAGAGATTCAAGGAGGAAGAAGAAGACTAGAAGAGGTGAGAAGAACTGAAGATATGCGATCCCTATGACTGTCGGCAGCAGCAGCAGGGTCGTGTTTGAACTTTGAAGAGAAGAGGGCAGTGAATCATGTTTCCAGAGAAGAGGTAAGAAAAGTTGAAAACAATAGGGGATTTAGGTTAGGGTATACCGTAAAAAATTACATTACGGCCACAAAAATTTTGCAGATTCTGTTTTTTTTCACCCTGATTTTTGCAATTTCTTCCGATTTGTCGACGTAATCCGACTAGGTGACTAGTCCGATTAGTCGCCGACTTGATCCCGACTAAGTCGGTCAGCGACTAATTCAATCGACTAGGCCCTAGTCGACTTAGTGAGGCCACGACGCCGACGTAGTCAAGACTTTTAGAACACTGATTACATACTTATTGACGCAATTATTTCTCTAAGCTCCCCCGGCGCTCCTAAACGAGGAGCTTCGATTATCCTCCACTTCCCCACCTCCGTCCTTGCATTGTGCAATTCAGTGTTCTGAAAACTGGACCAGACCGGCCAGTTCTACCGGTTGACCCGTCGACTAGACCTTAGTCCGGTTTGGTTCAACCTAATACCCGCTCTATTTTCAAAACCATTCTAACAATTAAAAACCGGACTAAGTTGACAGTTGAACCGTCAACCCGTAAGAACCAGACCTGGGTTGGTCAACCCGGACCGGAAAATTTGAACTGGATTAATGAAATTTTCTGCCATAGGCGTACAAAAAGAGGCATCCGAAGTGAGCCATGCCAGCTCACACCCTTCATTGACTAGTTGAACATGTGTTGAAGCCTTCTCAGCCATTTATAGGAAGAAAAGGTGGAGCAGGTTATGTATCTCACCGATGTGGGATTGGAGAAACACACACTAGGAACAAATGTGCAGCAGAACTTAGTTTCTCAAATTTTGTACAGTTATTTTTTTTATATGCTTATTTTAGTAAATTATATATTTCCAATATATGTTTATTATAATTATGACATCACGATTCAATTCCGGTTCGACCGCGATTGAACCGGTGACCCATCCACCCGGTCCCTTTGTTCACTCTCCGGTCTGGGTTTTAAAACATTGGCGCAATTCCTCACAACACTTTTTAGAAACTGAAAATTCATTCTCATGCTTACATAGCATTGCATTGATACTGCCATGTATATTATACTACCCACCTTTCAGCCTCAAAAAGATTCTTTCAACAAGAATACGCACATTTTACTATCCTTTTTTTTTATTGATTGGTACATTTCTCCTAGCCAATACTGTAAGTTGATTTTCACACACACCTTCACAAGCATAAGAAATGGTAAATCGTTAATTTCACCCAGCTACCAGTTTGGAGGGTGACCACTTTCAAAGGTTCGAAAATCCCACATTACATGGCAACAAAGGCATTCCATGTGTACAAAATGAAAAGTTACATCTCAAACAAATTCATTTCATCCTTCGTGCAAACCAATTTTCCTAGATAATTGCTGAATCATCATTCAAAGAGATATTAAAGATAGTTCAAAGCACAAAAAAAATGTACTGAGCATAAACAAACCAATTCTACCATTTTCAGAGATGGGTACACATCCACTGTTCTACAACTTATATGCTGAAAACAAATTCCTTCCCTAAAAGAGGTACAAGACAGGTTTCCTAACTATTGGTATCTCAGCCAGCAGCCCCAGACTACCTGCAAAAAGGGAGGTCTGGCACTATGTTACCAGGGAACACTACTACCCTAACGAATTATGTTGTGGTACAAACGATCCAAAACATGGAACACTTTCATTTTAACGGTAAATATAGCGATCCAAAGCGATCTGCAAGTTTTCACCAATAAATTTTATTTACTAATTGATGTAAAAATCTAGAGAACGAAATTTTTGTGAAAGAACATAGAAATTCAGACATTATGCTCCTCGAAATGTATTTTGCATGAATAATGGGAAAATGATACTTAGTTTTACTAGATGTTCAGTCCTTGGAAAGGTAAATTTTTTGATTTTGTGATCTACAGAAGCGTGCCACTAGAGTTGCACAATTTAGACTTGTGACGTACCACATTCCTGCTCCTCGTACCAGTACGATCGGTGTTCAAGTAACATAGGAGTCTGGCACCCACTAAAAAACGGTGTTTCAGAGAATGAGTTGTTTCAAACAGAAAATCGTACACGTAACACACCATGGCATGAAACCGATATCCATAATTTCTTTCTAGTTTGTTTCTTGATATTAATATTGATATTCCGGTAATAGGGGTTCCTCCGTGTGTAAAGAGATCGTTTTACTCACAAGATTAAAGGGATTTCCCAAAGTCAACAAAACTAGCAGACAAACACAAATGGTTCAGGGAGCTAGATTAGGAAGTGGGTTGGTGCCATTACAAAAGAAAAGTAAAAATAACTAGATTCTGATCCTCAAAACTAATTGAAAAGAAAGAATAAGAAGGTTCTTGTAATGACCAAAAAAATAGCACTAGTGGTTTAACCATGTCATCATTCTTTTTGATTTCTGCACACTCTTCTCTAGTTGGCTTTGAAAGTTCAATCAAAATTTTGTGTTTCAATTCCATCTTGGCAAAAACTATAGTTTCCAACAATGCCTAGTAGCTACTCCCTCCGTCCCATAAAGTTTGATCACTACGAAACTACATGCAATTTTCAAGCTAAAAAATAATGTGCTTACGAAAATAATTTTTTAGTCAATATGGATCTTGTTTGATAGATCTCATCGAGAACTTTTATACAGTGCAAAAAAAAATTCAAAAATTATTTTGGTAAATACATTATTTTTTAGTTTGAAAATTGCATGTAGTTTCGTAGTGATCAAACTTTATGGGATGGAGGGAGTATTTTTCATTCTTTATTTTAATAATTAACAATGCTCCCCAGCAGTTATCAGAGCAAAGTATTTCTTTATGGGTTTGTACTTCAGAATTTAAGAAGCAAAAATGCGTCGTGAGAATTTTTACAAAAGAAGCATCTCTTTTAACCAAATAAAAATGAAATTTTATAACTTCAAATAGTCCCAACGCGCCAAACTAGATTTAATTATAGGCAAACATCTAAAACTTGAAAATGGCCTGTCAATCAAGCTTTAATTCTAGAGAACCACCATTCATTGTGACAAGCACGCAAATTTCTATAACTTGAGAATGCCCTATCAATCTAGCCTTAGTTCTAAAGAACAACCAGTCAATTCTTGACAAGCACAGGAATGTAACATAACATAGCAATTTTTTAAAACACACCTTCACTTGCAGATGAACTGTTTTCCAACAAATTGTGAACCCCTTCATGATCCAAATTCTGCAAAAAAAAAAAAAAAAAGAACCAAGATGAGAAACATCACCGTATTTAATTAAATTAAGCAAATAGACGTATGGAACATTTTGAGACCTACTCAAGGTCCCTAACAAATGATCGTGATTTTTGGCACTGGCAATTGGAAACCATATGATGCAACATGCATTGACTGTGACAATAGATCCTAAGACAGAGGAGATGGTTCAGACAAACATACTGTGATCACAAAAATGATAGCGATGAAGCAGAGCAGGAAGGTAGAAACTATTTTTGGAAGCAGGACCAGGGCAGTGTTGAATTTGTGTGAAAAGATGGGGAGAACAATGTAGTCATAGGCTCATAGCTGTCACAAGTTAAGTGAGTTACATGCTGTGTTTGGTAACTTACTCATAACTTTTTCAGAAACTGTTTTTTTGTTTTCTTTGTCAAAATATTGTTCGAATGTGAAAAAAAACTGTTCCAAATTTGCAAAAATAGGTTTTCTTTCAAAAATTCCTTGAAAACGTTAAAAATAGCTTCAACCAAACAAATTTCTCTTCCACAACTTATTCTCCCACTAGTGTTGCAGCAGCGAAAGTGAGGATGCTAACAATAAGTTAGGACTAGGGTAAAGGCTACAAAAAAACATTCAAGTGACCAGATACAGCGTCCGATTGTGCTTGGTGGCAGCAATACAAATGAACACTAGCCTACGATGGCATTCCTCACTGTCTGGGCCCCAGCAACATTGCTGTAAACAACAACGCAAGGAGCACCGCAGTGTTCCAACTTACAAAAACCATAGATGTCAAGTCACTCAGCTGGTGCTTGTGATTTGTGGCCAAAGTAGGAGGTGGCAGTCAAAGTAGCGGTTAAGCTAGCAATTGTATCAGAAGAAATAGAGTTATTGTGTCCCACATTTAAGAAAATAAAGACTCCAGCACTTTCACAACTGAGGCACAGGCCTGAAACAATTTAAGCTTACAAAGCACAGTAACAGACATGGGATATGGATACACCATGATACAGATACATTGATGTGACATAATCAGAATAAATAGGATACAGATACCTCAGGGATACGTTCGTACACATTCCTAAAATTATTATTCTCGTACTACGTGTAAAGATGAAGCCATGAAAATAAAGAGTCCAGCACTTTCACAACTGAGGAACGGGCCTCAAACAATTTTAGCTTACGAAGCACAGTTACAGACATGGGATATGGATACACCACGATATGGATACATTGATGCGACATAACCTGAATAAATAGGACACAAATACCTCAGGGCTCAGGGATACGTTCGTACACGTTCATATAATTATTAGTCTCGTACTACAAGTAAAAATAAAGCCAAAAGATTCAAAGAAATAAGAGTAGTTGATGCATTTAGAGATATACGGCTAGACAGATAGTTACTATATATGCAATATGCAAGAATATGTGCACGTAATTCCATCTTCGGGGTGTGAATATTTGTCAAACGTATTGAAGCTTAAAAAAGAAAATGCAGTGTACAATCTTGCACAGTGCGGGCGCGACTGGGTAAGTACTTGACTAGCATGCGCACACACACACACACACAGCTTGCAAACATGATGAATCGATGATGTTCTGATTGACTTGTTGTCTGCTCCTGGGGCTTTTTTAACATGTTCGGCTCTGTGAGTATCCATTGACTAAGGTGATGTTTGATAAAACTGAAAACCCAAGCTGGAAGCTGAAAATTTAAGTGTTGAAAACTGAAAATTTTTAAGCTGAAAAGCCATTTGATAAAAAAATTAAGAGCTAAATTAAAATAATTGTTTTGCTATAAAGATATATGACTTTAGCTTAAGTTATTTGTCATTGTTCTCTCTTTGTTTTATTAGTGAACATCATGAGTTCGTAGTCATGGTGGTATAAGTGGGGGTGGATAGATGGTGATGGTGGTGGCAGCAGTTGGTAGCGTAGCGATGATGTAGCGAGGACGGTGGGGTGGTAGTTGTAACGGATGTGGTGTGGAGTAAGGATGGCGAGGGTAGTGGTGGAGAGTAGTTCAAGCAATGATTATAGAATCAATAGTGTAATCGCAGTGGTGAAGAAGAATGTGATAAATATAGTGATGGAACACGATAAAGAGCCTATGTTACGCAGACTCTCGTAATGGTATAAAGTACCAATGTCGGACACTCGACGCTTGGGATAAGGGTGTGGGATATGTGTCCGATAAGTTTAGTAAGACATTTCTATAGAAACCCAATTGTAATTCAAGCTTATCATGGAAGTATGCATAAACCTCTCTTGGTATCCTTGAAATGCGCTATAGTACCTTAAAGCACCATTTTACGTAAGAAAATACAAAAAAAAAAAGAATATTTTGTTGTGTCCCGGTATCCTTGAAATGAGAAATAGTTGCATCTCACACCTAGATACATACCCGCACCTGACACCCGTACCTGAGTCCAAGTAACATAGATAATGTTGGTTAGAATGATGGTGATGGTGCTGAATAGATGACGGTGGTTGTGGTAGTTATAGTGATATTGTTTACGGCAATGGTAGTAGTGGGGGTAGTAACTATAGCGATCGTGGAGTGTTGGTGGTAGTGGCAACAACATACTAGCGGTGGTCGCCATGGTAGTGATGGTGGTGGCACTGGCAGTGACGGTAGTGCCGATATTGGTGGTGGTGGCGCCGTGACGCAGCAGTAGAGTGGTGGTGGGGGCAACAATGACAATTGAGTAGTAGTGGTAGTGGTGACAACAATTGCATGGTGGTGGTGATAATGGCGATGATGGAGTAGTGGACGGTGGCATTGGTGGCAATAGTGGTAGTAGTGGTGGAGAGGCTGTGGAGTGGTGTGGGTGGTGGCGATCGTGGTGGCAGTGGGTGGCATTGTGGTGGTGCTAGCGGCGAGGCTGCAGCCGTGGACAGTTGCGGTGGTAAATGAATAACAGAATGAGTGATATACAAGTAACTGACAAATTCCGTCAGCATTAAGAAGGTACCAGGCTACTCAATTTTTGTATCTTTATTAAGCCTACAAAGGAACTTATTAAAATATTAAGTATGATGAAATATGGTTACCAAACCAACTTAATAACTTAATACATACAGTTTTAAGTGCTGAATTAGGTTATCAAACAACCCCTATCCTAATAAGTTTACTTGATTCTTTTAAAAATAAAAAATAAAAACCGATTTAACCCCGTCCCTATCTGAAAAGTATCTCGACATGTCCCAAAAATCCGAAAGGTATCTGAAATTAAAACATTTACTTAAATACAGATTCTTATTTGCCGTATGCCCGTATCCAATGCACATCGGGGCATATCGGAGGTTTATTGATATCTGATACATATCCAATCCCCTACGCGACTAATTTTTGGTGTATATGTGCATCAAGTCAGGTTACTTACTTTCCAGCAAAAGAACTTGCTTCATCTAGGAAATTTGACACCAAAAATAACACACAATGAAAGCCATCAGGTCAATTTACAGGAACTTAGGGGGCCAAGGAGTTTTTGTTTGGCTGATTTGATATTAAAGGGCTGGTAATAAGATAGCATTAGTTAACAGCACATAACCATATGCTATTATCTAATACATTTTCAGTTGTTTCTGTTCCAGTTTTATATCCCAACACAAGAGAACAGCTGATATAAAGTGTAATGGCTAACCTTGTTGGTGATATCAACCTCAGATTGTTTAGTTGAATAACTTGCATCTTCACTGATCAAATGACCTCTTTTAGCCTCATCAACTACTATTTCATCATCACTAATCATTTCCTTCGATGAGCAGATCCCCTTGTGCTCCTTCAAAATTCTAATGTTGCTTTTGGTTCTTCTCCGTGGTGGTACAGACTTAACAGGAACAACATCCGGGATATCCGACTCCGACACCAAAACAGCATCAGCACCTTCAGCGGTCCCCGTACCATCCTTCGACGAAAGCGAGGACTTGATTTTAACTTTCAGATTTTTCTTTATACTACCAATGTAAGCATGTTTTTTTAACCATGTCACAATTTTGGAACATAAGTCCGGGACCACACAATTGTCCTGTGAAATCAAAACCAAGGTGAGAGCAATATAAACTAAAATCAGCCAATAAATACATACATGCAACATGCGTCAGCATGCAGAGCTAAACTCTCATGTTCAGAAACTAACTACAAACGGGGTGAGTTATAGAAATTGAGCCTTACAGCAAGCATTGAGGCTAATGAGTCAGGTGGAATGCCAATCTCTGAGGCAACATCTTTCATATTGACTTTTCCTCTGTCAATAAGCTGCAGGAATGACAAATGTCCAAATGTAAACACAGATGTCACAGTCAAACGAAGCTACATGCAGAAAAGGATTTTGTAATGATGAATTTACGAATGCAGTAATTCAATCTACCTTTTTCAAAATCACTGTAAAATCTGGAGAGTCCGATGTGTTAACATCATCACTGAGGCTCCTGCCCACTGTTTCTGTACTAGCAGGATGCTGAGCATTACCACATCCAGGATGCAGCCTAGAATTTGATCTGCAATCTAACAGTCCTTCATGTAGCATATTATTCCCCAACTTATTTACATCAGGATCAGTAGTTTCTATTTGGACAGACATCGTATCTCCATTTTTCCGTCCAATTTTAAATTTGTGTGGTTGAATCACGGTTGGGGTCACTAGTTCATGCTTCATAGTGGCTGAATCAGAGGCAGCTGTCATAGACATTTCTCCCGACTGCTGGGTGCTGCAATCATTCTGGACTTCTGAATGCTTTGAGCAGAAGGCCCTTAGCTCAACCTATAAGTTATTTTTTCCCAATTGTGATACGAAGAAAAGGTAGATAGAAGTCTCACTTGTCAAGCAACATTATTATACCAAAAAAGCAACCCAAGACAAAATAGTGTAACAATCTACATTTTCGATAGTGACAATAACATAGAAATCAAAAACAATAATTCACTCATTCAAATGGAAAGTACTAGTGCTTACATCATCACATCCCAATTTTCCCCAAATCTCCATTCTGTGACTTGCCTCCCTTGCACAAATGGGATGAAACGAAGTTCTGCAAGTTCCTAAACATGCACAAAAATGAATCACATGTTACCAACAGGATCATCATTACCACACTCAACACCCTTTGAACAGCAAATCCAGTAAACACACAAAGAATAATAGAATACATCCTCCTTCAATAAAGGAGCAACATAGTGACTTTAGGATTAATAATAAGTTATGGGAGCATAGAGGAGCTAAGTAGCGTCAGCGATACACGTTTAATTCAACTACCAATGTAAAGTACAAACTTGTAACAAAGGAATTCGGAAAATTTGTATGTAACAGACTTGAGAAGAGAAATTTGAAATTAGAAGCCCATCGAGGTACTACATGCAACATAGAAAACTGCCCATTAAACAAATGTTAACTATCACGAAAGACCTATGTTTCGCAGACTCTCGTAATGGTATAAAGCATAGTTGTCAAATCGCAAATCGAATCGAGAATCGAAATGACCCTTTTCCGAATCGTGAATCGAATTGAATTGTGAATCGTAATGATTCAGTCTAAGTTTAAAAAAGACTTGAAAAATGTGTCTATGCAATGTCTATGCACTTGCATAATAAAGATACATTATAAAATTGACAAATTTAAGCTTAAATCAATATTGAAGTTTTTTTCTAACATAAACTGATGATCACATGGTGTAATAGGATAGAGTAGATATTTGTAGATGAAACTAAATACTATAATGAAATGGATATATGTATATAGCTATAAATATTCATTATAAAAATGAAAGCTTAGCCTTACAACAAATAACAATAAAAGTTTGTAGCCTAATAGGGTATAACCGCTAAAGTGATTTCACATTAGTCGAATGTAATAATTGTGAAGAACCTTGACTCGCTTGTAGATTCGTATCGATTTTGCATGAATCGTGAATCGAATCATGAATCGAACCGTAAATCGTATGATTCACTACCGATTCTAGATAAACCTTGATTCACCCATAGATTCGTATCGTTTTTACTAGAATCGTGAACCGAATCGCGAATCGAATCGTGAATCGTACGATTCTGACAACTATGTAAAGTACCCGTTTCACTCGACACTCGGATAAGTGTGTGGGATACATGTCTTATAAGTTTAGTAAGACACTACTATAGAAAACCTAATTGTAATTCAAGTTTATCATGGAAGCATGCTCGTATAAGGGTGTGGGATATGTGTCTGACGAGTTTAGTAAGACACTTCTATAGAAAACCTAATTGTAATTTGAGTTTATAATGGAAGTATGCATAAAACTCTCTTATTGTCCATGAAATGCACTATAGAACCTCAAAGCACCATTTTACATAAGAAAATACACAAAAAATAGAAACAAATTTGAATATTTTGCCATGTCTCCATGTCCTTGAAATGAGATAGTTGAATCCAACACCTAGATGCATACCCGCACCCAACACCCACACCCGAGTCCAAGTAACATAGCGAAAGACAAAATCAATGGAGTTAACCAAGCCCTAAAAATTATTCAAGTTTGACTATAATCCATTCATGAGAGGATAGGGAGAGGATTTGGACTGCGAATCTCTCGAGCAAAGATTACCATTAATCTGCTTTGTGGTTGCAATTCTGAGAGTACTCCGAATTCTGCAAAATGGTGGGATTTGCAGGGGAGGTGTCTTTCACGGTCCAATCTGCCAGGACGATTCCCGATTAACACATTCTCACATTGATCCCCTCATATGAAGCATGGACACTCCAAAACTAGTCGTGCATGGGTATTGGATATGATTACACCCCATAAGAATCTGATACGACAAACAAGTATCATGTATTAAAAAGCAAATGTTTTTAATTTCAGGCACGCTTGGGGTACACAGGGATATGTTGGCATACTTTCGGGACACGGCAAGGGTTAGAAATATTTTAAAAATAATAATAATAAATAAAAAGCAGTTCTAAAGGGAAAATTTTTAATTGCATACCAACGTAAAGAATTAGCAAATTTATATGATAAACTTCATAGAGATATAAGCGAAACAAACCCTACAGGAGACCATTCAATTGATTGACTTCTCGTTCGCATGTACTTTCGACCTCTGCTTCATTCATATGTAGTTACAGTGTAACACACAAATACATGCGCACGCAGACACTATATGACTATGTGCATTGTTGCACTATCTATATATACAGCATTTTTTAGTAAACAATACAACTATACAAATACATACTAATTAATATTGCATATTTTATTTATTCACATTATCATTGTATTTTTCGTTATCTATACAATATATGTGCTTCCTTGGAAAAAAGAAACAATTTATTAAAAAGTAGAATGGCGGTCTTAAGGACTGCATATCAGGGCAAGGTTAGCAAGCCAATGATGGACCGGAAAACACCGATTCCAACCTAGCACAAGATAGGGATTGCTTAGCCAACAAATGGGCTACCCTATTACATACACGTTTCACATGACTAAAACAACAAGTAGAAAATAAAGGTAAAAGCTCTAGACAATCATAAATTATATAGCTACAATCTAAAAGGAGTTTCCATCCTTGTTGAGGGTCTGGACAATATGAAGGGCATCTCCTTCTACTATGATATCCGTAAGACCATTATTCGCAACAATATATGTGCTTGAACCACTCTTTTATTAGCAAATAGCAATTCAACTATACCTTTTTTTTTCCAGAAAAATCTAACCTCCACCGCATATGTGGAGGATAATAAGTAGAAAGTGCATAGACATAGATATCCATGAAAGTAGATTGATATTCATGAAATGTCCATTGATGTCTATTCATGAATATCAATCTACTTTCATGGATATCTATGCACTTTTTACTTATGATCACATCCCTTATTTTTAAGCCTAGTACAAGATGACATGACCAAAAGTCACAAAAATAAATAGTATTTACAAACATATCCCCATGCGCCTGTATCCTTTTATTTTAGGCTATGTAAGTACCACCGTACCCATATTGCGTCGTATTCATATCTGTATGCATGCTTCATAGATCCTCCTCGCTCAACTAAAATAAACATGGCTAAATTCCTAGACAATCCCTACTCCCAACTAAACGACCAACTTCCCTATTAATACCTCAGCAACAATCCCAATCCCCTACTCACTATCAATACTTCAACATATAATGCTCATGAAACAAAGCCTATTAGCCTTCAGGATTAGTAACTAGGGGAATTGTGAATTCAATCCTCATTTTCCAATCAATTGAGTTGATTGTTAGTTTTCAGCACAAGCTATATTTAAAACTTGATTTCGACCATGTATATGTGCATATATGGAGGAGAATAAAATAAAATGAGTTCAACAACTTCAATTCATAAAATAATAATTTTATCCCCAAGTCGAAAAGGAAAATGGTTCAATCACAACCCACAAAACTTTAAAGACCATAACAATTCTCTTTTATATTGAACAAAAATGGAAATAAAAACTAAAAGATAGCGTGATAAGCAGTACCAGAATGCAAAAAGTTTTAAGGAGTTGTGCCAATTGTAAATAATGATAAGATCAAGAATCAAACTGTAAAACATGACATTTACCTCCAATAGAAAAATTCAACCATATATTTATTGGTGAAAAATAAATCAAATAGCATAATTGGATTGCGAGGTGAATAGCACAGATTAATGAGGGGGGGGAATGTTGGAGATCACAACTAAAGCTTCCGCCAACATATAAGATAAAACACCTTTATTGCTCAAAGAGAAAGTATACAGAATAGAGTCAGAAACTTAACAAAGATTTCACAAGACACGCCGCCATATACAATTGAAGCAAGCTTAAATATCATTCATTCTTAAAGACAAACATTTACAGAAGTCAAATATTCGTATTATCTAGTCTCATCCTGAGCCTCCTGGATAAGCATACATCAGAGAAATGCAGAGCGGTGTAAATAAGGAAACAACAAACATACCGTTACTACACCGGATACAGGTACCACACTTCACCTTGCACAAGTAACAAATCAATTTTCTCCGAGTTCCCTGGATTTCCTCAATATTCACAACAGGCTCCATTTTTTTTGTATCCTGAACATAGACCTCCGGCATCCATTGACAGCAAAACAAGTGAGCGAACTCCGTAGAGATACCATTTTCATTTCGAACACCTCTCTTGCTAACAGGTTTTAAAGCACCACCTGGCTTTGGACACAGCAAGCAAGGTCTGTCCGAGCTTTGCACTCCATTCCTCTGCTTACACCAAGAGCACAACCAAGATTCAGCTATATCATCCTGCACACCATAACACCTCTGATGAACTGCTGCATTACAACCACTGCAGACAATCAATCTGTTCGACTGATCACCCGTCTCACCCAAGCTACAATAATGGCACAATGATGACAACCCATCAACTGGAGATGCAACAAGAAGCTTCTCTAACCCCGCGTCCCCACCTAAAAGCTTCCGTTTCTTTGAAGGCCGCTCTGAGGTGAGATGTATCTTACTCTTTGAACCTAAAAGCCACTCCACACCACTACACTGCGACGAAGAAGAGCAGCCCTTTTCTTCTTGAAGCAAAGAATCAGCTCCAACACTATCAATTTCCATGAAATGCTCAACCTCCTCCTCCTTTTCCTCCTCTTTAACAAACACCCCACAGTCAGAATCAACGGCATTTGCATTCACCCCATTGACCTCATTGGCAACGACAATATTTCCTATAACTGGAATTGAGAAACACTTCTGACTATTTGAAGAAACTAAAGACGAAAACTCAAGCAACTTGTCAATATCATCTACTGTCAATTCCCTAAAGTATTCCTCAGTCTCAACCCAAATGTTCGACTTCTGCGGCTTCTCTGGCCCACCTGCTGCCCCAGAGGACTTGGCCTCCACGCTGGAGGAATGAGACTTCTTATGCCGCTTCCGACCATCCCAATGCCTTGACAAGAAGAAATTGGCCAAGCCACTAGGAAGAGTGAGTACGGTAGAAGAAGATACCTGAGCATCCTCGGAATCGAACGGCGAGCGCACACACAAAGCTTTCCGAGCCTGAGTATAGAAATCTAAGGCTACTGTCGTTTGTCTTTCGAGTGCTTCGGTTTCAATGGACGGAATTTTGGATGGAACCCTAGAAATTGGGCAAGGCTTCTCCTCGGTGCCGCAACCTCCGTCCGCACCCCTACCCATCATCTTCCTCCGGCGGTGACATCTGCTTCCGGTCATCCCCGACCACCAGCGCCGCCGCCATCACTGCATTCCATAACAGCAAACCCTAACCGTAGCCCTAGCACGTGGCTATGCTTCGAATCCTCGCGCAGAGGTATGTATAGCACAGAAGATAGGTAGAGGGAGAGGAGAGGAGAGGAGAGGAGAGCGGCTAGGGCTAGGGTTTTTCGTGCTATCGTGGTTGTTTTGTACTTTTCGATCCGTTTTATCGCGTGATTTGTTTTTCAAGTCGGATTTCGCTTTCGAGGGGATGAGAGAGAGAGAGAGAGAGAGAGATAAAGAGAGAGATTCGCGTTTTTTGCAGGCAGACAAGGCGGTTCGGTTCGTTTCTAAAGTGTGAGAGATATTTTATACTCCTAATGGAGATTGAGATTATTTTTAGTCTGCATGTGACGTGATACACCTGTTGTATAAAACCCACGTTGCCTACATGCGCGTGTCCACTGCTTAGTGTTAGGGATGGGCATAGGACGGATCGGGGCCGGAGACTATCATCTCCACCCCATTCCCCAAATCCTTTACTCATATTTATTCCCTATCCAATCTCCAACAGGGATTTATTTTTATCCTTCATCCCCGCTCCAAACGGAAAACGGGATACCCACAGGGATTTCGGGAATCCAATCATTTTTCCTAGAGTAACAAGTAAATAGTTATAGAAGCCCAATTACAAATCATTTTACCTAAAATCCAATCACTGAGCAAACTCTGACTGTGTAAAATTACACGTGTTTGTAAAACAACATAAAGAGTGCAGAAAAATAGAAATTATGTAGAGTTCTTATGTATATTCATGACATTAATTAAAATTGATTAAATGCAACATGAGTTGTTTAGTAGATAACATACATAATTATTTCACAGGAAAAGAGACTACAAGTCTACAATTCACTGTTGATATGCCCAAGAAACATTTTTAAAGACTGTACTACTAGATATTTTTTGTGTAATCAATCACATGAATGGTCATTTTGATTGCAACATATATGTTAAAATGCCATTGCAGTGGATGAAAATGCTTCAATTACCAAACCAACCTTATGCACGAGGAAGGAAATTTTGGTGTAACCCCATATATATTGCAAAAAATTCAGTGAGACCCCAAAGTTTCATAATTGATGAATAGACCCCTATATTTTGAGGATTCGGGGACGGGGCGGATCGGGGGGGCGGAGGCGGGCGGGACGAGGATCGCGGATCGGGGGAGGCGGTTCGGGGCGGGGACATGCCTATCTCCACCCCTTATCCAATCCCCAAACATTTTCAAAAAAAATCTTCATATCCTATCCAATCTCCAAATAGATCTCCACATTACCGATCCGTTCGGATCGGAGATCGGATCAGATTCGGACGGGGCGGAAGAAATGACCAACCCTACTTAGTGTTAATGACCGCACCTTTCATCTCTGTCTCACGGACTGTCCCATCCTTGAACACGTTCCGGTAACACTCGAACGAAATTTTTATTTACTACACTACTGAAAAGAAGAGAAAAGAAATTCGAGTATCCACTGTGGTTTGGTGCTGTTTACTAAATTTCGCTTCACTATGGCTAACAACATTCTTATCAGACTCTATGTTAGCATATATAAAATTTAATCTTAAAAAATCTTTATATATAAAATTTAATCTTAAAAAATCTTTAATACTTGGGAAGCTAGCGAGAGTACAAAAAATACACTTGTAAATCCCACTTATACTTTAAAGTGTAGGGAGCTGATTTTGAGGTTCTCTGTTTTATGCAGGCACTCCAAAATATAATGAAGTTACAAAATTATCCTTCAGAAAATATAAAAATTACTAAAAGCACTGTACCCATAAATTATTTCTTCATTTACAAAGGCACTCCAAATAGAATATTAAACCAAAACCAAACAGAAAAAGTCAGAAGCAATTAACATCAGCAGTCCAAATGGTAAAGACAGAAGCAATCATAGTCCATAGTTATGCAAATCTACCATTGCATGTTAGACCGGAGCAAAAGAAATCAACGATCGGCACAGCTGCTAGATGGATTGAGAAGGAAAATTAATCAAAACGCTTAGAAAATCGAAAAAATAGGGAGAGGGGAGGTGAGCCAGTGTTCAAGAGACTAGCATGAGGCGTCCGGCCTCCCCTTAAGCACTGGTGGCTGAAAAAAGGGGCTTACATGGAAAAAAACTTCAACATAACAAGGAAACGTTATATCAGCATAACAAGGTAAATTTCGACGTGGAGAATCTATTAAAAAAAGAAATAAAAATAATCATGAGCTTGAACCAACTTTCAGATCCGAAAATTTTCACTCTTTATCCCTATAGTGGTAGTGGTGGTGATGTATTGAAGCGCATCGATGTTTTTCCCCCTATTTGGTTCCCTTCTCATCTGGATTTGTGAAGCGATGATGGCGAAATTTTTTAGCCGAACCACACCCTTCTTAAAATACACAAAACTCACCCAATCATAACTTAATCCTGACCAAATCATAAGAAAAGAACTGAAAAACTACCTTCTAAGCTTGAATCCTCGATCTATAGCACCCTATTCACAATAGAGTTTTTGTTACAGGTTAGGATTTGGGTAGGCGTCCATTTTTTCTTCTTCCGTTAAACAGAAGAGGCAAAGGAGAAGAGTAAAAAAAATTAGAAGCGCTTGAAGTAAAATTAAGAGAAAAACTTTAGGAGCGTTTGAGGTAAAATTGGAACTTGCAAAATGGTGATTTTGGAAAATCACTATAGCTTGAAGTGCCTGCATCAATTTTTGGAGTGCGATAATCATTTCCCTAAAGTATACTTTGTACTTTCTTGATACTTTTAAAAAAACAAAATAGTTGGGAATAACTCAAAAATCAAAGAATCAATGATTATTTTTGTTGGGTTTTCACCGTGATAAAAGTTTGATGCTTCAATTCAAGGAGAGAGAAGGGGAGGGAGGGTATCTAGAGCTTTGGAAAGTAATAAATAAATAAATACCAAGTGTACAGTAGGTTATTGAATCTATTCTAATTGCCATAATAGAAATGGTTATATTTCATCGATCATATTTTTTCCGGCCATAATCTAACGGTCATACTTTTTAATGGTTCTATTCCCACAAAGATATTTTTGAACGGTTCATTAGCCTTTTAAAAAATCATCTTACTCAAAATATTGTAGGTGTTATTTGAATAACCATGTGAAAGTCCTTTTACTAGAATAAAAATCTACAAGAGTAAAAATTAAAATAGGCCATGGAAAAGCCATATGTGTATTATGATAATAAAAAAATAAGCTAACAAGTAGCAAGTGAATAGTTACTTGACAAAAGAAGTGAGGCATTGTTGCATTTGTAAAAATTGACGAATGGGCCCATTGTTTGATGAGCCTGGTGTGGGACAAGAAATGGCCATTGTCTTGTTAAAGTAGATAAAAGAGGAATTTGCCTCCACTAATGACAATGCTTTAAGAGTATCTTTGTGGTCAAATAAAAATTGAATAACCAAAAATTGGAACATTACTTTGTGATTATCTATGTAAGCAATTGCTAAAAAGTTAGTAAGTAGAGATCCATGACATAATTAAATTTTGCCACATCACCCTTTCAAATACAAAAAATGAAATACTGTGATTTAGTGATAGCTTTGGAGTGAAATGAGAATGTGGGTGTTGATCCTTGTGAAGCATAACTGGTGTCGTCAGGTTATAACTGTTGGAGACAATATTAAAGTTTTGGT
Source organism: Vaccinium macrocarpon (assembly GCA_022606695.1). Taxonomy (NCBI): domain Eukaryota; kingdom Viridiplantae; phylum Streptophyta; class Magnoliopsida; order Ericales; family Ericaceae; genus Vaccinium; species Vaccinium macrocarpon. The sequence continues at coordinate 20,998,360 of CM040180.1, read as the reverse complement.
ATTTCGGAAGGCCGTGGATAGGTGCACTATGACTCTAGACATTTTTCCTTCAGGTGATTTAGTGGAGTAAGAAATTAGGGCTTAGAGTTCTATGATATCGTTGGTATTTTCCTGAACTTTGCTTGAGGTGATTTATTAGGCCATAGGACTTGTAATGTGGTACTAGATTTAATTTATTTAAGGGTTAAGGAGTTAGATAATTGGAATACATGTCCTATGGTTGTAAAGGCAATCGTGATTAGTCATAGGTGTAGGAAGACTTTGGGTTGTTCATTTCTACATTAAAAGCAGTTCGTATTCCCTCCATGACTATGGAGGTTTCAATTTTATTAAGGACTACATTAATTCTTCTAGTTTGAAGTAGCACTCCTTGGGTGAATTTGGATATGATTTAAATTGTTATGTTATGAGGCCCATATGTGCCTTCATGGAGCTTCATTGTTGATGAGTTAGGTGCAAGCTAGAGAATGGATGTATAGACTCTAGTTGGAGAGTTGAGAAAATGTTGTATATGTAGTCAGCTTGAGGTCCAATTTTTTTGTATGAAGTACTGATGGTATGTGAAATCTAAAGTTTTAAATTCTGGTTCCAACAATCTTCCATAATGTTCTGATCCAGCTCAAGTATGAGATTGATTATTTCGTTGTTAATCACAAGGTGTAATTGCTACATGAATTTTGAGTCTTAAGTGGTGGGATGCAGGACAGGTTAACATCACATCATTAAGGCTTTTGTTAGAAAGTTGAGATGAGTCGTTATTTTCTATGTTGATGAAATTACTAGAGGAAATTACACTTTTAGTGACTAGTTTTGGTGACTAAATGCTTTTCGTTCAAAAAAAAAATCAAACAAATAGTGACAAAAATGCATTGGTCACAAAATTTTGAACAATTAGCGACTAGATCACATTTAATCACCAATTGTTCAAACCTTCCGGTTGGCTAACCATAATCTGGTCACCAATAATAGTACTTTAAGTGACTAAGCAAAAATTTACTCATCATAAGTGGAATCTTTTTGTGTCCACCAAATTATTTGGTCACTGAATCATTTGGCGACTAAAATTTGGTTGTCACCGAATATATTGCTTCACCAAATTATTTAGTCACTGAATCACTTGGTGATTAAAATTTGGTGGTCACCGAATATATTGATTTAAGCACCACTTTTATGGGAACTACCATTTTCTCGATGAAGGTGTACTTGTAATCAGTTCGAGCAAAAAATTTACATGAATGATTTAATCAACAAACTCTACGAAATCAACAATCTTGATCGTCATGATTGTGTCACGGTTGTGTGGCTATTATTTATAGAACTACGACACAAGGCTTGGTTTACCACCAACCGCGTCCTGGTGAAGGGACTTTCTAAACCCGATGGAGCCTAAAGTTTACATGAATGGTTTAATCAACATGAACAACTAATTCAATGATCTCGATCATCATGGTTGTGTTGCAGTCATGTAGGGACTACATATTTAATATTGCACTAGACTTAGTACTATTAATTGTGTGCCGATGGAAGGGCTTTCTAAACTTGATCGAGCTAAAATTTTACGTGAATCATTTAATATACACGCATAATGAAATGAACGATCTTGATCGTCATGATTGTGTCAAAGTCGTGTTACTACTGTAGTATTCAACTACAGTATAAGATTTAGTTTACGATCAAGTAAGTTGAATGTATAAATTTATAAAGGTTATTATCGAGCATATTATTATAATAGTCGATCTGAACCGGTAGGATTTCACGTTTTACTTATTTCATCACTTTCACCAAATTGCAAAATCATCGAACATCAATAACCACATGATTAATTAGAAGACATAATGCTTGTGGAGGCATTAAAATAAATGGCCACTGGAGCTCCTATTGAGTTTTTTTTTCTTTTTTTCTATTGAAACTGTCTAGTTTTTAGACAATATGGGCTAGATTGTTTTGGACTAGAATCAAGTTAATTGTGTATCATTAAATATTTGATAGAAAGAAAATATCATCCTATAATAATTTGCATCTTGGTGGAAGGGTTTTCTAAATTACATTTGTAGTGACTAACTTTTGGTCACCAAACATATTATAAAAGTGTGCCAGTTTCTTTGAAATTTTGTGCCAAATTTTTGGGGAAATTTTGGGCGGGGTTTCATATATTTCGTGACCATTTTTTCGGTCACAAAAAATATTAATTACAAAACTACACCGTTTCACACTTTGTAAAAGGTGTACACCACGCCAATTAATGTGTACACTCCCATCATAGTTTTTTTGTAGTAGTTCACGCCTCTCTCTCTCTCTCTCTCTCTCCCACCGGCCTTTTTCCTCTCACGGTCTAACCCATCAGGCCATCAGCAACAACTTAAATAATAGTAAGAGAGATTGTTTGTTAACTCGCCGGCCTCAGTCACGGTTGAATCAAGTGGTACGGAAATCCTAGTTGAGGAGACAAACATCCATCAAAACCCACAAAATTGATGAGAAAGTATTTAATTTGATTCCGTGATACTCTATTGTAAGAGAGATTGTTTGTTAACTCGCCGGCCTTGGTCACGGTCAAATCAAGTGGTACGAAAATCCCAGTTAAAGAGACGAACATCCATCAAAACCCACAAAACTGATGAGAAAACTATTTAATTTGATTCCATGATAATATTTGTAGACACCCCGATTTTGACCCGAGATACTTATCAAGCACTCCTGATGATGAGAAAGACCACTCATGAATATCTCAAGGCTGAGAATGAGGCTTGAACTTGCCTTAAACCACCTAAACCATCCCAAACCATTCCTAAACAACCTAAGCCAGCCCAAACGACCAAGATACCCCTCAAACTATCAAAATAACCCAAAATCAACCCCATAGCTCAAAACACTTTGAGCGCTATCTGTCCAATTTGTTGCTAGCAAAGCATCTAATGATGAGAGCTGCTCCTGCTTTACTTGAGTTAAGGAGAGATATTGAGGTAGTGACTGTTGATGGAGCGCTTGGAGTAGTGACGGTGCCTTTTATTACTCCTGTAGTTACTCTTGCCACGACAGAGGTGACTTTTTATTGCTTTACTTGCTTCAATTACCTTCTCATACCAATATCCCATGCATTACTGATGTGTCTTTATATTTTCAGATTCCTGCTAAATGGGGAGTGTCAGCGTTCCATCTGGTGCAAGACTTGCATGCCATGGTCCGTCAGTTTGTAATGAGCATGTCTCCGAAGGTACACCCGCGAGTTGAGCCAGAAGTTGTACTTAGTCCCAGGTAGAGTGTTACCAAAGAGAGGACACTGGCTCGTGGTACCAGAGAGGCTGGGAGAGGTACATGCCGAGGTGTTGGAGAGACTAGCAGAGATAGAGAGACAGGTCATGGCACTCAGAGGAAGAGAGAGAGAGTAGCCGTGGAGGAGCTAGTCGCAGAGCTGCTCCTAGCAATGGAGCTGGTGAAGTACATGTCAAACTTGCCTTCCCTTTCTGTTGACCATTGATGCTTCGCACTATGCTTGACAAACTCTGTTTCTTGCGCAGGGAGCGTCGGGCTCTCGGAGTGCCAGGCATTCAATGCCTTGAGCTACTCTAGCAATTACGGAACACCACGTTATTCACTAATCAAAATAGGTTTGGAAAATAGTTTTAATGAATGAATGTACCTCGTTTTTGGGATGACATTCTATAACGATGGACAATGTTATGAAACGCCTACCCGAGAGGCTCAAGCTTTACTGAAACATCTCCCTTGGAGCTCAAGGAAAAGCTACAGAGCTTTCCTTAAGCCCTGTAGAAGTCCCCCTCACAAGATTATCACTTCAATTGAACATGGATTTATACCTTGAAATGAACCGAATAGATCGAAATGGAACTTGTAGCTTTTTGAATTTGTGGAGCAAAGTGTTTTAGTGATTTTGCGGATTGTGAGCAAATGTGAGAAGAGTAACTGGGTTTTGGAGGAAGAGTAGTTTCTCTGGGAAGTTTCAATTGGTTTGTGCGGGTTTAGTTCAAACTCTCTCTTTCACGGTTGTTTTGTTCCAACCGCCTGAAACTATTCGACAGTGTTTGTTTATAAAGGGGAGGGTGAGCAAGATTTGTACGCAAACAAATAGCGGGCTCATGAGTAGATTCGCTGCGAATCGCATCATTGCTCTGAGCTACTAGAGCAACCCGGGAATCCCATTGATGGGACAAGGGTGTCGTACGACGTCAAAAGTGTGTCGTACGGCGCACATTGCAACATCGCACGGTGCAAGTAGAATTTCAAGCTGTACGGTTATGAGTTTCGGGCCGTACAGTTCAGGTGGTTTTGGGTTTTTGGTTCCATTGATCCATCCGACTCAAGTAACCATTCCAAGGTACTTTTTGCGCATTCTTCTTTTTCATCATCGAGGATGCACAAGTCATCAAAATTGGGGTGTCTACAGTTGCCCCCTTTTGACACGGCTTGGTCACCATTATGTTGGTGCAGGTCAAGTTGAAGATTCGGACATCCCAATTTGACAACCTTGCGGAAAACAGTAAAAAAAAAAATCTTGGTCGAGCGTAGAGCTTCCTACCTACCTCGTTTGAGAGGATCAGACCAATCGTAGTTCGTCGGGGCCGTCATGAAAAAGTTGGCACCTCATTTTTTTAACGAGAGAAAAATGAATGATTTTCACAGAAAGCCGTGAAAAGTAATTCAATGTTTGCAGAAAAACAAATGCCGTAGAGGACTTAAAATAATTGTTGTGGAGGACTTAGAAAATTTTGTGAAAAAGAAGTAATTGTGAAATAAATGTCGTAGAGGACTTAGAAATTTTGTGAACAAGAAGTAACTGCCGTAGAGGACATTGTGAAATAAATGTTGTAGAGAACTTAGAAAATTTCGTGAAAAAGAAGTAATTGTGAAATAAATGTCGTAGAGGACTTAGAAAATTTCATGAAAAAGAAGTAATTGTGAAATAAATGTGGTAGAGGACTTAGAAATCTGTGAAATAAATGCTGTAAAGGACTTTAGAAAATTAGTAACACCATAGAGGGTTTTGAAAATTTGATTTGATAAATACTCAAAAAACGTGATTGGTGGGTTTTTATGAAACCACAAGCAAATGAGAGGAAAAAGTGTAATTTTTGTAGTGAAAAAGAGAAACGTACCGTACAGTTCCAGCAGTGCACTGCACGGTTTGAATAGGGACTTATAGAGGGGGGAAATCTGGCTGTGCTATTTCCACGCCTATATGAGATCAACAATATGCACTCTTCGCCGAAACCATAGCCCTGCAAGACAATAAATGGTTAGAGCACCTTTGCCTCTCGTCGGCAAAGGCCCTTCGATGCTTAAATCAGTATCACGTACTAGGAGGGAACCATAAAACACGTAAAGCACATAAACACGAATTACAGCGTACTTTTCTTCATGGGTATTGCTCCTTATTTACAGATGCAGGGTGCTTGCTGTCCAGAGATCCTATTCACATTAGGAGTCTATACGGGACTCGTTCCATATGGAAACACAATCTTTTTTCTACAAGGATTCCTCTCACGTTAGGAATCCTTGCCATTATCGGAATCCTCTTTAAGTTAGGAGTCTTTTCTCTTATGGGATTTGTCCCATATGGCAACACAATCAGAATTCCCTTCTCGTAAGGATTCTGTATTTATATTGGACTTCTTTGTCCAATATGAAAGCTCAATGATAATCCCTTAACTCTCAAGATTTAACCTTTATCACGTAAGAGGCTATTCTAGATCCCTCTAGAATGACCCGCCACTTTATCACGTAGGCGATTAGCTCAGCAATATACTTGCCTATTCTTATATACTATGCCGACCATATACATAGGTCGGCATTGGCCTCGTGCACTTTCTCATGGTGCTGCCACCATCTCGTGGTGCTATCTTGGCTGCACACTTGGCCTACCCTGCTTGGCCATAACCTGGGGCACTGTCTTGTGGTCCCCCCGAACTGAGCCACCCTCATGTGGTGTCCAGGCTAAGCATGTGGTTCATACGTGCTTGGGTATTTTCCTATGTAATTGGATTCTACCCTCTCTAGGACTGGTCCTATAACTGCCAATATCCCCAATTTTCACGCACCTTGTTCAAAATATTTCAATTGGTTGTTCTTGTCAGTGAAAACCTAACTTTCTCTTGTGTCCGCAATCTTCTTCTTCTTTCAAAACTTTCGATCAAAACCCTTGATTCAAAACCCATGGCGAGTTCTGGCAGTGGTGGGAGTGAATCTTCATCTTCCAGTGGTGAACAGTCACCATCAGTTTGTGAACGAGAGGTCTCAACACCCCCAATTGACGGTGGGTGTCGCGACTCCAATGGGTGATGTGACTCTAAGTTCGGTTGGACCGAGTGACATTGGCGATGGGCGACTCGACTGTTGTGGCGATGAGTAGTACTCCGGTGGGCAGCGTTGCTATTGATCGGCCTGATTGAGCAAAGACCCGCTAGGGAGGGTGTAGATATTGGTTCTTAGGAGAGCTTGGTACCTAGTGACCTTTTGAGTGCTTCTTTGGGTACTAAGGTGCTCGTTTGAGGAGAGCAAACGTTAGTTGATATCCTGGTGATTAGAAGGGATTTGAGGATGGGGAAGATGATAATGGAGGAGGCTCGAGACTCGAGCAACGGGAGTGAGGAGATGGAGGTTGGTGCTTCAGACCCACCGGTTGTTCCTACTGTAGTTGGTTCTTCTCGGACTCTAGGTTATACTATAGCTGATACATTAGAGGGAGTGAGAGACGAGGAATTGGTGCAGACCCTTCAGAAGGATCCAACTTTTGTTGAGGCTCTAGCTAAGGAGGGGGTGCCTGAGCATGTTCAGGACATACTTCTTGAGGAGAGACAGAGAGAGGCTGAGGCTGCAGGAGAGGGAGCGCCTTTGTCTTTAGTGGCAAAGGTGGAGAGGGCTCAAAGGGTGAGGCCCCCGTTTGACCCTAAGACTTACATGCCAAGGGTGCACTTCTTCATACCTCTGGGGTGTGACGTGTATTCACCAGTACACCTGTTTTATGATGAGACTACCTTGCTGAGGGACCCGGAGACCCATATTTAAGCACGTCCACTGGTATGTTTTTCAATTGCTATACTTGCCTTGAATTCCTGTATTTGCATGCTTTTCTTTGTCGCTTGTTTGAAAAACTTGCATTTGCTTTCTAAAATAGAGAAACACCTCTTTGCCTGTGTATGGAGGCATGTCAGACTCTTTAGAGCGCTTCCGGGGCTTACCAGGGGTAGTGAGAGAGATCATTAATGGTACTGGCTTCATGGGGTTTATTCGGCTTTTAGTGCCAACACGGGTGGACCGCAGGTTGCTGAGAGCTCTAATTGAGCATTGGTGGGATACCACCAACACTTTTCACTGGTTTATTGAGATGACTGTGACGCCATTGGACTTCTTAGTGATCACGGTCTGAGAGTAGGGGCAAGCCTGTTCCGTTCGACTCAAGGTTATACAGAGACAACGCAGCTATCAGACACTTTCTTAGGAGAGAGATAGGCGGTGAAAAGCTTATGGTGAGGTGTGACCACTTATCAGTCTTGTGGGACCACGAGCCTGAGTCCTCGACAGAGTTAGCTCAGATAGCTAGAGCTTACTTGTTGTACTTATTTGGTGTGTCCTTGTTTCTAAACAAGTGGAGTGAGGTTCACCTTGGTTGGCTCTCGGCATCGACAGACTTGAGCGGAGTGGCAAGCTTGGACTTTAGAGGTGCTGCTCTTTGTACCCTTACTGTTTCTTAGGTTCCGTCATCCGCGGAGTTGGGACAACCCTTGGCAGCTTCTAGAGGGTGCTCAAGGTAAAACTTTACATGTTTTCTTCTTGCTTTCAAGTTCTTGAGATATTGTCATGTAGATTGTAGCTTGCTAATGATACCCTTCTACCATGTAGGTGTGGGCTTATGAGGTGTTGGGGATGTATTCATCGACGAACAGTCATGAAAATGAGGAGGTGATCCCCCGAGCAGCAAAGTGGGACCGAGAGCACCGTGGTGGCAGTGTACACGTAGGGAGAGTGAACGACTTTTGTCATTTCTTGGACTAGGCTAATGGTAGCATGGTACGTTTATGAATTTCGTGTTGCTTTGAGTTTTTTGTTCACCTTTCAACTTTTCCTAAAGAAATTGAATTTCCTTGTAGGTGAGATGGCATACCTGGGATGCAACGACTAACCAATACTTGGAGCGGAGCAGGGAGTTGACATGGGGGTGGATTCTGCTGGAGTCCCTGTATGGTTAGCAGTGGTACCTGGGAGAGAGGGTGCCTCGTTAGTCCCTTAGGTTGGCGCACTACAGGATACCGGCGTGTATACCTCTTGGCATACAGTGGACTAACGAGTACACGTAGGCTAAGGTAGAGAGATACACCATGCTTCCTTTCAGTATTTCTCCAGACTATGAGAGCTTTCTGGTTGGCCACCTGGCTAACTTCTTAGACATGGAGACTTGTATAGTGGCCATGGAGACTGCTTTGCCAGTACTGAGGAGAGAGATAAAGGTGCAGATGCCTAGAGGGATGACGGGAGTGTTGGAGGTCCCCCGTGTTGCACCCCCCGCTTGACCTTACTTCTGTTCAGGTAACCTGTAAAAGAAAGAAAACACATTTTCAATTTCTATTTCCTTGAACATTATTGAAAATACTTGTGTAATGTTCTTGTTGTTTTTGCAGATTCCTACCAGTTGGGCGTCAGAGTCCTATCAGCTGAACTTGGACTTGGAGGCTTTAGTGCGCCTGCTGATGATAGATGACATTCCAGAGGTGCGCCCTGAGCTGAGCCGGGAGTGGTCTTCAAAGAGGGTGGTCCTGGCAGAGGTGGCCTAGGCTGTGGTAGCAGAGCTCGGGGAGCTGAAGGCAGAGCCCATGTTAGCAATGTTGAGAGAGGCAGTGGGGCTGATAGAGGCAGAGGTGTTGACAGAGGCGGCGGTGCCAAAGGCGGAGGTACCCGGGGGGCTGACAGAGGTGGTGTAGTCGAAGCTACAGGTGCAGACAGGTCTGCGAGAGGTGTTAGTAGAGGGGTTGGTGGACCCAGTAGAAGAAGAGGCCATAGAGTTGATCGTAGCCCTTCTCTTGGCAAAGGGAGCTCTCAGGTAATGCTTTGTTATTTAAACTATGTGCTTTCAAACTTGTATATCAATCATGTCTACTGACGGAATTTCTTTTGCTTTGTGTATAGTATGTCCCCACCTCCGAGGACTGAGCATAGGAGACCGTTGATGAAGCAAGCTGGAGGTGGTCCTGCGACTACTCCTTCTAACAGAGTTCTTCAAGGCTGTCAACCCTCTGTTGAGAGGCCAAGAGGTAGTGCACCAAGGAGTTCAACTCCACCATTACAGTGATCTTTTAGGGAGGCAAAGAGTAATGAGGAGGAGGACACGGGTCCATCTGAGTCTGAGGAGCTTAGACCACGATCGCGGAAGAGGCCTCGTGCTTGAATAGATAGGACAGGCCTGCGTACTTGCTTTTTTTATTTGAGCGCCTGTTTGCTCGTTCTTTTCTCTCTTTTTTCATAGATACGGCTTGCGTGCCACAATAGTTGTTTTGATGATGTCGGGCTTGTTTTGCCCTTGGATAGATGCACTCTATTACTTATGACATGGATATCAGTTTGGTTTTTATAGAAAATTTGCATTTTCGTTACGCAAAATGACTTACATTAACAAAAACTAGAATCTTAAAAACCAATCCTACCACTTGAGAATGTATGACACTAGACACTGTGGGGAAATGAAGGTATATGAAATTGAAATTTTGGGAAAGACGTGCGAAAGACGTGCGAATTGACTTGATAGAATTGGACACTTTTGGCTTTTTGTAGGAAGAATTGGAAAAAAATGATGAGATGGGAAAATTTAGAGTGGAAATGCCCCGTGGCTAGATGTCTTGACTTGATTGACCAACAAATCCTAAATATATGCAATAATGCTTGCAAAGCCAAGTAAATCTCGAAAAACTAGAATCCAGTGTGCAGGGACTTGGTGAACCTTTCAAGTGAATGAAGATTTGGCCAACCCATGAAACATAATTGTTACACTTTTCTTAAGTTTGAAGATGCATGAGACACCCATGCTTGAAATAAATATTCCGAAAAGTTGTGGACAAGTTGCAAAATTTCACCCGAGTCTTTGTATCCGAGGTGTTCAGTGTATCTGTCTATCGAGACATCCTTGAAAGTGCCAAATAATTCTTCCATTTAGTCCTTGATACTCATTTTGAGCTATATGCACGAGAAAAGTGGCCAAAAGAAGCTCACAATGGGTCCAAAGGGTCAAAATTGGAATTCTGGTCAAAAAATAACCATGTACGTCGTACGGGGTAGGAAATTGCACCACACGGTGCTCCTATAGTGCCGTACGGCGCCGACTTTTGATGCTCCACTTCAGACACTGCTTCCTATGGCTTTGATTCTTTGTTTCATCTTCCCAATGCATGTTTATACGTTCAATAACCTCAAAATGCTAAACCAAAGCTTACCTTGGGAAAGTTTACAAAATTTTGCCTTATCCTCATGTTCTTCGACGTGGCACGCTTCCCGAGGCAGGTGTTTTAAAGATTTTTGAACTTTTCTCCCTTGAATGCTTATAAATAGCATTGTTTCCACAACACATTTATCCCAAAAATCACATTTTTCATCTCCCTCCATATCTCATAAAATGGCTGTGAGTATCTCAGCTTTGGTTCTTTCCCAACTTGACAAGCTCGATGGTCTAGGTTGGCTGAACTTCTGGGATCATAGGTTGGCATCTATGCGTTACATTCAGGATGTAACCATACATCTTGAGTTTCTCCATTCTGTCGTCTGTTTCTGGGATCTGGAAGTGCATGTGTTTCGCTTTGGCCTCCAAGAGTTATGTCACGATGGAAGAATTTCATGCATATCTCAGAGGTTTTGACCTGGAGACTCCCGCCATTCCTCTTTAGGGAGTGAATTATGCCGACTTGTTGTCTTTAAAGTTGGGCTTGAGTAAAAATGCGGCAAGGTCCATGATTCAGGGAGGTGTGCTCAACATTTCGCGATTGATCAGTCAGTTCCGACCCGAAGGCTTTGCCTTATGTCTCGTCATTCTTGCGGTGTTTCTGTTTATTCATTCAGACAATCAGGCAAGTGTGGCATTGGTAGGAGTGGCTAAGCAGATTGATGAGTGCAAAGATGTAGCTCTGATGGTTCTGGCTGAAACTTTGATGGGTTTGGATGGAGTCCATCTGGGCGGACCAATGCTTTTGAAGGCAGTGTGCTTTGCTCTTACATGTAGGCTTCTCACTCAACTCTCATTTTTCTGGTTTATCTCTTATTCTCTTTTTACCTTAACACTTAGGTTTAGGCTTTCTATGGCTCCTTGTTTTTTTCCTCTCATGCAGACTTGGCTTTGTGATAAGGCTGCCCTTCAGGAGGCGGTGCCGTAGAACAGAGTCCATGAGACACAAGGCTTTGTTCAAAGGGAGTACCAGGAGTTTCATAGGAGTGTTCCTGGTTGGGTTCAAGCGCTTTCTTAGCTTAAAGAGGACACAATATCTTGGCGTTTGAACTGGATGGATTGTCCGACCATGACAGTGAGCAATATAGGGCATCAAAGGATTGTCTTGGCAGGTCTAACTTGTTGGACCTTTTACATTCCTTATTGCATTCTCAACTAGCTTGGTATTAGTCAAACGGTACTGCTCATGAACCCTGAAAACTGTCATGCCAAATTTCAATCATGCAACTATCTAGGCTTATCAGCGTACTTGGAGGGAGTGTGTGACTGTTCCCAAAGATCAGCATCCTAGCAGTGTGCTTCCGGAGCGTTACAAGAGATGGTTGGTACAAGAAATCGAAGCAAGAGAAAATGAGAATCAAAATTGACATCTACTTTAGTCTTAATAAACCCGAAATAAATTGCTGACCCATGACATGTTTCATGTGGGTCGATGCTTTGCTTTTTGCATGTTGATTTCTCATGTGAAAGAATCGTGCTCAGCCACGCAATCGAAGAATTTAGTTTACATAAAAGTGAATTGTGAAAGCTTTCCGCTTTGATTCACATTGATTGTGGTTGTAAGCACGAATGACGGCTCTGGATTAGTTCAAGAGATTAATCAAAAGATTGCGACCGGTCCCCAATGTGAGGATGCATAGGTATCCTTAAAAAGGAATCACGTCATGATGTAGTTCATGCATACAATTTTGGCTAGGGTTCACTTGAGTATTTTCACTCTCTTTTTGTGCTCAAATTTTTTTGCCTAGTACAACCCTTTCGGGTTTTCGGTCTAGCGAGCTCTTTTGATTGATTTGTCTTGAATTTTGACTAAGTCGCCCTATGTGAGTTTTCGACTTAGCAGACTTGCTCTAATTTTTGCTTGGCACTGCCTGCCCTTGCGGTTTTCAGTCTAGCGAGCTTCTCCTAAGGGTAGTATCACTTGAGCTGATTCATGATGACCAATTTAGAGAATTCATTGTCGTCGAGATCGATGAGCTGAGTTGCGCCTCCAAACAAGATTTTCTTGATAATGTATGGCACTGCCCACTTCGGCCAAAATTTCCCACGTGGATCGAAAGCTGGAGCCCGGATTTCTTTTAGAACCATGTCTCCTTCTTGCAGATTCCTAGACTTGAATTTCTTGTTGAAAGCATGTGTGATTCGGCGTTGATACCCTTGAACATAATACAAGGCCTTGAGCCTTCTTTCGTCGAACAACATGAGTTCTTCGAATCTCGCACTCTACCATTCAAGCTTCTTGATGTCAGCTTCTATCATGACTCTTAGAGATGGTACCTTAAGTCCAATAGGGAGAATGACTTCCATACCGTAAACCAAAGAATAGGGTGTTGCCCCTGTTGGAGTACGGATAGATGTCTAGTATCCCCACAATGCTAACGACAACTGTTCATGCCAGTTTCTTGTAGACTGAATGGTTCTTTCCAATATCGACTTGATGGTTTTGTTGGCGGCTTCTCTAGCTCCATTGTTTTATGGTCGGTAGACGGTTGACTTGTGGACCTAGATCCCAAAATCTTTGAGAACCTCAGCGGCTCTACCCTTGAAGTGAACACCATTGTCAGACACAAATGCATGAGCTACGCCATACCGGTAGATGATGTTTTACTTGATGAAATAAGCGACCTGAATTACTGTAAGAGTAGTGTAGGAGGCAGCCTCAGCCCACTTGGTGAAATAATCGATAGCGACCAAGATAAACTTGTTCCCGTTTGAAGCTACCGGAGTGATTTTGTCGATGACGTCGATGCCCCAGGTAGAGAAAGGCCAAGGTGAAACCATGGAATGCAGCTCTGATGGTGGTATGTGCATGAGATTGACATGAATCTGACAATTGTGACACCATCTTGCATACTCAATGCACTCAGTTTCCATGGTAGACCAATAATACCCTTGTTGCAGGATTTTCTTAGCGAGCATTGTACTGTTAATGTGAAGGCCACAGACTCTGTTGTGTACTTCTTCCATGATTCTGGTTGCTTTTTCCTCATTCACGCATAACTTGTGCATTCTGCAGTGGGATCTCCGGTACAGCCTACCTCCGCAGATAATGTAGTGAGAAGTCAATTTTCGGAGAGCGATCTGGTCCTTCTTGTCAATTCCAGTCGGATACTCGCCTTTCTCAATGAAGCTCCAGATGTCGTGGTACCAACGAAGACCATCATTAGGCTCATTAATAGCGATGACATACTCATAAATGGGCTTGTCCCTTTGTTCAATCATAATCGGCTGAAGCTTGACTCCATTAGGTATCTCCACCATTGAAGATAATGTTGCCAAGACATCGACAAACCGGTTGTTTAACCTGGGCACATGAGTGAAAGTGACAACTTGGAATCGATGGACCAGATCTTCAAGGTCCTTATAGTAAGGCTTCAACTTGTCTTCATTAACCTTCCAATCGTCGTTTGCTTGTGAAACAACCAAGTTGGAATCTCCGATCACTTCCAATCATTTGACACTAATTTCGAGGGCAACTTCCAACCCCACGATACATGCTTCGTATTCAGACTGATTATTGGTGACCTCAAAATTTAGCTTGAAAGCAAGAGGGATGTGTGACCTTTCTAGTGAGATAAGCAGAATTCCAATCTCAAATCCTTTCTGGTTAGCAGCCCCATCAAAATATAACAATCATACATCATTGGTTGTGGTCATGACATTTTCATCGGGAAATTCGAATCCCACATCTTTAGGCCATTTTATCGGATGATTGGCTAAAAATTCAACGACAGCTCTTCCTTTCACAAACTTTCGAGTTACGTACTTAATATCGAATTCAGCTAGCAGAAGCAACCAGCGTGCCGCTTACACGTGAGTGTTGGTTTCTCAAACGGGTATTTGAGAGGGTCCATTCGAGAGATTAGCCTTACCGAGTAGGCTAACATATAGTGTCTTAGCTTATTGGAAGCCCATATCAAAGCCCAACAAACCTTCTCTAGGGAGGTGTACTGTTCCTCACATCTTGCCATTTTCTTTCTAATGTAGTAAACTGCTTTCTCACTCCTGCCTTCACCTTCTTGCGCGAGCATGCATCCCATTGCTGATGGGGTAACTAATAAGTACATAATAAGGGGTTGCCCTAGTATTTGGGGCATTAGTACGAAAGGATTCTGAAGATAATCCTTGATGGCTTCAAAGGCTTTCTGGCATCTGTCATCCCATTTGAATGGCACACCCTTTTTGAGTAATCGAAACATCGGCTTGCAAGTTGGCGATGAATCTGCTGATAAACTGAATTTTCTCGAGAAAGTTTCGTACTTCCTTTCCGTCCGAGGTGGCTCCATTTTGAGAATAGCCTTGATCTTAGAAGGATCTATCTCGATTCCTCATGTAGTGATCATGAATCCCAACATCTTTCCGGCTATGACTCCAAACGTACATTTCTCAAGATTCAGATGCAACCGATACTTGCGAATCCTTTTAAAGAATTTTCTTAGCGCGAGTAAGTGCCTTTCCCTTTCCTTGGCTTTGACAATCATGTCATCCACATAGACTTTGACTTCTCTGTGGATCATGTCATGTAGCAATGTTGTGGCCGCCCTTTGATAAGTTGATCCAGCGTTTTTCAATCCAAAGGGCATGACCCTGTAACAGTAAATGCCCCACTCCATGGTCAAAGTAGTTTACTCATAGTCTTTGAGAGCCATGAAAATCTGGTTGTATCCTAAGAAACCATCCATGAAAGAAGACACGCATGTCCTGCAGTATTCTCTACAAGTACTATAGACACCCCAATTTTGATGACTTGTGCACCCCCCGATGATGAAAAAGAAGAATGCTCGAGATGTAGCTTGGAACGGATACTTGAGTCGGATGGATCAAAAAAGCCAAAAACCCAAACCCACCGGAACCGTACAGCTTGAATCCCATAACCGTACGGCTTGAAACTCCATTTGCACCCTGCGGTGTTACACTATGCACCGTACGACACACCTTTGATGCCATATGGCACCCATGTCCCATCAACAGGATTCCCGTGATTGCTCAGCAGCTCAGAAACAAATGATGATATTCGGCAATGATGAAATTTTTTTCCGTACAAACCTCACTCATCTTTGCCTATAAAATCCATTGTTGTCCACCGAGTTCATGAGGTTAGAGAAAGGTTCAATCGGAGAGAGTTCAAGCAGAGAGAGAGATTTGATCAGATCATACTAAAAGAAAAACCCAAAATTCATTCCATACAAAACCAAATCCCATTATTTCATCCATTGTTTAAACCTCTGTTTCGCAAGAATCCAGTGCCCATTTCCCGTCATCAACTAATCCAGTTCGCTTAGTTTAGTTCAGAGGTATAACAATTCATTTTCAAATCGTAATCTTCTAAGGGGGTCTCCATCGGGCTTGAGGGGAGTTCCATAGCTCTTCCTCGAGCCCAAACGGAAAAGTTTCAACAAGATTTGAGCCTCTCGAGTAAGTATCACACGACATTATCAATTGTTACGAGATGCCGTCCCTTAAATAAGGTACGTTCATTAGTTAAAACCATTTTCCAAACTAGTTTCTATCAGCAAATAGTATGGTTTTTACACAAAAAGAAAAGTTGGTTTCAATCGGATAAAAATGAGAATTTTTGAAAAATAAACTGCACAGAGGCACCGTACGGCATCCAAAGTACACTGTGCGGTGTAACTTTGGACACCTTACAGTGTCACTGGAAAAATATTTGGCTTGCTTTGTTTTCTGGAATCTGATGCTCTATTTTTTTATGAAAACCAGTGGGTCTAATCACAATTGACCCCCTTTACTTTCTATCTTTGCACTTACATCCCCCTTTGATTGATTTTCTCGCATTTATATACTTGATTGAGTATTACGTAACTTATTATTATTTTGTTCCCTTTTAAAGCATGTTATTATCTAAAATATTGTTTATGCGAAATAAAGTTTTTCATAAAATCTTTTCAAAGAATAATCCCACAAAGATTTAGTAGAGACCGGAAAATTTCGAGCACGCGGGGTGCATTTTTCAAACAAAACCTTCTCCGCGGGTAACCTGGCTCTCGAACCCAAATCTCTATTTTTCGCAGACCAAACCCTTTTTCACCGGCACAAAAGTCATTCTTTTTCTGAACGGTTTCTTGGGTACCTAACATTTTCCAAAAATTAAACCCCGGGTGGCGACTCTATATTTTTCCTTTTTCCCGGATCGCCCTTTTTTACAAACACAATACCAAAAAAAAAAGCGTGGGCTTGTTCCGCGAATCAAGCGTCCACAAGTACATCTATGTGCGGTAATGAGAAATCATCTTTATGGCTGGCCTTGTTTAGATCTGTGAAGTCTACGCAGACTTGAATCTTTTCATTCTTCTTAGGGACATGAACGATGTTTGCAACCCACTGAGAGTATTCTGTTACCATTAAGAACCCAACATCTATCTGCCTCTGAATTTTTTTCTTAATTTCCAACACCCTGTCAGGCCTCATTTTCCTTAGCTTCTATTTGACAGGCTTCGCATCTAGATAAAGCGGGATTCAATGCTCCATAATCTCGGGGTCAATACCAGGCATATCTGCTTGTGACCATGCAAAAAACATCCTTAAATTCTTTTAGAAGATCCGAGTGGGCTTTGAACTCTTCTGGAGATAATCCAGAACCAATTTGAACCATGCGCGGATTGCTTTCGTCTTTCAAATTTATAAAAATAATTTCTTCTTTTATAGGCTGAGCATGACTTTCGTCTTCCCTTCTGATTAGAGATCGAAGTTCTTCTAGAATTTCTTCCTCAAACTCAATCTCTTCATCGTTGGGGTCAACACAATTTATTTTGGATACATCAAGATAAGCAAAGTCTACTTCATTGACAGCAAATGCGGGGGCCCCAAGGGCCTGATTCATGAAGGTGGACTCGAATTCAAAAGAAAAGTGATGACGCGAGGGAATGACAGATACATGTTCGGGGTCAGACTTAGACTCAGTGCTAGACTCATATTCTGACTCAAATTTAGTGCTAATGTAAGTGATCCTAGGTACAAAAGTGCAATTTTTATAAATTCCATTGGCATCCATAATGAGGGCAGTAACATCTCCAAGGGCATCCTAGCTCAGCACCATCAATTCTACCTCCTTAGCAAGCTCCAAATCAGGCTTTAAATCAAATAGCATCGCAGCAGGCTCGTCCTTTTCTACACCTATCAGGCCCTCTTCCCCAAACAGCAATTGGAGATTCCCTAAGTCAAGAGTTTCAATCCAGTCAACTTGGCGTACCTAAACCAACTCTTCCCTCTTCTCGGCTTCATCGTCACTATTCTAAGTATCGTTTACAAAGATTTCAAAGCCTGGCAGGTTAGTCTTTGTTTCCATGTCCCAGAATGGTTCCAGTTCTCCTTGATAAATGGCTTCTGGAGCCTTCATAAACTGAATGGGTTTCTTCTTGGCACCAGTTTGTGTCTTCCTTCCTTTTCTTCGTTCGCCGTCAGTTGACTCATAACGGAGACGGAAGCGATGGTTATTTGTCAAAATCTTGGGGAATTCAGCCATCCCCTGATTATTTAGACCTAACCCTAGGCCGGGCAGGTATTCCATCTTTCTCATTATTTGTAAAGCAGTTGAGCTGACTGAGAAAGTCTTCATCCATTTTGACGATAAGGACTGATCCTAAAGTTTCGAAAGAAAAGCCATCGAGAGTGACATCTTTTTCTCCATGAGCGATCTCAAGTAACGGTGCATTATCAAGAATATGGGGACGGATCCATGAATCTCCATGAATGGTTAAAGTTCCCATAGCCATACCGAGTTGGACTTTCTGGTGCAAAGAAGAAGGGACTGACATGATATCCGACTGATGGAGCCAAGATCTGCCCAGTAGTAGGTTAAAAGGTGAGGGAATGTCGAGTACGTGGAACTCGATATCTGTTTTGAAGTCTTCAAGTATCAATTCCATTTGGATTATTCCTACTACATCCCTGTGCGTGTTGTCATATGCGTGCACTCTGAGGTTAGAAGCTTGGAAGTCTTTGTTCTTGAAACCCTAGCAGCAGGCTGTCTGCAGAGGGCACACGTTCAGAGCAGATCCATTGTCAAGTAGAACGACTGGGACGTATTTTCCCATGCATTTGAGACAGATGTGCAAAGGTTTGTTATGACCAGCTCATTCTGGGGGCAAATCTTTCTTAGTAAAGACAACAACGTGTTTTGCGCGAGCTGGAGTGAGCAGTGCTACCATGGTTTTCGAGGGAGTATCAGGTGGTACTTCCATGTTGGACAGAGTTTTTATTAGCTTTCGACGATGTTCCCAGGAGGAAGAAAGTAGACCCCAAATTGAGACCGATACTAGAGTTCTTTCAAGCTGCTTTTGAACCAATTCTTCTATTGTTGTTCGGTTCCTTTGAGGTGGTTGAGTAATAACCTTTAGCTTAACTGAGGTTGAATTTTCTTGAACAGGATCATCCCAAATGAATTCTTCTGGCTGAGTTCGGTGTGAGATGTTCCTTTGAAGGTTGGCCGGCTGGTAGATTCTGTTGCTTCTCGTTAGCCGATTGATTGTGTTTTCCCAGAGTTGTTGGTTTTCAACCCAAAAGTCTACAAATCCTTCACCTATTTTGCGCTTGCCAGCTTTGATGGCTCCCCTCTTCTGTTTTTCACTTTGATCTTCAGGCCATAAGTCTATCAAACTGTTTGGAGTTTCTTGACTACTGAAATCAACTGTTTCAGTTTTGTCTTCAGATCTGCCACCTCTGAATCTTGCTAGAAAAACTGGTCTAGCATGGATTTGTTGACTATCCACACTTCATTACTCCTGACTCGGATGTCGATGACTTCATCTTCACTCCATGTGGTTATCTAGGGATTAGTGACTAGAACCGATATGTTGGAAGTGCGCGGGAATAGCGCGAATGGTCGTGGGAGAGATTCTCCAATAATGTATGTCTAAGGGAACCAATCGTGATCACTGAAAACAGTTTCGATGGCTTGATGGTTTCCTTCCTTGCGGAGTTGGGAGAGCGAGTAGCTATCTGAAGAGTTGTGCCGAAATTCCTCATGATTTTTAGATTCCCCAAACAAGACTGATAGTGAAATTGCGTCTAGAGGGTTAGCACAGATTGTCATCTTTTCAACTTGGCTAATACTGAAACTTTTCGGAATGCAAATAATTGGCTTGCCGTGAAATTTTGGGACGATGTAGTGGTTTGGGTCCCAAGAGATTAGCAAAGAACCGAACAATGCTTGTCGAGAATCTTCCCATGCCTGATCATTCATGGACCATTCTCCTTCTTCAGCGAGGTCACCCCATTTGAGTTTGGGCTCCCGTTTAAAAGTTCTGATGGCATAGATTTCCAGGTCATCCAGCACTGAGATGAAGGGTTTTGGTTCAGTGACTAGCACGATGTATAGGCTTGGATTAAACTGGGTATGGTCTTGGCTTTTTGAAGTGGAGCTAAAGGATATTTGGTTGATTTGGATGTTTTGTTTGTGGTTAGGCAATGGATTAGAAATGGTATTGGGCTTTTGCTTGGGAATTAGTATGGTTCCTTTAACAACCAAGTCTTGGATTATGTGTTTAAGGCGGATGCAATTGTTGGTATGATGGCCGGACATTTGGTGGTAGGCACAATAGACATTCGGGTTGTGATTTACAAGGAGTTTTTTAGGTGGATCAAGAGGCTTGATGAAATTTTTCTCAAGGAGCTTTTTGTAGACAGTGGTAAGAGGGAAAGAGAATTGGTAAAATTCTCGTCTTGCTGGAAGGTGTTATGGATAGGTGGTGACTGAGTGGCTATCTGGTTAACTGGTTCGGTTATGACTGGTTTAGGATTGGAGGAATTGGCTTGACTAGATTGTAGGTGTTTGGTCCGAAAAGGGTATTGCTGTTATCGGAGTAGACTCGCTTAGGTCAAGAAATAGATTCTCCTTTATCAAATATGCCAGTGCAGATTGCGTCTTCAACTACAAGGCTAGCTTCATAAAAGGTCTTGATATTTGGTTGATCTGGATGTTTTGTTTGTGGTTACGCAATGGATTAGAAATGGTAGTGGGCTTTTTCTTGGGAATTAGTATGGTTCCTTTAACAACCAAGTCTTGGATTATGTGTTTAAGGCGGATGCAATTGTTGGTATGATGGCCGGACATTTGGTGGTAGGCACAATAGACATTCGGGTTGTGATTTACAAGGAGTTTTTTGGGTGGATCAAGAGGCTTGATGACATTTTTCTCAAGGAGCTTTTTGTAGACAGTGGTAAGAGGGAAAGAGAATTGGTAAAATTCTCGTCTTGGCTGGAAGGTGTTATGGATAGGTGGTGACTGAGTGGCTATCTGGTTAACTGGTTCGGTTATGACTGGTTCAGGATTGGAGGAATTGGCTTGAGCTGGATTGTAGGTGTTTGGTCCGAAAAGGGTATTGCTGTTATCGGAGTAGACTCGCTTAGGTCGAGAAATAGATTCTCCTTTCTCAAATATACCAGTGCAGATTGCGTCTTCAACTGCAAGGCTAGCTTCATAAAAGGTCTTGAAGTCGGCAAAAGTCTGAAAGACTACCAGATGTTTAGCAAATTCTGGTTCCAAGTTTTGAGTGATAATCCTCATTTGTTCTTTCTCCGAGGGCCTGTCCATCATCTGTGAAGCCTTTCCTCTCCAGCATTTGACAAAGTCGGCGAAAGATTCATTCTTTCCCATTTTCGTAGATTCTAGCTCACGAATGGTCATTTCCAGCTAGATGTTATAGTTGTATTGAGCCACAAAGGCTGCCCCAATGTCTTCCCATGTCTTCTTCTTTGAATTGTCTAAATTCAGAAACCAACGGAGTGTGGATCCCATCAGGACTTGCTAAAACATTTGTGCCATGGCGTTCTTCTCCACATCATACATGGATAAGGTACGCACGTACGTTTGTAGGTGTGCCTTCGGATCACCGCTCCCATCAAATTTTTCCCAATCAATTGGCTTGAACTTGTTAGGTAACTTGGCATCAGGGAGCAAGCATAGTTTTTCCATGTCAATGCCTATAGCGGTGACCTTTTCTTGCTTCTGAACTGATTCCTCAAGCTTGGCTACCTTGGCCATCATGGTTTCCATTTCTGGGTGATTATTTGATGATTCCCTAGTTAGTGAAGGTAACTAGGAAGTAATGTCCTGAATTAAGATCATCATCTGAGCCATTTGTTTGATGTTAGAGGCTCGTTGATCTTCCAAAGCTTCTTTGAGAATCTGAACCTCAATTTTCTCTATCTGTTCCGTGTTCTTGGTCATGACTAGAAGGCTAGCTGACGGTTCTACTCTTGACTTAGTCCGAATTAATCGATGTTGGGGAGTTCGAGCCCAACCAGGTGCATGAGTGCTCTTGTTTTTGCCAATTGTTATGTACTGATGGTACGAACAAATTAAATCATATTGTACATGCAATGATGTGTTATGCATGATGCAAGATTGCCCCAATTTTCTCTGATTTTGCTGAATACAACGACCGAACCGAGGTTGGCTACGTATCCCTGTGGGGAGAAATCAGGCCGTAACGTAGTTCGGGACTGCAAATTGTCTCCCAAATTTTTACGAAAAGATGTCTTTTTTTTCATTGATCACTCAAGCATCACTCAAGCATGGAGTGATACAAAAGGAGTTTCGACAGGTGAAAAACAGACTCAATAAGTAAAGTACAGGTTATTACAGACTCGGTAAATAATCAGTATAGAAAACATCAACAAACTCGACATTCAGGCTAGATCACTAATGCTGGCTTTATTCCAAAAGAGCCTTTGACGGCTTGATCAGATCTGGTTAAGGCGCACACTTCAACTTGCTCAGGTTGCGGCTTCACAGAATGGGATGAGTCGGGATGATCGGGCTTAGATGGCAAACTAGCTTCACTAGAACTCTGCTTTCCTTTGTGGGTCTTGGCCTCTTCTTCCTGTTGTTTCTCCCTAGCATGTTGTTCCTTGAGCTGGTGGGGGATATGTCTTCATTGTCATGTAGGTAGTCCTCTTAGCAGCCATCCCAATTGCAGGGTCGGCCCAGGCCCAAGGCCCACAAGGCCCACAAGGCCTAGGCCTAGGGCACCACAAAATGGTCAATTTTTGAGGCACCCCACCATTTTATACCTATGGGCTTGACTAGAACACTTTTTGTACCAAAATAAAAGAAAAAAATCCACTAGGAGTGACAAAATAGCCCAAATTGTGGCCCAATGTTTAAAAAAGACCCAAAATTATTGTGGCCCAAAATTTTAAAAAAGGCCCAAAACTAAAATTGATTTAAAAAAAAAAAATCACAATATGAAGTCAAAACTCAAAAGTCCCCAATACATACTTACTGCCTTACTGGTTACTGGTATACACGACCGACTGAGGCACCGAGCTACGACAGCGGCACAGCGCAAAAGAAAGGCGAGAGAGAGAGACTACCGTCTACCGAAGAAAAAGGTTAAAACAAAATCCGATCGCCAGCGTCTGCAACCTTCCGTCCGTCCATGAGTCCGTCGAATCTCCGTCGTGACGTCTCGGTCTCCTTACAAAATTTGAGCCGTTTCTCTTTATTGTTTTCGATCTCAAATGCTCGAATCAAAATTCACACTTGTTGGAGAATTTCGAAGCAAATTTCAGCAACAACCAATAGGAACAAAAGAAAGGGAATTTTCGAAACCCTATCTCTTCTTGGTGTCGGTGAAACCCAAACTCTAGGTAAGTATTTCCCCAATTTTTGTTATAGTTATTTGAGAGTTATGGCCTGTGGGTAATTGTATATTGGACCAAATCCTGTATTGATTTTCATTTATAGTATTTGTAGTCCTTAGAAGTATGGAGTGATTTCTAATTAGGAGAAAGTAACGCGTTAAATCATCTTCAACTTCTACATGTAACAACGATCAGTGGCGGACCCAGGAATCCAACTCAATAGGGTACCTTATTAATTATAATTGTGCAATTTTTTTTTAGTCAACGATCTTGCTATATTAAGACATTTATTATGGATTATAAGGCTTAGAATGCATTTTTTTTTTTTATAAAAAATGAGCACATAATTAATTCTACATTTTTATTTTTGAGATATATGTAAGTGGGAATGCTAAATATAGTGTTATGTTACATATTGTGCTAAATATATATAATTTTTTTTTTTTTGAGTTTTGAGCGGGGGTCAGCGGGGGCACATGCCCCCCCTGGATCCTCCCCTGACAACGATCCTCTGAAACAAAGCCGCATAGAAATTGATTTACCCCATCTTCCCACGATTCGGGGTTGTGACCTCCAATTATTCAAAAAAGAAAAAGAAAAAAAAGACTAGCTTAGCGGTTTAGATATGTGGTTTAAAGAAAAGTAATAATGTTAGTTTCAACTTTCATCATTGATAAGAAATGAGTTTGTATAAGAAAGTCATACTTTTTGGGATAGCCGATCCAGAAATGGTAAAAAACAATTCCTGAGTTATTCAATTTTTAAAGACCTTTTTCTTTGCGTGTTACATACGATATTTGGGCTTTTGGAGATAATTGTTGATTCTTAGTCACTATTGCTGGCCATTGAGGTTAGAATTCGTACTCCCTTTTTTACATAATCGTCAAGGCCTCAAGGGTGCAAGAGTGGACACCCCTGCATCATCCCTTGAGTGAATTTTATTTGTTGTTGTGCTTATGAAGGGTGAAAGTGTGATGCAGGGGCTCCCCCCCTTTGATTATTTTTTTTTGTATCGAGTGATAAGGGTGAAAGTGTAATGTATGGGCTCCCCCCCTTTATAAGGGTGCAAGAGGGACACCCCTACATCATCCCCTCATATTGATTATTTGATTACTTGTTAGTGCATCATGAGTAATAATGTTATAATGTGGTTTTTTTAAAATTCTTATTTAGGTGCATCATGTTTCCTAGACGTCAATTATCTGGTCATCAGAAAAGACAAAAGAAGCAAAAGACAGAAGCATTAATAAATTCTCAAAGGGGGGATATTAATAAGTTTTTTCAAGTACCAAAAATGTAGAAAGCTTGATTGAAGAACATGAAAACTTGGTTAATCAAGAACAAGTAGAAGAAGAATGTGAGGATTTGGGGGGTGAAAACTTGGTCAATTAAGAACAAGTAGAAGAAGAATGTGGGGATTTAGGGGGTGAAAACTTGGTCAATCAAGAACAAGTAGAAGTAGAATGCCCAATTGTGAACATTAATGATCCGTGTAATTGGGATAAGATGGATCAAACATTAAGGGATGAATTAGTTAAAAGAGGTCCCGTAAGAAGAAACGATGATGCTACATTTCCTAAGGATCACAATGAGAAGAGTAGACATTTCTCTTGTGTGCACTATATCCGCCATTTACCCAATGGAGAGAAATATGATAGAAAATGGCTAGTATACTCCGAGGCTTTGAATAGGGTATATTGCTTTTGTTGCAAATTATTCAAGAATGAAGGAAACAAGACTCAATTGGCTAATGATGGACTTCAAGATTGGAAAAATATTGGTGATAGGCTTAAAAGTCATGAAACTAGTTATGAGCACCTCACTTGCATGACCAAATGGATTGAGTTGGAGAGAAGATTTCAGAAGAATCAAACACTTGACAAACATGTTCAAGAACGAATCAATAAAGAGAGAGAACATTTGAGAGGGGTATTACTAAGGGAAATTGCTCTTGTGCAAACACTTGCTCAGAATAATCTACCATTTCATGGAGAAAATGAGAAGATCTACCAAAGGAATAATAGAAATTTTTTATGTTTTCTCCAAATGATTGAAAATTTTGATCTAGTAATATAGGAGCACTTCAGGCGAATTGAAAATGGTGAGATTCATAACCATTATCTCTCAGTCACAAAATCCAGAACGAGTTGATACAGATGCTAGCGGCTGAAGTGAAGAGTAAAATTGTTGCAACAATCAAAAAAGCAAAATATTATTCAATTATACTTGATTGTACCCCGAATGTTAGTCATGAAGAACAAATGTCCCTTGTTGCACGATGCGTGTATATTTCAACAAAACCACTAGAGGTGAAAGAGTTCTTCTTAGAATTTTTGAAGGTGGATGACACCTCGGGGATGGGACTATTTGGTGAACTTCAAAAGGCATTACTTAGCCTTCAACTTGATATTGGTGACTTAAGAGGGCAAGGATACGATAATGGCTCTAACATGAAAGGGAAAAATAAGGGTGTGCAAGCAAGGGTACTTGAAGTAAATCCAAGAGCATTCTACACTCCATGTGGGTGCCATAGTCTCAATCTTGTTATTTGTGATATGGCCAAATCTTGTAACAAGGCAAAAACTTTTTTTAGAGTGATACAATGTATATATGTGTTGTTTTCCTCTTCAACCTCACGATGGACAATTTTAAAAGAGAATTTGAAGGAGGTGAAGGGTTTCACGGTTAAGCCATTGTCACAAACACATTGGGAAAGTTGCATTGAAAGCATCAAGCCGATAAGATACCATGCCTCGAAAATAAGAGATGCTTTGATAGACTTGGCAAATGCCACAACAGATGCGATGGCACAAAGTGAAGCTACATCCCTTGTAAAACACGAACTTGAGAATTTTGAGTTCTTGTTTGCCATAGTTATTTGGTACAACTTGTTGTTTGTTACTAACACAGTGAGCAAGTTTCTTCAAAGTGAAGACATGGATATTTGTGTTGCTATAGAGAGGTTAAAAGGGCTTATTACTTATCTCGAGAAGTATCAAAGAGTTGGTTTTGCGGAGGCAATGGTTGATGCCATCGAAATGGCAAATGAAATGGGGATTGAACCTAAGTTTGTCGAAAAACGTATCATTCAAAGAAAGAAGCAATTTGATGAGGATGTTATGGAAGAGGTGACACATAGTGCTGAAGAATCTTTTAGAGTGAATTACTTCTTAGTTATTGTAGATCAAGCTCTTTCTTCAATTAGTGGTAGATTTCAACAATTCGAAGAGTATGAGAAAAAATTTGGTTTCTTGTTTGATTTGGAAAAGGCAAGTTTGAGTGATGAAGGGTTCAAAAATCATTGTACCAACCTTGAAGAAGTTTTAAAGCATGATGGGGTTTCCGACATTGATGGGGCAGAATTGTTTTGGGAGTTGAAAGCTTTGAAAGAAATATTGCCAAGAGGAGAGAGGAAACCAATTGAAGTGCTCAATTTTATGAAATATATAGAGGAATGTTTTCCAAATGCATGGAATGCGTATAGAGTGCTTTTGACTATACCGGTTACTGTTGCCACGGGAGAAAGAAGCTTTTCAAAGTTGAAATTGATCAAATCTTACCTTCGATCAACCATGTCACAAGAAAGACTAAATGGGTTAGCAATGTTATCGATTGAAAATGACTTGGTGGAAGAGGTGGATTATACAAGTATAATTGATACTTTTGCTTCTAAAAATGCAACACGTGTAATATTCAAGTGATACTCATGCGTTATATGTATCTAGAGACTTCGTGTTTTAATTTTTCCGTTAATATGTAATGCTTGTAGAACTTTATATTGTTTTGGTTTTCTCGTATAGTGATTGTTACTCGAAAAATTATTTAGGTGTTGTACTTGAAGGGCACAATTTTTGGGCTAGGCCTAGGGCACCTCAAACCCTTGGGTCGGCCCTGCCCAATTGCATTCGTCCTAGTATTTGTGGCCAGTGACTGGGTCAGCAAAGTAGTATACTGGATTACCTTCTTCGTCAATGTACTCGACTGGTGGCATGGGGCAGAAGTCTTCATTATCTTCTTCGTACATGACAGTGATCTTGTCTAGGAGCATGTCCAAGCCGTTATCTGGCGTGATGTGGAACTTCCATCTTGGGTGGCTTTCATTGTTGTCCCGCTGATTGGGCTTGATGATTTGGTTAACCCATTTGTAGAGCTTTTCACCTTCAGAGGTGTTCTCTTTAGACTTGGCGCACTCGTCTTCTTCGATGATCCAGACATGGGCGTTGTGGTGAGTGGAGAAGGGAGACTTGAGTCTCTTTTTGCTCGGTTGGTCAGCCATTGTTTTCTGATAAGAAGAGTACTGGTTTTATTCGGAGAAAACCGAAGCCTCTTTGCAATGGTTTTTCTGAAAAACAGGAATTTTTTTTTGAAAGATGAATTTTTGTTTTTGTTTTGCTATTCAGCCTAACCAGAGATTATTGGGGTAATCCTCAAGTGAGTGGAGTGATAACCTAGGGTCAATCCAATTGGTTTATGCATGAAAAATGAGAGCAATATATACAAAAGCAGTAGAAAGGTAGCATGGTATGTGCGACAAGCGGTAAACAGATAGCATGTTGACAGGGCATAGGAAAACAGTAAACACGTAGCAGGATATATCACGAAATCCTACCTTGTGGATCCTCTCTTAGGTTGGAAAGTTCTAAGACTATCTATATGCAAAGGCCGATTTTGGTTTAAAGGGGCTCCCTAGATTAGAGCCAACATTTGCCTTCCCTAAGCCAAGAATACTGACATGGCAAGGGTAGTAACGGCAAGCTGACTCATCATCATCCAAGGTTGCCGAGAATCCTGGGATGTCCTAACAGTAGCAAGCTGGGTAGGGTAACTAGGACACAGCGGCGAGGCTAGTAACTATGCACGTGCAATGAAAAAGTTTAACAATAAAATCTTTTAAAAAATCCCACAAATATTTTTCAAGTTTGGCTCGCTTTTTAAATTAATTAAGACCTTGAAATTTTACTCAAGCAAACAACCGAGAAATCTCTAGTCCAGACTAATCAGGCTTTCACCCTAACATCAATCCTTTCTAGTACAGCGTGAAGCACGTACTTGGTGTCAAGCTTTCGAATGGTTGTTTTACAAGTGTAAAATGTCAAAATAAAGATTAATTTAAAAAATATCGTTCTCCAGCGGAGTCGCCATTCTGTGGACGTTCGGGCGGGGTTGTCCACACGTTTCGGTTGTGTTTATGAAAAAAAGCGATCCGGGAAAAAGGAAAAATTTAGAGTCGCCACTCGGGGTTTAATTTTGGAAAATGTTAGGTACCCTAGAAACCGTTTAGAAAAATAATGACTCTTGTGCCGCTGAAAAAGGGTTTGATCTGCGAAAAATAGAGATTTGGGTTTGTGAGGTTTTGTTTCAAAAATGCACCAGCGTGCCCTAAATTTTCCGGTCTCTACTAAACATTTGTGAGATTTATTTTTGAAAAGATTTTATTAAAAAGTTTATTTCACATAAAAAATAAAAAGAGATATCATGCTTAAAAAAATAAATAATGATGACAAATCACATAATACGCAGTCAAGTACATAAATGCAAGAAAATTAATCAAAAAGGAGTGTAAATGCAAAAACAGAAAGTGGGGAGGGGTTAACTGTAATTAAACCTCCCTGGTTTTTCCAAAAACACAGCATCGGATTTAAGAAAACAGAGCAAACCAAAATTTTTCCATTGACGCCGTACGGCGTCCAAAATCATGCCACACGGTGCATTTTGGGTGTCGTACAATGCCTATGTGCACTATATTTTTCCAAAAATTTCCATTTTTGTCCGATTGAAACTAGCCTCTGTTTTTGTGTAAAAACCATGTTTATTCACTGATCAAAATAGGTTTGGAAAATAGTTTTAATGAATGAATGTACCTCGTTTTTGGGATGAGATCCCGTAACGGTGGACAATGTTACAGATCGCCTACCCAAGAGGCTCAAGCTTTATTGAAACATCTCCCTTGGAGCTCAAGGAAAAGCTACAGAGCTTTCCTTTAGCCCTGCAGAAGTCCCCCTCACAAGATTATCACTTCAATTGAACATGGATTTATACCTCTAAATGAACCGAACAGATCGAAATGGAATTTGTAGCTTTATGAATTTGTGGAACAAAGTGTTTAAGTGATTTTGCGGATTGTGAGTAAATTTGAGTAGAGTAACTGGGTTTTGGAAGAAGAGTAATTTCTCTGGGAAGTTTCAATTGGTTTGTGCGGGTTTAGTTCGAACTCTCTCTTTTGTGGTTTTTTTTTCCAGCCTCTTGAAACCGTTCGAAGGTGTTTGTTTATAAAGGGGGTGAGCAAGATTTTTATGCAAAAAAATAGCGAGCTCATGAGTAGATTCGCTGTGAATCGCATCATTGCTTTGAGCAGCTGGAGCAACCCGACAATCCCGTTGATGGGACAAGGGTGTTGTACGGCGCACATTGCAACACCGCACGGTGCAAGTAGAATTTCAAGCCATACCGTTATGGGTTTCGGGCCGTACGGTTCAGGTGGTTTTGGGTTTTTGGTTCCATTGATCCATCCAACTCAAGTAACCATTCTGAGGTACTTTTCGCGCGTTCTTCTTTTTCATTATTGGGGATGGACAAGTCATCAAAATTGGGGTGTCTACACTATGTCATGGCATGAGTCATGGCCATGACTCTGTTTATATGGTAGTATTTTAGTTACAAGTGTCTAAAATGACAGAGATTGCGTTGCTTAAGAAGTATAATGGCCGAAATGAATTCCAAATGCAGCAGGCAATCTAAGAAATCTCTTCCCCTGTATTACTATCTTTTTGTTCAGCTTAAGGGTCAAGGGGAGGAATGACTATAATGTCTTGTCTGATTTCGTTAGGGGTGGTTCTTTGAAGGGATATGGAAATAGGATCCAGATTCCAGTTTATTTAGGATAGAAATGAGCATGGAATTTGGAATGGAAAATGTCGAGGTGATTCTCATTTGCTTGGTAGAGTAAGAGTTGTAGAAAGGGAAAAATTTACGATCACCCTATTCTGATTGTTTTCTGTTCAACTTTTCTGGAATTGTATTAATTCTTTTGAAAAACATTCACTTGTTCACAACTTGCGTATAATTGAACTGCTTTCGGTAATTCGCTATCAGCGGAATTCTGCTATGTTTGAAAGGTGCAATAACCTTGGGCCATGCTAATGACTCCCGTTAATTAATTTCTCATTTTCCTTGCATGGTCCATATGAAGGTAGTCTAGGACCATGTATGTCAAGGATTTAACTCACAAGAATTTCTGGTTCTTTGTTGGTATCTATTACTGAAAGCATTTGCAATCATATGTTTGGATGTGAATCTTCGGCATGATTTAAGTAGCCAATCACATGTTTTGTTGTGAACTATGAAATAACACAAAAAAAAAGTTACAAATTTATAATCTGGAAACATATAGTTCATCAATTCTGAATTATATAATGTAGGATTGCAATCTTTGGTACAGTGGTACACTCAAAATTTTAGTAATTAACTCTGCTTATGTTGTGTTCATGTTGGATAAGCAATATGGCATACAATTGTTTGCACTAGCAAACAGGCCCTAACTTTCAAAAACACAATTCTTATAGGAAAAAGTTTGTGTTTTTTAGAATTCTGCTCCATTGATTTTGGCAACTTGAACTAGTAGTTATGGCAATTCTATGTTGCTCTACACCAACTAGCTTTTCAATTTTTTGATTGTCTTTGTTCGAATTTTTTTGGCTTTTGTAAGTTTTTATCAAAATTTTTATGTCTTTTGATTCGTCACGACATGAGTAATGAGAAAAGTAAAAGATTATGAGAATTACTCAAGTTTTTTGAGAAATATCCAACCAAAAGCCATTTTAGTGTATATTTCTATTGGTACTGAGATTATTCCAGTGAATCATTTCATTCTTATTACAATATGTGTGTTTCTGGCCCAAATTTCATTCAATAATCAACATGGTAATTGAGTGTTTTGTGTTATGATAAAATAAAATAAAATAACCCAAGGGTCTTGCTAACCTTCACCAATTTGCACAGTATGCATACAACATTTCTCATAGTTCTCCGTTTTTGCGAATGGTTGTAAATCGTTAAGGCTTTTAGTGTTTTGTGTTCTGCCAAAGTAACATGGTTCTCCAAGTTGGATTCCTTGCTCTAGGTGTACTCAGCTTTGACAAAAGAAAGCAAAGAGTACAATTACCGCATTACAAAGACATTATTTCTATTCGTTGGTTATTTTCTTCTATATGTTACCCTTTTGCTTATGATTATCACCTATGTAATTTTGTAAGAATGTGATGTTATTTTCTATTCATGGTTCAATCACTATTCTTGAATACTTGCTCAGTTAAGTTCTTTTTAATTTTCAGCATTGCATATAGTTAATAAGTGGCACTACAAACCTTGTTTTACAGTTTGATTTTATAAGTCATGGCTCCTGGTAAGAAGATGAGGTCATCAGTTAGTAGGTCCTTTATGCCTTCACCATCACAATTCATGAGCCCAAGTAATTTCTTGTAATTTCTTATCTAGTTGATTTTTTATATATTAGGCATAGTAGCTGCATATGTCAATTGAGTTAATAATTTTAGTCATTTTTCTTTTAGGACAAGAGCAACATTTCAGATGATTATCATGAAAATCCAGTCGCTCAACAAGCTATAAATAAGAAGTGCTACCATTTGCGTACAAATTGGAGGCACAAAATGAAGTGTCATTACAATGATCTTGTGGAACAACAATTGGACCTGTATAGTCATCCGTATCATCAAATGACTTTGGAAGATTGGCATCCCATGATTGATGATGTATGGGCAAGTGATAAACACAAGGTATTTTATGCAATTTATACTTTCTTTTAAGATAAAATAACACATCTAGTGTCCTTTTGACGAACATATGACAAATTTACTAGTATTTTTGGTTCTTCTTTCATTTAAGAATCGATCAAGTGCGGGCAAAGAAAATAGGGAAAAAGTAGATTTTGGTCTCTTTTTTTTCGGGATCTTGATCATTTGGTGCAGAGATGACTATACCGGTATACATTTAACTCAAATGAATGATTTTTTAGTTTATCCTTTTTTATTCCGTTCTTGTGTATTGACTTTATGCTAATGTAAATTTGAGTTTACAGGTAGAGAATGGTGGCTCTGAGAACAAGGATTTTCCTGAGGTGTTTTAGAAAACTCATACCAACAAGGACAATAAGTGGATCTCTGATATTTGCTCTGATAGACATGTAGGTATCCTAGTTTGTTATGCATATTTCAACTATGGTCCTGAAGAGTTTAGATCAGAATTAATGTTTGTTTACAAGCAGAGATGCTGCATGTGCAATAAGAAAATTCTCAATCCGATGTGCAATTGACATGGGAGGAGATGTCCAGAGAGGTTCTTGGGAAGAGGAAGAAATACATACTTGGGTTCGGGGTTGGGCCCAAGCCTTCTTCAACTACATCAAATGCTGCATCATGAGCACGTGATGAGAGTTTCTGAATATTAAAGCAGCGGTGGAAAAATGCAAATGGAGTGTGATGAGGAGAATAGAGCATGTGAAGCTGAGACGGATAAGTTGTGGATGGAGTGCGAGGAGGAGAAACGAGCACATGAAGCTGAGATGAAAAAACTGTGGATGGAGCGTGAAGAGGAGAAGAAAGCACGGAAGCTAAGATGAAAAAGTTTGCAAGCTTGGTGAAACAACTCACACAGGGAGAGAACCAAAGACATTCAACTATCCATCATGGCATACACATTTCCTTGACCAGTGGTCACCCTTATCATTGGTAAGTATACTTAACTACATCGCGTCCATTAGGTTACAAGTGAAAAAGAATAACATCAGCTTGGAATATTTGGCATGATTAATACCTAACCAATAAAATGTAGACGGTTAATGAAATACTCTCTCTCTCTCTCTCTCTCTCTCTCTCTCTCTTTCTCTCTCTCTCTCTCCACTGAGATGAATCGTCCCTCCACGGGTGATTTTGGAAGAAAACAAATGATGTGTTTAATTGTTTGAGAACTATAGCTTAATTTTTTTTATGTTTTGGAGAAAATAGAATCTTGGAACTTATGTAGATAATTAGATTTGCAATATTTGGCCTTATAAGAGTTGAGTTATCACAAGGGTGCTTACATAGATAGCCAAAATAAAATAAGAGAACACATTATTTACCACTTATGCATGTGCATTTGTTCCTACCAATCTGTGCATTTGTGAAGATTGTGTAGTTATGTAGCATTCATACTATGAATATAAGCTGCTAATGATGAATATTATACCTGGTTTAATACCCCAAATTAGGGACTTTTTGCATGCTACTACTGGGGGATTATAACTTAAAATTATTCAAAAGGGATTCTTGCTTGCATGCTTGTAGCAAATTGTTGTTGTTATGCTACTCCCCATTGCTGTTGCTGCTGTATTTTTTTTGTGTTGTTCCTGGATTTTAATCATGACTTAGAATAAGATGGTCTGATGAGAACTTCTAAATTAAGTTTAATTATTTCAACTCCTTGAATATTGATTAGCTATTAATGAATCAGAATGCCACACCATCATTAACTTTAATTCATCATTACATTGTGGAGCCCAGTTTGGACTGTCATTTATGTTTGTGGTTTCTTGAACATGAGTAGATCATGTAGTTGAGTGAACATGGGCTGTCATTTATGTTTAGGTTTTAGTTTGTTCTACTAGTTTCATGCTAAGGGATTGATAAGACGAATTCTATTTGTACGTACGTTTGTCTTCTTTTATTGGTATTAATTGTATTTATTTGTGCCTTTCTAGATCAATTTGGACTTTTTCGCAGCATTGGCATATGCTTTGGATATGAATGCTTTTTGCTTGAACGATGCTTATTCTGTATATATTTTGGATATGAATGCACTTTTTGGATGATGGTTATTCAAAAGAAAATTTTCTTGTCGTCTATATATGTATTTAGTTTTGCTTGGTGACGATCACGACATTGGGATATTAATGCACTATTAGTTATTGGTAAGGATCATGCTGAATTATATTGGGGTGTTGGAATGACATTAAAATTTGGTATTTGTTAGTATCAAGGTGATTATTTATAAAAATTAGGTATTTGTTGTCATTTTGGTTCGTATTAAAAAATATATATATTGAGAATGAAAAATTGTAGCTACAAGCATTTTTTGGTGACAACTATTGGCAAAACAATATTATGGTAAACTTTTGGTGACTAAATAATTTATTTAAGGAAAATTATCTTCTTGGTCATAAAAAAGATGAAAATGATGACCAAATTTTGGTCACTGAAAAAATCATTCAGTGACCAAATCTTAGTCAATACAAGATGAAAACGACCAACATTTTAGTCACCAAAAGATCACAATTGTGACCAAAACTTTACTCAATAAAAGATGAAATCAACGACCAACTTTTTGGTCACCAACAGAGTTATTTAGTGACCACTAGGTATCAGTGACCGACACAGATTTGGTCACCAAATGGATACATTTGTGACCACACTTTATTCACTAAATGTTTTGCTTTTTGCTGCCAGTATAGATTTTGTCACCAATATCTTTCTATGACCAGGGATACGTGACCAAATTATTATTGGTCACAGTAGACATTTTGGCGATTAAATAGAGTCTTTTGGCAACCATATTCTTAGCCACCAATTGTGCTTTTTCCTGTAGTGAATAGGGCGGATTATTTAAAACAATACGGTCTAGTGGAGTCTATTATTTTATAATCGATCGAGGAGGTTTTGTGAGGTTGTTACTATAATAAGAGGGTTCTGTTTATGATTGAGTAAGACCTATGAGTGTCTTGAAAAATTTGTAGGTGAGATGGTTACAGAGTTGAGTGGATAATAGAGAGCAATCGAGCCGCATAGAATGTTTAATGTTTGACTTTGTGTCGTTATTCAAGAATGTCTATTGAGATAAAGAAATTAATTTATGGTAAGGTCGTGGGATGTGTTATTTGAGAGATTATGATTTAGTTATTATTTTGAGTCAATTACTACATGTTATAATGGACGCATTGAGTAGGACACAACACACCTAGTAGGCCTAGAAACTCGTGAGTGGAAGACAAGACGAAGGTTTAGGGTTATGCTTAAGCTTCGTGCTTACTAGTTTATGATATTGGTTTCATGTTGCATTCCATACACAATGATATTGTTGCTTGACTGACATTGATGTGTGAAATTTCAAGGACAAAATTTTGTAAGGAAGATAGAATGTAAAGACCCGTATTTTTTTATAACTTTTCTTTTAAAATAACATTTTTTAAAAAAAATGTTTTAAATTAAAGTTGGGTCTTATGTAGAGTAAAAATATTATGAGATGCGTATGGGTTGCAGGGACGGATCCAAGGGGGGTACGTGGGGGCATGTGCCCCCGCTGACCCCACTTTCCAATGACAAAAAAAATTAATTTTGGACACTACGTTTCGTATATATATAATTTGTGTCCAAATTTGATGGCATATTCCGCATGTAGCACGGTGGAATGGTGCTCTGATTCTGTCTTCAAGGTCACGAGTTCGACCCCTGGTTCTTCTATTTACGCCAGAAAATGCATAGGGATGTCAGTTAACGCTTCAATTGTTTGCCCATTGAATATATCTTCCAAGTTTCTCTCTCATAAATGCTACCGTATTGCAACTATATATAGTAGTATATCATATGGGACAAAGATTGGCACTCAAATTTTCTGGTTCTCGATTGTTTTCTACTTTTGGAAAATATTTTTTGAATTGCCAACTAAACGCAGAAAATTAAAAGTACAAAATTCATTTGTTACAAAATTATTTTATATCAAAACAAACGGAGCGGAAGAGTGATTGTTGAGGTTTGAACCCAAGACCTTTTCTTCCAAAAGCAATACCTCCCTTAGCTCTTGCCACAAGACCAACAACATTCACTATACAACAACCTGGTAATGATTATAATAATTCACCTAGTATATATACTGTGAACATATAATGGTTATAATAATTCACCTAGTATTTTTTTTATAACTTAATTTTAATTTTCTCCCTTCTTTTTTAATAAAAAAGTTATACATTATCATCATTGTAGTCCATAATAAATGTCTTAATTTAGCAAAATTGTCCACTTGGAAAAAAATTTGCACGATTACAATTAATAAGGTGTCCTTACTAAGTTAGATTTTTGGATCCGTCCTTGATGGGTTGGGTGGTAAATTGTTGGTTAGGGATGTAACTAAATGTGCATATACATGAGAGTTTGTGTGTATTATTAGATAAATATATCTTTTGATTGGATGAGGAAAAGCTAAAGCTACAAGTTTATGAATTGCACGTAAATAATTACATGGTCTCTGGTTTTATCTTCTGCATTTACTTTTCTATTTCTTGCTTTGGGTTTGTTAATTCTTGATGCAAAAGAGTTTCTCCATCTGCTCTCTGTTCTTTTCGTTTCATTTGTCCCTATTTCGACAGTAATTAAACAGACAAGGTAGAGAGAGAGATTATTCCAGAGAGGAGATCGAGAAACCGTCGAAGGAGCGTTCGCAGGCCATGGCTATTGCCGGAGTGGGACTGTGGGAGGAAAAAACAAGGGTGTGTTGGTGTGTGTGTGTATACGTGTGTGTGTGAGAGAGAGAGAGAGAGAGAGAGAGAGAGAGCACATCACAACCCTTGAAACTCTCAGCCTGGTTTCAAGGGCTGAGATGGAGTGTCAAAAAGAATGCGAAAAATAAGTGTCTACGGATACAGACACTTATTTTGCGCACTCCTATGAGGGGATTTCACACTTCGTTAAAGTGTGAGACTCTCATTTTCGGATCAAATTTCAACGATCCGAATAGTTCAATGCGTTTAAAACGTGTTTTTAAGAGTCTATGCGAGGATTCATCTATTTTTATTTTATTTTTACGAATCCTTGCGTAGACCCTTAAAAGCACATTATAAATGCATTAAATGTTTCGAATCTTCGAAATTTGATTTGGGAAAGGGAGAATTGGGTGATTCCCATACTTCTAAGAAAAGTGTAGGTTCCCACATGTGTAGCATCCCTGATGGAGTTCCATCCACACCACCGATTTCCCGATCAAACTTTTATGATCCGAACAGTACAATGTGTTAAAGACGCATTTTTAAGGGTCTCACGAGAAATCATCAAAAAAATTACCAAGAAGGGCTTCATTCGAACAATTTTCGATAAAAACTGTATAACATTTTTTAAATACAATTGGACAGTTTGGATCATCAAAATTTGATCGAAATTGGAGAATTGGAGGAGTTCCGGATGGAGCCCATCTGGGACCCCGGATTAGATCCGGCTCTTATATGTATATGTGTGTGTGTGTGTTTGTCAAAAATAAGTTTTAGGATGGAAAATTCCAAGTCTACCAAATGCCGTATATCACATTGAGGCTTTTTGGTGTCTTCGTCAAGGAAAGAGAAGAAAAGTATGTATATATTTCATGCAAAAATGACCGAAATGTACTATTTCTTGTATTCGAACTCTATTGGATTGAATTCATGTTTTCTTTAAATCGATTAATGCCATCAAAATTAAATCAAACGATTTAAATTGAGTTTGGGTTTCCCCTTCTTAAGGGTTGATTTGAATTTTTTAATTACTTACCGAATCAAGATGCGCGAAAAAATCGCAGGATATATTATTGGGTCATAGGATTTCTATAAAAAAAAAATATACGGGTATGATACATATTGTTTTTGAAAGGAGACAATACGATCATAAGATACGTATACCATGTTATAGGTTTTAAACAACGATAAACCATATTAAGATTGGTTAGGGTTCTGGGAGTTTTAGATAGAAGTGGTGCGACGGTAGCCCATTGTAGAGATAAAATACCATCTCTCAGTTGTTCGTTGCTCATTGTTTTAGGTGAAATTAGATACTAAGCACTTTTTGAAAATTAGATACTAAATCAAGGCTTTTTTTTGAAATTAGATACCAAATCAAGCACCTCAGAGGGGATCGAATGTGGAATGGGAAATGAGGAGATGCAATGGTGCTGTGTGTAATAAATGGTTTGGATGGTTGACCTCAAAAGAACAATGGTGAACAATGACGAGATGATAGAGGTCTTGATTGCTCACAGCGAGTTCTGAATGGCTTATGAGTCCATTCTGGTGGATTTGTTCGATCATTAATTGGTTTGGTTTATAGGGAACAATAGGGTTTCAAAGATTGGTGAGAGAGAAAGAAAAAGAGAAACGAATTCATGTATATGTGAAATTGGACAGAGAAAAAGAAGAAGAATAAATGAATAATCACCTGGTGTTGAACCTGATGATATGCTCTTGAGGGTGTTTTCACATATATATATTGAACGGCAAAAAAATTATTTATCAAATACCAAAGATTCAAGTTGGCATTCAACAGAAGGAGGTACTTGGATGTTTTAAGGTCGAGTAAGGGGGTAAAAAGATATTTTTAAAACTGTAGGGAGGTCTCTAACTTTGTTAGAAAAGAGGTCAGGGAAATAATTTATAGAAAAATTATCAATTGCAAATAGCTAGCATCAAAGAAGTTATCTTTCTTAGTGGGTACTGGGTAGTGGATGGATGAGCTCAAAAATAGAGAATTCATAACTTTGAGTCTTTGATAGATCATCTAATCCAACGAGGGGTGTCAGTGTGATTTTACAGGGTAAAGGGGTGGTGGTGTGATTCTGGTCGGTGAAATTTACCATTTAAATAGTGTGCATTAAAAAAAGAGCTTAATTGTTTAAACTGAATACATAAACCATTGACTTAGCCAAAACCCAAAAAAAAAAAAGGGGGCAACATGCCCCCATTATCCAGAACCTCCATCCCAAATTTGTTGTTCATTTATATTATTCACAACGCCTCAAAAAATATTTACATTGTTAAATGTATAATGTAACATATATTTAATATAGATTTTGTTTAATAGCTCTTGATGAGTTCTATTAAAAAAAATTCAAAATTTTAAAAAATATTATAAATTAAAAGATATAGCAATTAAAAATTTACACGCATGGATATAAATGAACAAAAAATTCAAGATGGAAGGAATACTAATTAGTTGTCTTGCAGCAACGGGGTGTGTGGGGTCCGTGTTAGGCACTACCATGTGCCCCCAAGACAGCCCAATAATTTTTCCTCAAAATTTTTGGATATTGATAAATAAATAATCAAAATACATGTATATTGAAAAGTGTGTTTCGAAGATGTATAGGTATTTATTTCTTTGTTCACAAAAATGTCCTAAAATGTGGTGGATTAATATCCAATAAACATGAACTTTGATATACAAGGAACACTTTAAA
Organism: Vaccinium macrocarpon; assembly: GCA_022606695.1. Classification (NCBI taxonomy): domain Eukaryota; kingdom Viridiplantae; phylum Streptophyta; class Magnoliopsida; order Ericales; family Ericaceae; genus Vaccinium; species Vaccinium macrocarpon. Next base: position 20,959,077 of record CM040180.1, on the reverse strand, counting down.
ACTTTATAAGGGCATCTCCAATCAATCCTCCATTTCTTCAAATATGTAAAAGGAGAATAATTTCAACACATAATCTATTTTGCATGTTTCACTCTATTTCACCTTCATAAAGCTTAATAGTGTCACAAAGCGTCTGATCAACCATCCAAAATGAAGGGTTGGACTCCTCCCTCTCAAAATTGAGGACAACCTCTATGTTTGAGAGGGGAAAAAAAGCATCCAACCCTCTATTTTGGAAGCTTGATGATACATTTCGTGTCACTATTCATCCTTCTATATGGAAAATGAGTCGGAGACGATCTAACGAGATCTAAAAAATGAAGAGTTCCAATTACTAAACATGTGGAAAAGAAAGGCCAATGAAAAAAAAGTAGTCCTAGAAAGAAAATGGGAGAAAAATAAGAAAACTAAAGTTTTAAGAACAATTACAATTTTCTCACACTTATTTCTTAACCATTTTCCTTTCTTTTCCATAGGAACCAATCGCCGGCAGAGGACCAAGAAACCACTCTGACCTCTTACCCTAAAATGGGCAGGAGGAGAGACCCGAGTCCAGACTACAAATGGCTCAACAGTATTGTAGATTGATGGACGGAGAGGATCTCATCCAACAAGAAACAAGATGTAAATTAGGCAAAATTTCAGAACAACAAATCGAAAATATGAGCAACAAAAATTTGGAGAATTTTATCCATTTACAGTAGTATAGTACTTCCTTTGATGGTAATGGTAATGGTACCTCAAATTGGAGTCTCACTCACTCACTCCCATGAAAAGTATCATACAGTAGTAATTGGTTGAACACAAAGCTTATTTGGTAAATGAATTTGTTGAAGCTGTAATGTTTTCAATTCACATCCACCAGATCTCCTCTTCCACAGATTACCGTCGGCGGCGGCCGGTTGTTGCAGCCGTTTGACCACCGGCAACGGCGGATCCAACTCCGCGACATTCACCGTCGCATAAATATTCTCTCTGTCTCTACAACCCACCTTTCGTTCTGATCTTGATCTGCCCACAATCTTCACTCCTGATCTGCCAGTGGTTGTTGTGGCCGTGGTGAGGTTTTTTCCTGAAAAGAGCCTTATGAGGTTGTGGTATTTAATGGGTACGGCGGCGGTGGTGGTTTTGGTGGGTGGTGGGTATCCGGTGACTCGGTTGGATCTATTGACCTGGCCCATACAGGTGACTTTTGGGGAGGAAGGGTGGCTGCCGCTGGAGGAGGAGGAAGAGGAGGAGGAGTTGGGCCGACGGCGGTGGACATCTTTGGTGGAGGTGGTGCTTGAACACAGCATTGGCAAGAAGGTGGTTGTTTGATGGACACTTTGGTGATGCATACGGTTGTTGTATCTGTTTCCCATTTCTTCTCTTGATCTTGAACTGTTCCTGTCTATGTGTTTGTATGCCACAAGGAAGGAGAGAGAGAGAGAGAAGTGCAAGTTGTCAAAAAGACACAACTCTTTGTTGGTGTTGTGTGTGTGTGAGAGAGAGAGAGAGAGGGTCAAATGTCCAAGAAAAGGAAATTATGGACTAGTAGTATCAAAAGTACAGCTCAAAAAAAATCAACACATTTTTTACTGTCGTGTTTTTGTCCACTTCCTACGGTAGACTACTAGATTCAAGTCTCGAAATATAACCTATAAAAAGAATCAACACATTTTTTTCCTGCCAAATAGTATACTGTAAGAAATACTAAGAATTATGGGGCCGAGGATTGGATTTGAAGCATTTGTTCCAGACTTGACCAAATTTCATTAATTTTTGGTGATTTACTGTTGAGTGTTGATTATGTAAATTGTTATGAATTGACTTGAATTCATATTTTCTCTATCCCATATTATTTGTTTTATACGGGGAATCCAATTTTTTTTTTTTAAGGAGATTGCAATTAGTACATGTCTCACTAAAATATTTGATTACATTTTCAATGCTACCCTTATTATGAATCTTTTTTTATGTATAATAGTATGAATCTTTTTTAGAAAGTAATTAATGGTTTTAATATTAACGTTAAAAAAATTTTATGAATTCAAAGTAATTCAAAAGGTTCACACGTACCCACCCAACAAAAACAAGAGTATATCGTAGCGTTTCCCTTTCTGTTAGTATTGTCATGATCTGTTTATGATTCCGTAAACTTTTTTTTACATCCTGTGCATCATACGGGCTTATTATAGTGTATTATTAATTTATACTGGTTAATTAACCTTAGGAAAACCAACCACCTCCCATTTCGTGTTGATTTTCCATTCCATTTATTGTGGTAGTGACACCTGGCCTATTTTTGATTGAATGGGCATGATCATTTTGACTTCTTAAATTAAATGAAACTACTAGGTGGTTTTGATCAAACTTAATTAAACTGGTTGATTGATACCTATTGGGGTAGTTCAACTTTATAGTTTATTTTCTCCACTTCTATTATTTTTGTACCACGGGATTTATGAGAAAACGTGATAGGTATAACACTTACGTACAACACTTCTAGGTAAAAGTTAGTTTGTTGTGTATTTAGTGTGCCTGAATAGAGTGCTCATAGCATTGTTGGGATTTATGTTAAGGGTGAAAACTTGTGTTAAAGTTTGTATAAAAAAATGTATAAATGTAGGTGTAAATCTATTAAAAAATATACACAAAGTGGGTATGATTAGAAAATAAGAAAATTTAAAATCAGTTCACTGGGTTATCATTAAGGTTAAAAAATGGATTAAAACATGTGAAAAATGTAGAAATGTGTAAAAATATATAGAAAAGTGAAAAAACTACTATTGAAGTACAGTATGTGTTTTTTCTTTGAAAATGTGAAAAAGGGGTAAATAAAAGTCACTTGAGTTAACTTTGGCAATTTAGGCTTGGTTTTCTATTTGCTAAAATAGACATTTGCTAAAATTAAGTGGATGATTTTAGCAAATGAAGTGGGGAAGTGATTTTATCACCAATGAATCTGGACTGTGTATATCTAGATTTATTGATGATACAATCATCTCTCCACTTCATTTGTTAAAATTATCTACTTAATTTTAGCAAATGAACTTTGGCTAAAAAACCAAAAACCAGTTTCTTAAAAAACTATTTTGTCCTTATTTAATTTTTTTTTTTGCATTCGTCAGTTTTCATCAAAATTTTATAGTTTCTAGATTCCTTTCTATTTTGGCTTTATTCAAAAAAAATTGAGTTTTGATCATAATTTTATACTCGTTAGATTTGTCTCATCGAGAGTAATTCAGAAACCATAAAATTTTAACGCAAAATTAACAAATGTAAAAAAAAATTGAATAAAGACAAAATAATTTTTTTAACAACCGATTTTTAATTTTTTTACCCAAAGGCCTACACCAGTCAAATCCATTTAACCCTGACACTTGCACAACAAATCAATGTTAAAGTACCACCAGAACGTATTCAAAAAGAAAAGAGAAAAAATACCGTCAGAATGGCGCGTGGAATGCACTCGAGACCACCCATAATTTCTAGAATTTGCCATATAAATAAAACATGAGAATTTTCATTGATACAGCATAGGAAATCAATTATACTTCCAAAAAAAAAAAAAGTTACATTCTTTTTCAATATCTAGTGTCTGCACCAGTAATCAAATCACCAAATTCCAGTTTTTTTGGTAGGATAACAATCTCCAAAATTAATCTTCTGTTTCTCTAATCAAGTGATCTTTCTACCTACAAAAAATAAATTATTCTTAGGAAATGGCCATGGGTCTCTTGAATCAGTGTAGCATCATGGTATTTTAGGAATTGAAAACAAGATGGTTTTATTTATTTATATATTATCATTACACAAATACCGGAATACATGTAATAGAAGGTTTTACTTAGGAAGTTTAATCAAAACGACGTAGTTTCGTTTAATTTTAAGAGTTGAGAATCGAATGGAGATCCTCCATTTCACCCACAAAATAAAGAGAATGTGAAACAACCCCCGGCATAAAAATATATTATAGCACTATAGTGTTAAATTCTCATGATATTTATGGGAAAAAGCATTTCGAAATAAGTTAAGCTTTTGAATTAGCTAGTCATGACTCATGATGAATAAATGAACAGAGGGAGACACACTTATTAAAGTTTGGTAAGCACATGATAAGGAACATTTACATTCGAGTCAAATGGTCAGCTGTCATTTGAAAATAGCCACTGAATTGGAAGCCTAAAATAATGGTTGCAAGAAGTCAAGAATAGAATCGAGTAATGCTACATGTACTAACTATAGTAGACAAATTATTACACTAAAAAATGTATATGACACTATTACATCAATGCATTAATAGACTCGTCTACTAAAAGTGCACGTGTCAAATGCACCTTATTTAGTGCTTTAATACTTTTCCATCAATTCCTCGCCAGAAATCATACATTAGCTATCAATTTCACCAGGAAAATTGGTAAGAAGAGAAGATCAACTAGCTATTCCTTGTTTGGCTCTTAATTATTGGATTGAAGAAGAAGAAGAAACGAAATGAAACTAAGCCCAATTGAAACTCCTGCCTTGTTTCCCAAACGTCAAAATCAAAATTTGATAAAATCAATACTTGATTTTGAGGGTGTTTGTTAGAAGTTTACCTTTTAGCTTTTTATTTTTCAGTTTTTGACTCTTTGAATTATGGTCAGAATATGTCTTAAATTTGAGAGGAGTGTTTGGGAGAAATTGTGCAGAATACATTTTGCAATAGGATTATGGTCAATAAAGACAAAAATATGATATTCTTTATTGAGAATTCAAATGTAGAACTAAAATTTTAAATTTTTGTCAATGAAGACAAAATAATCTAATAATCCAAAAAAAATGGATTATTTTGTCTTTATTGAACTTTTTAAAATTTTATTTTTGAGAATTTTCTCGTCATGACGAACTAGTAATCCCAAAAAAAATCGAACAAAAAATAACAAACGTATATATTTTTTTGAATAAAGACTCCAATGTACCCTATGTAACACCGCCCTTCTTTTTGGGGGTCCTTCCAGGCCACTTCAATGATCAAAATTGTTAAAATCACAACATTTATGTTGAATAAAATAAGAAAAATGAAATTTTGGAACACGTAATGGTAAAAATGTCCTGAAAACATATCAGCCAACATCGGATGAACATTATTTTGGATGTGGTTAATAATATAAAAATTGATATAGGTACAAAAAATATGGAGTCATGGACGAGTTCTAAAAAATACTCCAATATACAATTCGGGTGATCAAGATGAAGCCGAAATGGACACCAAAATATCTTGGATAAAACCAGGAAGTCCCCTGTTGACTGTTGAATAGTGATCCTAAAGTTTGTTGAAGACTGTTGACTTTAGAAGAGATGAGATGAGAGAGGAAGGGAGAGAGTTTTGTTGGATTCTTCTGCATTCCCTTGTGCGTCGAATGCGGGGGAATGCGGAAAGTACACGTTGCCGTTAATTGGCAGGAACCAGTCCCGGGTTTCAGATGCAATTGCGTTGTGTTTGGATGAGTTTTGAAAAGAAATTTTTAGAAAGAATTTTTAAGATAGTGTTTGGTTGAGTTTTTGAAAATGAGAATGATGAGATAATGATTAGAGAGATATAGAGAGAAATAAATAATAGGTAATGAGTAGAGAGAGATTTTTTTTGAAAAAAAAGAATTTTTTTGAAAAGAATTTTTGAAAATGGGATAGAAAGGGAAGAGAACAAGGTAAGGTTATTTTTGTACGAACCCGGGGGGCTTGCTGTCCGTGGGGGTCAGCAGGCCCTGCCAACCCCCATCCGCGCCGTCCGTTTCACACATCAACGGCTTGGATTGCATCAAACAATGGACGGCTCAGATACACTTTGAAGAGGTAACATCTGAGCCGTTGATGCAAGAAACGAACGACGCGGATGGGGTCGGCAGGCCCTGCCGATCCCCACGGACAGCAGAGCCCCCCATTTCTTTTTGTCCAAATGTTGTGAATGTCTCTATTGAATGGAAGTCTCAAAAATTTACTACACTGTCCTTCCATTATCGGGCTAACAATAAAGCAAGAAAATTTACTTTAAGAAAAAAATCATAATGCAAGAAGAAGATTAAAAAAAAAAAACCAGAAAGCAAGAAGAATATATTAAAAAAAAACTCAAGTATTTTTTTAATACATTTTTACACATTCTTATACACTTCTGAATACACTTTTTAAACTTTAATTACAGCCCAATGATCTAATTTTGGAATTTAGTTTTACTAGTATATTTGAACCACACATATGCATCGCTGGCTAAGTGATGGGGCATCAACTACAAATTTTTTTATTTTATTTTGAGGAAACTATAAATTCTTCTTTCTTAGAGCATCTCCAATGGCATACTAAAAAAAATACTTAAATTTTGATATTTAGATACTCAAAAAAGGCTCACAATAGCATTTGGATTAATACTCCAAGTTAGCAACATTTTTTATAGATACTCAAATTTTAGCATTTGAATACTCAAAACTACCAACGTTTTCTCTTTTTTTGACTATGGACAAAAATGAATCATTATAGAGCTTCACATGACTAACTTTAGAAACTTATTAAATAAATACTCAAAAGGTGATGTGGCAACATTTGAGTATTCATATATATATATGAAAATTTTCTAGTGCAAACCTTCCGAGAATAAGAAAATAATAAATTTTTTTTGTGTTGCAAATTATTGTTGGAAAATCTGAACCGTCCAATGTGTTCAAAAAGTGTTTTCAAGGGTCTACGCGGGAAATCTTCAAAGAAAAAAAACCCGGGAAGGGCTTGATCCAAACAGTTTTTCGCAAAAAACACCTTTTGAACACATTGGACGGATCGGATCGTTAAAAAAATGCTCTGATCACAGAGGTCCGAAAGTCCAAAATCCAGACTAAAAGTAGAACCTATATATATACACACGTATACATTTGGGACCAAGCCAAGACTTGTGGAAAAGTATAATGTGATGGAGCTTTGCATTGAGAAGAAAAAATTCTATATTTAGGTGATCCAATGGTTTGTGATGGACATTGACACACTGAAATGTTATTGCATTTGAATTTCAAAGCCAGCATCATCTGAGTTGGGACTCAATAAACAAAAATTCGAAATGTCAGTGTCAAAATGTTTAATTAAAACATTGGAACCAAAACGGGCTTCATTTGTACATTAGTTACCCAGAAAGAAAACAAGTCCTTTTCAATGAGTTTTTCTTTATTATGTTAAAATACCTAAAATATCCCTACTTTTAGGACAAAGCAAATGACATCTTGGGTGGAGACCTATTAACTAAAATTTCAAATGTCGAAGGCAATTTACAATTGGTACGTTTTGGCAGAGGTGAAATGTTTATTCATTTGAAGGCAAAAACCTAAACATTAGACAAAAGGGAATTCCATGGGGGCAAAGTGGATGTCCACAGACTGGACCCACTGTTGGAAAGGGATTTTTGAGTACAAGTATGTGTAGCCCGATTACATTCACATTTAACAAAATTAAAGACACACGAAGTAAACTGATACTTCAAAATAAGACAATCTTGTGTGATGACTGCAATGTCAGAAGGTGGGACTTGTGTGATGACAAGCAGCTTTTTACAATTGCTTTTGCATCCGATTCGAGGGATATCTGAGTAAGGTGGAGATCAATTCCTAGTTTCAAGCCGTCTCGAATAGCAAGAGCTTCTGCAACCCGAGGCGAGTTGATACCGAGGTGCGAAGTAAGTAACATACCAATCACCTTACCATCTGTCCCCTAGGCAATAGCACCCATCCCGACTGTTTTCGTGCTTCTAGATACTGCTGCGTCCACATTAATCTTTACTTTGTTACCGATAGGATGTTGCCATACCAAAGTCTCCTGTTGTTTCGCTCTCATTGGGGTAGGGGAGGCCTTTAGTATTTGCATCCAGAAACTCATAAAAATCACCCTGTGCCTTGCTACTGACAGCCTTTGTAGCCCAAACTTTGTTGTTGAAACTAAAATCATTACTTGCTCGCAAAATCCACCAACAATAAAGGAGACCCAAACCCATAGAGGAAGAAGGTAAATGATTTTGCTGGATGCATTCTTGAATACATTCCCACCAATCAAACATAAATCTAAATTGAATAAGCTCCTCTGGCCTTAAACGGAAGGGGGAAAGAATCCATATCTTTATAGCAGGCTCACAATGAAACAACAAATGTGTAATTGATTCCTCCGCCTTGCCGCATCATAGACAAATAAGATAATTCTTAATCTTGCGCATTACCAAAGCTTCATTCTTGGCAACCGCATTGTTAAAACACTTCCAATCAAAGAGTTTAACCGTAGGGTGAACCGGTAACCCCTATAGTTTATTCCAAACCCTAAGTAAGATGCTGAACGCACTACTCTGCCCATTCAAAGTAGCTCGGGGGATGTATATACCTCCTTTTGCGAGATGATACCCTGACTTAACTAAAAACAAACCACTCGAGGAGAGGTGCCAAATCTTGCGGTCTCTTCAGTTGGTGTGACTGAGAGGAATTGAAAGGATAGTGTCTGCATCTAATTGAAAATTTCTCAAATGGTTGAGACCTTCCAATACTTCGTATTCGGGTCTATAAGAGTAGAGACCCATTCAATGTCATCTCTCCTTGGTGTGTTGTTATTAGCTTTGAAGTCGGAGCTTTAGGAAGCCAAGGATCCACCCAAACTAGAATTTCATTTCCTGACCAAACTTGCCACCTCCATCCTTTATCAATCAACTCCTATGCCCATGAAGATTGATTACTGACTTTTGCGTGCTAGAAGGAAGTACGGGAAAAGTATTTGCCTTTGAAAATCTATCGAAACAAGGAGGATGTTCTTGACACTAGCTTCCACCCTTGTTTTGCTAACAAAGCTCGGTTGAAAGATTCCAAATCGCGAAGACCGAACCCTCATTCACCTTTACATAGACTCAAATTTTCCCATTTGACCTAGTGAATCTTTCACTCACCCTCCTTTGAACCCCACCAAAATTTTGCTATTTCAGCTGAAATCAGGTGCAAGCATGTTTTGGGTAGCCGAAAACAAGACATCGCATAATTTGGTAGAGTCAACGCCACTGATTTCAGCAGTACTTCACATCCGGCTGGGTTAATTTGGGATTCTTTTCAACTCCGCAATCACTTGATAACCTGATCCTTTACATAAGAAAACATTTCACGCTTGGATCTTCCAAGAAATATTGGTAGAGCAAGGTACTTTGCACCATTAGCTTCCATTGAAATCCCCTCTCGATGATAGCTGACTTTGGGCTTGGACTGGGGTATTTGGGCTAAAAAAGACATAAGATTTTTCTTTATTTATACGTCGACCTGAAGCCATCTCATAAGAATCAAGAAGCATAGAAATAGCATCACAATCCTGGTATGAAGCTCGACAAAACACAATAGAATCATCTGCAAAGAGCAAGTGTGATACAATAGGACAATGATGATTGATCCGGAAGCCACTGAGAATCTTCTCACTGATAAAATCATTGAATAGTGCTGTGAAACCCTTGACGTATGCCTCTATTCAGATAAAATGTATCACCATAATTGCCATTGATCGTGATAGAGAAGGAGACGGTTCTAACACATTCCATAACCCAAGCAAACCATTTCGGATGGAAACCCAATTGTCCCAAAACTATCTCAAGATAGCCCCATTCCACTTGGTCATAAGCTTTTTCCATGTCCAATTTGAACGCAGCGACACCATGGTTCCCGGAACACTTATTTTTAATGTAATGTGGAGTGGGTAAAACATGATTACCCTAGTAAAGGGCATAGCACGTGCTTGAGCAAACACCACGAGAGGGTGAATAAGCTTGGCACCACGAAGGGAGTCCTCGAGCCTTGTGCTGAGCTGGTTTTGCCATGAGTAAGGCCGGATTAACGAGAGTGAACTAATAAGTCAAGATACACTAGCTTAGCGTGAGACGTAAAGGGATGCCCCTGATATGGCCGAGCTAGGTAGACAATGTATATAACTTGAACAATATTCTGAAATACATAATTCAGCTTGGTGTGATGAGCTGAGCTATGTACGAGTTATTCCGAGCTACGTGAAAGCACGACACCGCCACGTATAGGGCAGTGAGACATTCTAGAATATTCTACAGCAACTCCTTATGAGATAAGGAGCAATCCCGTAAAGTAGGGGATTGATATGGGAAGTTCTAATGTGATTAGGAGTATGCCCCATATGGGGAAGAATCATATATGGAAAGGAAGACCTCTGCTAGACGAGATCTAGCAGGATAAATGTAAAGACCCGTATTTTCATATTATTTTCCGGAAATAAAGTTTGGGAAATATGAGAAACTAATTAAAATGCTAAAGTGTTAGATTATTAAGTGTTGTGAGTGAGATTGGACCTATTTGCATTATACAAACCACATTTGGGCTTGGAGTGTAATTACTTGATATATGTATGTGTGTGTGTGGTGGGAGAGGAGAGAGAAAGTCATCCTCCTCCCCCAAAAAAATCATCCGTCCCTCTCCTTCTCTCTCCTCCATGACTCTCAAAACCTCTCTCTTCACAAATATAACCAAAATTCAAGCTCCAAACTTAGTTCCTTCACAAAAGCTTCTCCAAATTTCGTGCTCTACGGGTTTATGTAACTATTTCACCCCGGTGTCTGAAGAACTTTTCTTGGATCTTGAAGCTTGAGTGTGGGTTTTGCTTCTTGGAGGTTTTTCAAGCTAAATCATTGAGGTAGGGAACAAATTTCTACTCCTTCTAGTTGTATTTTGTTGATTTGTTGCATTTGATGTTGGGTTGTTCTCTATTATCTAGCTAAACTTGTTTATCACCATGGATGACGGCTTTGATCTTGTTATGACCATGAAAACGGGTTTTGATCATGTTTAATCTTGACTTCTACTCCCTCTATGTGTTTGGGTAGTGTTTTGATCCATATTTTGATGAATTTCAAGTGGTTCTTGCTTGGGTTGAAACCCCCATGGAAGCTTGAAAAGCTGTGAAAAAGCTGTGCGAAGGCCGCTGGTATCGATACCCCTGCAATCTCGTATCGATACCAGCGCGTTCTATTTTCATTCTGGTTGACTGGTATTGATACCCCATTCTGGGATATTGATACTAGACAGCTTCAAACCTTATTTTTTGTTTAAGCCTTTCCAAGCCTCTTGGACGTAGGGATGGGCATGGGGACGGATCGGGGTCGGAGACTACTATCTCCACCCCCATTCCCCAAACTTTTTACTCATATCCATCCCCTATCCAATCTCCAACGGGGATTTATTTTTATCCTCCATCCCCGCTCCAAATGGGGAACGGGGATACCCACGGGGATTTCGGGGATCCAATCATTTTCCCTAGAGTAACAAGTAAATAGTTATAGAAGCCCAATTACAAATCATTTTACCTAAAATCCAATCACTGAGCAAACCCTGAGCGTGTAAAACTACATGTGTTTGTACAACAACATAAAGAGTGAAGAAAAATAGAAATTATGTAGAGTTCTTATGTATATTCATGACATTAATTAGAATTGATTAAATGCAACATGAGTTGTTTAGTAGATAGCATACATAATTGTTTCACAGAAAAAAAGACTACAAGTCTACAATTCACTGTTGATATGCCCATGAAACATTTTTAAAGATTGTACAACTAGATATTTTTTGTGTAATCAATCACATGAATGGTCATTTTGATTGCAACATATATGTTAAAATGCCATTGTAGTGGATGAAAATGCTTCAATTACCAAACCAACCTTATGCACGAGGAAGGAAATTTTGGTGTAACCCCATATATATTGCAGAAAATTCAGTGAGACCCCAAAGTTTCATAATTTATGAATAGACCCCTATATTTCGGGGATTCGGGGACGGGGCGGATCGGAGACGGAGCGGAGCGGGGCGGGGACGGATCGGGGAACGGATTCGGAGCGGATTCGGGGCGGGGACATTCCTATCTCCACCCCCTATCCAATCCCCAAATCTTTTCAAAAAAAATCTCCATATCCTATCCAATCTCCAAACAGATCTCTACATTGCCGATCCGTTCGGATCGGAGATCGGATCGGATTCGGACGGGGCGGATGAAATGACCAACCCTACTTGGACGTCCTGGGACACCTTTAAATGTTTTGTTCACTCATAATTGAGCTTAATACCGATTGTTTGACTTCTGTTTGACATCAACGCTTATGTGGGGACACGGTGTGAGTTTGGAGTGCATACTTGTGTTTAAAACACCATTATCAGTCATGAAATGGAACTATGGGCTTTTGTTGAACTTAATGGTGTGTGTTATGAGTTTGGATGGTACAAGTGACTTATAATATGATATTGGTTATATTCCAAGGCCACCTTACGGTGTCCTCTTGGTCATGGGTGCGCGGAACCCAAGAAATCCGGCCATTTATATAATTCCAACATTAGTTGGTCATGGGTGCGCGGAGCCCAAGAAATCCGGCCATCACTCGAGTTAAGAAGCTATGGGAGCCGGGCCCCGTAATTCCCGATGATAAGAAGCTATGGGAGCCAGGCCCCGAAATTCCCGTGATATAGTAAATGAGGTGGATGTGTGTGAGTTGGTTTAAACATGTTGGACGTCAAATGAGTACTTAGATATGGTTTTGAACACTTGAATTGTTGTGGATACGTGGAAATCACATTGGTATCTTGGAAATCAATTTGGGTACTTCTATACTTCCTCATTCTCCTTCTAATGATTTGGTTACCTTTACTCACATATGTATATCCATTTGACATATCTTGACATCATGTGCACATATCATACTCTATACACCTAGCATTTGTAGAATGGTTTCCTACTGGGCTAGTGTAGCTCAACCTATCATTTTCAGGTACATGCTCAAGGAACATATGTTGGATGCTTGGAGTGTGGATGCTTAGCATGAAGCTTTTTGATTATGAAGTCATTTTATCTTCCCATCCTTAGTATATTATTGGGAGATGATTATGTAACTTTAGTTTTTTTCTCAATCATTGGACAGTATTCAAAGTATGTAATAACTTTAAATCTTTACGGTACTTGTGTATTTGGGTATGGGTACCCTTTAGAGATAGAAATGAGAAATTTTGATTTGAATATGTACTATTGACTTGATTTTTCAACGATGACTTTGATCTATCCTACGTGGATTTTTTTATGAATTTCGGTTATTAAAAATGAGGGTGTGACAGTATAGAAACTCGTCTCTAATAGGAAAGTCCTACTAGGAGATGGATTCCAAAGGCTAATAGGAAACCAAGGCACGAGATGCCTAAATCAAGCCTTCTTCACCTATAAATATGACATCAAACCCATGAAGAATGGTACGCTGTGAAACCTTTACATACGCATTATGATTTCAGAATTCAAGTACGATTCAAGTATGTGATACTAACTTAGGCATCAAAGGGTCTTTGCCGACGAGAGGCAAGGGCACTCTAACCCTTGTCTGTTTTGCAGATTAGGGCTCCAACAAAGGTGCACGAGACAAAGACCCTACGTTGATTTATTCCCCTACAATTGGTGCCGTCTGTGGGAAACGGTATGAGAAGCTTTTTTCCAAAAAAAATCAGTCAACAATGGTGGCCTTAGAACCTGTTCTACGCACTCCACGACGTGTAAAGGTGGAGGACGACGTGGAAAACACTCTTGTGCACACTACGAGAAAGAGTGCAAAGGTAGACAAAACTCTTACAGTTCCAGAAGCACCACATAAGAAGGCTACTGCTAAAAAATTCAACATAGGGCATATCCCAGAGATTTTGAAGTTCAAGGATACGAGCCTAGCACTCCGTGATTCTCCAAGGTCTGGCGAACGACGAGGGCACTTAAGAACACCACCAAAAAGGAGTAGGGGAGTCTCTCCCCGTTGTGAGAGAATGAGAAGCCCCCCAAGGAGGGAGGATCATAGACGCACGAGGTGTCAAGAGAGAGGACAACATTGATAGAAAAGAACAGGAGGCAGAAGAACTGGCCTGTGAAGTCACTCGACGAGAACGAGAGATTCAGGACCTAACGAAATAACTCCAGGAGAAGGAAGAAGACCTATGCTCACGGACAAGATTCGTGTACCATGAGAAAGAAAGAAGAAGTCATCACCATGACTATGTCTCCGCAGACAATATAATCTATCCACGTAAAAGGAGAGAAAGAAGCATGCTAGGGACAAATACGAGAGATTTGGTTTCAATGAGCATATTCTCGAGCAATGTATGGAAAGAAAAGAGATTGGCCGAGCGTGGGGAGGTCCTAAAACTGCACGAGAAGTAGCCAAGGAAGCCCTAGGCCAGACCTCGAAATCGCCACTAGCCCACTAGATCCGAATTGAGAGAACCCCGAGCAGGGTAAAGCATTCATCGTTCATCCCTTACGAAACTAGAACGGATCCGGTGGCCCACATTCAATACTACCAATAGGCCATGTTCATGCATGAGCAAGATGATGCCTTGTTGTGCAAGATGTTCCCGTCCAGCCTGGGAAAAGTAGCCCTTAGTTAGTACCACAAACTCCTAGAGGGGGGTATCTTGTGCGGGGCTCAATTTGCCAAGGAGTTTTTTGCTCGGTTCCTAACAAGCCGAGCAACTCCAAAGACTTTTGACGCATTGACCTCTATGAGACAGAGGGATGATGATACTCTGCGGTAGTACTCCAAACGATATTGGGAGACTTTCAACGAGATTGAAAACTGCAGTGAAGAATATGCTTTGGCAACGTTCAAGACAAGCTTGCCTATGCATAGTAAGCTATGAGAATCACTTAGCATGCATCCAGTGAAGACTGTGACCAAACTTATGAAGAGAATCCAGGAGCACACACAGGTGGAGGATGACACCCTACAGGCTGGAGGGAAGATTGTGTCTAGACAACCACAATTTTTAGAGAAGACAGTGGCAGAATCGAGAGCGTACATGAAAGAGTACACAATAGGAAGAAAGGACTATACGTAACAGAGGAAAGACAAAGTTGAACCAAACCCCAAGTCATACTTCAGCATCATGGTGACCTTCAACGTCCCAATCTACAAGATGTTGTATAGAATCAAGAATGAACCATGGTTCAGAAGGCCCCCAAATATGACAGGGAATCTAGAAAAAAGAAGAGCCATTTAACCAGCATTGTAGTTGCCGTAGTTATTGGGGTCACATGACCAAAGATTGCGTAGAGTACAAAAAGTTCCTGGATGAAAAGGTGGCAGAGGGCCATCTTAAGGAATTTTTGGCTGATAACAAGAATGATGCCGAGCTGATAGAAGAGATGGACTACGAGAAAGGTCCAAAGGAAACAATTCATATGATACATGGATTGGTGGCCTCGTATACCAATAATGAAATTAGACACGTTTAAAGGGTCAACGAACAAGCAAAACATGTCATGAAGCTTGGTATGAAAAGGCCAAGGGCTGAAGGAGTGATGGAGGTACCCATAACGTTATTGGATGAAGATCTAGATGGGGTAATGATGCCCCATAACGACGCACTAGTTATTACCCTACGAATATGGGAATATGATGTGGAAAAGATTCTGGTTGATCAAGGGGCAAGCACAGAAATCATGTACTACGACACCTTTGCATGGACTCCCTTGGAGATGTCTAGGATAGACCCTGAAGTGATTTGCCACCATTTAAACGTCGATCCTCAGCACAAGCCTATTATGCAAAAGGTGAGAAGGTCAACACCACAGCATCAGACGCTGTGATTGAAGAAATAAATCGGTTGCTCGAAGTGGATGACATATGAAAGGTGAGCTATCTGGACTGGCTGGCTAACACTGTTGTTGTCAAGAAGAAAATAGGAAGTGGAGAATCTGTGTGGATTTTACCAGCCTCAACAAGGCATGCCCCAAGGACAACTTTTCCCTTCCTAGGATCGATCAACCAGTAGATGCCACGTCAAGCTTTGAAAGGATGAGCTTCCTTTGACGATATAGAGGATATTATGAAATAGCTATGTATGAGCTAGACCAAGAGAAAACGTCATTTATCTCACCGAGAGGACTCTACTGTTACAAGGTTATGTCGTTTGGGCTGAGAAATACTGGGGCAACTTATCAAAGACTAGTTACTAAGATGTTCAAGGATCAGCTCGGTAAATCCACGGAGGTCTACATAGACGATATGGTAGTAAAAAACAAGGTGAAGACCGGTCATCTCACTGACCTAGAGGTGACTTTCAACATACTGAGGAAGTACAAGTTAAAGCTGAACGCCTAAAAATGTGCTTTTAGGGTCAGCTTGGGAATGTTCCTAGGACACTTGGCGACAGAGAGGGGGATTAAGGCCAACCCATATCAAATTACTGCACTTCAAAATCTCCGAAGCCCTAAGACCACGAAAGAGGTCCAAAAATTAATAGGGATGGTAACAGCTCTCAACCGTTTTATTAGTAAGTCATCAGATCATTGCAGACCATTCTTTCAACTTCTAAAGAAGAGAAAGGGGTATGAGTGGGGAGCTGATCAAGAACAGGCTTTCAGGGAGTTGAAAACTTATTTTTCATTGCCACCCTTGCTCTCTACTCCAAAAGCTGGGGAGCGGTTAATACTGTATCTAACAGTGTCTAAGCAAGCAGTCAGCTTGGTTTTCCTACGAATAAAGGGGATAGAGCAGGCGCCAGTCTATTTTGTGAGCAAAACCTTGATAGATGCAGAGACGTGTTACTTGCCATTGGAAAAACTGGTATATGCTTTTGTCATAGCATCAAGAAAATTACCACACTACTTTTTGCAACATCCTATCACAGTATTCACAAAATATCCTTTAAGGGCTATGCTACGAAAAGCAGACTTTTCTAGAAGGATCTCAAAATGGTCAATAGAGTTGAGCTAGTTTGACCTTGATTACCAGCCCAGGACGACAATCAAAGATCAAATTTTGGTTGACTTTCTAGCTGAGTTCACTCCAACAATTACCTCGCAACCACCAGCTCTCCACGAGAAGGAACAAGGGATTATTCCCCCGCAGCCAACGAGAATGGCTAATCAGGATCCGGAAGAGTGGAGGTTGTACATTGATGGGTCAGCTTGCAACAAAGGCTCTGGAGCAGGAGTAGTGCTCTTCTCCCTAGAAGGTTTGGTGCTGGAGCAGGCACTAAGATTAAGATTCAATGCACCAACAATGTGGCAGATTATGAATCCTTGCTCACTGGATTAAGGAGTGCCCTAGAGCTCAAGGTAAATAAATTAAGAGTGTTTTGTGACTCACAGTTAGTTGTAAACCAGCTTTCAGGAGATTATGCTGCAAAGAGCGAGAAGATGGCTGCATATTCAAATGTGTCGAAAGATCTGCTGGACAAATTTCACAAGGTCCACATCCATCAAATTAGCTCGGGGAAGAACACCATGCGGACTCACTAGCATGCTTAGGCTCAGCGATCAATACAGAGTATTGTCAATAACTGTGGACTACCTGAGTAAACCAAGCATTGGCCGAGCGGTTGAACTAGTGATGGAAACAGAACTTGGGCTGAGCTGAATGGACCCTATAATGACATATCTACGAGATGTGACTTTGCCGGCAGACAAAAGAGAAGCTCACAAAATTAGGACCAAGGCAGTACGTTTTTGGCTCTCCGCAGAAGGTAAGCTTTATAGAAAGTCTTTTCTTGACCCATATTTATTGTGTGTACACCCAGCTCTAGTCTAGAAGTTCCTCCATGAGATCCATGTTGGAACATGTGGAGGACACGTGGATGGGAGGTCCATAGCCCACCGAGCAATATCCCGCATGTATTGGTGGCCTTACATGCAAAAAGATGCAAAGGTCTTTGTCAAGACTTGTGAGAAGTGTCAGAGGTTCTCTCCTCTAATCCGAGCACTAGTTGAGGATCTGTTACCTCTAACTATCCCATGGCCATTTTCCCAGTGGGGACTGGACATCGTGAGTCCTCTTCCCATGGCAACAGGGAAACAAAAATTCCTACTCATTGGCACAAACTATTCCATAAATGGATAGAGGGTGAGGCTCTCGTCAAGATTACAGAAGCTATGGTGGAGAAGTTTGTATGGAACAAGATCATTACACGATTTCGAATACCTTACTCTATCATCTCAGACAATGGGTCCCAATTTGATAGAAAATTCAAAGCATTTTATGCTCAGTACGGCATTAAAAATTACTATTCAACTCCAGCTTACCCACAAAGTAATGGGCAATCAGAAGCTTCAAACAAGACCATCCTTAAAAGTCTTAAGAAGAGGTTGGAAAGTAAGAAGAGAAAATGGCAAGACAAACTGTCAGCCATGCTCTGGGCGTACAGGACCACCCCACGGCAATCTACGGGAGAGATGCCATACTCCCTTGCTTATGGGATAGAGGCAGTGATTCCACTAGAAATTGGATTGCCAACCATTCTCAACTCTCTTGTGGAGTCAGGTGGCAACGGCAAAGCCTTGGCCGAGCAACTCGACCTTGCCGAGGAAAAAAGAGAGCGTGCATTTATTACATTGGCGGCATATGAGGAGCAGCTGTGGAGAAGTTACAACAAGAAGGTGCAGCCAAGAGAGTTCAAGATTGGGGATCTAGTCTTAAGGAAAGTCTTCGCCAACACCAAAGTATCCTTTGATGGGAAGCTTGGGCCGAACTGGGAAGGCCTATATAAAATTGTGGGGATTGCTGGAATTAGGGCCTATCGTTTGGATGACCTGGATGGAGACCCAGTACCACGGCCATGGAACGTCCAGAACCTAAAAATTTTTTACTAGTAATTTGTTTATGTGATTACAAATACAATCACATCTTCACTAAGTGAATACGAATAAATTCACATTTGTTTTTAATACCTAGTTGGGATTATGAATAAAATTACCAACATCAATTATTTAGATTTTTATCTTTATTAATATTTCGAGCATTAATGAGATTTCATCCTTTCTTATTGTGGTTTTGATTAATACAAACCAAAATTTGTCTCAAATTTGGATTCCTATTGGGGAGCAGAAAGTATGTATGTGTTTAGTCTAATCATGTTAATAAATCCAAGTACGAAGACACTTGGACACTCTAAGTATGAAAAAACTTAGATTTGCAACGAATATAGCAATACATTTTTGAGCATGAAAAAGCTTAGATTTGCAACAAATATTGCAGAATATCCAAGTACGTGGACACTTGGACACTCTAAGTATGAAAAAACTTAGATTTGCAACGAATATTGCAATGAATTTCTAAGTATGAAAAAAGCTTAGATTTGCAACGAGTATTGCAAAATATCCAAGTACGTGGACACTTGAAATAAAATTTCTTAGTACGAAAACAATTAGAGCTATTACAACAACGAATAATGCAAGTACCCAAGTATGAGGAAACTTGGAAGATTGTCTCAATATGCAAAAACTTAGAAATATAAAACAAAGGGAAATACTCATACTTAAGTACGAAATACTTAAAACCAGAAACAAAGGCCACATCCGGCCGAGCAAAGCCTCGCAGGGCAGATCATCAAAAGCGAACAAAGGCATTAAGCCTCTTCACTGAGCCTTACAACATCAGTGGTAAGATTGAGATCAGGGTTACCTCTAACAGTGCCCTCAGTAGCACCATCTCCTAAAGCGGTGAGATCAATAACAGCTACATCTATTTGGATATGCTCCAAAAGGGGTTCGGTTTGAGCTTTAGAGGTGGGCTGAGCCTGAGTATCACGATGGGTTTGAGCTGCAGCTGTCTCACATGGTAACTCCATATTAGTCCAAAGAGGGGAAGATGGGTCCACCCAAGCTTACTAAGGCATCTCTGCCATGTTGTGCTCCAAATAGCATCCTGTATTGATGGCATCTGTGATATGTAGTTGTTCGTGATCATGACAACAGCACGATCATACTCAGCTTCTACTCTAGCCTCTGCAGCTGCGAGTTATTGACGGAGTTCATATTCAACCTCCTCAACCTTCCTATTTAGCTCAACATTCTCTCATTTTAGCCCTTCCACCTCTTCCCAAACATCCTTTAGAGATTTAGCATATTGGGCACTTTCCTTCTCCACTCTCTCTGCCCTCTTTTGTTCCTTTTTCAATTCTTTCTTGGCATCTTTGGCCCTCTCCAGGCTGACAGACGCCTTTTGCATAATTTGCAAAAATGAGAACGATTGATAAGGAAAGATAGTGGTCTAAATATGATAAAAGACATAATGGGAAAATCTCTTCACCTTGGTGCTGGACTAGAATATGGACTTCATGAGGCTATCATAGGAATTGCTCTTCTCCTTGTCCATATCTATAGGAAGGAGCATAGCTCAGGAAACGCCGAACGCCGCATCCACTAAGGAAATCTTGTCAGTCATTGTGAGGGGGGTACCATCAGGACAAGCCAGAATGGGGGCCCAGGGCTATACCATGGGAGGAGAGTTAGTGAGATGTTGGCTTAAGCTCGAGTCCCCAGTCTTTCTCCTCTGCAGGGGAGGTTGAACATTCTAAGGACTCTCTGTTGGCCTCTTATCCCTTTGTTGTTATGGGAGAGAAAGTGTTGGTGTTTGAGAAGGAGTGGTTGTGTGAATGACTTGGGGAGCATGGGACGCCTGCCCACCAAGATTCAATTCATCAAGCAAATTGATCAGCTGGAGAGGCATTCTTTCTAGGGAAGGTGAGTAACCCGAGGAGTCTAAGTTAGCTAGCAATGCAGATTGCTCGGCTAGGGAACAAACGACAGCGTGGTGGTCGAGACTTCCTTCTTCCTCTTCTTCTTCTTCTTCTTCTTCATCTTCAACTACCACCCTTCTGGATGTGCTCAGCTCCTGATTAGCTTAGACGAGGATCGGGATGGATGTTGGGATCTCAAGGACGTGAGCAAAGGTAATTTGTTGTTGAGGGTCTACCCCAGCTCGACTATGGGTGCACCTGGCTCTGTGGTGTCTGCGGCCTCTGATTCGGCCCCTATCAGGAGGAGGAAGGGGGATGGTTAGAATCGGCGTGGGGGGCCAAGGATGCCTACTACAGTGCTCTCTTTCTTTTCTGACAACTCCCCAGTAGGTTGAAGTATAATCCAAGACGGCGTGTACATCTCGACCTAATCCAATCGGCGTCGGTTCAAACCCGTCGAAGAGCAAAGTTGAAGCTATTTTCTCGTGGTGCCAGTTAGAGTGGTTCAAACGGCCATTGTGGTTTATGTTGCTCGCTGCAAAGAAAAAGCACAGCACGGAACAAAATAAGATGGAAAGAACATAATATTTCTATAAAAGAAGTAAAACAACAATGGATAAGGGAACTAACGTGGTTGGCCCATGGCCGTGGGGTAGGCAAAGCCAATGGTATTCCCTTCGGCATCTCTGGGCACTAGTTGCCCGTGACTACCAGAAAGTCGTCCCCTTCGCCCTTCGAGGAGTTGTGGAGATTCATTATGAGTTTTTGCTTGGGATACCTAGCTTTAAAATAGTAGGAATTATCGGCTGTAGGGACTACATTGTATAAGTAGTGTAAGCCCCACCAGCCTAGGTGAAGGCCGAGCAGATTATTTAGGGCAACTGTGCCGATGACTACCCTAACAAAGTTAGGGCACAACTGCATCGAATTTAACCTACATTGATAACAAACCTCTCTGAAGAAAGGATGGAGGGGGAACTTGAGACCACCCTCTACTATGAAGATGAGGGGGATATGAATCCTATCAAGAGACTGGCCTTCTTCTCTTAGGTCATCGCAGCTGTTTAATCGGAATTGAACATCAGCGGGGATATTGTATTTTCGATAGAAATCTATTTTTTTTTTTTTTAGCATTACTAAGAAGAGCCCCATGTCTTCCCATTTTGACTAAGTTAGGGTTTCGCTATTGAAACCTTGGGGAAGAAGAAGGTGAATGAGAACTAGAAACGGGAAGAGCCACGATAGGCAAAATAACAAAATCTAAGATAGGGCACTTACGCGATAATATGAACCTAAAAAGGGGTGTTTTCCGACGAGAAACGGAGACGGTGAAGACGATTGGTTGCTGTAATAAAAACCTTGGAAAGTTGGAGATGGTGGTGCAAGTTTCCTTTTCCCTTTCTCTTTTTTTGAAAAAGTAAAGTGAGAGAGAAGAGGGGAGGAGGGGTTTAAGGGTACAATGATGATTATCCTGCCCAAAACCCCAAAAGTTAAGCTATGACGCGACGAAATATGTCAGAAAAAACGTCCTTTGGGCTTATTGAATGACCAACGGGTCACTTCGTATTTAATGTGAAAGTAACCCTGCTCCCCACGTGAGGGGGAGGCATGTAGATAAGTGCATCAGAGACCGTTGAAGCTCTACGTACTACTGATGAGTGACAGCAGTGGGCAGAGCTGGGAAGTAATTGGAGTGGGTAAAACATGATTACCCTAGTAAAGGGCATAAAACGTGCTTGAGCAAACACCACGAGAGGGTGAATAAGCTCGACACCACGAAGGGAGTCCTTGAGCCCTGTGCCGAGCTGGTTTAGCAATGAGTAAGGCCGGATTAACAAGAGTGAACTGGTAAGTTAGGATGCACTAGCTCGGCGTGAGACGTTAAGGGATGCCCCCGATATGGCCGAGCTAGGTAGGCTACGTATATAGCTTGAACAACATTCTGGAATACATAATTCAACTCGGTGTGATGAGCTGAGCTATGTACGGGTTATTCCGAGCTACGTGGAAGCACAACACCGCCACGTATAGGGCGATGAGACATTCCAGAATATTCTACAATGACTCCTTATGAGATAAGAAGCAATCCTGTATAGTAGGGGATTGATATGGGAAGTCCTGATGTGATTAGGAGTATGCCCCATATGGGGCCATATGAGGAAGAATCCTACATGAAAAGGAAGACCTTTATTAGATGAGATCTAGCAGGATATAAAAACTCGTCCTTAATAGGAAAGTCCTATTAGGAGATGGATTCCTGAAGCTAATAGGAAACCAAGGCACGAGATGCCTAAATCAAGCCTTCTTCACCTATAAATATGACATCAAACCCATGAAGCACGGTACGCTGAGAAACCTTTTCATACGCATTGTGATTTCAGAATTCAAGTACGTGATACTAACTTAGGCATCGAAGGGCCTTTGCTGACGAGAGGCAAGGACACTTTAACCCTTGTCTGTTTTGTAGATTAGGGCTCCAACAAAGGCGCACGAGATAGAGACCCTACGTTGATTTGTCCCCATACATGATGTGTCAGTTCATGCGCTATCAACACATTATCCGTAATTTGGCGACCCCCGAAAGAAGCACTTTGATTCTCTGAAATAATGGATGGAAAGAAGTGCAAAGACTGATTGGTCGAAATTGACCAACCTTGGTTGGATTTGCAACTTTGGAGATCAGAACAATTTGAGTGCGGTTTACAATACCCAGCATTCGACCACTGTAAAAGAATCCACGGACTGCCCAATAGACATCATCGGCTACTATGTCCCAATACCGCAGAAAAAATCCCGTCGTCATACCATCATTGCCTGGAGATTTGTTGGGGTGCATTTCAAAAAGAGCTTCCTTAATTTCCTCTGATGTACAAGCTTTCACCAAATTGTTGTTCATGTCATCAGTAACACGCCTAGGAATGAGGCTTGTGACCTGTTGTGTTTGCTGGATTCCTTCACTTAAAAATAACTTTGTAAAGAAACCTTGGAACTCTGCCATAATACTCATTTGATCATTCATCCAAACCCCCTGGGCATTCTCAATACCTGATATATGGTTGCGTCGATGTTGTTCAACTGTGCGTGCATGAAAATAGGAAGTGTTACGGCCCCCCAATTGCAGCCACGTTTGATGAGATTTTTGTCTCCAATACTTCTCCTCCTCCCACTCTCCAACAATTGTGTCCTCTAGAGCCGTGATTTTTTCATGAAAAAATTTGCAGCCAGCTAATTCTAGTTCCTTAAACTCTTTAGTGGTCTCTTCAATGACCCTTTTGGAAGTAAGATTGTGCTTCGCATGCTAAGATCTTAGAGCCAGCCGACAACTCTTAACCTTTTGAACTAGACAAAACAATTTAGACCCAGTATGCCTTTGCTCCCATTGATTCTCAATATCGTTCTAACCTCTGCATATTCGAACCAACGTGCGTCAAATCTAAATGGAGTTATATGTTTTCTGACTTCGGGCATGGTATTCAAAAGCAAAGCCTTATGATCAGACCCAACACAATCTAGATGCTTAAGTGATACGTGGTTGTTATTCAAGAGCCATTGAGAGAAAACTAAAAGCTCGCCAAGCCGTGACTTGATTAAATCAACACCTTCACGATTATTCCTCCAAGTGAAGGGGTACCCCTTAAATCCCAGATCGGTCAAGCCACAGTTTTGAACAAAAGATTGAAAGCGAACAAAACTCCATATATCAAGCATAAACCTCCTCTTTTTTTCGCCACCCTCAACAATATCATTAAGGTCTCCCCAAATTACAACTTCAGAATTCAATGAACCAACATGCTCAATCAAAGTCTGATACTGTTTATATCAAACACAATCTTTCAGGCTTAAATAGATGTTAATAAGATGCCAGGTACAAGAGGAAATCAAGCATTTAGCTTTTACATCGATAAAAAAACTACCAAACTTATAAACTTCAAAGCAAACTGAATCATTCCAAAAATTCCCAATTCCTCCAGAAAGACCGATTGGGTCAAGCCAAAAACCATTCTTCATACCAATACTTCTACGACCAGACTCTAATTTTTTTTTTTGTTTATTTTTTGTTTCAGACAGAAAAATAAAACCGCGAGAGTGGAGTTGGACCATTGACCTAAGCTGATGGCATGTCTGAGACCTCCCTAAACCCTGACAATTCCACGAGATGAGCTTTCATTGGACCTCGTGGGGCCATTCATGGCTGGCTTCCTCCACCGTACCTAAAGAAATCGAATCATCCATGATGTTGTCCTCTGCTGCTACTGTATTGCCTTCAACCCAAGGCCGTTTAACTGGTGAGCAAACTTCGTCCCCATCTTTGTCAGATTCTTTGCACTCAATCACACAGCTAGACCTTTTCTCTCCCACCCGTGGAGTTGAAACCATGGGAGGAATAATACTTGTAGAAGACGCACAACCATTGTCTTGTACTGTACTATTCCTTCGACGGTCTGATTTGGATTTGCTTCCAACTAGACGCCCTCGTTTCTTCTGATAAGGAATAACATCCTTCTTCTGAGGGCGTGCAACCAGAGATGTTACCCCGCTGGTGAATTTGAGATCCGGAGAAGCAAAATATTGAAGGCTAAGGTTGGGGTTCTTGGAGGGAGATTGGTTAGGGATTTGGATATTTTCTGTTTGCAGGTGTGGAAGGATGGGGCCAGTGGTCTGCGACGTGGCCGACAAATCTGGAAACAGCAAGGCCTATGATCAAGATTTGTCGGCCACGTCGCAGACCACTAGGTCCATATTTTTTCCAGCCAAAAGATTTTCCCGGAGATGCACGCAACCAATTCCCGTACTGGGTCTCCATCTTGAACACACTATTTTCCAAATCTTTGGATTGTTGAATACCGCTTTTCTGTTCATGACCTAAAAAACCGCAATAACAACAGAACATGGGTCATTTTTCGGAGCGAAATTCCACCCAAAAAGGCTTGCCTTCATCTAGTTTCAGCTTCATTCCCCTACGAAAGGGTACGGTGACATCAATACTGACCATAATCCTCATTAGCCTGCCCTCACGGTGACCCGAAACTGGCATGTCGATTTCCATGAATTCACCCATGCTTTTGCTAATTTTCGTGCCGACCTTGACGGAAACTTGCAAAGCAAGACAAAACCTCTCCTAGAGAGCACTCTTGAGAGTTAAAAATTTGAGATTAGTTCGACCTACGCATAAGTTGGCAAGGATGCACAGTTACAATTGGTACGTTAAGGACCAAAATGACACTGCATGCTTAATACATTAATTAAGGCTGAAAAGAATTAATAAGCCCACATGAATATGTGCATTAACTTTAAGGGCCAAGGTTAGGGCAAGGCCAGCAACCCTTCGTAAAATGCCTATCTCAAAAGTGTACTTTTTTACTTTAACTAGTTGTTTTTATCAGAGTCTACACCAGCTTCTTTATATTTTTCTCCACTCACCAATAATAAATTATTCCATAGACGAGAGAAAGAAATCCAATCATAGAGAAATGAATGGTCCTAATATGGATGGGAAAAGTGGCAGAAAAAGTGTGAACAAAAAAAGTAATAAAATATTGGTGACTAGTGAATAGTACCTCGTTGGATGGGGCTGGTTTAGGCGAGGTACTATTCATCGAGATAGTTCATTAAGGTCTTTGCTATTTGGGGCTTGATTTAGACTTTAACTCTCTCTATTATTGCTAAATGTATTCATATAGAGAGGCTATTGGGCTTGCTCCAAACATATTAAACTTCAAATTCTTTTCTTGGGTATTTAAAAATTGTTTTTAAAAAAAAAACCCTCGGTTATAACTTGAATGATTCTATAAAACTAAAGGAAAGTATATAAATAATATACAGGATGCGGAAAATATGAGACACCTTTCTATATTTTTTTGAACGGCAAAAAAAAAAAGAATTTATTAATCTTTGAAAACAAATTACAAAGATTAAAAGGATCCTAGGCACAAAAGCCACCAAGGACTCGAAGGGAAAATAACAATAGGTTAGCAAGAGACCAACCAAAACGGAGATGTGCCCCACACCTAAGTGATTTTCCATAGCCCTATTAAATAGAGGTGTCAAACGTGCATGCCGTGCCGTGCCGTGCCATTCAATTTCCGTGCCAACCATGCTTCGTGCCGTGCCTATTTACTTCATCGTGCCATGGCGTGCCGTGTCAACCGTGCTACGTGTCGTGCCGTGTCATGCCCATTTACTTCATCGTGCCATGGCGTGCCGCACCATGGCATGCTACGTGCCGTGTCATGCCGTGCCGTTGACTTACTCGTGTTTTGCCGTGCCGTTCCTTCTTTTATCGTGTCGTGCCGTGCCGTGCCTTTTTGTCGTGTCGTGCTGTGCCGTGCATTTTTTAGTCGTGTTGTGCTGACGCCGTGCCTTCTTATCGTGTTACTAGGGATAATAAGGGAAATGAAAATGTATCGATTGTAGTACGACAATAATTTGGAAAGAAAGTTGAACAATGAGATGGGTAAAGTGTTGGGATTAATTGAGAGTATGATTGCTTGAGGTAATTTTCAGTATGTTGAAGGTTATTCATTGAATCAATTTATTTGACCCTTAATGTTGTATTGCCTTTATATCAAATTGTGTATTGCTTGTAATTAAGCCTCATCATTTGGCCCGGGGCCTGCCCGAAACCCGCAAGGCCCGTCAGGCTTTACCCGAGCCCGCCAAATGAGCGGGCTAGTCCAGCCTGACTTTTCATGGGCCAAGCTTGGGCCTAAAAATTTTAGCTACAACCCGCCTGCTCGATAGCCCAGCCCGTCGGCCCGAGATACTAGTCTATCCATAGCTCGGTACACTTGTAATGCATTATTTCACGGTTAATGTACATAAGATATAATATATAATGTACCCAAAAAAAAGATATTATACAAATGTACCAAAATAAAAAAAAATACACAGTTGGACATTTGTGTAACTATGTGTATATATTTCACAGTAAAGTTCTAATAAAAAGTAAACATATGCATTAAAATTTTGAAAAGGTCTGGACATGCATTGATTGACCATTCATTTATTGCATGGGTAATTAACAACTGCTCATGGTGTATTATTGTTTCATCATATGGTAGGCTAGACAAGGTTCGGTTGTAATTTTTAAAAAAATGACTCCAAAAGGTCCAACTGTAACAAAAATAAAAAAAATAAAAAAGGGCATCTGGCCCGCCCAAATAGCCCAACCCGCCCGATTAGGATAATCCCGTGGGCGGGCTTGGACTTCAACTTTTAAGAGATAGATCGGCCCGCCCGGCCCGCTAATAAGAAAAGCCCGTATAGCCGAGCCCTCGAGCAGGCTTGGGCTGAAAGTTCATGGGCTAGGCTGGCCCGGCCCGATGATGACCCTTACTTGTAATGTAAGGGTTAACGGGTTGGAGTATATCTGCTGAGCGTCATTCGCTCATGGTCTTCGTGTACCATGGCTTTTCATGCCAGGTATTAAAGATGGAATTGAAAGACACGACGAAGATAAGGATAGAGCCCACCGGAGAACAAAAGATGTCGAGCCCAAGATTCAATACTAGTTACTGCTTTGTTCCTTTTTCGAAATTATATTTCAAGTTGTAATCTTGCTTAGTAATTAAACCTATTTTGTCAAGCTGGTGACATCAAAATTTGCTTTCGCTATTATTTAAGAAATTGATTTTTTATTTAATGAAATCATTCTGGAAAATATTTTATTAACGTGTCTGAATTTCGGGGCGTTACAACATTTGTTGAGGCATTATTCACAAGCCATACCTTATTCAAATAAGCCAAAAAATCTATTTTTTAATTTATTTTTATCTTTACTCAGAAAATTAATTTTCCAATTTCCTTTTTTTGAGATGAACTAATAATACACAAAGGTTGATGCAAAAAAAAAAAAAAAAGGAAAAAAAATTCAAATAAAGACAAGAATAAGTCTTAAGCTATTAAGCCAACATTACTAATCATTCCTTTCTTGAATGGAAAAAGAAACATATTTTTTGGTACATCTGTGACGGAAAAAAAAACCAATTAAAAGTGTTTCTCTTCTTCTTCTTTTTTTGTACTTCGAAAATATATTACTCAGTAAAAGTGTTTCTCTGCTTATGGAAAAGGAAGAACTTGCAACCATGCAAAACTCATGAGAGGCGTACTTTTTATTCTGCACTAGAGGCCTTTTATTTACGTATTTATTTATGAACAAACATTGGAATCCTACAACTCAAGGTTGTACAAAATTAATGATGACACATGTGTTTCTACCATAAATTTTAAAATTGAACACGTGGGGAATAGATTGACTGAGGTTTATTCTTTAAATTCGGATTTAATTTAGTGGCCGAATTATCCATGATTTAGGAGATAAGTTTGTTACCTAAATTATAGGAAAGGGGATTTATTCTAAAACGAGAAGATAAAGACCGAAATTAACATGTGCAAATCATGCTGAGAACATGGGTAGTTATTTTCGGCTGAATTAGGGACACATGTCACTTCCTCATGCACTTTCAAGAAGACGTTGTAGTGGATGCAAGACATGGGCATAATGACTTAGTTTCATAGGCAGTTATGTTAGAAAGTTGCATTTGGACCCAGAGACTATAAATGAAGACCTTCGTGCAACATTCTGGAGGTCCAAGCATCAACAAAGCTCACTGCAGCAAGTAAAATTAGTTTATCTCCTAACTCTCAGTTAGTCGATCGATCTCTTCTTCGTCTGTCTATGTCTATCTTCTACCTCCATCCCGTTTCTTCTTCTTCTTCTTCTTCTTCTTCTTCTTCTTCTTCTTCTATGTAAACCTTAGTTTTCTTCAATTGTGGAAGTCCTTGTTCAAGGCCCACGAACCGTTGTAACTTTAGTTTCACATTTGTTTGAAAGAAGTTAGTAGTTTCAGGCGCTTTTCCTTATTCTCTTGGAGATTCATATCTCTTGGCACGCCCTCGCATCTTCTACACCACCAGGTGTTGACCATCTCTGTTTCTCCTGTCCTTGGAGGAATTGGTGGCAACAACATGCACTGCATGTGCAATCTAGTAGTTTTTTTTTGCCATGCTTATATATAGAGTATCCTTGAAGTATGAGAATATATAATTGGAGAAAAGTCTATCTGTCTATGGAAATATAATTTTGGTAAAAAATTGCGTAACTGTTTGTACCATAAATTTTTAAAATTGTACACATGGCAAATAGATTGACCGGGAGTTATTTTTATTTAATTTGGATTTAATTTAGTGACCGAATTATCTATGATTTAGAAGATAAGTTTGTTGCCTAAATTATAGGAAATGGGATTTTTATCTAAAACAAGATGATAAAGGCCACAATTGACATGTGCAAATTATGCTGAGAACATGGGTAGTTATTTTTAGCTGAATTAGGGACACATGTCACTTCCTTATGCATTTTCAAGAAGACGCTATAGTGGATGCAAGACGTGGGCATAATGGCTTCGTTTCATGGGCGGTTACGTTTGGAAGTTGCAATTGGACCCAGAGACTATAAATGAAGACTTTCGTGCAACATTGAAAAGGTCCCAACACCAACAAAGCTCACTGCAACAAGTAAATTTAGTTTATCTCCTAACTATCAGTTAGTCGATTGATCTCTTCTTCTTCTATCTTTTTCTATCTTCTACCTCTATCCCGTTTCTTCTTCTTCTTCTTCTTCTTCTTCTTCTTCTTTCTTTTTTTCTTCTATGTAAACCTTAGTTTTCTTCAATTGTGGAAGTCCTTGTTTAAGGCCCACGAACCGTTGTAACTTTAGTTTCTCTTTTATTCAAGTTTCACATTTTGTTGAAAGAAGTTAGTAGTTTCAGGCGTTTTTCCTTATTTTCTTGGAGATTCATATCTCCTGGCACACCCTCGCATCTTTTACACCACTAGGTGTTGACCATCTCTGTTTCTCTTGTTCTTGGAGAAATTGGTGGCAACATTTTTTGGCACGCCCGGTGGGACACATTTAAGACAATTGAAGATTCAAGATGGCTGGAAAAGGTGGAAACAAAGGAGGAACAAAGAATATAGTAACGGATGAGCCTTCGCCTGAAGAAGACTTCTCCTAGAGGAGGAGGCGTTGCATAGATCAAATTGCTCTAGCCTCTCAAGAAGATCTCTAGGAGGTGGCTGTTGGAATGCGGGATATCATCCTCGAATCCATCGCCAATTTGTCATTAGGGCCGACTAATTCCATTGTTGGCCCGCTTTAGGAGATCACATAGACTTCAACAAAGTTTGAAAAAGGCCATCAAAGAGATGATGGCCCTTATCGGAGAGAACATGACATCTCTTGGCATTTCATGAGGTTCAACCGCCGATTCGTCAAACATGCTAGCCGTTTCTAGTTCAGCCCTTAGGAGATTTTCACGAAAATCTCCTTTCAAGAAAATCTCCTTAGGGGCAGCAACTTAAGTCGGCAGGAGTTTTTGCTTCAGACTAAGCCAAGCGAGACAAAGGAGAGAAATGGTCTTTACCAAGGATCTTCTGTCCCTTATAACAGTCATTTTCCAAGAGCATGATGAGATCCAATTCGTTTTTCAACAATACCTTCTTTAGGAGGTTAAAGAATATCAAGAGAATTTGACGAAGGCCATCAAGGAGATGTTGGCCATGCTTAGACAAGAGCTCTTGGACCTCTATGAAGTGTGGGTTCTATTATTGAGTCGCTTAGGTTCAAACCATAGGAGATTTCGGATGCATCTTGACTCAAGAATATCTCCTAAGACGCAACAGCCTAAGCCGCAGGAGTTTTTGCTTTGGAATAAGCCGAAAGAGGTGAAAGAAGGCGCTGGTCTCGACCAAAAAACCTTCTCCTCCTCGCAACGGTCAACCTCATGGAGCATAGAGCAATTCGAATCTTCATTTTAACAATCTCCTGAAGAAGATAAGAGTCAACAAATAGTTTGGCAAAGGCTGTCAAGGAGATGAGGGCCTTCTTCAGTGATAAAGTGACCACTACACTTACTGGTGTCGCAGAAGATATCAACTCATTAACCAAGGTCTCCTACCAAGGATGCATGTAACGCCCTAAAAATTGGGTATGTTAATAAATAAATTACAAAAAAATTATTAAATAAAATACCAACTTCATTAAAATTCCAAAGAATACTTGATAAATTTTTTGAACAGAAAGCTAAAAGTTAGCTTTCTTATTACAACCCAGAATAAAAGAACATTGTCTGGAAAACTTAAACATTTATTTAAAAATTTAACGGAAAGGAAAGAACAAAGCCATCTAACTAGAGATCTACTGGTACAACCACGACTCCGACACTTCATAACCTTCTTGCTGCTCTATTCCCTCGAACTCGGCAAGTGGTTCCTCCTCTCCTTCTATACCTGGTGTTGGGGACGCTAGGGGCCACAAAAGTAGCATTGTGAGTGGTAAAATTACACTCAATAGGACACAAAAACTACCCCTTTACAAAAATATACTCATGCAGCAGTTAAACACATGAGACATTAATTTAAGACATAGAAAACATTTCTCAACAATATAAATTCAATAGATTTAATACTCCGTCATCAACCCAAGGTTTCACAAAATTCGTTCCCACTTCAAATAAGATAATTTCCATCAACGGCTTCTGCCTACAGTATACTCAGGTGCTCGATCACATAGCAAAGTCACCTCAGGGCATACTGTGCATGACTCACGATTGATCACCCATTGATCAATCTCTATTCGGTATCGATTCCCACCCACAGTATACTTCTGGCACCCGATCACACAGCAAAGCTACCTAAAAGTATAACTGCGCATGGCTCAATACCATACCGGACACACCCCATTCCCAAAATCCGATAAGTGAACACTAATCTTTTCAATCTAATAATTTAACCACAATAATTATTTACACAAATTTAACGTTTTCAGAAAATGCCAGTAACATCAGTAAACAAACACATGCATCCAATTATAGTGCAAACATAAATTTAATGAAGATCAACTCTCTCGAGCCCATATGTGTCAGTTATAAATCTATCCACTAAAAATAGTAACAGTCTCCAAAAATCACAAAATTTTACAGTAGGATATTTCATCAAATTTGACGCAAGTTCACTGTTTTGATCAAATCCTAAATCCAATCCTAAACGAAGCAAAATAGCGTTTTAAGCTAGACAGTGAATCTGTCTCGAAACTGTTTAATTTAGCAACTTCGAAAAATCACAGTTAATTCTACAAACCTCATATTGAAACAAGTTCTATATGGAAGTTGCTTAATTTTTCGAGATCTACAACTTCGAAGATTTATTTTTTCTCTAAATCCAAACAGAAATACCCGAAAATTAGCTGAACAGAGCAGCGCGCAAGAAAAATGGTTTTTGTCTCTGGGTTCCTTTTTAGACTTACAACACCTTATTGGTTGGAAAACAAACACAACAAATGATTTCACTTCATATCCATATCACCATTATATCTAGATACACATGGATACACTGAAACACACAAAAAAATAGTATACTTAAGTAAAAAGTGAGATTTAATGTCTACCTTTCCTCCAAAGTTAAAGCGCTCGACTAACGTAAGAAGATTTAAAGTCACTGATGATTGAGTTTTCGGAATAGAAATTGCACAAGAGGAAGTCGAATCGAGAGTGAGCGTTAGAGAGGATTATTTTGTCGTGGGTTAATGTTATGGGTGGAAAATCAAAGATCCGTGAGAGATTGACATAGGGAAAGAAAGGAATATGGAAGTAGTAGAGTTATAGAGGAAAAGACAATAAAATAGGAAAGGAGGGGGTATAGTTAAGGAGATTTTGTGAGGGTGCATTTTTAAGGAAAACCAACTAATTAGTGGGATATCAAAAGGTATTTGTAAGTTGGAATGTTGGAATCCAATTACGCATTGGGATTTTTGGAGAAAGGTATAATATGGTAAGACTCGTTTGCTTGGTTAGGAAACCTCTCCCAAAATAGGCAAACTTGATTAGGAAATTTACATCTTAGGAAATCTTATATTATTAGAACATGGGAGTAATATTTATATGTATCCATATAAAGGAAAATGATAACTAAGGAATTAAAATACATGAAAACTAATACACATTTATCATGGCAATAAATATGTGTGTGTGTGTGTGTGTGTGATTGATTCAAATTAACAACTTAATTATTAAAATTACCGAATTTTACAATGCAGAAGATAATTCGGCCTTTATGGCCAAGGGGGGGCAATACACCTCCTGATGATGTCATCCATTTAGAAGATTTGGAAGCTCCACCAGCAAAGTTATATGATCTGGTAGAAGATGTTCAAGATCCTTTAGAGGAAGTAAATTTGGGCTCAGAAGATAAACCAAAGCCCATTTATGAATCTAGAGAAATACCAAATTCCCTTTCAATTATCCTTAAGGAGAAACAAGCGGTATAAAGGAGATTTTTTGTCCCAATGTTGTCGCTCAAATAGCCTATGGGCCATAATTTTTGGCAACAGCCACCAAGTCTTCTTCTCGACAAGGGGATTAGGAGATATCAAAGATTTGTATAACCTGATTCTCAAGAGGACAAAGAGGAGCTAAATGAGTTTCTTCAAATGTCAAAACCATTCAGCTTTAAGCCAAGACTATTTCATTTAGCATCCAGAGCATTAGCGTTGCACAACATGGAAATTGAAAGGATATATATATGAAAATTTAATCTACTCTGTGGACCAGACTGCACACCAAGTGTGCAAATTTGAAATAATTACATCCTCTTTACAATTCCCCAAAATTACATTGTCATCTCTCGTTTGAAGGATCCCTTTGTGCAAAAATTCCTTATGATAAGTACCAAAAATTAAGAAATTGAATAAAAGAAAGAAAGTGCAGTATTCCGGAAACACTTTCGCTGGTGCTAGTGACCTTGATACCCATGCGGGTCTTTGGAAAATCTGAATGTACCTGTATGGAATATAGATAATGACTGGCACAATCTCACCTTTTCCTCCTCCATTCCACTGGCTGAAGAATGGGCCAGTCTATTGGTTATTCTCTCAGAAGTATTAGTCAGTGCTCTATACAGTTGCCTCCTCTTCACCGCACTTTTCATGAACAAATCTCATTTTCTCCACGAATTTGCAAATTCCACTACAGCTCCAATCAAACGACGCAATGCATACATTACCAGCCTGTGCCTTTAGTTGACAATCTTGCAATATGGAAAATATAAATGTAAGATAGCAATGATGTATTGACTTGAGCCCCAAAGCTAAAAGGCAATTTATGTCCCATAAAATAACTATGTACTGTTTTGTGTTCTTATAGGTGTCCAAAAACATTTTAAGAGAAGATCATAATACTCTTTTGGATCACAACTAGATCATTTCCGGTTTATGGTTTACAAAACATCCTTATAACTTCACGACAGAACCAACAGGTGAAACTCATTTTTGTTTTTTTGTTCTTTTGGGTTCAAGCCACTATCTACATAAAAACACTACAATAGAGGAAAAAAAGGTACCTGGTGGAGTACCGCAGCACATATTGCACTCATCAATGTGCTCAACTTCAAGACCAATAAACCATGAACCAAGTGACATGTCTTCATTGGCATACTTGTGTAATATGGGCCTACAAAGAACAAACACCTTAATAGTTTTAGCTGTGTAGGAAATAGGAAGATTGTATAGTGTGAAAATATATCAAAACTAAGTCACCATCTCATAAAGTCTCCAATCTCCCAATATGGAACCATAAACCTCACCAGATATTACTAGAAATGCATTTTAAATAATGTTGAAGCTTTTATGTCATAGAACCCATTTCTCACTGTATCACAACTTAAATTGTAAATAACAATGGCAGATGCAAGGGTTGGTTATCATATCAAGAGTCTCTCTACAGCCTCCTCCGTGCATTGGAGATGGTGCTCCACAAAGGCGGGCATGGATTGTCGAGAGAACTGTTAAAGTGTGTATTTTACCCTGATGCAGCCAACAAGACCCATAAACTTGTCTCGTCATAAAAGAGAAGGCCCATTGAGGCCATGACCCTTTCAACTTGTACATGCAATACGTATTAGGCTTGAAGAAAATAAGCTAAATTCCTTACTGATTGACTAATATATATGTGGCCAAATCCTTTGAGATAGCATAAATCTGTCTAGTTGCATGTCTGAAGTATTTGTTCCCTTCCTCTCCAAATTTCCAGTGTTTGGGTTCGTGGTACTTGACATTCCTGAGAACAGTAAAGCAGTTGCCAAAAGAATAACGATGAAACTACTGCTGGAAGTAGACAAAGAAACACATACAGTAATCAATATCAAAGGTCTAGGGCTACCTTTGAGAAAGAACAGGCCCAGATTTCATACAACCAATGTACACCCTGGGCTTTGATCGATGACGGTCAAGAGTTACAGCCAGCATGCCTACAGAAGTTATACATTTGACAGAGTTCACTATCATAGTTGTCACCAAATTTTCAGTACAGACAAACAGTGAAATGGAAAGAAAGAAAAGGCAAAGAGGAAACGCATACCCAAATTGACATGGACATCATCATCCAATTTAACGTAGAAATTGGCATCCCATTTTGCACAGCAGTGGAGAAGAAAGTTTTGGTTTTCGCGGACAATTCATGGTATCCTTCTACATGTTCTTGCAAGATACCATGAAGTTGAAAACAAAGGTCAGAAAGTCCTTAAGAACCTTGAATGCATGCTCATGTCTTTTTTTTGGACTGGGCCTGATCTAAAGGCTTCTGGTGATAAGGTGAAATGGCAAGATGTTTATGACCCTAAAAAAAAGGGTGGTCTAGGGTTTAGAGCCCCCAAGGATTGGAATAGAGCTACTATGTCCAGGTATTTATGGGCCTGGTCTAAGAAAGCTGACACCTCATAGGTAAAATGGACCCAGTTTTATATATATTATTAAAGACCAAAGCTTATGCCATATGAATACTCCTGCTTCTTGGATCATCAGGAAGATCTTCAAGTTAAGGAGTATGGTTCAACCTTGGATTAGGTATGTAATTGCAAGTGGTGCTAACTTTTCTTTGGTTTGACAACTGGCACCCTCTAGGCCACTCTATAACAGATTTGGTTAGAGGATTTTGTTCAATCTACAAAGATTTCTTCATGCAAAGGTTGATTTGGTCATAAGAAAAAATTCTTGGTGCTCACCTAGGAGGGATGCAGTTACTAAGGAAATCATGGAGAATACTCCACCTTAATCAATAATTCTTCTCAGGAGGATTCAGTTGCTTGGACTAGTACTTATGGGTTTCCTATTAAATCTGCTTGGGAAGCCATTAGGAACCAAAGGCCTGGGTTGAATTGGTGTAAGGAATTATGGTTTAAATACCATGTCTTAGGTGGGCTGTCATCCAGTGGATGACTATTATGGGTAGGCTTTCAACAAAGGACGGATTTGGGGATCTCTCTTAAGAAACATCCATAAGGCCTCTAAGTTTGGACCAAGAAGTTGATGGACTGACAATCATGGAAACTTAGAAATGGCACAAAGGTCAAAATGTGCAACCATCTACCATGTGTGACTTGAGAGGGCTTGCTTTAGTCAAAATGTGCAAAGGTCAATGGAGTCTTTAGTGTACTGGGTCCTGTTGTTTCAGATTTAAAGGCTTGCTTTAGTACTTGGAGGAAGATTAAAAGGAGTTCTAGAAACCAGGTTCTGTGTTCCAATTGTGTAGACAAATAGTGACCATAAGCGCTTCCCTTGTCTAGTGAAAATAACTCCTTGTATTTTCTCTCTTTAGTTGCTGGTGCTTAGTTAGGTGTGAAGTGTTCTCCGTATTTCCTAGGTTGCTTAGGTTCTGGTGTGTTTTTACCTTTGCGGTAGTGTGTGGTTAGGGGTGGTTTCCACCCCTTGGTGGTTGTACTCCATTTCGTTTGGTGTGTTTCAATCAAATTTAACCTACCATGAGAAGAGAAAAAAAAAGCTGAAAACAAAGTTATGGAAGAGCATTTACGATATTCTGGATGTATAAGCTGTAAACTAATGGTTGGATCCTTACCAGCCTAAGGAAGTCTTTATGCTGAGCATCTTCAGAATCAATAGCTCGATCTAATATGCTGTTGGACGTGCATTGCACCAATCAAAATAACTTGTATTCAATTCTCAACCTCCATTGTGTGCACACACTAACCTAATTACACAACTGCATTGTAGCAAGACCAATGTATGCACCTTTCATGGTCAAATACATCCAAAGGATCTATTTTGACTTTTGAGTGTGGACCACTTTTCCTACACTCACTATAGTTATAATACTTCTATTTACTAAACAAAAGTTTGTGATACGCCAGCAAAAAGCATTCAGAAGTACTAGTAGAAGACCTCAAAGCAATAAATTGAAAACCATTATGCATACTAAAGTGTCCAAATGGAACCACTCTTGAGAGAGGGAGAATGTGGGTATGTATGAATGCAGCTACCAGAAACAAGTGGAACTGTCACATAATATTAAAGAAGCAATAAAAGTATGATCCAAATAACCGTGGGCATATTTGCTTCGTAGAGATAGTTGACAGAATCGCATGATTCACGATTTGATTCACGATTCATGCGAAAATGATACAAATCTATAGGTGAATCTAGGTTCATATAGAATCAGTGGTGAATCGTACGATTCATGGTTCAAAACCTTTAATTTTTCCCTTTCTCAAATCCTTAATCACAGGTTCACCTTATTTTGACCAACCACAATTTCAGCCACAGGGAACACTATTCATGGTTTCCTACTACTGCTTTACATTCACGTAACATACACTTGTCAACCAATGCAAGCATGATATGCAGTGGTTCAAATGATCAATTTTTGTCTGTCAAACTTATACAAAATATCCTTGTTATGGATATACAAGTTAAGTTACCAGCATTGCATCTTTGCATCTTTGCATTTGTTTAAACAAGAAACGATGTGAATTTTACATGAGTAAAAGTGGAATAAAAAAAACCTTCTTTGTTCTGAGGACCATTGGACATCTCTTTAACTTTTTTAGTATTTCATATAAATCAGAGGAAATGCAAATGCCAACCCAAGTAATGATATAACTTCAATTGGTTTGAGAAAAATGGTTGGAAATGGGTGAAAATTACTTCAGAATATATGCAAAACTAACAATGTGTGGAAAGTGCCACAGGATTCTCCTTATTTTGGCAAAGCTCGCCTTAAGAACAATCCTGCAGACTGTAATTAGCATGACCTTTAAAGAAGAAACAACTTATGCAACCCTTCTATCTGAGAGACAACTGTTTTGCTCAAAAATATTGTCTCAAACAATCTGTGGTAAAATACTTTTCCTGTTGTGCTACAGACTTCTGATAGATCCTAACAAGGAAAAGCAAAGGTCCAACACACAAAATGCATTGTACGGAAATATTGCCCAGCACTATGCCAACCAATTTGTGAGAACTGCCAAAGTGATTTACCTGTGGCCAATCATGAACCTGATGATGATTCCCTTCTCTTTTTCCAGTTGAAGAAGCTTCTCCCCTACACAAACTGAAAATCCAGTCAAGAATTCAAATCAAACAAAAAAGGCCTGGAAAAATATACAAACTAGCCCCAAAATATAACCTTGAGGCATCCAAGTTTGTCGAACTGAATCACGCCTTTTCCTACTACTAAAAGCAGTATTAATTCCAATGACTATGAAAGCTTTCATCCTTTGTGAGTCGTCATGAGATGAGGTGTACTCATCAGTCCTCCTCACCTTATGAGAACTTCAAGTGGCAACTGACTCCATTTGAAGTGTTGAAATTGACTTGTCTAGTGTTCTTGCAGACCTCCGAGAAAAAGACACAAGAAACTAAACTTTCAATACAAGTTCAGTTTGATCATGATATCCAAACAATAAATAACCTTTAAAAGCACCCACACAATATACAAAGATACAAAACAAAGTGGTATGACTTTATAAGATGACTAAACTCACCAAATTGCTTCATGGGTTTTATGAACCTCCTTTATTACATCCTTATTTTGTCCAGGCTTCTACCACAAAGAATTTCAAACCATTGAAGATTTATATCACCCATTTTGGCTGTTCTTTCCAGATTATGTGTTGCAGACTCATTTCTTGAAAAATTGGTTAAACATTTTCGAAATTTGTTTCTCTACACTCACAATCACAAAAACTAGTGTCTAAATAGTGAATAACAAATGATAAAAATGTCTGAAAATGTTTTCTGAAAGGTGTTCAGTCAAACCAATTATGGAAACTGCAACGAAACACGAAGGTATCAAATCAAATGTGGGGTAAAAAAGTGGAATCAGAAACTGAAAACTTTGATGTTTAGCACACACAAACACAGACCTTCTTCTTAGTAGTACAGTCCTTGGATATGATATGCAACTCTTGCTCCTGTCTACGCCGTGATATGAGCTGACTGTCAGATTCCTGTGGATCCCACAATCTGTTAAACAACCCAAACATCATAGCCACATCAGCCCAACAACTAGTCAACCACCAATCGTATTCAAAAATAGGGGAGGAACCACTCTATTATTTGAGACTAGCTTTGAGTTTCCCATTTTAGCAAATGGGAAATCGAATAAAAGTTGAGTTTTAGGGAGGTTGATAAAATCACTTTGTGTTCTCATTAGTAAAATCACTCTAAGTGTGTGAGAGTTTTAAGTAGGGTTGATAAAATCACTGGGGTGGATTTTAGGAAAGATTTTGATGAAAATCAATGATTTCATCAAATGGAAAACAAGGCCATCCATTTCAATG
Organism: Vaccinium macrocarpon; assembly: GCA_022606695.1. NCBI lineage: Eukaryota > Viridiplantae > Streptophyta > Magnoliopsida > Ericales > Ericaceae > Vaccinium > Vaccinium macrocarpon. Next base: position 20,918,950 of record CM040180.1, on the reverse strand, counting down.
TATGATGGAGGGAACCACAAAACTATGAGTCCGTGAGACCCACATAAGACAACACACGCTAAACTGGCTAAAACTGATCCGTGAAAAACTGGAAGAGATGATCACGTCCCATCAATCTAAGCCCATGAAAAACAGTGTGCATACATACATAGACACATGCATATACTACTCAACGTGCACATATTCAGCATCAACAAAAAAGCAATGATTAAAAACAAAAACCCTAACTGATATCATGAACAGATCGGGGAAAAAATCCTAAATTCCATAGTAAAGAGAGGGAGAAATGGAAAGAGACTTGTTTGTGAAGAGAATGCCGAGGAAGAAAGACGAGAGGGACAGAATGGGAATCCATTTAATAGAGAGTTTCCCGCTATTTCTGGTCTTCATTGTGTCTTAAGATAGAAAAGCAGAGTATTTGGTAATGAGTTTAGGACATGTATGTAAACGTCTTCGACACACAGACGCAGATAATAAAGGAGCTCTGAAAACATACAGAGAGAGGTGGGAACAAGAATGGTGGAGACGTTTCGAAACAATGCAAATTTCGGGAGATTTTGTAAAAAGTAATTAATTGACGATTTTGGGAAAATTTCAAAAAAAAAAAAAACGCTGAACTTTGAACCAAATGTCCTATAAACACCTGATCGTTAAAAAACATCAATTAAACCCTTAACATTGAAATTCTGTCATCAATTCCCCCCACAATCCATTTTCCGTCCAATACTTAATGGAAACTCACAAAACGACTTTGTTTTGTGGGTTTGTCATTGGCCTTCAAATTTCTTCATTTTGTGCGTTTGTGTGGGGCTGACTTCGGGATCCCATACAAATGATCTGAACCATTCAATAATTTTAAAATTATTAATCAAGTAGTCTTGTAAAAAATAAGGCCCATCGGAATCGGATATCTATAAGTGATTGATCTAATTAGTTCAATTCTTCATTAAGAATAAGAACCCTAAAATCTGAAAGAAATTTGAAAGTATACAATTGTGTGCTCGGTATCCTTTTGATCTGAACCGTAGATTTTGTAGCGCTTGTTAAGATAAGCATTCACTATATAATTATCTTGATTGCTTATCGATAGGCATAAAAGCAATTCATAATTTTGCATTTTCATACCTATTGATATCTGATCAATATAGTTTTTAATTGAATGGTAATCTCAACAAGCGCTACAATGTCTACATATCAGATCAAGGGGATACCAAGCCCAAAATTGTATTTTTTTTCTCAAAATTCTTTCAGATTACATGGGTCTTGAGTTTGAATGAAAATTTGAACTAATTAAACCAATTACTTATAAATTTTTGATATATAATACTTCTCAATTTATTTTGAAATAAGAGAGATGCAAACATTTTACCAAAACGACTTGTTTTTCCAACCTCTTGAGGGTAAAATGGTCATAGCCTTGGATACGGAAATTATTGTGGGTTCAAACCACTTAGGTTACAAAGTAGAGTCAACAAGCTTTCTAACGCTTCAAACCACACGTAAAACGAAGTTCGATAGCACCTAGGGCAGCCTCGAGAATTTTGGTCTATTGTTCAGTCTTAACTAGTGCGCACCAGTTTCAACTGCTAGATGCCAAATTTTGTGCAGGAATCTGGCAGGAGAATTTCATGATGGGGAATTGATTCCCAGGGTTGCCTAGATGCCCCCTCCCCAAAACATGGTCCCATGTCTCCAGGATCCACTTGACCTTTCTTTTGCCATTTTTACTCATTCTTTTGAAACTCCTCACTCCCTCAAAATGAAATTAGACTCTCTCTCTCTCTCTCTCTCTCTCTCTCTCTCTCTCTCTCTCTCTCTCTCTCTCTCTCTCTCTCTCTCTCTCTCTCTCTCAGATTACCATCCCTCGCTCACCATACCAACAAACACTCTCTACCAAAATCTAGTTCCCATTATAAAAAAAAACCCATCAAAAACTTCAAAGAAAAATTTCAAAAAATCCTCCAAAAAATATTCAAAACACTCATAATTTTTCACAACTCTAAACACCTTAACCACCTCATTCAAAAATTTTAGTTTCTCAGCAAGTACCTACCTCCAAACTGGTTTTCAAAATAAAGTTAGAAAGGAGCATTTTTTTGAAGACGGCAAGGCTGTCGCAGTGTTTTACGCATATTGATGCATTTTATTTACATTTAAGCATGGGAGGTGAATGTGAGCCTTACAAATGTTGCATAAAATCATAATTTAGGCGAGGATAATATAAGGACTATTACAGTGGCGTCTTTGGCGTGCGGGAAGTAAAGTCGTAGCGGAGTCGGCCTTTTTGTAAGGCGAGGATGTACAACTTCAATAATAAATTGAAATGTTACTTTTTCTATTTTCTCAAAGGATGTTTGAAAATTTTTCTATGATTCGAGAATGTTTTGAGATAGTTAAGCTTAGATGGATCAAATGATATTTGGTGGGTTGAAAGAGAATATTTATGCCTTTTGTTCTAATGCCTAGTTTGCAAGCTTGGTTGTTGCATCCATTAACATGATGAGCAAGCTTGGTTGTTGCTTGCTTTTGGTGAGTTGGTAAATATGGTGGCGTTTGCTAGAGTACATTAATTTCTAACCTTTTTTTGTCACGCCCTCATTTTCTTAAAACTTAAATAAAAGAATTTCAACAACAAATAAGTCAAGTGACAAGATTTTCATAGATTCAACCCAAAATATTTTCATAAAATGAAGTACATCATTAGCCCATTGACTATCAAATGTTCGGGCACCCTTACCCCAAAGGTGAAATCGAATAATATCCTGTAATTCAAATATTTGAGCACCCTTGCCCCAAAGGTGAATATCAAAGTAGTATCCCATAAGTTATTACAAATCTATAGTAAAAAAAAAGATAATGAAAAACTAGTGTTACATTATCATCTCCCCAAAAGAAAATTTAGTGCATAGAAGATGAATAAAATAGCTCCATGCTATGTATGCTCATCATCCAAATCATGCACTTCAAACTATGCACAATCAAAGTTGGGTACCTAAAAAGGGATAGGGTGAGCACACGTGCTTGTAGGAAAACTATTCTACCAATGCTAGGTGTATGAATATGATGCATGCACATGGAGGCAAGATATGTCAAATGGATGCTCATATGCGCGTCCAAGTGTCCAAATAAAAGATAAGGGATTTTTGAAAGTTCCAAAGTACCCAAGTGACTACCAAGTATTCACCCACAACCCATGTGTTCAAAGTCCTTTCTAAGTGTCCAAAACACCACCCAAGTAACCAAGTTCATGACACAAGTCTAAATTCAAGTTTACACATCAAGTTTTGACAAGACACAATGGGATAGTTCAAAGATCTTGTTTCTCACTTCATTCATTGAAGAAAAATCATCATTTCATTTGTACTAGGGATTTAATCCCTCTACTGGATTCCATAGGCTCCACGTGCCTCTGCCGGATTCTATAGGCTCCGTGTGCCTCTGTCGGGTTCTATGGGCCTCGCATGCCCCTGCCGGATTCTATAGGCTCCACGTGCCTTTATAAAAAAAAAAAATTCACCAAGTGATGACATTGGTTTGAAATATCTCATTTCCCAAACATTCTATTCAATTCCAATAACAAGTGCATTTTTCCCAAGTTCATTTCACCATTTCACCTTCCCCGATAGAAAAGGGTTACGCACACACCCACACATGCTTTTCCAAAACCAACCAACATTCATGTGACCTAAAATGACATATGTATTTATAAAACCTTAGTCCTCGAGTCAAAACATGGGTGAAAATGATAACAAAGGTCAAATATGTGAAGGAATAACCGATCGGGGCCCAAACGGACATTAAAGGGTGGTTGAATACCACCTAAATGGCAGGAGCAGCAGCTGGAAAATATGAACAGTAGCCTATGAACAGTACACTATGCAGATTTTCACCTCTAAGGTGTGGAATTTCAACCCAATTACAAATAAGATGGTTTAGGCTCAAAATAGAAATGCTAAGCAACAATTAAATATGGAGGAAGGTCAATTTCACTCCCAATTTCACAAAACAACAAGCAATTTCATAGATCAAAGAATCAAAGTGTGAGAAGCCCACACAAATTGGGAAAACATGAATTTCAATGAAATTGAGGCCAAGAACCAAGTATATGCAACAAATCACAAGCATACAACTAGAGAGAGTAGAAATTATTCCCCTACCTCAAGAATTTGCTTGAAAAAATGAAGATGAGTGCAACCCTAGGTGTAGAAAACCCCAAATCCCGAAATGTGAGCTTCCGGTGTGAATCCAAGGTGAACCGAGCTCCCCATGGCGCGTAGAATGTGAAAATAGCCTTGGTTGTTGAAGTGGTAAAGAGAGGAGTGTGAGATTTGAGCTTGGTGGGAGCAAAAATGGAGGAGAGGGAGGAGAAAAAGGGCTGTCAGGTTTGAGGAGGGAGGAAGAGAGTGTTTTGATTTTTATTGCAAAACTTCTCTTACACACTTCACTTATACATGCACATATTACACCTCACACTCAAATGTCACTTGTGTATATAAAATGTGACCCCACCACTTATTTTCATAAATCAAACTTAAGTAAAGACAGTTTTCTTTCCTTTAATTTATTTATGAAAATAAGGTAGTATCCTCCATTTGGAAACAATGACATTTCTAAAATTTTGAAATTCTAATCACATCAAAATATCATCCCCCACTTTTAGTATAAAACTGAAAAATAACACATTTTTCTCCGAAGAAAATGGGTGAAAGATGACTTTGCTGTACTAAAAAATAACTTCCGATTGTACCGTTGTGATTAGAAAAATCCAAGGAACAATTACCGGGACTTTTTATCGGCCAAATCGAAACTTCTCCGAAAAGTGATTTTTTCACACAGGTCCTTACATTTTTTGTTGCAAATTCGCGAATGAGCTAGACATTGATCCACTCAATGCCAGTTAGGTGTTCATAAAAGGTTGCTTTTGTAGATTTTGTCAGTTTGTTGGTACTATGTAAATGTCGGGCTATGAGGTTGGTGTGGTTGAGTAAAGACAGTACTTTTGACTTGTACAGTTGTTGAGAAGTTGTGAAAACCTATACTGAGTGAGACAGTGGGGTTCAATGTAATAATGTCTTTTGTTTGGGTTCTGTTGTGTGTGGAGTTTATCTTTATTTTATGGTGATGACTAAGTAGGTAAAGCCTGTACTATGGTTATGACAGATGTCACACCGCTTTGCATGGGCCTCAGTTTTACAAAAGTGAGGTGTGATAGTTCCATAGCAGGTTCGTGACTCTGTGAAGATTTCGTCGAGATAGTGGACAAGTCTATTTAGATGAATCAATGGTAGAACAATTTCGTATTTAAGTTGTTTTTAGGATATTTTGCTTATTGTATTGCATTTGCAGCTGTTTTTTTTTTCTTTTCTGTGAGAGGCAAGAGAGAAATTATGAGAGATCACACCAGTAGCTCTTTGGGCATTTATTTTCATCTGATAGTAAAACCCTTCTGAATGTTAGTGTAGTAAGTATTTCGTATTTAATCTATGTGTTATTTTATGATTGTTCTCTCTCTCCTCTTCTCTTCTCTTAGGTTTGTGCAATTACGTATCATAATTGCATTCGTTTTATGTGTGTGCTTACACTTCCGCATAGCAGACGGGAGAGAAGCTAGATTTAAGTTCTACTCTATGTTCAGTTTTAGATGTTTAGTTTCTCTAAAACTACTGGCTTACTTTTGTCCTTTTTAACCGTGTTTTTTAATTCTGAGCCACACTTTTTTATTTTCTTAGGTTGTCTTAAGAAAATTCTTTTCTTTGTCTCAATTTTTTTTTAATTTGGTCAATTACGTCTTTTAATGATCACTATTACCATTGAGAGGAATTAACATTCAAAATATGGATCCGAAGCTTGAAAAAAAAATAAAAATTTTAATGCATCCAAACACCATTTTTAAAGTCGGCGATATGATCTGGTCCAAACACAGAAAAACAAAGAGTTGGTTTTATGGATTTTAAATTGGTCATGCCATTTTGTTGTTGTTGGTTTTTTTTTTTCTTGGGGTTCGAGTCCGAGCCAACTAACATGCTCTTCGACTAATCTCCTGTCCGATCAAATAAAAGACAAATCACTGACGCCGAGACTCGGGGATTGACACTTACTTGTGGATTGTACCTGGTTAATTATGTGGACGGAGCTCCAGTCCAGTTTCCTACCCACCATCATCCGGTATCGGCCAAGGGACCATAATAATTGTCGGAACCTTTCACTTTTTACAACTCGTCGAGAACATGGACATGGTCGAATACTATTTGATATGATTTCAAACAGTATATATATATATATATATATATATATATATATATATATATATATATATATATGATGATTCTGCTGAGTCCAGTTAGATTTATTTACTCCATCCGTCTCATAAAGTTTGATTACTATGAAACTACGTACAATTTTTAAACTAAAAAATAATGTATTTACCAAAATAATTTTTGAATTTTTTTGCATCATATAAAAGTTCTTGATGAGATCTATCAAACAAGATCCATATTGACTAAAAAATTATTTTCGTAAGCACGTTATTTTTTAACTTGAAAATTGCAAGTAGTTTCGTAGTTATCAAACTTTATGGGACAGAGGGAGTATCTTGGTTTACGGGTGTTGGGACTTGTTTCATGGGATCGATGAATATTTTGCTTGAAATCTCACTTTATTGGGATGAAAATGTACTGATAAATGTAGTATTGTCAATTGTGTGGTATTTCTCTCTAACCTATTATGATTAACCTCGTATTCGAATTTTGATATACCTCTGCATGTACAAACACGTATACATGTTTTGAATTTTTTAGTTTGCCGCGAAACAATCACTCTTGATTTGTAATTTATCCAAGACTTGGATATATTTCCGGAATGGTGTATGAAAGTTGTAATTAGTCTTCATACCTCGAAGTTATCAAAATAAATAAATAAATAAGAGGATTCATTAATTCTTTTTAAGTATGTCCTCTATGGCTCTGTCATTTGGACTTTGTGATTACATATTTGGATGCAGTGGTCGAATGATTGATGTTGTTGCTGAAGTTATAATTCTTTCTTTCTTTAGCTATCTGTTATTTATTTCTTCAAGTGGTTTTGATTCTCTATGTTAAACGGGCCACATGTGTTTCTAAAGCATCAGACTCAGGCCCTGTTCTCCAATAGATTTTAGGTAGATTTTATGAAAATCTCGTAAAATGTGCATTTTATGGAGAGGTGAGAAAATGGAGTTGTATTCCCAATTGATAAAATGTAGTAGTTTTCCTTATAGATTTTAGGAGAATTTTATGAAAATCTCATAAAATGAATTTTACATTTTCACCCTGTTTGGATGCTGGAGTAGAGACCCGGATTAGAAATACACCCGGATTAGAAATCCTGGTCCCACGTTACTCCCCCGTTTGGATGGCAAAATAAGCCATGGAGTTGGGCCACTGTTGGGAGATGATGTCTAGGTGCTCCCGGATTTGGTTACGACAGCGTTGACCCTGTCGTTATCCAATGAGGGGCGATTTGGTTCTTTCTCTACCCTTTCTACCCCTTCAAATCCGGGTGATATAAACACGATCGAGGGTTTTCTGTATTGTTTTGCATCAGAGAAGAGAGAGGCGACGAAGAGGCAGTCGATCGGTTTGTGGTCTTTTCATTGCTCATCTTCGATCCATTTCGTTTTCAATCTTGAATCAAGTATTGAAAACCCATTTTTTTCGAAGTTTTATGTTCTACTTTCGAAATCCATGGTGCTGGTGTTGAAAAAACCCACGATTGTCAATCGAAAAGGGAGTTTTTGATAGGGTTTTTGTGGTACATTGAACTTGGTTGTTTCGAAATCCATTGGTGGTTTTGTTTCTGAAACCCTCGATTAGCCTTTAGAATTGGGGGTTATTCGTATGATTTTTGCCCTAACGAAGTGGCTATCGTCCGGTTGTGTTCAAATCCATGGTGGTTCAATGCTTCTAAAACCCACCATGGTCGATATGTTTAGGGGTTTTTCATATGATTTTTGCCGTAATCTTGATTTTGTCATTGGTTGTGTTTATGGATCTATGAATGGGGATTTTTTATTGGATTTTTGTCCTAATATTGGGGATGTCGTTGGTTGTGTTTAGAAAACCCAGCATTAGCGATATGATTTGGGGTTTTTTACTTGATTTGTGCCCTAATCTTGTCCCTATGGATCTGCCCTAATTATTGATCAGTTTGAAAATTATCGTTGAAGATATGCCCTAATCTTGTCCTTGTGACTTGTAAAAAAAATCACCTAACAACCTTTTGAGGAGTAAAATTAGACTCTCATAACTACTTCAACACAACTCCTTGACAACAATGTATGCTTTATATGCTAAGTTTTTTGCCCTATAAAAAATCATGAATGAAATGATAAGTTTTCATCAATTCAAATAAGGTTCAAAGGAGTTGTCAAAACATTTGGGTTAATATGTGCTAATATATGGTTTATATGGCCTAATTAGATAATGAGTCGATTTATGTTATGTGAGTATTTAAGAGTTAGGGATTTATTGTTTTCAGAAAGCAGATGGCAAGACTTACGAAGCGTGAACGAAAGAAGAAGGCTGTGATAGCAATCGTATGTTTCATGACAATGGTGAATACTACGCTAATGCTTTACATGCTAATTAAGAACTTGATGTATGAAAGGGTTCGACGAAGACCCCGTATTCGTTTGAACCCTAATGTCTACCAAAACCAAGTAGACGCCCTTAATAGGTTAGTACGCGGTGATACAAGAATTGTCACGACCAATTGAGGGTAAACACTAAATAGGCATACTTTCATGAGGTTAAGCCATTTAGTAGAGGAAGGAGACTTACAAAATTCTAGGAACGTCATAGTTGTTGAGAAAATTGTTATTTTCTTGTGGATCCTCGGTCACCATAACAAGAATAGGCCAACGAAGTTCCATTTTGTGAGGTAAGGGGAAACAGTTAGTAGGCATTTCAATGCAGTTTTGTTGGCGGTGTTGCGACTCTACAATCAATTGGGGTATCATCCCCAACCTGTTCCCGCTAATGAGCCGGATAGTAGATGGAAATGGTTTGAGGTAAACTCACTACGTAATTGCATATAAATATTTCCACATTAACTTATTATTATTTTGAACATATGAGTACTAAAATTTGTGCGTAACAGAATTGTTTGGGGGCTTTGGACGGTACCTTTGTACCTGTCATGCCAGCTGCGGAAGACAGGGCACGGTATTGGTTGAGGAAGGGTGATTATGCAACAAATGTCTTAGGAGTTTGTAGTCGAAACCTAAGATTCATATACGCATTGTCGGGTTGGGAAGGACCAGCCACAGACTCGAGAGTGCTTCGCAATGCGTTGGTGAGGCCACATGGGTTGAGAATTCCCCAAGGTACGTCACTATAGTAACTTTGGTTTACACTACATTAATAGCTCCACACTTTTGCCAGCGTAATTCAATAGAAGTCAATGCGTTTTGTAGGTCATTACTACCTCGTCGATGCTGGTTATACAAATGGGCCAGGATTGTTAGCCCCATATAGGGGTCAACGATACCACATTAACATCTAGAGGCAAGGTTACCAACCCACGAGCCGAGAGGAGTTTTTCAACATGAAGCACTCAAGCGCTCGAAATGTGGTTGAAAGATGTTTCGGGGTGTTGAAGATGAGATTTGCGATATTAAGATCTTGCTCTTACTATCCCATTAGAACTCAATGTCGCATAGTCACCGCTTGTTGCCTTCTCCACAACCTTATCAAGCGTGAAATGGAAGTTGATCCCATAGAACAACAATACACTGCTTGGGAACAAGAGAATATGCATATAGTCCCACCAGATGAGTACATTGACACCATCAAGCCAACAAACCAATGGACCCAAATGAGAGATAACTTGGCAACTTAAATTTACAACCATTGGTTAGCTAACGGCCCAGCTGGAGAGTAGTTAATAGGTTTATCATTTTATTGAATTGTTGTAATGTATTCGTAGACATGTGATCCATGTAATGACTATTGTTTGTGGATTTTATGTTTTATCATTTTATGTTGTTCTATTGAATCATTTATTCCATTATATGAAATTTGTTACTAAGATATGTTGTTAAAATAAATAAATCATGTTTGGAAGCTTATTGGACCTAATGGATTCCCAACAAAGTTCCAAGTCAAAGCCATCAAAGGCAAAGGGAAAGAAACCGGTTAATGAGGGGAATGAAAAGGAGAAACAAACCCGGAGGCTTTGGAGTGTCAAGGAGGAGGAAGCACTCCTTGCATGCATGCTTGAGGAGTTCAAAGATGGGGTGAAATGGAAAGCCGAAAACGGCTTCAAGTCAGGCTTTTTTGGGGCCGTGGAGATTCTACTCCACAAGATGTTGCCTGGGACTACCATAAGAGCTACCCCAAGCATAGAGTCTAAGGTTAAGAATTGGAAGGAGAAGTATGGGTTGCTTGCCGATATGCAAAGGCTAAGTGGTTTTAGTTGGAACCACGACACTAATGCAATCATCGTGGATTCACCGGGTGTGTGGGATGATTACGTGAAGGTAACTTTCTCACACTTCATTTCTAAATGATACCACGATTGTTAGTGTTTACTCAAACCAATAGTATGCTTTTAACATGTGCGTTTCACCCCAAAGTTTAATGGGATGAATGGGAAAGCCTTTCCAATGTTTCAACAATGGCAAATCCTATTTGGGAAAGATAGGGCAACAGGTGAAATGGCAGAGGATCCGCCCGAAATTTGTGACGATGTATCGGATGAAGATATCGAACCACCCATCTACGAAGAATCATTTGTTGGCACCAATGAATGCTACACTCCACGGTTTGCCAATGGTGACTTTGTCTTTGGAGGTGGTAGCTTCATAGACCTATCCGACAGTGGTTCACAAGGTGCTAACCCCACGGCTCCCACTAGCAATGTCAATGCCACCACTCCCAATGCTTCTATTGGAAAGGCTGCCCCCCAAAGAAGGTTAAGAAGATGTCAAAGGCCGAGTTAAAACAAGCGGCATTGAATGAGGCATTAGGAAGTTGCTTGGCAGAAACCAAAGCCAAGCTCGTCGATGCATTGAGTTTTGACCAAAAACTTTCGGATGAGAGAAATTGAGTGTTTGGCCATCTACAACAGCTAAACTTACAAATGGAGGAAATGTTTACAGCGAAAACCATGATTTTGGCATCCGATAAAAAAATGGATGAATTTTATAGCATACCGGAAGCATTCAGGCAACCATGGGTTGAGATGTTGTTGAAGGGGTTGCTCGGTCCAAATAGTACGTAGGCGGGTAGTGCTAATATAAGGTGACCCACCAATGATTTACATTAGCACAATACAGGCCTTTTTGAATACTGTGTAGCCTTGTGACTTCAAGAAACATTTCTATTACTCTTCGAATATGTATATGTAATATGGATAAATTTAGGAACTGCTACAATTCATTTTGGTTTTTACTATGAACTTGATTATGCATGCTTCGTAATGATAAATTGTGTGTTACTTTTCAAGTTATAAATGGCAATGATGAAGTTAGGGCACAAATGTAAAGGCGAAACAATCCACTTGGTTGTGCAACTTATTGTTGCCAATGGGTTAAAAACCCGTTTGGCAACATAATGTTGTTCCATACGGGTGATGTGAGCTATATAATTAATCTCTGAGCCTTTTATGTTTTTCTGTGTGTGTGTGTGTGGTTCTGGATACATATGAGCTTTTGTGATGTGCAGTTTTCTGGGCTATGTTGCATTTTTCTAGGCTGTTATGTGCATTTTCTGGCCTTTTATGCAGTTTTCTGCACTTTGAACATGTTTTTTGGGCCATTGTATGTGCGATTTTAAGGCTATGTTGCAGCTTTTTTTTATCAAGTTTTAAGGCTATGTTGCAGTTTTTACTTGCCTTTGTTATGCATTTTTCTAGGCTATGTTGCATTTTTCTGGCCTATGTTGCATTTTTTTCGGGAACATTATGTGCATTTTTAAGGCTCTTATGCGATTTTTACGCACTTTGAACATATTTTCTTGGTCGTTATGTGTAGTTTTTAAGGCTATGTTGCGCTTTTTTGCCTTTGTTATCTGATTTTTTTAAGGCTATGTTGCATTTTTTACGCCTTTGTTATGCGATTTTTCGAGCTATGTTGCGATTTTACTGCCTTTGTTATGCTGCGTTTTTTTCGAGCTATGTTGCATTTTTCTGGCCTATGTCGCATTTTTCTGGGTTGTTATGTGCATTTTTCTGGGCTTTTATGCAGTTTTCTGCACTTTGAACATGTTTTCTGGGCTATTATGTGCAGTTTTTAAGGCTATGTTGCGTTTTTTACGCCTTTGTTATGCGATTTTTAAGGCTATATTTGCATTTTGGGGAAACATTATGTTTAGTTTTAAGGCTTTAATGCAGTTTTTTGCACTATTATGCAGTTTTCTGGGCTGTTATGTGCAGTTTTCAGGGCTATTTTTCAATTTGTTTGGGGTATGATTCAGTTTCTGGCCTATGTTGCATTTTTCTGGGCTGTTATGTGCATTTTCTGGGGTTTTATGCAGTTTTCTGCACTTTGAACATGTTTTATGGGCTATGTTGCAATTTTCTGCACTGTTATGCATTTTTCTGGGCTATGTTGCATTTTTCTGGGCTGTGATGTTCAATTTTCTGGACTATGTGGCATTTTTCTGCACTGTTATGCAGTTTTTTGGGCTATGTTGCATTTTTCTGGCCTATGTTGCCTTTTTCTAGGCTGTTATGTGCATTTTCTGGGCTTTTATGCAGTTTTCTACACTTTGAACATGTTTTCTTGGCTGTTATGTGTAGTTTTCTGGGCTATGTTGCAGTTTTCTGCACTGTTATGCAGTTTTTTGGGCTATGTTGTATTTTTCTGGGCTGCGATGTTCTGTTTTATGGGCTATGTTACAGTTTTCTGAACTATGTTGCATTTTTCTGGCCTATATTGCATTTTTCTGGGCTGTTATGTGCATTTTCTAGACTTTTATGCAGTTTTCTGCACTTTGAACATGTTTTCTGGGTTGTTATGTGCAGTTTTCTGGGCTATGTTGCAGTTTTCTGCACTGTTATGCAATTTTCTGGGCTACGTTGCATTTTTTGGGCTGTTATGTTTAGTTTTCTGGGCTTTAATGCAGTTTTTTGCACTGTTATGCAGTTTTCTGGGCTGTTATGTGTAGTTTTAGGACTATTTTTCAATTTGTTTGGGGTATGATTCAGTTACTGTGCTATGTGGCTATGATGAAAATATTGAACATCAATTTTACTTTATTGAATTCTGCTTGGCAACATAATGTATGACGGCCGATAAACCTCAATTTGTACTGTGCTATATGGTTTGACAACTTATGACGGCCGACAATACCCGCTGGCAACATAATGTTGTAGCCAACTTGGATTGTGACGGAGAAAACCTTTTCTGAGCCACAAGACTCCTCTTGTCTGTGTGTGTGCATGCGTGTGTGTGTGTGTGAAGTCACAAATGAGTATAGCCTTTTTGGCATCATTTGGCTTTTGCTACAAAGCCCAGAAAACTGCATATTTAACCATATAAATTGTATCTTTATGAATACATGTATATAGCCCTAATTTGTAACTTGGCATCCTATTTATAACGACAGTGATGATATTTGCCATTTGTAAGTTGGCATCCTATTTAAAGGCAATGATGATCGAATGAAAGTTATACTTTTTATGGCAATGCACTAGCATTGGCAGGACACTTTATTATGGCCAAGGGTTTAACCACCACTTGGCAACATGAGTTGTAGCCAACTTGTGCAATGCGCGTCGATCAATGAAAGATCTGAGCCTAATATACATACTTGAAAAATTATTGTGCAATTGAAATAATTCAAATTATATCACCTCTTGTTTCTTTTGGTTTAGATTTCTGAATGGCAGGTCAATTTTGATACAGAGAATTTTCGGGTGAAACACATACAATCGACACAAGGTCATAGTGGTTCAATATGCCCATTTCATGGAAAACTATTGTATCTTTTTAATTTTCTTCTTAGGTTTTTGGGTTGTTATTTTATTGGCATTTTTCTTTGATTCGGAGTAAACTTGTACTTGTATGTACTATGGAGATTGAACCGTTTATTGAAATGCAAAGTTTATTACTAATACAAAATACATTATGAACTTTATTACAAAGATAAAGACACTCTCTTCCATAAAGATAAACTCTGACATTCAACTTAATTTTTAAAACTTCGGACGACTTCAATCTTCATTTTCCCCACCATCTTGAGGTGTGAAGCAGTAGGACCATCGACTGTAATTGGGAAATCGCTTTCCATTCCAGTTTGCAAATTGTGGATGACCCTACATTTTAAACAAAAATAATAATAATAATTAGATTAAGAAAAAGTTACGCATACTATTCACCAAGCCAAGGAAGGGATGAATTCTTACCTAGACAAAATTGTTCCAAACTTGTTCATTTTTCACGACCAATTTCTTTTCAGTGTCATCCCATTCGAACCCTTCAATTTGACGCAACTTATTGACGTAGACAAAATCTCGCTTCCATTGGGTAATCTTGCGTTCAATATGAATTTTTGTAATACCACCACTAGGGAAATAAGCTTGCATCATATTTTTCAAAACTTCTGAATAGGAAGGACGAAATCCAAAATTTGTTTGTCAAACACCCTCATCTACGAGGAAGGTAAGTTATTGGAGCAAAGTTTCTTCCTCCACCTACCTCCAACCCCGGCGTGCCATTGTGACTTAAAAAAATATAACTATAACACTTTTTTTCCTAATTTCAAAATTGATTGTAATACCAAAATGAGTTTCTTTCGTATTTATAGGGATTTTTTTTTATCAAACATTCAACCACAAACCCACCATTCAATCACCTATCTACCACTCCACCAACCATTCATTTTTTATCACTATCTACTCTCCATTCAACCAAAAATTAAAAAATATAACCTACTCACCATTCAAATAACCAAAAAAAAAAGTCTTTTGTTAATTTAACTAATTTTCAATTCTTATTTAATTTTTAAATTTTAAAACCCGAATTTTTTTCCATTTAATATGGTTTAAATATTTCTTTGTATTTATTATGTATTTTCTGTAATTTTTATGTATTTTTTAAGTATTTACTGTAATTATTAAGAAATTAATTCATCTTCTTTATTCAAATAATAAAATAAAGGGTAATTACGTCATTTGACCTCTTATCCTATCAAATCCACCTTCCAAATCCCCCTTCTCAAAATACCATCCAAACACCTCACTAACAAATCCACCCTTCTTATCAGGTGGGGCCACCCTCATTACCAAATCCATCATCATTACAAATCCACCTTCAAATCCGCCCTCATTACAAATCCACCAAAAACATCTCCGGCATCCAAACGGGGTGTTTATGTGTTGAGATTGGAGTGTCATAAAATGTGAGATTTTATGTACCTATAATTTATTGGAGAACAAGGCCTCATTATTTATCAATACACTCTATTCACTTTTAGGGTTAACTTGTGTATGTGTATTATATATTCATAGGGTTAATTTTGTTCCATGGACATACTTTTCTCGATCAGAATGTTCATCTACACAATCTTACATTTATAACAAGTCCCATACTCTTTTAGCCAATTTTTGGACATTTATCTTTAGATCCCATTGTTGTCTCTTATTTTTTTCCATGTCATTATTTCTGTTGAATTTTGGTAGTTACCTAAATACTAGTAAACAATGCAACATCATAAGTGTGGTGCATCTTTAATCTGATTGCAGTTTTTGCTGCGCATTGGTTTGAATTTCTCTCCGTCTTGGTTTGTTTTAAATTTTCTACCCATAGCCTCATTCTCTTCCATGTGGGCTGGGCATTCACCATGAAAAATCTTCATTTTGTGCCGTAGAAGGCTGCTTGTGTAAGAAACTCGGTTTCTATAATCTGGAAAATAAACAGAAAACCAAAATTAAGAATAAACAGTAAACGTACCGGGCCAATTTCAGTACACCGGAAATTGGCGAGAGACGTTTCGAGTCGAGGCGAGTATTAGAATACCCTATCCTTAAGGCAAATTCGCCCTCCACTACGGTGCTGATGGAAAAACTCGGACGTTTGCCTCCCAGGAATACCCGACTTTCACCGGCTGGAAGCAGCACTGCAATCTGAACGGTAGGCGAACCAGGAAACTACGTAGAACTCTCAGAAATATTTAATGCAGTAGTGCGGTATGATGCAGAGTGAAAACGTAAATGAATGAGGAAGAGGAGGGTCCTATTTATAGAGAAATAGGCACCCGAACGAGAGGGTACAAAGCAATAAGGTGTGGCTGTTCGGAACAGGACGCAACCCGTCAGAAATGAACAGTCATGTCCGATGACGATTCGTGAACAGACGCACCGGAAAGGGAAAAGAAATTCCGGCTGGAACACACTGTTTCGGAGAAGGAAATAATTTAATTGGAAAAAGATTTCAGTAAAAAGATAAGAACCGGTTTGGGCCTAAGCCCATCTTATCTAATGACCCAACCCAACCCGGTTCGGTCGGACGGACGGTGGCGGCGCGCGCGCGTGTTATATGGACCAAAGGCCATGCCTTCTCCCCCAACAAAAGTTGTAATGACCCAAAGGGCCAACCCTTAGTGTCCAACTTGGGATACATATACCCAATGAAATAGTTGTGCCTCACCAATGTGGGACAACTCATTTTCCCCCTTCTACCAATGTTCATGTAGGTACTTTCAATGTCAATTTTTCATTCACCTTAACTTGTTTTTATCCAATCAAGGGTTCAATCTTAATCTCCTAACTAAGGTGAACACAACGGTATGTGGGTTCAGCCACGTGGACGTGTGGGACCCAATTTAATAATTAATTAAAACCGGATAAAACCAAGTTTTTCCAACAATCCCCCACATGAATGAAATTGGCAGGATAGACAGTGCTATGCAGATGCAAATTTCTGAGAGTTACAATAGGAAATCTCCTGCATGGGGTTAGGTAGCTTTTGGCTTTGAACCTCACCTTGTGAATAACTATCGGACTTACTAGCTAACCAGTGAACACGATGTCTTGAACTGTTCAGCCGTTTGTGTAAGCCAAGACAATAGTCAACACACAGGATCATTCTAGACGCAGTTTGGTTCTTACGGTTGTGCTCATTACGGCCCTGAGACACACCTGGTCTTCATGAATGTTTTGTAGAGAATTCCGCCCGTGACATTCTCATAGAATCGGCCCATTCTACATCCACATAGGTGATTCTCAATAAGAGTATCCTGCTATACCCTACTTGGATTATCCAAGGTTTAAGAATCATTAAAGGCAATGCCTAACCTTTACGTTGCAGGCATCACTGTTGTATCATAGGAATGGGTAGAGACATAGTCTCCACAGTGATTCTCCTAAGTCTCATATAACTCGGTTGTCCCGTTGAACCTAGATCTTGGGATCTCCAGTCGCTAGGTTGGGTTGCCGTTATAGAGGCTTTTAAGTTATAGGCTTCAGCCCCATTCCCCTCGATGATTTAACAACTAACTCATTTGATAACCCTTTGGTTAGCGGATCCGCGATATTATCTTTTGATTTTACATAATCAATTACGATAATTCCATTTGAGAGTAGTTGTCTAACGGTGTTATGTCGTCGACGTATGTGTCGAGACTTTCCGTTATACATACTATTTTGAGCTCTACCAATCGCTGACTGACTATCACAGTGTATGCAGATTGGCGGCGCAAGTTTAGACCAAGTTGGAATATCCTCCAAGAAGTGACGAAGCCATTCAGCTTCCTCACCAGCTTTATCCAATGCTATAAACTCAGATTCCATTGTGGACCGTGCAATGCACGTTTGCTTGGTGGATTTCCAAGACACAGCTCCACCGGCCAATGTAAATACATATCCACTTGTGGATTTCGAGTCATTAGTGTCGGATATCCAGTTCGCATCACTGTATCCCTCAAGTACAGCTGGATACCGAGTATAGTGCAGTCCATAATCAATGGTGTGCCTTAGATATCTAAGCACCCTGATTATTGCCGTCCAGTGATCCTTCCCAGGATTGCTCGTATACCTACTCAGTTTGCTAACAGAGTAGGCTATGTCCGGCCTTGTACAATTCATCAAGTACATCAGACTGCCTATAATCCGTGCATATCCCAATTGGTTAACACTATGACCAGTATACTTGTATAGATGCAAAGTTAAGTCTATTGGTGTTTTGGCTGTATTGACATCTTCCCTATTAAACTTCTCTAGAATCTTCTCAACATAGTGTTTTTGAGACAAGATATATCCCTCGGGACTTCTAATAATCTTGAGTCCTAGGATGACGTCAGCCAAGCCCGTATCCTTCATGTCAAATTTGGAATTCAACATGTTCTTTGTAGATTTTATGATCTCATTATTGCTTCCAAGAATGAGCATATCATCTACATACAGGCAAACAATGACAAAGTTAGTACCACTATATTTGACATATACACATTTGTCAGATTCATTGATCCGAAAACCACTAGAGATCATGACTTTGTCAAACTTCTCATGCCACTGTTTTGGAGCCTGTTTTAAACCATATAAAGATTTGACAAGTTTGCACACTCTCCCCTCTTGTCCTGGAACCTTAAACCCTTCAGGTTGTTCCGTATAAATCTCCTCATCAAGGTCACCATTTAGGAAGGAAGTTTTTACATCCATTTGATGAATCTCAAGATTGTTTAAAGCCGCAAAAGCAATTAACATTCTTATAGATGTTATCCTTGTAACAGGAGAATAAGTGTCAAAGTAGTCTAGACCCTCCGTTTGTCTATAACCTTTGACTACAAGTCTCGCCTTGTACTTGTCAATTGATCCATCTGCTTTCAACTTTCGTTTGAATATCCATTTGTATCCTAGAGGTTTGCAGCCTCGAGGAAGATCCGTGAGTTCCCAAGTGTGATTTTGCAGGATGGATTCAATTTCACTATTTATGGCTTCTTTCCATAAAGGAGCCTCCGATGATGACATCGCCTCTTGATAAGTTTGAGGTTCAGCTTCTAACATATATGTTAGAAAGTCCAGACCAAAAGATGTCGAAGTTCTAGCCCTTTTACTACGACGAGGCCCATCAATGTCATCATGATTTTCTTCAGGTACTGAATCAAGATCAATGTCCATATCACCAGATTCATGAATTGGCTCAGTTTCTAGAACTGGCCTAGGGACTCTATTATCCTTAAATGGAAACACATCTTCAAAGAATTTTGCATTCCTAGATTCCATAAATGTATTAGGATGGATATCAGGAATTTCTGACTCATAGACAAGAAAACGATATGCACTGCTATTATAAGCATAACCGATGAAGACACAATCAACGGTTTTAGGTCCTATCTTAACCTTCTTAGGACCGGGAACAGCTACTTTGGCCAAACACCCCCACATTTTCAAGTATTTATAGGAAGGCTTGATACCTTTCCATAATTCATAAGGAGTAACCTTAGTTTTCTTGTGTGGGATCTTGTTCAGAATATAGTTAGCGGAGAGAACAGCGTCCCCCCACAAATACTGTGGTAATCCTGAACTAATCAACATGGCATTCATCATCTCTTTTAGAGTTCTGTTCTTTCGTTCAGCAACTCCGTTTTGTTGTGGTGTATAAGGAGCAGTCGTTTGGTGAATGATCCCATGTTGGGCAAAAAATTCACCAAATGGTGCTTCATATTCACCACCTCGATCACTTCTAACCATTTTGATCTTTTTGCCAAGTTGATTTTCCACTTCTGCCTTGTAGTGGATAAATGTGTTAATGGCCTCACTCTTAGCCTTAAGCAAATAAACATAACAATATCTTGTGCAATCGTCAATGAAAGTAATAAAGTACTTATTCCCACCGCTAGTTTCAACAAACTTTAAGTCACACAAATCTATATGAATTAAACCGAGCGGTTCAGTACTTCTTTCAATTCGTTGAAAGGATTCCCTTGTCATTTTTGCTTCTACACACACTTCACATTTATGATCAGAGTTTATGTTAAATTTTGGAATACTTTCTGAGTCAATTAGACGTTTCAAAGTACCATAATTAACATGTCCTAATCTACCATGCCACAAATTAGAGAACTCAATCATATAAGCAGAAGTTGTGTTCATTTCATTGATACCCGGAGAGGCCGGAACCTTTGACACACCCGGAGAGGCCGGAACCTTTGACACACCCGG
This sequence comes from Vaccinium macrocarpon, assembly GCA_022606695.1. Classification (NCBI taxonomy): domain Eukaryota; kingdom Viridiplantae; phylum Streptophyta; class Magnoliopsida; order Ericales; family Ericaceae; genus Vaccinium; species Vaccinium macrocarpon. Next base: position 20,898,811 of record CM040180.1, on the reverse strand, counting down.
AGAGGCCGGAACCTTAGTTAGTACATTCATCTTAAACAGTCCGTTAACCATGTATCCCCTCCCTACATACACACCATGTTTTTTCAAAGACAACCTTATCACTTTGGAAGTTGACCCCAAAACCATTTTTGACCAAGAGTGAGCCCAAATCAAATTCTTGCGTAATATCCCGCACATGCATCACATCCTTGAGTCGATTTTTTCCCTAAGTCATTTTCAGAAACACATTTCCAACTCCTTCAACCTTGGAAGTAGAAGAGTTTCCCATGAAGAGTTGTTCGCCAGAACCCACCGTTTTATAAGTGATGAACATCTTCTTGTCTGAGCACACATGGCGAGTTGCGCCAGTGTCCACATACCACTCCTTGGGATTAGAACCCACCAAGTTGACTTCGGAAACCATAGCCGAGATATCCAGTTCTTCCACTCCATCGGAAAGAGCTTCCATTTTAGTCATATTGGCTTGTGCTTGTTTCTTGCTGCGACATTCAGCAGCCTTATGACCTTGTTTGTCACAAACAAAGCACTTACCAATGAATTTGTGCTTTCCCTCGAACTTAGCCTTTTTACCCACACCACCTTGCGGACCGAGGTTAAAGCCTTTGCCCGGTTTCTTCCTTTTGTTGCTGTTTTTCCATTTGCTAGCCTTTCCCTCTTGCTCAACCATGTTGGCCCTAGCCGCAACCTGACTCATAGTCTTTTTCTCCAAATTCAGAGTATTCTCTTCCATTCTCAGACGCGTGATCAGATCTTCCAAAGTCATTTCTTTGCGCTTATGCTTCATTTGCTTCTTGAAATCCTTGTAAATGGGTGGCAATTTCCAAATGATGGCAGCCACTTGGAATGATTCACTCAAAATCATCCCTTCTGTATGAATCTCATGAAGCAAAACTTGGAGTTCTTGGACCTGATCCAAAACGGACTTGGAGTCGACCATCTTGAAATCCAAGAACCTTCCCACAACAAATTTCTTCAAACCAGTGTCTTCAGCCACATACTTTTTCTCCAAGGTAAGCCAGAGTTCCTTGGCGGTTTTAGCTGTACAGTACACGTTGTATAGTGCATTGCTCAAACCGTTGAGTATGTAGTTGCGGCAGAGAAAGTCGGAGTTCTTCCATTCATCGAAAGCAATCCGAACCTGAACATCTGTCTCATTCTCCGCGATAATGGGGGCATCTTCAGATAAGAACTTTGCCAAGCGGAGAGTCGTAAGGTAGAAGAACATCTTCATTTGCCACCTTTTAAAGTCCACCCCAATGAACTTTTCCGGTTTTTCAGCATGACTCAATGGCACCACGGCCGGAGTTGAAACTGGAGCAACAACTGCAATAGGAATAACAGGTGGAGGAGTAGGTGGAACATCACCAATTTTTTCGGTAGTCATTTTCTGTTACACAAACAGAAAGTCGACTCAAAAGTAAATAACAATTTACAGTTAAACCGAAAACAAAAAATTACACCGTTATTTATTTATTTAAAATAAAATAACCAGTATGCAAATAGATTATAAGACGTGCCTTTAATAAAAAGAAGTCAGTAGATTAACACACGACTAATCTGTTATCTTCAAAAAGGAAAACACAAGTACTGTGTGCCTCTATCAAATACTATGAAGTTTCAAAAGACAAAGTAAGACAAAAGACTTACTAGATACCAAGGAACCAATCTAGATGACAGAATAGTACGGAAAATAAAAAAAAAATGATCAAAAATCTTTCCACAAAATTAACCAAGAATCCGTACTACGATTAGAAATAAAAATGCTAAAACTAACACTATAATAAATTCCTTATTAGTAGCCACGAAACTGTTGTGGTTTAAAAACCTTTATAACACAAATGAAATTTTGGATTAAAAAATCAATGCCAAAATGAGTCAGACAAGAACAAATAACAATTGGATATAACCAACATGTGATAAACGTATCTAGAGAACAGTAAGTGTCAAAAGTCTATTTGCCCCAATAAACTATGAGAATAAAACTAAGTTACCAATGTATGGAAACAATCTAAAAGGAATCAAATTTGGTACCCACTGTTCGTTTTTGAAAAGCAAGTTCAACACCCACTGTTTGATACAGATGATAAAAACCCACTAGTTGCTAAAGTATTATCAATACTGACAGAAACCAAATTTCAAATGCACTGAGACTTAACAATTATGACCAAAAAGAATGTAATCAAACAAATTTAAGGCAAGGCCTAGGATGCCGAAAATCACAGACTAAATACTCTAGTAGAACGATCACGGAAAAATTTCCAGATTGTGAACCGAGTTTGTAATATTAAAACAAAAGAATTTGCCTTAAGATTGTAAGAAACTCGGTTTCTATAATCTGGAAAATAAACAGAAAACCAAAATTAAGAATAAACAGTAAACGTACCGGGCCAATTTCAGTACACCGGAAATTGGCGAGAGATGGTTCGAGTCGAGGCGAGTATTAGAATACCCTATCCTTAAGGCAAATTCGCCCTCCACTACGGTGCTGATGGAAAAACTCGGACGTTTGCCTCCCAGGAATACCCGACTTTCACCGGCCGGAAGCAGCACTGCAATCTGAACGGTAGGCGAACCAGGAAACTACGTAGAACTCTCGGAAATATTTAATGCAGTAGTGCGGTATGATGCAGAGTGAAAACGTAAATGAATGAGGAAGAGGAGGGTCCTATTTATAGAGAAATAGGCACCCGAACGAGAGGGTACAAAACAATAAGGTGTGGCTGTTCGGAACAGGACGCAACCCGTCGGAAATGAACAGTCATGTCCGATGACGGTTCGTGAATAGACGCACCGGAAAGGGAAAAGAAATTCCGGCTGGAACACACTGTTTCGGAGAAGGAAATAATTTAATTGGAAAAAGATTTCAGTAAAAAGATAAGAACCGGTTTGGGCCTAAGCCCATCTTATCTAATGACCCAACCCAACCCGGTTCGGTCGGACGGACGGCGGCGACGCGCGCGCGTTATATGGACCAAAGGCCATGCCTTCTCCCCCAACAAAAGTTGTAATGACCCAAAGGGCCAACCCTTAGTGTCCAACTTGGGATACATATACCCAATGAAATAGTTGTGCCTCACCAATGTGGGACAACTCATTTTCCCCCTTCTACCAATGTTCATGTAGGTACTTTCAAGGTCAATTTTTCATTCACCTTAACTTGTTTTTATCCAATCAAGGGTTCAATCTTAATCTCCTAACTAAGGTGAACACAACGGTATGTGGGTCCAGCCACGTGGACGTGTGGGACCCAATTTAATAATTAATTAAAACCGGATAAAACCAAGTTTTTCCAACAGCTTGAACGATAACAACTTGTTATAATAATCTCGTGGAGGTGAATCAACTCTATGAAGGGCTGACACTCCTAGAGGTCGCCTTGTCCGCAGTTGGACACGAGGATAAGCCACAGGGACGTGTTTCTTTAATATATATATAGGGTAAACTTCTAATCCGGACTTTTAATTTCCGGACTTTTTATACAAAATTTTTTTTGGCGATCCGATCCGTCCAATGTGTTCAGAAGGTGTTTTCAAGGGCCCCCCGTTAAGAATCTTAAAAAAAAAACACCGGGAAGGGCTTGATCCAAGCAGTTTTTGCAAAAATATATAAATACAGTTTTTGCGAAAACTGCTTGGATCAAGCCCTTCCCGGTATTTTTTTTTTGAAGATTTCTCACGTGGACCCTAGAAAACACCTTCTGAACACATTGGACGGATTGGATTTTACAAAAAAAAATTGCAACACAAAAAAAACCCCATTTTTTCCTTAAATCCGGGAGTGTGGACTAGAAAATCCACCTATATATATATATATATATATATATATATATATATATATACAGTCCACTTCCTATCCAAACCCAAAATCCGGACCTACCGTCCGGACCTCCACCTTCCCAATTTTTTTTTGAAAATCCGAACTGTTAGATGTGTTCAAAACGTGTTTTTAAGGTCCAACGCGAGGATTTGGCAAAAAAAAAATACCTTAAAGGGCTTGATCGGGGCAGTTTTTCAAATAACCAAAAAATTGGGAAGGTGGAGGTCCGGACGGTAGGTCCGGATTTTGGGTTTGGATAGGAAGTGGACTATATATATATATATATATATATATATATATATATATATATATATATATATATAAAATCTAAATATCAAAAGTGGTCAAATCCTAACCTAGTTAACAAAAGTTGTGATTGATTTGTAAACTGAAAATTTGATAAAGTAAGGACAAAAAAAGCAATTAAACTACCATGGAAAAATTGGTAGATACGAGTTGAGGAAAATATCTAAGTTTTCGAAATCCACACCCACAAACATTTATCAATAACTCTTATCCAATTATTTTCCCTTTGATTTCTGCACAATGATTTAGAGGCTAATTTTAATTACCGTGGATAATGTTTTCTTACTTAAGCCTTTTACTTATAACAAAAATATGTTTCCCCTCTACTTCGAAGTTTAAGCCAAAATCTTTCACTTTATCTGTAAGAACAAAATCACAGTAATATGTTCCCCCTCCACTTCGAAATTTAAGCCAAAATCTTTAATCTTCCACTGTATCCGTAAGAACAAATCACTGTGGAGTAGTAGATATTGATCCCGTACTTAGATATTAGATTTAATAAACCAAACAATGCCATTAATATGATGATATCAAATCATGTAAAAAAAACTCTTTCATAATGATTAAATTCATATCTACATTTCATGCGTATTAACTAGTGAGCGGAGAACAATAAATGATAAACACATTGGAAGAATCGTATGCATAATACTACTCATTAAAAGTTACCGAGTTTCATCCTTAACCCTAGTTTAAAATATTCAGCCACTCATAGATAAAAACATGTCAAGTATTTGGCTAGAATCCATAAAATAAAAATTTTAACAGTATTTCTTTTGCTCTTTATTTCTTCCTCCAGCCGTGACTTTAGCCGCAGCTTCGGTCTAACGATGCCTCCTCATTATAGATGCCAAGAAATTGCTTTAAAGGAAGCCAATTCCATATTCCTTTTAAAACTGTAATTAGTTGCCCAATAGAAATAGATTCCAATTCCATCCCTTATTTGTTTTCCTAATTAGATCTCATATCTTGTTATTACCCAATTCAACAATCAAACAAGTGTTCCTTTTTGAGCGACCTCTTTTTGTACGTCTATCCCTTCAAAGCATGTCCTGATTGAAATAGGAGTTGGATTTGATACACTTTCCTTGTTTTTCATCAAGCGCTACTGGAGCCACCATTTAAATTGATTGGTTTTCATTTGGTCACCGTCCTCGCCTTTAACCTTATTTAAATCATCGGCCAAAATATAAGTTGTTATCATGTTTTTTTTCATGCAAATGAATACGGAGTAATTTAATGTAAACGAACAAAAAGATACTAATAATCATGGCCAATTATGCTTAATTAAGAACTATCTACATATGGCATTGGAGCTCCTTTAAGTCAATATTTCGTGCTTATCAAGGGAGACACAGTATGGACACTTGTCCCACATATACACTCTCAAGATCTCTCCCTCTTGCTATATATATAGATATATATGTAAAAGATAACATACCAAAAAAATAGGGAAAACTCACCTTAAATGTAGCGAATTTTGTGTGTTCAAGTCTTTCTATATAGTTGGGATAAGAGCAAGTGCAACAGCACTTCTCCAAAAATACTAGCGAACAGTGCACATTTTTCATTTTACCTAGACACATTTCTATCAATATTTCAACAATACTATCCATTTTACATTCTTTCTATTGAAATATTATTAAAAAAAGACGAGAGAGAGAGAGAGAGAGAGAGAGAGAGAGAGAGAGAGAGAGAGAGAGAGAGAGAGAGAGAGAGAGAGAGAGAGAGAGAGAGAGTGTGGAGTAGGTACATAGAGTCAATAAAAAAACAGGATAGCTCAGCAACAATGTCACGCTTTTTTTACCTTGGCACTCTAGCAATGCAAGGGCTACAAAATGATATAGCTTAACTGCTGCAGCTCTACTTTTTTGGTCCACCCTCTATTTTACCTTATTTTGTACATATACCGAGTCTGTTGTTTTTGCTCTAAGATCAAGAGCATCAACTAGGCCAAAATTTTGGCCCAAAATGCTAGTGAACAGTGCACATTTAACTCACATATGTTTCAACACTTCAACAATACACTCAATAGCCAGTAAACAGTGCAAAGGATGAGAGAGAGTAAGTCAGAGAGATAACATGTGCATAGTACTCGGGCAAATATAGCCAAGTATTATAGTTGGAGGTACTTTACCAAATGATTAAGTTAAGCTGCTGCAAGTGAGATTCTCTTTTTTGGTTGGCTAAAATAGCTCAAATTGCATTATAGCTCATCTGTTGCTCTTGCTCTAAAAGGCTTCTTGGCACAATAGAATGTTGTTCACTTTGAATTGGTGTCATCCTAAGTATACGATCGTCATTTAAACTCTTTTTCATTTTTCTATTCCTCCAGCTTATGGAGTTTATTGTCCATTATAGAAATGAATAACCAAGATGACGACAGCAAAACATATACGTATATTTTCAGAGTCAAAATTCTTAAAAGCAACCATCAATACAATATTTAGGGAGAGTTAATTAGGCATCCTGTACAAAAAAAAAATCATTATGATTCCATCCTATGAGATTTAAATATTTATGATTTCATCCTGAAATTCAAATAAACCCCAAAATACCCTTTCTCTCTCCTGATTTTACTAATATTTATCTCTTGATTTTCCTCTCCTACTCTTCTAAAATTTCTCTCTCCTAATCTTTCCTAATTTATCTCAATCTTTATCTCTCTCCTATCTTGAAAAATCTCTCTTTTCTAATCTTATAGTTTTCTCACAGAATCTAACCCCTAAAATATCAACCAAAAAAAAAAAGGAAAATGTGACAAATTACTAAACAACGCAAAAAAAGACAAAAAAATCACCAAAAATTCCTCATAACAACAAATACAAAAAAATGATAAATTAATAAATCGTGTTCATTGTACCAATCATCAAATAACCATGATAGAATCCCGAATGTAGCGAATTGATAACCGTGATCATTGTATGAGCATGGTTTATTGGTTCTTCATTTTTATTGTATCGAATCTATCAATATGATGGATCAATGAACCATATTCACTGATCAATACCTATTTTTAAAAGACATGGAAACATGGTTTATTGATTTTCCACCAATATTGTGGACCAATAGACCATATTTACTATATGAAATAAATAAATTCTCAACAAAAAAAAAAAAAACCACCATTGATGAGGATGAATGTAAGGGAAAAATAAAATTTACAGTACCACATACAACAACCCATTTTTGCTGTACCGAATTCACCAGTATGGTGAATCAATGAACCATGTTAAAAAAACATGGGAACATGATTTATAGAAGAATCATTTTTCTATACCGAATATGTGAATGAATCATGAAACCACAAATCTTGTCCCAGAAAAAAAAATACTCTGTATACAAATCCACAACAAATCTCACAAAAAAAATCAAAACTCACAAATCTTTGGTTCAAAAAATACTTGCTTTGGTCTCTATCATCGACCCATCGGACAACACATACCAAATTGAGGCCTCGTCCACATCGTACTGTTCTTCAAATTGAATACCAGTATGAGGTCATAGGCAACCAAGGAGGCATGCAAATATTCATCCACAAATTGCCGTCTTCGTGTAGATTTGGATCACCATATTTGTGGCCGTATATGTAAATTCCCTTCTCATAGTCATCAACAAAAACCACAGCGTAAAAACTTTTACGTTTTTTTTTTTTTTTGCTTGACCACAAAAGAAAAAGAGAGAGATTGAATTAGATTGAAACAATTATGGGATAAATCCACCCATTTAGGAATAAAAAAACCCAAAAATAAGTATTTTTTGAGATGCCATAATGTGCCCATCCATTCCCTTTTAAGCATTTATCAGATTGGGATGTCATAAGTATTTATGACATTTCCTTTTAAGCATTTACGAATAAATTGAAACCTTCTACTTGGAAACCTTGTACATGGAAATACCAAACTTATTATGGAAATGTAATTAATACATTACTATTATTGTAGATAATATTACGTGCAAATACCAAAATAGGACGTGAATATTTCAAAAATATAAATTACTATTACATAATATATTACTAAAATACATAATAGGGGCATAATGGTCCAAATTCAAATTCTAAGATGGAATCATAAAAATTCAAATATCAGAAGGTGGCATCCTAAGGATAATATTGTAAGAGGATGCCTAATTAAATTTCTCAGAATTAAGATAATGACCCAACTAAGCTGCGGAAAAAAAGTGTACATAAAATGTACCAACGCTTTGTGGGGCTCATTTTCAGGTCCTATACGAATGATTCAAACAATTCATTAATTTCAAAATAGTATTTTGAGCGTCTCTGCCAAAAATTAGAACAATTGAATATGGGTAAGTGGTTGATCCAATGTTTCCATGTTTTTTTTTAAAAAAAAAAAAAAAAAAAGTTACTGTGTTAGAGACCTAAATTCTGAATGAACATGGGAATATGAGATCATTCAATTACACATAATCAATTGAAGTGATTTTTTGCTAGGACACTCAAAAATTATTTTAAAATTAATGAACACTCTTGATCATTCAAGTGGAACTTAAAATTGGACCCCACAAGGCATTGGTATGATTCTGTACCTCTCCGTTAAGATAAACTTATTTTGTTCATATAGTTATCGATTTATAATTAATCTTTTTTTAAGCAGAAAATGATATGGGTACACTATTTATGAATATGATGTGACAGCTATGGAGAAGCCCAATATGTGACCCACCTAAAAAATAGCCTTCTCCTCATCTACCACATCACCTTTTTTTTAACTGGTACCACATCACCTTTGTGTGCATATGTGGTGCACTGATAACATGTTTGGTTAATACTCCATGATGTTGCATCCTACCCCGTGAATCGTAGTTTCACTTGAAATAAGGATAGTATATATACTCCATCCATCCCAATTTGTTGTGTCTATTTTCTTTTTTGAACGTCTCAAAAAATCTTCTATATCTTTTAATCTATAATGTTTTTTATAGTCAATATGGATCTTGTTTGATAGATCTCAATTAATTTTTTAAAACAAAGATTTCGAAATTGTAAAAAACATTATAGATTATGAAATATAGACAATTTTTTGAGAAATTCCAAAAAGAAAATAGATACAACAAATTGGGACGGAGAGAGTAATATATGGGTTTTGCTAACGTGTGCCTAATATGCACACAATAAGTACATAAATAAACAAAAACAACACACACTCTAATAAACCTTTTACACTTTTCAATATACTTTCACATATTTCAATATATTTTTTCAACTTTAACATATGCGTAATAGACACACGTTACCATTTTCCATAATTGGAGTATATTTGTAGGGTAAACAAGAATTCTCTGCCCGGAACAAACTAGGGACTTCGTGTAATACTAGTATATAAATACTCCAAATGTCCCAAATTAAGACATAAGCCAATCTAATTGTCCCCGAGTTGTGAGGTGAGCGCAACACCGCCCGCCACCACAGCCGCCGCTGCCGCCAACCGTGTCAGAACAGACTCGATTCATTTTGCCCAATGGCACTTTCTCTCTCTAGCAGTTTCTCTCTCTGCTACCCTCCTCGTCCTAGTCTCTCTTTCTCTCCTTCCGCCTCATCATCGTCTTCCAAAACCCAAAAACAACTCCTCCCCAAAACCCTAGTAGTAGCTCGTAAACCCCACCTTCTTCTCTCCAAAACCCCTCGCATTTTAGGGTTTAATCTATCCACTTTACCTCCCTTCAACAACACCAATTGTAGGCGTTCTTTTACATCCCCTCTCACACTCGAAGATGCTACCTTCCAAGTACTCTCTCTCTCTCTCTACACACACACACACACACATACACGCGCGCGCGCGCGCACGCACCATATAGAAGTGCATGTATGTATGTCGGTTGCTCCTTTTCTGATTATTGTTTGGGCAGCGTTTTTATTGTTTAGACTATGTTTTTTCCCGCTAATGTTGATGGTTTATTACATTTTATTCGACGAAGTATTGGTTTTTTTCCCTTCATTTTATGGGTTTTGTAAATTACGCATATTCTGTCGAATTGTGAATTGGTGCTGTCAACAAATTAATCAAGCGACACTGCGAGACCAATTTTTATTTTAAAGTGATGTCTAATATAAGTTGAAAGTCGGAGACATGTGTGGTCATGAGAAATCTCAAGCCAATATTACCTTGGGTAATCAATATGATTCAGCAACATATTGGGACATATGCTAAACACCAAAAACACAAAGTTAAGATATGCTAAACATAAAAATATGAAACAAAGTACCTAAAACATAAAACCCTTGGAAAATTCCACCACTTTTTTCACGCGAAAGGCACGGGTATTACTTTTCTCCCTAATTTCTCTCTTAAAATTCGTGTACATAAGGTTATCAAAACAATCCTGGCTAATCTTAGTATGTTTTTTGGGTGCCGAGGACACCCTTCCGGTTATTATAGCGTTTGACCTTTTTGCTATGCAAGAAGGTCATCTTTTTGGGGTGTTTAAAGGTGGTCATCTTATTGGCTAGTCTGTGGCGTATTTGAAGGTTATTGATCCCTCCATGTGCATGCATTGCATTAATTGCGAAGCGCATGCTAAGCCCTCACATGAGATGCAACGGAGGTTGAACCCTAACATGAAGGAGGTGGTGATGAAGGAGGTAGTGAAACTCCTCGATGTGGGTATCAAATACCCCATCGCTCCTAGCAAGTGGGTGAGTCCCGCTCAAGTGGTGCCCAATAAGTCGTTCGTCACTGTCGTTGAGAATGAGTGAGAAGATAGTCCCTAGACTCCCTACACGCCTTATCACTGGGTGGCATGTTTGCATTGACTATCAGAAGCTTAACTTCATGACTAGGAAAGATCACTTCCCTTGCCATTTATTGATCAAATCCTAGAGCGGTTTGAGGGCCAAAGCTATTATTGTTTTTTGGATGGCTATTCTGAATACAATCAAGTGCCCATCGACCTCATAGACCAAGAGAAAACAACATTCACCTGTCCCTTTAGCACTTTTGCTCATCGGCGTATGCCGATTGGCCTGTGCAAGGCACCTGGCACCCAAGTTCTTGCAAATCAATATTTTCAATCAGTTTAGCTATCCGGCGGGTTTGGAGCTAGCGGCCGACGTTCCTTTGCACCATGTGTCTCTGCCATTGGGTGTGGGCATTCCACTTTGGTTTTCTTGAATATCAAAATTTGGTGAGTGAGATGGAGGGGTTAAGAGTTCACCTAGAGGAATTGAGAGTTCAACAAGAGGGGTTGAGATTACAAACCTAGAATTTGCATGCCAACCAAGAGTTTCCTTATGGGTAAGTGGTTGAGATGCGAGCGGAGGCCCACTGGCACCACTATGAATCATTGAATCCCAGAGCTTGCTCCATCAACTTTTGGGACGTTCACCGTTGCCCTTACCAAGCCCCAACATATCCTCCATTTCCTGTTGCCTTCGCTTCGCAAGCAGGAGAGGATGAATACGACGATGATGATGAGTAATGCGGTGGTCACTCCTAGTTGTACATTGTCTAGTATTTTCTTTTCTTTCGTAGTTTAGCTTGTTTTTCTTTCCTTTTTCTTTTGTTTGTCATTTCTTGGGACCAACATTTGCTAGTCATTGTCTTTAAGTTGGGGGGTAATGCCCTGTGATCTTTAGCCTGCGTAGTTCTCTATCAAGAGGTGATCTTTTTCCTTGCCTTTTTGCAGTGTTCTAAAAGAAGGTCTGGAAGGCCGAGTACTCACTGCCTAGGTGCTAGAAGGCCCCTCACCGACCAACCCGACTAACCCAACTAGACCAACTATCCCGACTAATTGTCTGACTAGGCGCCGAGTACTCAACCCTGGAAGCTAGAAGGTGCCGGGCTACCTTGGGAGCACCTAGCGAGTTTTAGAATCTTGCCTTTTTGTTCTTTGTTCTATCTTTTTAATGTATGGCGTTCAATGAGGACATTGCATGATTTAAGTTGGGGGAGGGCATACCTCGTTGTGCATAATTAGCGTCTTGAAAAACCAAAAAAATTGAAAATCTTAAAAAATTGGATCCTTTGTCTGGCATTTCGGGCTTTTGATGCGTACTTGTTGATTGGTTGAGTTGAGATGACCTACTATTGCACTGACATGTCTTGTGTCAACATTTTTCTGCTTGCTAGTATGTTTTAAGGGATGCCTCATGGCACTTATGCTTAGTACAGTTGCACATCGCATTTGTTGGGCTTTGATCACTTGTGAACTTTGATTTGTTCTCAAAGGCTATGATTAGTGAAGACTTGTGCCCTAGTGAGCTTTCATGCCTTAGCTTTCTTTTGGAGAGGCGTCGAAATAACTCTTTGTTTGTCTAGGGGAGAACTAAACTTCTTGTCAATCTCATTATTTTTTTGCAAAGTATTGGAATGCATGGTTTGTATATGTCTTGGGTTTGGTTTGTCACTTGGATGACGCACCCCTAGGAGATGATCATTGGGCATTTTCTTGAAATGTTTGAACTGGTTCATCTTACTTGCTCTTATTTATCCATTGCGAGCCATTTTTTGAGCTTTAAATACTTAGCCTTTTCTTTGTTAAACTCCACTTTCCATATTGTGTTTTGAGTAAGGCAAGAGTTTAGGGGTATAATTGTAGGAAAAAGGTGAAATTTGTGCTTGATTGGTGGTGTCCCTATGAAAATGTGAAAAGATGCTTGAAAAAAAAAATAAAGAGAAAAAGAAGTGGAAAAGAAGAAAAAGAAATAAATAAATAACATAACATGTTGAGAAAGAAAATGGGACACCAATATGTAGAAAGGGGATTGTTTGAATGGTGGTTAAACCTTAGCAATAAGGCGGTGTTGAAATAATGTTAAAGGGGGCACACATTGCATATTTGTCTTAAGATGCGATTCTTGTTATACTTGCCTATTCTCTGACACATGATTGTTTCACCCTAGCCTTGCGATTTTATCCATTACCTAACGTTATAACCCTTGAGTAAGGCCTATTTGATCCTAGGGGTGTTAGGGTGTGGATTGATGAATTGAAATGATTCCAATACTTAAATGTTTGTTCATTAGATTGTGTGTTCATCATATAAACCATCCTTTTCGTGTCATAGTGTGCGAAATATCTTGCTTCATGTTTACGTGACCTCCAAATTGCACACTTGAGAGTTTATAATGCACCTTTTGTAGAGCGATTTTACTTGTTGAGTGCATGACACCGTGAGAATTGAAGTTGAGGCTCGGTCTGGAGAGAATGGCCATTCTTCGATCACTTGTGATCAAGGCCCATATTCATAGACGCTACACTTGGTGCCGTAATTTTTCTTTTCACTTACTAGCATTTGGAAGTTGAAACTAGGTTTGACCATTTATGTCTCTGTGGTAGCTTCTCATTTTTGGCTTGAGACGTTTATAAGTTGCATGACAAGTTTTCCTGTGTAAAGAGATTCCTTGTGTTATGTGGGTTATCACTTCTGAAAACCCTCACGGGACTTTACTTCTCCTACCGGGGCCGCCCGGGGGTTTAAAAGACCTATCATTTAGTAGTTAAGTTTTGTTCTAAGTTTGTTTGGGGGACTTTACTTCTCCTACCGGGGCCGCCCGGGGGTTTAAAAGACCTATCATTTACAGTAGCTAAGTTTTGTTCTAAGTTTGTTTGGTTGGGGTAGTTTGCATTGTAAAAACACCCATTTAATCTCTCCGATTCACATTTTGTTAGGACAATTATGTTATTATTTGATTAGTCTTAGTTGGTTATTGTTGTTTTGGGCATTGGATGCTCAAAGACTTGGAAAACATGCTTTGGAGTGATCTAGAAGCGTCGAGGGTGCGAAGAGGTGCGAAAAAGAAGCCGAAAACTCAAGTTGCATCATCTGTGGTTCAGACTAACACATCCCTGGGCCGAACCAACACTCAACACAACAAAACCATGCTCCTAGCTTCCCTCGTTTGGACAAGGGGGATCCTTGGTCTGGACAAGGCATCCCAATAGCTTTGTACAACTCCCAACATTTGTGGTCTGGACCACCCATGTCTTGGTACGGACGAACAGGCACGAGAATCAACGTTTTGATGCGTTTTTATGTAATTTTTAGGTCTCCTCATAGGAATAGAGGTTCCAAACATTAGTTTAGGGTTCCAAATTATTTTGAGAGGCAGCTTTAGAGAGAGAAACTCATTGTTCTTCATGTTCTTCGTTTCTCCTTCGAATTCAAGCATGTCAATAATCTCCACAATGAGGTAAACCCCTAATTTAGGGGGAGGATGAAGCCTCACGCCAAGTAACCTTGTTTTTCGTATAGATTAGGGTTAGTATTTGAATCGGATTATATGTTCAGAACTTGGTTACATAAGATTAATGGAATCGTTTTCAATTCCTTCTACAAGTAAAGTATTTGTATGTATGTTTTCAAATACTGTTCATATAATTGTTTTCACCGATGCGATTGGGGTTCTGAGATGGATTATGCTCGTAAGACGGATCGTGCCGTGATAGTGAGATGGTCCGTGCTTTGGGATAGTCCGTGCCTTTTAACAGTCTCTATATTCTCTTGATGATTATCGTTAGGGTTTGCAGGCCGCAGCGATTTGAATATTAATTATTGCTCTCTTTAGTTTAATAATTTCACAAAAATCAAACCTCTTTTTACCGAATTAAAGTAGAAGTTAATTGAAATTAACGCAACTTAGCCAACTTGTCTCCGTGGATCGACACTCGGACTTAACCATTATTCTCTGGAATAAAAGTTAACTCCTAGTTATTATTTAATTATTTTTGGTATGGTACGACACGATCACCTGCTACATATATCCTCTCAATCTCTCAAACACTAGTTTTTATTCTCTCTTTCTAGGTGGGCTTCTTCATTAACTAGCTTGTTGTTTGGTCCACGTTTGACTAGCCTCATTGATTTTATAGTGCTTCTATAAGCTATGTTCACCTTAAGTTTGAGTTTGGTCTCATCATATACTAAATGTCACCTGATGTTCAACTTCCATTTGAACATGGATCTTTTGACAGGCGTGCCAATCTTCTGCTTCAAGGCTTACACAACACCCCACTGTAAGCATCTTCTTTGAGCATGATTGTCATGTGTCTGTCAGATTCATCTAAACAGAGCAATGCCTCCTGTGTTCGTAGGTCTTCGGCCTTTTTCTAACAGTCTATTGCTTTTCACGAAAAAATTAAGCATTAATTTTGCCACTTCTGTATTTAGCTTTTCTACTTTTCCTTGTTTTAGAATGAAGTTGTGAGTGTGTTAGGGGTGTGTGTATCCATTAGACAAACATTGGTTGGGGGTCCGGATGTCAGAAAATTGGCATAGAAGTTGAAATGCTAATGCATTGTTGTAGTTTCTTATTTAGAGCTATTTCAGTGAGGGTTGTTCTTGTGAGCCGTAGGTATCAATTTTATGATTGATTTACCAAAATGATCACAACATTTATTTGCTGCAGACGTCATAGGTTTACGAATTGGAATCTGTGGATTCTTGTGGACTTGTTGAGTTGGTTTGAAGGTAAAAGGCCCTCATTCTTGCTAATAACAAAAACTATGCTTTATTTATCACCAACCCAGCTCTCCAAACACCAGAAACACCACATACACACCCCAAAAAAGTTGGAAACGCAAACAAAACGAATGTTTGGTAACAAAATATTGATAGAAGTTCTACATGCACTTGGTAGGTAAGCATTTCAGTACTTGTCTAGTTGGTAATCATATTTGAATATCTTGTATTTTCTGGGCATGCATTTTTATGAGACATGTAATTTCGACCTATAGAAACAAAACATATTGATTTTCTCTCTATTGGTTTCTCAATGTAGTTAAAACTATTTCGTCTTATTCTACCAGGATTATTGGTTTTTCGGGAGTTCCCATCAAAAGAAAACTGCTTTTCTCCGATATTTGGTTTATCTTGCTGTTTTCGACAAATTTTGACGTACACCAAGAAATGTTAACAAGACACTCTCTATTTCTACGTTAGTGAAGAATATTCATTTGTTTGCACCAAGGTTTAACATCTGAATTTGATATGTGAATGCTTTTTTTTGTTTCCTCAGTTGTTTCATTCTTAAAACGATGTTGTAATCAAACAATTTGGCAGACAAGTGATGATGAGGGTCAACCAAATGATTTGAAAATATTGGAAAATGAAGCAGAACCGAGAGGGACATTAAGCTTGAAGTCGCTTATTAGTGTTTACAAGGAGGCTGTACTAGTTGGAGATGAAAAGGCCATATCTGAGGTTGAGGCTATGATTTGCATTGTCGAAAATGAGAAGAATAAATTGGTCCAGAAACTGTCAGCTATGTCAGCAGAGATGACATCTGGGAAGGAGAAATATATCCGCTTGCAAGCAGATTTTGAGAACTTCAGGAAAAGAACAGAAAAAGAGAGACTGACAATAAGGAGTGATGCCCAGGGAGATGTAATTGAGAGCCTTTTGCCCATGGTGGACAGTTTTGAAAAGGCAAAGCAACAAATTAAGCCAGAAACAGAGAAGGAAAAAAAGATTGATACAAGTTACCAGGGTATATACAAGCAATTTGTTGAAATATTGAGGAGCTTGCGTGTGGCAGTTGTACCAACAGTTGGAAAACGATTTGATCCCTCTGTAAGTGGTTCCTCTTGAGACTCACTCGAGCCTTTTGATAAGTTTTTTTAGTTGAAGGTTAATGAAGATAATATCTTTTTGGACTTGTTTTTAGAAATGGATTAGTTTGCATTGTAGAGATGTATCCAATACACCTGTTCGGAATGAACAGACCCATCCCTTCCACTTATTGCTGTTTAGAGCAGTCTCAAGGCCTTGTATGTATGTCGTATTCCTTCTTCATTTTTATTGAGATCGTTCTGGCATCCATCTAGTCCGAGTCTATTCAAATGAAAAATTACGTAACACTTGTTTGGTTTGCCGGGCATACATATTGCATTGCTTCTTCCGTTTATGAGAGAACATTGTATAATGGGAGGCAGACATCATAGATCTCGTAAGTGGGGGCGAATTCTTGTCTTAAGGACATAGTGTTAAACACTTGTACTTGATCTGTTCATTCAGTTTAACTATCTATATACAATTTCCCGATTTCATACTGATCTGTAGGCATTCAATTACTGGTTTTGTAGTTCTAACATTTTCAGTTTTGGTTCTGTTGTGTTTATTTATTACAAGACACAAAAATACACTATTTTTCTAATACTATATAGCACAGTTTTGGATTGCTTTTTAACTCCTTTGGACATTAGAATCAGTATTGTGGTGTGCTGAGTCCACTTCGTTATGTTTGTGTTACGACAGTTGAGGGGGGGAAAACTTCATCGTGTGAGTTGCTTAACACTTACTCAGGCTTGTGGTGAGGTTTGTTTTGGCTGTCCTGTATAAGATGTACTTCGTTACTGCAGTCTCAACTCTGAATTATGCTGATCAATTAATCAACTGTAATCTTGCATTTATGTTCATCTATATATGGATGACCTACAACCTCAAATGACAGAAAAATTAGGCTGCAGTCTACTTGCCACTCTCCCTACCCCAACCTTATGTCGTAGGCTTCTCCCCTTACCCGGTGCTTAGTTGTAGGAAGTGGGAGTAGAGGAACTGGAGCATATGGCTAGAGCGTATATAGGAGTGCATCTATATCCTATAAGTAGAAGTAAATATGCAATGTCAGAGATTGGCATCATTTGCAACTTAGTTAATGAAATAAATGTTAGTAATATTCAGTGTTGGGAGTAAATTTGAGTTAATTATTTTGCTAGCATCTTATGTTTACTGTATACTTTCTAATTCTCTTGATCGGTATCCCTTCTTTGATTTCTTTGGGTTTGATGTACTTGAGAGGTGCTATCCTAATTGGGAATGCTATTGTTAATCTATGGGAGCGACATTCTTGCTTTAGATTGTGGGAGTCAGGTCGAGATTGACTACATGGTACTCCGTGTGTTGTGGCAGGTGGGATGTCTAGTCCAGTAAGGGTTGGGATTTGGTATGGGTGGTTTGTGTACATGTCTTGTCAGAGGAGATGGTTCAACTGGATTTAGGGGAGGGGGAGGAGGAGGTGCAAGTTAGGGGGAGGGGCCATCCCTTAACAAGTGTGTGTTTTAAAAAGTTAGTGGGTACATTCCTATTTTGCCCTTAAAAGTAGATTCCTTCTTGAAAAGTTAGTGGATATTATTATATTGATAAAGGTATGTAGTGGAAAGTAGATGAAAAAGTTGTAAAAGTTGATGGGAGAGAAAATAAGTTAGAATTACGAGACTACACACTTAAAAAGGGACGGAGAGAGTACTTTTTTGCAACTTGGGCTTACGTGTCAGCTGAATATCGGCTGTTCAGAAAATGTAGGATTGACTGTAAACTAACTTGAACTCATAAAGAGCATTGATCTCTCTACTGTATGTCTCTTTCTATCTTTATTTGCACTCCCAGCGTGAAAACTTTTGGTAGGAGAATAATGACTAATTTATTGTGGATGCCTTATATACGACGTCATTATGCTTCTTCTCTGGTTGCCTGTGAGAGGGGGGAAAAAAGATTCTTTACTTATAAGTCCAATCCATCAAAGCTAAACAACAAAATCCTATTGGGGTAAATTCTGGTATGAGAGGCATGACATTGTGCATCCTTTTTTTTTGTGTGTAGGACATTGTGCATCTTGTTCTGTCATTTTTAACATTAGGGTTTTCTTTTCCCGATATAGGTGCATGAAGCCATTGCACGTGAGGAGTCTCAAGAGTTCAAAGAAGGCATTGTTAGTCAAGAGCTTCGTCGTGGGTTTCTCCTAGGTGATCGACTGGTACGACCGGCTATGGTTAAAGTTTCTACTGGCCCTAGAAAAGAGAGACCAACTGCATCCACTGGGCAACCAACAGCAACAGCTGGAGTAGATGGCCGGTAGTTTCACCCCAAGGAACTCCATTTTTTGACCAAGAAAATCAAATCATCTTCACAGGGAAATATTCTGATGTGTATTTTCTGTTGCCAAAGTTCTAGTCATTTTCAATATGAAGCCATCAGACATTATGAGAAACATTCTTTTGTTAGCTGATTTTCATTTGGTCCAATAAAGGAACTGGTACTTGGTTGGGAGCGTGCATATCTTTATCACACGATGTAAAGTTTTTGGCTAATAATCTGCAATCACGTCTTGCTTTGTGTCGCTACCTATGCGTGCATATCTTTATCACTTTTTTTTTTCTTTCTTCGTTTTTCATTTTGCATGGACCCATTTATTGTTAATATACAATCCGTTATGAATTTGCAGACTTTAGGGTTAGGGCAAGTTGAAAATATGTGTTAAGGTTGATTTGTACCGCCACTCGAGGGTTGGAGCTTTTTCATTGAGCCCTGATACATACCCAACTCATGTACCCCCAAAATTACCCAACCCACACTGGATGTGTAGTTTGTGGGTTGGGTAATTTCGGAGCTACATGGGTTGGGTACCTATCCTTCACGTTTTCATTAGGCTTTCCCACAAAAAGTCGAGGAAAGAGAGTAAAAGGTCTTTTCACTTGTCAACCCTAAAAAATTTTCAGGATGGTATACTACTCGGATTTATTATTAATATTTTTTTTGCTTTTATCAGAATCTTTAATCGATGGTGCCGCAGCATACATATAACTTTTCAGTGCCCAAAGCTGAGCTCTTTATTCAACCTCAAACAAGGCATTAAAGAGAAATCAAATCCAGCCGGCTCCATTTTTCTGGCCAACTCAATATTCCAGAATAACTTATTTGCTAAATTTTGATCATTGCATTTTGCATACGTGTTAACCAAATAATCTGAGATAAAAATATTAGTAGTAAGACCCAAACGGATTCTTCGTTGAATTTCCTTTGATTTGCACAATTAACTTAGATCAGCACAAGCGGCGAGTGCACCATTAAGTGTGACTGAATGTCATCTAACTGATGCATTTCGCAGTTAACCCTTTCTTCTTGCATCTCTTCCAAAGATTGGAAAGCCAAATCGATAACTCCATTCCGAGCAAATCCTGCTACAAGGGCATTCAAACAGATCAAACCTGCTTCACTTGCATCGACTGAACATCATTCACCTGTTCCTAAAAAACCTTCTCCCATGAATGCGTAGACAAACAGGCAGTCCGTGAAACTACATCTATATCTTGCATTGTGTCGAAAACATTTTGGGAAGAAGCTAAGTCCATACAACTTGCATACAAATCAGTGAGCGCATTGCCCAAAAAGACTTCTGTCTTTGTTTCATTCCTGAGAACATGCCCATGAACCATTTTCCCTCTCCTCAATAACTGAACTGAAGAGCAAGACATTTATCAAGCAGAATTCCATCATCGACCAATAATCCAAAAACTACAAACAGTTCTTCCCATCTCTCAGACCGAGAATACGACCTAGTCAACACAGCGTAAGACAACTTCATCGAACAGTTGAAGGGCATTCATCTAATTACCCCATTTTCAAGTATTGTAAGCTTGTTTTCAACTGAACAGATAAATCTCATATTTCCAACTTCACATACTGCCCATGAACTAGCTTGCATTCTAGAAACAGTTACCCTGAACAAATTTATGAAAGAGAAACAAACACAAAACTCATTCACTGTTTTAAACTGCGATTACAACCAGAATCCTTGGTAGTTTCAGTGGTTGAAAGTAGATGGGCATGTGGGTTTTTCTGGATTTCTAGTGTTTATGGTTAGTGGTGTGAATGAACCGAACACTCAGCTAGGCTTCTCTGCCTCGCGTTCAGCTTGTCTAAAATTGTCGAAGCTTGGGGTCAGCTTTATTTGGCTCGTTTGAATTTAAGGAACCTAGGCTCGTTTGAATTCAAGGAACCAAATCGAGTTGACTTTAGGCTAGTCAGCTCTATCACCTCATTCAACTCGAAATTTTTGAAGCTAGGGCTCTGCTCGTCAAAGTTCGTCAAACTTGAATGAGTTGAATTCTGGCTCAGAGCTTGATGTTTTCATTCCAATAAATCAATATTAATTAATATAAGCCAAAAATTAAGAAAATAAAATCCATCAAGAACATGATCAACAAAAACCTTATATGCTAGCTCTATAACTATGCATATATACCACACTAAAATACTATCTATGAATAGTCCTCCGGAAAAAAAAGTGCTTATATTTTGATCACAGGTTCGCAAGCCTAATCAAAATGAATTCTCTTAGGTTAAGGTTGGGTTCATTTATGGAGCGAACCTAAATATGAGGCTTGGGTTTCGTTTATAAGTAAATGAATCGAACTTGAACCAACCCTCACCAAACTAGTTATGGTACATAAACAAAAGTTGGAGTTCGGCCGGAGGACGTTGAATCTACTCTTTGTAGTAGAAATACAAAGGGATAAATTGTCAGTAAGAAAATGAATCTTTTTTTATCATCTTAAGTAAGGAGATGATAAACAGGACTAGTTGCAATTGCTAGTACTCTCTGTATTTAACTCTTCATATGTAAGTTTTGGGACTAAGAAACGAGATGAATGGCTCTCTTGTATTATACATAACTGTTGGGCTAGGGAAACCCCAACTAAAAGGAACATTTACAACCGAGGAAATCGTATATCATAGTACATCATCTACTTTATATACATACAAGCTTAAACTAATGTAGTCAGCATCCGCTCATCAGCATCCACTCATCACCTTTAGTGATTGCCTGACTTCAAGAAGTTGGCTGCCTTTCCAAATCTGAGGCTAGGGTATCTGCAATGTCTATGAATGTATGATCATCAAGGTCATGATTCAAAGCCAGATCTTAAATGCAAGTGAAATACCATATAGTTTTCATTAAACCAAACCACTGAATTATGTTTTGCAGATCACTTTGTGCTGAGATGGAACGATAAGAAGGGTGCAATCGTATAAAATGTGAAACATAATAACAAATCACGTTGACCAATCATTACAGAAGACTTGGATATTGCTAACTGCAATCGCCCAATCTAATAGGTATAAATTTCAAGTGCATCATTAAACAAAACTTTTCTTTTAATTACCCTGGTATATCCAAGTGCACCAGATAATTTCACGATAAACATTTAGCAGTTCAAGCTTACAAAGAAAAGTACAAGGAAGAGCCTCTGTGCAAACCACATTCAGCAAGTACATAAATACGAAGAGGTAGGTACCCATTTTACGAAAAAAAAACAAGGTAACTTCAAAGCTAGTGAAAGGGGTTCTCCTCCTACAAGTAGGGTAGAAGAAGCAAGGTTGCAGGGCCTCTTGTATCCTGGCATGCATTCAGCTGTAGATCTGTTGCACTAGCCGATAAACTTGTCAGTGCAAAATTAATTAACTGCTCAGGTACTATTTATTCAACAAATTTGAGACACGTCAGTGCCAAGGTATCGTGTCGGATCTTGCAAGGTGACGTGTAGCTGAGGCGGAGACACATCAGTGCCAACTTGTTCAGTCCGACCATGTGGCACTAGTCTTGGTCCGGCCATGTGCCGTGGCACTCAACAATCGTAATGCATGACATCAAACCAAGGAATGGTTACTTGTTACGTCATTGAAGGCAATTGGCACAACCTGTCTTGGAGGCCAAGGCAGGTAAATCCCTAGATAAGTTACAACATGAAACCCTAAAGAGCTTTGCCGTCCTTACTCTCTATGAAGCACTGATACAGATATGATACGATACGGATACACGGATACGTGATTTTTCCAAAAAGTCGGATACAATACATTAGGGGATACGTTGAATATGAAAATATAAAAATAAATATATTATAGTATATGTATAATTTTTAATTCCTAAAAATATAAATTTTATTATGTATATATATACTGACTACTGTTTGCACACACACACACACACAGGCGAAGATCAAACCAGAGAGCAACTTCTAGCCTTCTACGTTGATTGATTTGAGGGAAGAAAACAAATATAAAGCCCTCATTACGCTTTTAAGCCACATTTTTTCAAGTACCCCCGCGCGTATCTGAAACGTTTCCTAGCGTATCCAAAAGGTATCCGAGCGTATCCAAAACGTATCCGAAGACCAAAAAACAAATTTAAATTCCGGATACTTTAAATAACGTATCTGAAGTGTATTTGTATCTGATACGCGTACGATACGTGATACAAAGGCCAAAATAGAGTATCCGTGCTTCATAACTTACTCTAGGTTTGTATTCCCTTCTCTGAATTGGGATGGACTTAGCCATCAGAGTGTTGTCACCGGCCAGCTGGCACTAAAATGGTTCTCTGTCTTGCAGAGTTAGGTTGAAAGGAGGAGCTCATCCTAGATCCAACTCAGGAGATCCGTTCAACACCACCCCACAGTATACTATGCCTAACGAGGTTCCAATGGCTTGAACCCTTTTTGAGTGTTTCAATAACATTGTTCCAAAGACAGTAGTGAAAAAGTATTGACTGAAAGTCTGCCTTACGAGGAACGCTGGAGATTGCATCACAAGATAATACTCAAACAAAATTTACAGAGGCCTTAGGCATCGCACCGTTTGATTGCATCACAAAATTTACAAGCTCTGCAATTTCTTCAAAATCTATTCCCATAAATTAGAAGCATTACATTGCTTATATAGACTTGGAGACTTCTAAAACTAACTTATCTATTGACTTTTAAGAAAAAAAGAAACTACTAAGTCCTTAGACTTTTAAAACTTATAAGGATACTAAAAAGACTTGTAATTGTAAACCAAATAGATAACTTGACCCTAAAACTACCCATGGGCGCCACCTACCCCACGTACATAGAAACCAAAGCTTTCCAAATACCCCTGGAAATTGACCAGCAACATTCTTATTCAAAATGGAACATTAATAAGCCTCTACTACTAATGTTTCCAAGGTTCCCCAAAAACCAATGTACTATGCACGCTTCCCTCCTATCCAATCTTGAAATCTATTTTGCCCCATATTTAAATTTACTTTTCCTTAAGCCTCTAATTGCATAAAAAGTTTTCAAATACACAGAACATTTGAAGGCAATTAAACATTATGATCCAAGTGCAAGCGATATGTATGATATGCCTTTTAATGAATTAAGCTTATTTGGATTCTTCTGATTTAGTTTGAGTCATCGAAAGAACCAAAGAAACCAACCAATATGGTTCCTATCCAGTATCCACTTCTAGAAAGATTATTAACTTATAACCTACTATCATTACATCACATGACTACATATCTATGAAACCAAAAGAAGATTACACAAAAATACAAGGGATAAAGGATGGTAATTGTGTAAAGGACAGAAGGCTATCTAAGAACACGTTGTTTATTTCGTGTTCTATTAGTTTTTCACCATGACATTAGTAGGACTCGCTCTTTGTACAATAGCAACAGCTCCAAGTCAAAAGAATGTTGCAGCTCTGGGTGTTCTAGCAATTCCAATAGTAGTGAATCTAACCTTCACTATGGATGGACTCATGCTGTATAAAACTAAAGAATTTACAGCTTAAGCAGTCAAACATGAACTGAACTTCCAAGTCTAAGGGGAAACTTCCTCAAGACAAAGCTAGAGTTTCGATGCGAACCTATGAAGCACAGAAACTTCTGGAAGGGAGTCGTATCTATGTCAGGTATTAATACTCCTTGGATACTTGCGGATACATATCCGATATTTTGGATAAAATTTGGATTATGATAACTTGTTCCTAACATTAGAGTACAACTCCTATGAATAGTTCATTCACTTCCCAAAAGTAAGTCTATTTATTTGAAATTAAAGTAAACTTTTAAAGGGGCTTTTGAAAGAAAGAAGTATAGCTCCTCAACAAGACCTAATTAAGATGGTAATTAGACAACGATAATGATTTCACACCAATATTAAGGGTTTGTACTTTGTACAATCCCATATTTAATCAATAATACATACTTCTACAAACATATCCTAGCTGTAACCCCATCTCCTATTTCTCCAGGCTTTCTCCTATTGCCATATCTGTAGTTGTACTGTATCGTATCCATATCTTATTTGCATGAAATGGGAGCGGAAGACTATAGAAGCTCCCAAGTTTGGGAACGTGAAAGGAACGCATACATGTACTATGAAAATAATATAGCGTGGCAAATACACCTTAAAACTACAATCATTTATGGAGTAAAAAAATATGGGCCAAGTCTACCTTAAGAATTGGGATAGTGTTAGAATGTATGGTTTTTCTTTTCAATCTATCATGACTTAGGTTACATATATGAGCTAAATCGAAGACCAATTTATAAAGCTAAGTAATAAATTACTACTTTTCTATACCAGTAGAATATTTTTTCTATTTCTTTCTTTTACGGAAATTTGCGATAGATTATCGATCTAACGCAATGGAATGAATAGCCACTGTCTATTTTTCCTCCTTTCTTATAAGTGGAATCGTTTTCTATACGATATATATTAACTCGATTATCTCAGTCATTTTTTTGATGACTTTTTTTTGTTTGATTCGCTACCATTCCAATCGAATATGTGAAATAGATCAACCTTTATCTATTTCACTTATTTAATTTAATTGAACTTATTTATTATCTATTTCACTTATTTATTAATTTATTATCTATTTCACTTATTTAATTTAATTGAACTTATTTATTATCTATTTCACTATACGGAAATTCGCAGATAGATTATCGATCTGATGTAGTGGAATGAATAGCCACTATCTATTTTTCCTCCTTTCTTATAAGTGGAATCATTTTCTATACGATATATATTAACTCGATTATCTCAGTCATTTTTTCGATGACTTTTTTTTGTTCGATTCGCTGCCTCCGATCTTCGCAAGGAGCGAGGTCCCATCTCAATGGGAGCGGGCTCCCGTCAATCTCGTAAGTTGGGAGCACAAAATCGCACTCCTAAGGTGGGAGTGGCACCACTCTAGGACTTAGGAGCTCCCTACAACTAAGATCCATATTACATGTTTCATCGCTAGGAACCCAGTCTCCCCTCCCAATGACATGCGTCCATAAGACCATAAATGAGGCATGCACTTCTAACTCTTGGTACTATCAGATCACAACATTTTGTAGCAATAGTCCTATGTTCATAGGAACCTAAATTCACAATATAATGACAGAAGATGTGTGAAAGTAAATGAGCACCTCCTTCATATGGATCCCCTAACTCTTCCTGGTGGGAAGCAATAATGCATGGTCTTTTTGTTGTTGTAGTTGGTTGTTAGGGTTGGACTCGTATTGGACAACGAAGGGACTCGTATTGGACAAGCAATATTACTGCAGGATGCACTATTACATGGTCTTTTTCTACCACAAATAGTTATGATACAATTACTTAGTTGAACACTACAATTACAATAAGGCTAGAAAATCTTAGAGGGGAAATTAGGAGACTCAGATTTGATGATAGCCCGTAAAGAATAAAAACCATCATCCCTTAAAGGAAGAGGTTGCATTTGATCGTTCTAAAAAGATGTTGCACGTGAGTGAGGGTGTTCGAGAATCCCATGTCACCGAGGTATGGCATGGGTAATCAATTAACGGATGTTAGACCTCTCCACCTAGTAGTTAAGCTTTTGAGTTGGACAGCAAGTTTATTTGAAGAAATTATCCACAGAGACAGCTATATACATACACACACATGCACATACATAATTTAGTGATGGGATTTAGGAGCAAACTCGACGGTATAGGGGACCACTGTTTCAATGGTATTCTGTGAGCAACAACTTTGTGCATTTATAGCCAAAGGTTAGGTATGTCTCAAATCCATCTGTTTTATTGGTATTCTGGGAGTACCAAAGGTTAGGCCTGTCTCCTATCCATCCCCGCCCATACCCCCAATTATTGGGGACTAAATGGGTCATGTTATTGTTATTGTTGTTGTTGTTGTGGATTTAGGAGCAATTAAACAAGTCCTCTAAACGAGAAACGTAATCATCACGTGACTGAGAAGGGATCGCAAGGGTTAGAGATTACCAGTGAGAATTCGAATTTTGGGCGTCAATGGTGCTGTAAAGCCGCGAGAATCTGCCGCGAGTAGGGGGTTTGGGCTTTATTGGCTTCTTACGGAGACCAAAGATCTCTTGGACCAGAGGAACATGAACCAGAACAAGCTTCCACGCCAACAACCAACCTGCGTAAACCCCCATCGACAAAGGCAATTATTAGAGGAATTTTCAATAAAACAAATCAAGAAGTTACACGCACTTATATGCAATTGATACAAAGAAAGATTTACAAACCGAACAGAATCAAGGAGAGGACGAAGGAGATAGCGAGAAACGGACGGAGAAGGACTAGATTGAGATAGTCCAGATTCGAAGCCCAGAATTGTGAAGACGAAGACGACGAAGCCTCCATTCAGTAATAGATAACTTTGGTAAGTTTTGTATCGTTTGATGCTGAAGGCAATTTTGATTGGAAAAAGTTGGATTTGTAAATTATGCAGATCCTTTTGGCTTTTAGCTTAGGTATAAAAAAATAGTTCTCATTTTTAAAATTATTTTGTTGGCCAAAACGAAAGTAAACTACTTTTATACAAAACTTCAATATTCCAAGTGGTGTCTAAAAATGACTTATAGCTAATGTTTTGGAGAGCTATTTTGTTCACCCTTGCCCAAGTGAGGGTCAACGTTGCCCTCACACTTTTGGCTTCCACCTCGAGTACCAAGCTGTTCATTTTTTTTTCAAAATCATCTTTTAGAAGGCCACGCAAAAATTCAGCTCAATCGAATATAAATTGAGTGTTGTTTGATCTACTGATTGAATTTTGGGGTCCAAAATTTTGAACCAACAAATGCATGTTTACATCAAATACTTATCGATATTCGATTGAGCTAATTTTTGCGTGGCCACCTAGAATATTTTTTTGAACAAAATGAATGGTTGGATAATCGAGATAAAAGCCTGAAGTATGAGAGTTCACCTTCACTTAGGGGAGGGGGAACAAAATAACTCTCAAAATTTTGGTAATTTTTTTTTGGCATATTGAAGCAAGCATGCTTTGATTTACCTGAGATGGGAAATGCATAACGTAATAAGATTGTTCGATTCTCACTCAAAATGT
The DNA here is from genome assembly GCA_022606695.1 of Vaccinium macrocarpon. Classification (NCBI taxonomy): domain Eukaryota; kingdom Viridiplantae; phylum Streptophyta; class Magnoliopsida; order Ericales; family Ericaceae; genus Vaccinium; species Vaccinium macrocarpon. Next base: position 20,870,798 of record CM040180.1, on the reverse strand, counting down.
GATTTTCTGCTCTTAGAAAATCACATTTTGAGAAAGAATCGAACAATCTAAGAGCATCTCCAACCCGATCATTAGATTCCTCCATCTTGTGCCCTTTACTACTTGTTTGTTTTTCTCTCTTTAAGAATGAGAGCTTCTCTCTCTAAGATTGAAAGTCTGCCTTATGTGGTAATTCAAGTCCTCATCTACTCTAGTGGCAGCCTTTTCTCTAAACACTATTTCTTCATTCCCACATCTCATCTTTCCTTTAAACACCTATTTCCTACCTTTTTCTCTTCAATTCTAACTTCCCCTATCTGATCCATCCCCTTAGCCCTCTTCTTCTCCCTGCAAACCCTTTGGTTTTATAGCAATGTTATGGTTGAGGTAGAAGTATTAGACCTCGAGGAAGGGTTCAGAGACACGGGTGAAGTAAGTAATCGTTGTTTGGTTGGCAAAATGTTGAGCCCTAGATCTCTAAACTCACTGGCCATTACAAATATCCACAATGTTGCTTGGAAAACCAAAGCTCCTTTCACCATTGCTCCATGTTCAAATAACATTTTCCTTTTTTGGTTTTGAGGAGGCTGAAGACAGAGATTCCATTCTCAAAGATGGGCCATGGTCGATTATGAACAACACTTTGGTCATATAGCCGTTAATGGAAGGAGTTGTTATCTCCGAATATCATGTTTGATTTATGTCCTTTTTGGGGTCCAGATCCATGGTCTCCCGATGGAAAAAATGACAACAACAAACACCGATATCATAGGCAAACGTTTTGGGAAGCTTTTGGCTATGGAAGCTGAATTGGAAGGTCTCCTTACAACTTGTAGTTTCCTTCGAGTTAGGGTGGCGGTAAACATCACCCAACCTCTTCCCAAAGATCAAAGGTTTTTGGGTAAGGAGAAAGGCTGGTACTATTTCGGACATTTGATTTCTTACAAGTATGAGAAACTTTTGGATTTCTGTTATGACTTCAGAAGGATAGGCCATGATAATCGAGCTTGCAAGTTTGTCTCTTGAGAGGAAAGTGTTACGTTTGGATATGGCCCTAAACTTTGGACGGGTAGAGCTAGGAGATCGCATGTTCTCCTTGACGTGATTAGGCAAGAGGTTGATGAAGCTAAATCTCGGCTTGAAAATTTAATCAGACGGTGGTCGAAAATTATTATCGAAGGAGGATGAGCGTGTGTAGTGGAAAGGAATGAGGAGCGCATGCAGTCTCATACCCATTTGCAGAATTCTCTTAGATAGCAGGAATGAGAGAAGACATGAGGCAATTTGACACGTATAATAGGTACAACCCCTTTCCTATCCTTATTCGAATACCCCCAAAAATTTTCTAATGTTGCCTGGGTGATTCCCACTAATTCCACTAACGACTTGGGACTCAAGGCATTAATTGTTCCCACCAAACTAGATGTTTCTAGCAGGCCAGGCTTGGCCCAAAACCATACCCTTAAGCCTACACAAGTTAACTTAAGAAGCCCATATTATCTTGTTACTAAACCTACAGATAGCCCTAAACATTCCAACCTCAAGCCCAAAATTTCCTTAACCCCCGCTAATCCCCCACCTTTTATAGCCCACCAGTTAGCCCATCCAAAATAATTCCACCCAAACCATTACACTTTGTGTTATCTGTTGTTTTCCATGGCTTACTCTCTAAAGGAAAGCCCACGAAGAATTAGAGGATAATAATCCCAAACTCCTTCGAATATGTGCACCTGGTTCACTCCCAAATCCTTTTTCTTCTAGCCATAACCCTAAAACCACTAACATCCCCAAAATCTAATTTATCTAGAAGAGGTACTCCCATTCATGAAAACCTAAACCTATTTGAAGTCCCCATTACACCCAACCCCAATTATTTCTTTAAAAAATTGTTATAGGGTCCATTATAACTTTTTATAACACCTCTAGTCCACCTAATGTTTTCATAACACCTCTAATCCACCAAATCATTTTTTTTATTCTCTTAGGTCCATTCTATTTTTTTAATTGGACAAAAATGCCCCCTTTCCACTGGCCTCTTCTCTGACGCTACAAATTACTCCATCCCGCATCTCTCTCTCTACAGTAACTCAAATCTAAAACAGGGAGTATCATCGGCTATTGATGCCAGCAATATTCCAGATATGAAAGATTGATTGCTGCCAGCAAACTAGTTGGATAGTTACTGACGCCAGAAAAAATTTCGAGAAAGCTGACACCGCCCAATAACTGCCAGTGACCAGTGTTAGAGATGGTTGCCAAAGACGTGAGGACTCTATAAGGACGTGGAGGCCGATTGGTAACTCGATCTGTTGTAAAATCGGGAAAAAAAAATCATAGGTTTGACCTCCCGTTCTCTTTAGGCAGACAAGAAGATCCAAAAACAAGTGTGAGAGGGAACTGTTGAAGGGAGCAGAAACGGTGCCTTGGCTAGGGAGGAAAATAATTTTAGCCGGAGAAGAAGGTAAGTGAAGTAGCGAAGTTGTTGAAGGGATCTTAAAGATGGAGATAACTTTTGTTACTCTTGTTTGTGAATAGCTGTAGGATATAGCTACTAGCCACCAACTTAAAAAAGAGAGAAAAGATAGACTAGCCTATTGTCCTTTATTAATGATGACAGCTATCAGCCTTCATGTTTCAAAGAGGTGTTGTAAAAGCCTTTTAAGACTCCAATATCAAAACTTTAATTTTCGTCCAACTGTACTTGTGCCTGGAATAATTTAGTAATATATATTACAACATTTGTGTTGAGTTTTGCTATTTTTAGGGGTGTTTTGCTAACAAAAAATGGTTTTTTCCAAAATTAAGACGGTTCATTCTCTCATTATACATCACATAAGAAATAGTGAGAAACCAGTTTATTCTAAAAACACCCTTAGCGGAACACCTCCATATCCAAGGAACTGATAAGTTCATCTATCCGTTAATGTATATTATAGCATTTGTGTTGCATTTTGTTATTTGGGCTCACAAGATGTGGTTATCTATACTATATTTTTTTTAAAGCCTACTTGGGATCAAATGTGGTTCTCTGGAATCACAAAAGGTGATTATCTTGACTAACAAGATGAGATTATCTAGATTATATGTATTTTTAAGTCTACTTCGGATCAGATGTGGTTATCTAGACTCACAAAATATGATTATCTGGACAACATTTTTTTTATAAAAAAAATGCCTACTTGGGATTAGATATGGTTATCTAGAATCACAAGAGCTGATTATCTAGACTCACAAGATGTGGTTATTTGTACTATATCTTTTTTTTTAAAGCCTACTTAGGATCTTGTGTGGTTATCTGCACCTTGTTCGGTTTGGGTCTCAAAACCTACCCTATACGATTCACAACAAAATGTTCTTTCTATCTCTCTCTACCCATTACCTCTAAAACTCTTCCTCAAAACTCAAACCGAACAAAGCTGGATTCACAAGATGTAGTTATCTAGACTCACAAAATGTGGTTATCAGCTCGTGAATTTCACTAAGCACAAAATTCACTTACATTGGTAGCAATATATATCTCAGGAGTCCTAATTAGTGTATGCAAGTATGACCACAAATGAGTGACACGTACTCTTTAATACTCCCTCCGTCCCCAAATTTTGGTCCCTCGTCCAATTCTAACTGGATAAAAAACAAGCTATAACTTTTAATCGGTAATGAATTTTATATTCAATGTGGATCTTGTTTAATAGATCTCAATTAATTCTATGAAACAATGTTTTCGAAATCATATAAAACAATGTATATTACGAGATATAATCAATTGAAAAGTGACACGAACTCCCAAAAGGGACAAATAAATGGGGACGGAGGGAGTACATTTGCAGCAATGTATGTACTTGCAATCCTTATTTACAAGTATATGTGTCACTCATTTGTGGTTGGAGTAAAATAAAGTCAATTTCTCATCTGTAAATTCCAAGAGTGGTAGTACTTTGGGTAAAAAACCAAAAAGTGGTTTTTTAAAAAATCATTTTGTCTTTATTCAATATTTTTTTTGCATTCATTAGTTTTATATTAAGATTTTGTGGTTTCTGGATTCCTCTTGATAAGATGAATTTAGCAAGTATAAAATTATGATTAAAACTCAATTTTTTTTGAATAAAGCCAAAATAGGTGGATTATTGGACCAATTTTGGCTTTATTAAAAAAAAATTGAGTTTTGACCATAATTTTATACTTGTTTGATTCGTCTCAATGAGACGAATCCAAAAACCACAAAATCTTGATGCAAAACTAACGAATGCGAAAAAAATTGAATAAGGACAAAATGGTTTTTAAAAAAACCACTTTTTGGTTTTTTTATTATCCAAAATAGCCCTTTGTTCCATGAGTATTTCTCAGCCATTGTCAATTCCAAGAATGAAACTCAAAAAGTTAACTCTAGGGCCATTTTCTCTCTTTAATATAAGTACTTATAGAGCATCTCCCTCTCCTCACGCGGGCAAAGAATAAGCAATTTCTATCTCCGATTTGTGTATTTTTGTGGTAAAGATCTCCCTCTCGTCTCATCAACTGAAACTCGCCGGACCCGAGAAATGCGGTTTTGATAAATACCCAGTAAATCACGATGTGTCACGCCCTCAAATTTAATAAACCAAATACCAATAAAATCCACGTAGGATAAATCAAAAGCCATACATTTCACCATTGAAATGTCAAAGTCAAAGTACACCGAGTTTCTACAAGACGTACCCGTACCCATGCATAAGTAATGAATAGTTAAGAGTTATTACATAAACCAAGTTTTGTCAAAAGATTGAAGGAATTAAAGTTACAAGATCATCTCCCAAAATATATTAACGATAGAGATGATAAAATAACTTCATGTCAAATGAGCTTCATAATATGCGTCCACATGTCAAGCATTCCAATCACGTGCCTTGTCGAGTACCTGAAAATGATAAGTTGAGCTCACTAGCCCAATAGGAAACTTTTCTACCAGCGCTAGGGGTATAAAAGATGAAACATGCACATGGAGATGAGATACGCATGAATGAATAAGCTAAAATAGACCAACATAGATCGAATTGATGAGAGAATATCCAATATATGCCCCAAAGATCGAATCAAACCCAAGTGTCCATAGATTTTCTCAAAAACGTTACATTTCAGGTCGTAGGTCCAATCCTTTCAAAACATAGTCATTTTCATAAAACATTATTTTTCACCTTTTCACAAATAACCATTTATTTAAATAGGGAATGAATCTCTCTGCCGGATTTCGTGGGCTCCGCACACCCCTGGCGAATTTCGTGGGCTCCGAACACCCATGGATAGGGATGCACCAAATGGTGGCCCTAGAATAAGCAAATCATCCTTTTCAAAAGTTTATTAGACAATTAAGTGTACAAAAACATCTATGTAGTTCATTTAGTTCGAAAGCTCGTAGTGTGTCGGTTGTGACAAAGTTAATATGTATCCAAGAATGTGAGAGGTCATGACAAAACATCATTCATACCACGATAGGCTACCAAAACTTAGAAGTCAATTTGGGAAGCTTAGGAAAGACCAATGAAGGCCCGGAGCAAAGGAACATAAAAATGGAATTATGAACCTCGAGAAAACCCAACGCCTTGATAGGAAAAATACATTTCTCTCAAAATAAAAAGGCTATGAATATGAGACCAATTGTGTTTGAAAGTAGACTCATAGAGCTTTCCAATGGTTCAAGAATTGTCTCAAACAGAGTTCGGACGAAGCTAGGGCGTGCCCGCGAAGTTGGGTCAATAATCTGCTAGAACAAGAGGATTCTGGATCAATCCAAAAGTGTTTGGATCAATCCAAAAGGTCTGGATCGATCCAAGAAAGGTCTCGATCAATCCAAAATGTACCGAGTGCAGAACAAAAGGTTTTGGATTGATCCAAACAACTTTGGATCGATCCAAAGAGGTCCAAAACACCATCAGATTGTTATGGATCGATCCAACCTATGTTTGGATCGATCTAAACAGGTTTCGAGCGAAAATTTGACAGCTTGTTCCAAATGAATGGGGCTTCAATCTAAGGCAAAAATGAGGTTTCAAACAACAAATAACCATAGAAGAGGGATATATCAACAACCAATTCATGGATTTCTCAACCAAATATACAAAACCCAAACTCATTATCCAAAGTCAATTCCATGGAGGTAATCAAGTTTAACAAGAATTTTGAGAACAAAAACACAAATAATGTAATCATTCAACCAATATACACTTAGATGAGGTTGAAGATTGTTCCCTACCTCAAGGATTGAACTTGAAATGGGTATAAAATGGAAAACTCTTGCCCTTGAAGCTCCTCAACCGAAAATGTTAGCTCCAAGCAAAATCACGGAGTTACGGACTCCAAATCACGTGTAGAAGATGAATCTTTGGTTGGATGTTGAAGTATTTGAGTGTTGAGGGTGGATTTTGTGGAGGGTTTTGAAGAAGCTTGAGAGGAGGAGAAGAAGAAAGAGACATCTGATTTTTTTTGAGAGAGAGGGGAGTGTATTTTGGACTAAAAACTCAGCCATACATTACATATATACACCCCCATATGTGCACTTACACCCCTTAAGTTTCTTATGTGCTTCACAAATGCAATTACTAACTTCACATTGACCCTGTACTACACTATTTTCATTTCCTCGCACTTCCCTAACATTATTTCCGAAAAATTATTTAAAAACACGAGTCCTTACACGATGGCATGGTGATAATGCTCAACTTTGCTGAAGACGGCAATGACGACAACCAGATCCGGCGACTTTAGTTGTCAACTTTGTACTTGTATCTTCCGAGAAATTGTCGTGTGGGTTATTGTTGTGTGTGTTCGTGGGGGTTATTTTTGTCTTTTAGATGCCTAATTGGACTTGATGTCTTAGGAAAATAGCTATAGTGGACCCTATAGCAACTAGCCCTTATTTATTTGATTCTGGCAATTAGGCGATTATGGTCGAAATGGTGGGGAGGGAAGAAATTCAATGTTCAGAAATCTAATGATGGTCTTAAAACCACTGCAATTGGAAAAGAGGTGTTCATGGTTGCACCCAATCAGCCACAACTCTGCTCAAATTAGCCACCAAACCTATGTTAGTACTCAGCTGGAATATCCAGGGGGTTGGGGGCATCCCCGACCTAGAACAAGCAAGCTATGATGGAGACTCCATTTTCTGAATAAACGTTATGTAGATCCAGAGGACACATCTGGAGGCCTCATTTTATGGTGGACTACTGATATAGATATTGATATTTGTACAAAATCAAAAAATAAGATGGTATTTGGAGCGAAGGTATTTTATACAACCCTTCTCTCAATCTTACTTGGGCTACTACTTTCGTTTATGCACCTTCAAAGTATTTGGAGCACGGATTTTTTTGGAAGACTTTTGTTAAAATGAATGAGAACTATATGTATCCCCATATGTGTGTGGACTTTAACAAGATTTTTTCAGTTTTGGAAAAACAAGGTGGTAATTCTGGCAGGTTGAGAAGAAAGAAATGTTTTCAATCCATTATTTCAAAATGCGAGTTGATGGATTCAGGTTTCAACGGAAATGCCTTTACTTGGTCTAACAACCAAAGTGGAGAAGCTAACATCAGAGAGAGAATTGATAAGGCTATGGCAAATGTTGAATGGAGGGAAATGTTTCCTCTCCCTCAGGTTTTTTATGACTTAATCCTTGGGTCGGACCACTGCCCTGTCATTTTGAATATCACTCTTCCCCTTGAGAAGGTCCCCATGATGTTTAAATTCCTCTTCAATTAGTCAGCGCTCTCTCTCTACTCCCTCCTCCATTTTCTTCAACTTCTACACAAAAACTCACTACCTCACCCAAAGTCCTTCTAGACCGTACCTCAAACTAGCCTCCTACGCATATTTGGAAGCTTGGGTGGCATTCATTTCACTCCAGGAGGTGGTGATTTTGGTAGAGCTCATTGGGAAAGGCTAGGGTGTTGCTAATCTTCAACTTGGAGCTAAATCTCTTTGAGGGAGGGGAATTTCTACCATTACTAATTGTATTTGAGTATTTGGTATTATTATTATATACACACTTGATCAATCTCTCTTGATTTGTTGAAAACTCCTTTGAAAACCCATTTTCTAATGTCATTGATTTGATTCAAGCTTGATCTTGTGGATTGTTGGTTTCCTATGTGAATTAGTTGTTATACAGTCTCCTTGTAGCTCATTGTGTTGATATTTGATCTAGAAATGTCTTGGTTTGAAACTCATTGGAATCCCCTTGAAAATTTGTCGAAAATCTGCTCATAATCACGTAATGGCCTAGGTATCAATATCGATACCCCTTAGCTGGTGTTTGGTTCTTTTACTTCTTTGCAATGGAAAATAATTGTGTGCGAGCGTTCCAGAGAGAGTTTCAATCTCCTCCCTCAGATTAACTTTGGAAAAACCAAATTCTAATCAGGCGATTGTGTTTTATTGGTTCAATTACCTCAATTAAGAGGATTTTTTTAACAAGTGAAGAAATGTAAACCAACAAACTTAGGAAATCGAAGAACAAAAGAGAAACAAGATACTTCGATTAAATAATCAAAGGTAAACTTACTTCGAAATTTGTCTCCAACTTCAAATACAAGAACTTCGAACGGTTGATTGTTACAGGAACAATCGAGATTAATCCTAACTACTTCCTAATCTACTTCGAACTGTGTTCGAGATCCTAAACTAATTCGAACTGAGTTCGAAATCCTAAACTACTTTGCCAATGAACAAACCAAGCATCAGTTTTTTGATAGCTGTTTGTTGAAGATTTGTCTGGGGGATTTTGCTTCTTCAATTTCTTCTATTTATAGATGCTGCTTGCAATTCAAACTTCCCGCTCAATGAATTTGAACACTGGCTTGCTTCGAACTCTAACTTCCACTCCACGAGTTGGCAGTTGCTCCTTCCTCCACGTTTGAATTTGAATTCTTCTAATTCTTCCTCCAAAAGCTTTGATTTTGAATCTGTACAGTTGTTTAAACAAACTCAAATGATTTAAACGTTAAGATGAATAACTGCCTTTCTAAAAGTACTCCACGTGTTATAACTGCCAATTTGCCTTGCTTCCCAAGTTCATACGTGGAACTTATATGTTTAGCAGTTAATCCCATAACTTCGAGGTCAATTATTTCCAATAACGATGGTTTGAAACTGCCAATAACTGTTTTTACATTTGAACACGATACGACATCGTATTTATTCAAATATGTTCTTTTAATCCAGTGTGTCTGTATTGACGAGTAATTGCCCACGTTTGGCTTTTCCCATTACGTGTCAATTAACTATTGGATTTGTTAATTTTATACGTAAACAGCAGGGTATCGATACCCAATATTTTGTTCCCAAAATGCAAGAAGGTGTATCGATACCTCCCTTTGTTGGTATCAATAACTCTGGTATAAATATTTTAGATTTTGCTTTTTTGGCTCCCGATTGTGTTGGATTGGTTGTGAACTGAATGTATTCACTACAACAAAATGTATCTACGGTGAGGAAAAATATTGAGGAAATTTGATTTCCTCAGTAAAGTCCGGTCAATGGCAAGGAAAGTAAAATTTTGTCGCAAAATTGAAATGAGGTAACAAAATAGGCAAGGAAATTATTTTTCCTCGCCCAAAGACCCTCTATGGTGACGAATTTATATTTTTCCTCACAAAAAAGCATCCCATGAAATTATTCTCTGCCACCAAGTTTTTCGAAAAAATAGACGAGGAAACATTTCCTCGTTAATTTATTTATTATAGATGAGGAAATTTATTTTGTTTTGCTAATGACATTTTTTATAACTATTGCCCACCAAGGGCGAGGAAAAAATTTGTTGGCTTATTAATTTTCCAAATTTTTTTTTGATCCACTAATTTCCCAAATTTTAACTAGGCAATTTGGCGATTTTTGCAAAAAATCTAGTGGGTTGGCAGGTCTCCAAATTTAATGGCGAGGGAAAAAATTCTCTCTAAAATTAAAAGGGTAAAATGACTTCATTAGAAAGACTTTTACTTCAGAAATTTTTGAAGTGTCGATTACTCCATTTGCACTGAAAATCCATCAACCTCTCCCTTGTTGTTGTGCACATCTCTCTGTCCCTCTCTTCTCCAGCAATTTCTCTTCAGGTCCTCTCTTTCTTTGCTAAAACTGCAATTACAGCAGTCCTAACCCTAAGTCGACGACGTGGGCTGCAACGAGAGCTTTGAGCGCTGGACGATCTCATAAATCAAGGTTTATCTCCGCCCCTTTCTTGTCCTATCTCTCTATTGTAGCGTCGAACTCAACATATTGTGGGGCTAGAACACATTGTGAAGGATTGTAAAATGTTATCACTTTCGGGAATGAGTATTTTATTATATGTATTTGTGCTATTGTTTGTTTGTTAGTTCTTGTGGCATTCTCACCAATCTGTGGCTACGGAATCTTCAGCGGGAGGACCATTAGAGTGATAAAAATGTGATGTTGCCAATTTTAATGAAGAATAATTTGCCCCTGTTGTTTGATGTTAGTTATAATACTTTTGTAGTTTATCATTGACTTTAAATTTTCACTCCATGTTTCATATTTTGTTCTTTTTTCGCCCCAAAAGACTACCCTACAATTATGTTTCATTTACTAAATATGTTTTTAATATGTATGATTTGTAAAATGAAAATAAAAAGAAAACTTTGTAAATAGAAAAGAGTTACAAAAACTACACAAACCTAACATGTATACTTTCTGAAAACACATTTAGTTACAAGATGAGTAGATATGTTTCAAGTGGATAATTATGTTTGATATTTCATATATCCAAACATGTTAAAGTCATTTGTATTTTTACTGAGATTAGGACGTACAGTGCCTTCGCTGTCCAATACCAAGTTTGATACTTTGAGTGAGGCCTCTCAACCTCTATCTCCCCTTTCATGTCGTAAGCTATATGGAATTCATTATGAATTGTTCATATTTGTGTCTTTTCTTTTGTGTGGTTATGGTAGAACCTAATATAATATGCTATTTTATTTGTTATTTTGTTGTATATCACTTTATACCTCTTATTTACAAAAGATTGGCAAAAAGTAGAAATTGTTTTTATACCAAACCAGGTTCCGAATTTAATGTATCACTATTCTATTTTTTATTATGTTTTATGTCACTTTATGACTTACAGTTGCAAAAAATGGAAAAGAGTGGAAAAAAACTTCATCAAACTTGGTTCTTTAGCAACTCAGAAGAAAAACAAATATGAGAGGGCAAGAGATAGGAGAATCAAGGAGATCCAAGTGAGAATGAAAGCTAGTGTGATAATGTGTACACTAGCTTCTTTGAGGGGTTTGTCTTTGCCAAACTATACAAAGGAGAAGGGAGGGGGTACTAGAAATGAGGTAGATGATGATGACTGTAGGCTACCAACTGATGAGGACGGTAATGACAACGAGTACTTTTATTCTTTTGAACATGAGGTACAATATGCCCGATTCAATGAATGCTTCCGTGTGTGTACTACCATTCTCATTCTGTGTTATATGTAATTATATATTAGGTACGAATATGCTTCTAATTGTTTTCGAAGAACAGCTATTGTTGTAAGATAGTACTAGTATTGTTTAAAAAAAAATTACAGTGAGAGAGATCAATTGAAGTGCCCTATTTCTGCCAATGCAGCTTAGAAAATCAATTATGATATGTGTACATTATCTCCATTTTGAATTATGTAGTCTTTATGCTTCCATGTGATGCGTTATTTTAGGTTCTAGAGATACCACTAGGTGGACTCGCAAGATCACAAGCTGAGGCCAAGAATGAATCAACTATTGTCCTTGAGAAGGTGACAGGTGATTCGTTTAACACCACATCCTATGCTTGAGACCCAGCCCTCACCTCCTCCCCTTGTAGAGTTGCAAAGTGAGGCAGCTGCATCTGTTAATGCTGGTAAGATGGTGAAGTTACATGAATAGAGATCTTTTAACTTTAATTTTGGCATCTAACTATTCAAAAAATACTATTGTGCCACTAAAATAGCTCCTAAGAGACGCGCACGTGGACTAGAAATCCAAGGACTTATTGACAAAAATGGGGGTAAGCTACTTGTTCCCATCCCGCAAGAGCATCGGGCTCCAGTAGGATTTATGCTTCTGAATTGGCATCAAAGATTGGCGTTTTTGTGGTTCGTGAAAATGTACAAGACCTGAGTGTTAAAAGTTGGAAGCTGTGGTCCTGTGGATGAGTGTATTAAGGCACTTTTGTTTCAACGTGTAAAGGTAGTTGCAATAACTATTTTTTTATTTATTATTTTTTGCATTTAGTACTTGGTAGCGCATAGTTAATTATTACTGCTAATTTTTTTTTTTTTTACAGGATCAGTTTAACTTTGAAGGAGATCCAATTAACGTTCACAAGGCAATAACAACAAAGTGTGGTCACACCAACCAGTTGTGTACGAAATTCAAAAAGCTTATGGGGACCAAGGGAGAATGGTATGCAAGAAGTCACCCGCCTCCTAAAATTAGCATGGAGCAGTGGAATAGTTTGATTGAGAAGAAATGGACTAACAAAGATTGGATGGTAACCAAACCCTTTTATCGTTCTATATGAGACTTCTTGTTTCAATGTCTTGGGCACTCATAATACTTAAAGACCTCTCTTTGAAACTTCAATCAAATATTAGATTCAAGTTGACCTCTCTTTATTTTGGGAACTAATTGAGTTGACATCTCTTTGTTTCATTGGTTGTTGGTGCTTGTAGATTCGATCATGGGCAAATACAAATAACAGATCCAATAATAAGACAAAGTAAATATGCGGGTCGAAGTCTCTACCTGTTAGAGTAAACGAATCAGAATATGTGCATTTTCGTTTCTCTTTTTAAGTTTGATAAGCTTATTGGCATGCTAAATTAACCTCTTGAATGTGAAACTAACAAACCAGGCTCTAAAACATAGGGGTCCACTGCCAAACTTACCGAACTTTTAAATCCACTCACTATAATCGCAACAAGATGAATGGATTGCTTCAAAATGCCAGACTAACTTTTTACGTATGTCAAGTACTTGTAATTTTTGTGGATAGAAAATTAGTATATACGTTTCATATTACTAATCTTGTTTTGATTTATTAAAAATGGCAGGAGAAAATGGAATAAATAGAGGCTGGACATAATCAAGTTGGTATGACCCCATTAACACAGGATGAGTTATCCTTTACAGTGGTAAAAAAGAGACCAAATTACGTGAAATGACTCGGGAAAAAGGGTACATTGGACATGTTGGGAGTGTTGGATGTCGTCCAATGATTGACAATGACTGGTTAGTTGAATTCTTTTATCATTTTCAAATTCTTTTCAATGAACTTTTCTGTAAGTATTAGAGTCGCAAAACTGATATCGTGTGGTGATAAACAAATTTAGGATTACATCTAAGTGGGATAATGTTTGTTGCAAAAGTGAGACCTACTATGGACTACAACTAGCATTCCATTGATGTATCAGAGTAATTTTTGAAGTGTTCCATTAGATATTTTTTCGTACCTGATAAGAAGTAAAATTTGAATTCTCTTTTTCATACTCTTTGCAATGAACTTTTCTGTAATACCTTATTGTACACCCCATTAGCCAAGTTTTTCATTATTTTTTTTTCATACCCAATAAGAAGTTGGAAGTGAAATCTCTGTATCTTTGACATCACAACTATCTAATTTCCCCTGCTATAGTTCCAACATATGTTACTTTGCTTTGTAATTGTTTAATTGATCTTCATAGAGTACATTTCTCTTTAGTTCCAACACACAGAGAAATGTATCCATTAAGTTTGAAACTAGTACATACTTAGTGACACTGCTCATGCTGTTGCTGCTATGATAGATTATGAGCTGGTGCATGTTTAATGCTACATATTGTGGCTTTACTTATGTCTTTGCTCTTCTAACTTTTTATCCTAATGATTGGTCTCTCTCTCTCTCTCTCTCTCTCTCTCTCTCTCTCTCTCTCTCTCTTTATATATATATATATATATATATATATATATATATATATATATATATATATATATATATATATATATAGAGTCCACTTCCCATCCGGGCGTCCGGATGGGAAGTAAAATCCGGACCGTATGTTTTTCTCCACTTTCCACACCAAATCTGGAAGATCCGAACCGTTAGATGTGTTCAAAACATGTTTTTAGGTCCGATTTGAGGATTTTGTGAAAAAAAAGCTTTTGAAGGGCTACTATAGCGTTTTTTGCAAAAACGCTACTATAGCGTATTTTTTTTCAAAATCCTCGATGGACCTAAAAAACATGTTTTGAACACATCTAACGGTTCGGATTTTCAAAAAAAAAAAAACATGGGAAGGTGGAGGATTTTAAAAAAATCCGGGGAGCCCGGATAGGAAGCCCGGTGTATATATATATATATATATATATATATATATATATATATATATGAGTCGGTTCGGTCGGGACTGGGGACCTATCTTAGGTGCGGAATTTTCACTTCGGCCATTTTGGCGGGATCAATTTCGTTGGATGTTTTAAAATGTGTTTTTAAGGGTTTCACGCTAGAAATGGGCAAAAAAAATACCGGGAAGGGCTTCATCCGAGCATTTTTCGATAAAACTGTAAAATCGCAGTTTTATCGAAAAATGCTCGGATGAAGCCCTTCACGGTTTTTTTTTTTGCCCATTTCCCGCGTGGAACCTTAAAAACACATTTTAAAAACATCCAACGGTTCGGATCCCGGCCAAATGGCCAGGAAATGGGAGGTCCGGACCTAAGATAGGTCCGGGAGTCCTGACCGGATCCTCGTTGTATATATATATTTATTTGGAATGTATTTAGAAACATGGATTTCGCCCATAAATGATTGCTCATTCAAATGATTCTTTTTTGCCTAGGCAGTGTATAAGATGTGATCAGTTTGGAGTTCGTGGACCTGCAGGAGATGATGTGGCAACTAGGATACAATGCAAAATTTTGCACCCAGGTGTTGCAGTATTTTGATTAGGCCCATGATGCTTTTTGAGAATGTTTTATGTAGTAAACTTTATCTTTTGTTCTCGGAGCCTACACTTTATTTTGGAGGGTTAGTTTTGATGGTTTGAACCATGATACCATTGTTAGGCTATATTGATTGGCTAATGTTGTACTATTTTGACGTTCAGAAAATCAATGGATGAATGCTATATGTATAGTTTGTGGTTCTCAATGGATGAATTCTATAAATTAGCAGAGAATGTGTGGACGATAACCTATTGCGAGGAATGATTTTGTTCTATATATGTATCATTAGTGAGGAAAAATTGTCTCTAAAAATTAATAAGGGTGACCTTTCACGACAAAATTAGTCATTGCTAAGGATTTTTTTCCCTCGCCTATTGGTTTCATCATCTAGCAATGAACGCTTAGCGACAAAATATTTTGAATTAGCGAGGACAATTTCCTTGCAGATTCTCCAGATTTGATGAGGAAAATTTTCCTTGCAGATAGTGTTGATTTGGCGACGAAACTTTTCCTTGCAGATTGTCTAGATTTGGCGAGGAAACTTTTCATCGTAGATTATCCTAATTTGGCAAGGAAATCGCATTTCCTTGTACTCCTAGTAGGCTTTTGCGACATAGTATAGGTGAGGAATCGACAAAATGCTACTTTTGCAACAAAATTTTTTTCCTCATGGTAGATTGATTTTGTTGTAGGGTCATGCTATAGAACCTAATACTCGCCGACATACTCCTTCATAGCCTATCTTGGGATGATTTATGACATGTCTTGGTTTTCCAACGTACTTGGGCACGTATCAACTTAGTGGAAATCGACAAAGGATGCAATATTGAACGATGACACGAGGCATGAGTTATACAATGATGCTATAATCAGAGTAATGAATATGGATTAAAATGAGTGTAATAGGGTTGTCCTATGGACGTGTCGCTAGGAATATACCTTGGTCAAGGGGGAGATTATACGGGGTCATAAGATAGCCCGGAATGATACTAGGGTTGTTCTATAGATGTGTCACTAGGAATTTCTAAATATTTAACTTGAATGAATTGATGACATGGTAAGTCGAACGAAGTGGACATATATGAGAGATTGGGTACGTGTCGGGTACATATAGGACACACTTGGGTGATAACAAGGGAATTTAGGTATTTATATACTTATGCTTATTTCATCGGGCTTCTGTAGACTCATAAGCTTCATTGTGTGGCTTTCATTTCTCCTTTCTCATCTCACACCTGCACTTCACTGTATTTCGTTTTGGTAGACTTTTCTATACTGGGTTAGTGAGCTCACTCTTATACTTTCAGGTACCCCGAATGGTACATGATAGGACTTGCTTTGGAGTGTGTGTATGAATGTTTTGAAAGATAAAGGGGACAGTTATAACATCATCTTTGGAACTATTTTCTTTGAAAGAGATTATTTTGAAACTTCATGTGATCATATCTTTTGACTAGGAAATTGTAATGATATTTTGAGGCATATTTGCTTTATAATTGGGGCATGATGTCCGTTGACTATTATGAGCACATGACTTGACTTCTTAAAGACAATTTGAGAATTGACTTGGACTTTGGACTTTTGTTTATCCATAAGGATATTTTATGAATTATGTTTCATAAATTTGAGGGCGTGACAGAATATCTAATAACCTATTCCTGTAATTTCAATACCCTAACGGTTTGGGCGTATTCAATATATTTCCTAATCTTTTTCCTTGGTAACTAATTCCTAATTTAATATTCTATTCCGTGGCTTTATTCCTTTATTACTTACTGTTATTCTACTCTTCTTTAGTTTGTTGATGCTAGTGAATTTTGTGATTTTAATATAACTTGTTTTAATATAAGTTTTAAAAGAGTACTTTAATTAGGGATTTTTTTTTAAAGAGTACTTTAAATAGCATATGGAGATGATCTCTCAATTTTAAGCAAATCGTGGTTCAAAATTGAAATTGAACCGCATTTTTATGATTTGGATTGGATTGGTTCTATAAATTATATATATGGGTTGGTTTGGTTCTCAAAATTCATAATCTGTAGGTAGTGGTTTGATTTTTGGTTTAGTATAAAACCGGACCAATACGATCCATACTCACCCCTATTAATTTTGTCTAGAAAAAGAAGAGATCACCTTAGCCAATCACTTGTTTAATTGTCATTGTCTAAATATGAGGGGAAGATATTTTTTCATTAGCCGGTACATATCATTTCTTTTCAGAATCCCTCCTCTGTTGGCCCAAATTTTGAATTGGGTCTCACAAATATAATGTGGAATTAAAAAATTAAATGCAACACTGAATAAGAAATATTTACTGCAGGAGATTGAGTAAGCTCAAACAGAACAACGAGTATAATGCCTCTAGGAAAAAATCTGCACAAGGTCCAGAAGGAAAAGCTCCCCCTCATCGCGGAGTTTATCACTCCAAGGTCGCGAGGTTGATTCCATCGGCGGCGATTTGTCATTGGGACTCGTAAAGGTATAGAAAGGTCTGTGGGAGGGGCTAGAAAAAATAGTTATAAAAAAGGAGAGAGAGAACGGTCTAGTTTTTATTACTATTCTTTTTTTTTTTTTTTTGTGTTTTGTTTTTTAATCGACAAAATCTGCTAGTGCTTCAAGTTTTTCTGTTGCAGTCCCAGCTCACTTGGGCTGACCTTGTTGAACATGGGGCTTGGGCTTTTCGGCCCGACATGCAATAGAAAGTAGAGATATGAGGCCATATGTCTTTCTCACTTTTTCCTCTGTCTCTTTTACTCTTTAGGTTCCCACGTATATGGGGTGATTGTAATTTTTTCTTTTTTTTTTCAATTTTCAGTTGTCGTTGACATATCAATAATACTAAAGCCTTTTACCTGCTATGAAGCAGTGGTTAATTAGATATTTACATAATTCCCCAAATACTATTTTTTATTGTAATTTTTATTAAACAGAAATGGCCTTGGGTTGGATTTTCGAATTTCTTTTCTAATTTGATTGTGCTTATTGAAACAAAATAGTATCTTTTCAAATTTGATTGTGCTTTTTCAAACATGAATGGTCTTTGGCCGGGTCATTTTATGTTTAACCCTATTTGTTTATTACTCCATAGTAATGATTAATTAAAGAGAAACCCCTCAAGTGAGGCAAGGCATGAATTTCCGGCAAGGTACAAAAAGCATGAGATCCATTTCGAGGCGGCGAAAGCGACCCGAAATCTTGTTTAGATTGTGAAAACTTAATTAATCTCCAACCCAAAAAGAAGAAATTGGCAACAAAAAATACAAAGATCTTTCAGTTCAAAAAGTAAAAATAAAATTTAAAAAAAATAAAACTGGACGAAAAAAGATCTTCGGACTTCTTCGCGTGTGTGGATTTTTTTGGTCTCTGTAGCGAGCTCTTTGTAACAGGAAGTCAGTTTGTAAACTCCAAAGGACTTGCATTTAATCACGAAGTCACCTTATAGAGCACGAGCCGGGGCAAACCCTGAGCGATGAACAAGGACGATTGTCCTTAGGGTTCTAAAACTTCTCTAAAATAATAGTAGTTTTATTTAACAAATATATAACTTTGGCCGCAAACGATTTTAAAATAAGAGAATTTTAATTAGACATCCCATTACAATATTATTCTTAGGATGTCATCCTATGAGATTTGAATCTTTATGATTTCATCCTGTAAATGAAAATTGGACCATTGTGCCCCTATTATGTATTTTGGTAGTATATTATCTAATAGTACTTTAAATTCCGGAAAATCTGGGCATAATATTCTATTCATGTCCTATTTTGATGGACGGTTACAATTCCTTTAAACGAATATGTTAATATCCTCCCTAATTTGGTGGGATTCATTGTCACCATTTCCATCAACCAATCCTATTTCTCTTTCCGTAAACTAATTCCAGTTCCTCCCAAATTCCATTTACATTAATCAGTTCCATTTCCTCCTGAATTCCATTTATGTTAATCAATTCCGTTTCCGTCCACCACCATCTCCTCTCCCTCTCTGGAACGTTGGTGATTTGCTGCCCCACCGTCGTTGTCGATTTCCACCAGCAACTAACAAAAGGAAATAGATCATCACTATCAGTGACCCGTACTGTCTTCTCTCAGAATAGTTCGGCAAACTAGAGAAATTTATTTTCTCAAAGAGATCCTCTATTGCGGCGGAGGTGGAGGAGAAGACCAATAGATCCGTGAGCCAAACAAGACTAACTAGTCATCCTTCCATTTCGTAATCGATTATGGCTTTTTTTTTTACCTTGAAGGAGCACTTTGGATAAATTGGTTAGTTTATACTAAATTGTCAATTGGAGGTCCTTGAGAACAAATTCGTGTCATTTCATATCAATACTCCGTATGTCTTTTTTTATTTTATTTTATGTTGTTTACGTTTTTGAGGTGATTTATTAATAGTTATTTTATACGGTGAACACGGTTTATTGGTTCACCAAATTAATGGATTCGATACAGTAAAAATGGAAAACCAATAAACCATGTTTTCATGTCCTTTAAAAATGGTGAGAGAATATAGTTTATTGATGGTTATTAAATGTAGTGAACACGGTTTATTACTTCACCATATTAGTGGATTCAATATAGTAAAAATGAAAAATCAATAAACCATGTTCTCTTGCCCTTTAGAAATGGTATATCAATATGGTGAGCTATTAGTTTGTTTCTATGAAATTAGTAAAATTGAAATAATTGAGGGTTAGTGTTAATTCATACACAGGAAACATGAGATATTGTATTTGGGTTGCCAGGATTTGTGGAATTTTTTTTTATATAATGATCATGGTTTAGTGATTCAATATATTCAGGGATTCGATATAGTAAAAATATTTTTTTTCTCTAATGAATTCCAAAGTTGGCATGTGGTTGTATAGTGCATTAATCAACCATGTTTTTCATAGTTCGGTTATGGTTTTATTGTGCATTAATATTCTCTATGTTCCATGGTTTTTTTATGGGTTTTTTTGCAGTGCATTAATCTGCCATGTTTTTATGATTTTTTTATATGCAATCTGACTTTTATGCTTGGACTACATGTACCTATTTTTTATGGTGCATTAATCTGAATTTTATGCTTGGATTACATGATACATTTAGTTGCGGAAATCGTGAAATAATTTTCATAGTACATAAATCTATCATGGTTAAAAACATGGTGGATTACTACCAAAATGTATGAAATTGATATCTCATGACTTGTGTTTTTAGGATAAAACATCATGATTATTTATCTTCATTTTTTATATTTTTTTAGATTTTACGTGTGCGAAGATTAGGAGAGAGAATTATAAGATTAGGCAATAGAGATTTTTTCAAGATAGGAGAGAGAGAGAGAGAGAGAGAGAGAGAGAGAGAGAGAGAGAGAGAGAGAGAGAGAGAGAGAGAGAGAGAGAGAGAGAGAGAGAGAGAGAGAGAGAGAGAGAGAGAGAGAGAGAGAGAGAGAGAGAGAGATTAGGAAAGATTAGGAGAGAGAAATGTTAGGAAATTAGGAGAGAATTATTAGAAAAATTAGGAGAGAAATATTAGGAAAATTAGGAGATAGAAAGGGTATTTTGGGGTTTATTTAAATTTCAGGATTAAATCATAAGTATTCAAATCTCATAGGATGGAATCATAATATATATTTTTTTACGGAATGCATAATTAACTCTCCCTTAAAATAATTTAAAACTAACATGTATATCCAACTTCTTTTGAAAAAGAAAAAAAAAATTGTCCTCCTAATTAAATTGCATACATCCATAAAAATATTAGTAATATTGTATTCAATATTTACCTTTTGGAATGGGCATAGATGCACAAAATTGTGTACATCTCTATCCTCTTATGTTGTATCCGACTTATCTAGTTTAATGAAATTCCTTTTTTGCCGTACAAAAAAAATATATGGAAATTTATTTGCATAATTGAATTGGTAGAATCTAAAACTAGCATATCCAACTTTATTTGAAAAAAATTCAATAAGCGTCTCCTTAAATTGTATACATCCATAAAAATGTTAGCACACTATTCAATATTTACCTTTTGGAATGGGGATAGATCATAGGTGCACAAAATTGTACACATCTCTGTTATAGAAATTTATTTGCATAATTGAAATGGTAGATTAAATCTATGACATTAATTTGTTTTGATACTATTTTGGTATGTGTGAGTAGATATAAAAAATATAAAGAATTACTCTAAGGTCCATTATAGCTTTTTGTAACATGTCTAGTCCACCTCTTAGTTCCATAACTCCTCTAATCCACCTTTTTGCAATTTCTAAGGTGTAAGGTCCACTCTCCATTTTTAATAGACACATACCATCCATTAAATTTAATACATAACATATTCTTGCCAAAAAGTTCACCGGTAAGTTACCGGTGCCGGAAAAGTTTGCCGAAAAATTCACCGAAGCAAGAAAAGTTGCCGTAAATTTGAACTTTGCTGGAAAAGTCGCCGGCGCAGATAACCACTTTTAGAATCATAAGAGGTGGTTATCTATACTCACAAGATGTGGTTATCTATATTATATCTATTTTTTTAAGCCTATTTATGTAATGGCCCGAATTTTCAGTCCATTTTTTTATTATTATTATTATTATTATTATTATTATTATTATTATTATTATTATTATTATTATTATTATTATTATTATTATTATTATTATTATTATTTTCGAAGTTATATTTTACAATAATTATTATGACTTATTTTGTTTCTTAAATATAATTATCCTACATAAGTTTTGATGATTTATTTAAACTAAGTTTAAGACTTTAATTATCTATGTTCCTTCCCTTTGTACCCTAACAAAATCCTATCACATATACATATACATATACATTTAGATTTATACACACATGACATATATATACATATACACCAAACTTCCGGTCCAAACTCCCGCAACTTATTAAGTTCCAGACCTCCACTTTTCAGACCAAATTTTGATGATCCGAACCGTTAGATGTGTTTAAAACGTGTTTTTAAGGTCCTCCGCGAGGATTTGGCAAAAAAAAAAAACCTGAAAGGGCTTGATCGGAGCAATTTTTCATAAAAACGCTATTCGCGGGGACCTTAAAAACACGTTTTGAACACATCTAACGGTTCGGATTGTCGAAATTTGGTCCGGAAAGTGAGGTATGGACGGTAGGTCCGCATTTTGTGGTTTGGATAGGAAGGAGACTCTCTCTCTCTCTCTATATATATATATATATATATGTATGTATATATAAGCATATAAACTCATGCATAATACATATATGCATATTTATGCACTCTACCAATTCCCACTCCCTCCTACACTCCACCTATTATATCCACCCACCAAAATCAACATCACATACCACCCAAGGTTTGATTTTCCAGGCCTTCCCCCCACCCTTTCTCTGCCACCAACAACCCCAATCACCCTTCTTGTCACCCCCTCACATCCCTACATGGATTTGGCCACTTTCTTACACCACCCCAACCCAAACACTCCACTCTCACCCTTCATAAACCCCTCTATTTCATCTCTCACTCTCTCACACTCCCACACATCACCATTACACAGAAAACACAACAAGGAAAGAGAGTGAAAGCTCTAAGTTGAGTTATGGAGTTCTAGAGAGAGAAAGTAAGGTGAAACTTGGGGTTCCACCTCCAAACGCAACCACATTCAATCTTCTTCCAAAAGTTCATCCATTGCATTCCTAGACATCCACATTTCACTATCCAAGCAAGCCAAGCCGGCCCAAAAAACTCCCTCCGCTGGTTTTTCGCCAAAACTCGTTTTATCGTAATCTTTCACAAAACAAGGTAGAGACTCTTACCTAATCATTCCTAAGCATTTGTATGTGTTAGAATAGCCTAGGGGTAGTTTGAAATCGAAGGGTTAGAGGCCAAGGTGAAGGGTTTCACGAAACTCGAACAAAACACAAGTTGCTCTGTTTTTTTTTTGATGCGATAGTCCGGACTACCAAATCCCCGTCCGAACTACCGGTGCAAAATGTTCCCTCCAGTTTTGGTTTAATTTCTATAATTATAGTTTAGCCCCTTGTGTTCCTAGTTTCGACAGTTTTGACCCTAAACCATGTTTTTCATGCATATTAAGCCCTAGATTCATTTTGGTTCATGTGTTTAACTTCTCAAGCACAATTAGGACTTATTCAAGTGTTTATGTGAGATTTAATGTGTTCATGTTACGATTAACCTTGTTCTTGTTCTTGGTATTAAACTTAAGGGTTAAAAGTGTAGTTTTATAACGTATGTGACTTAATCTACAAAGATATTTATGTTCCTACTTTTTATCAATTAAATGTCATCTGTGGAAGTTTATGAGCGTATCAAAATTTCTAAAATACCCTTCATAGTGTAAAATGACCGTTTTGCCCTTTATTACTTTTATCACTCTTGTAAAAGTTTTAGATTTACTAAAATTCTAGGAATTTCTTTTTGAGTCAAGTTATGAAATAACTATTTAAACTAAAGTATTTTACGTGTTTACCCTTCGTGGTGGAAAATTTACAATTTTTCCCTTGTATAAAGTTTTATTTACAAAAAGCTCCAAAGTTAGTATGATTTCGCCAAAGACCCTAGAACTGTGAAGTTACTTTGATTACCCTTATACTTACTTAAAATGACGCTAGTGACCCTTACTTTCTTTAAATTACGTTTTGGCCCCAAAAGTTTAGTAATTTAGAATTTAGCCCCTATAGTTTGAATTTATTACATTTAGACCCCTAGATTTGGATTACTTAAATTTCGTGAACTTGTGAACCGAGACATTCGTTTGTGACCCTTAGAATATCGTTATCTCTTTGCTTCTACTGTTAAGTGCACTCTCCATAAACGTATTGAATTGTTAGATTGGACAAATATGTGTCTGGGTTGGTACTTACGTAGTAGATCACATAGACGTTTATAAGTTAAAGGAAACCGGAAAGTAAAGAGTATGTGTGGTCAGCGGAGCCAAAGCCTGATCAATCGAAAGGTCCCAATTATTTGGTCAGCGGAACCAAAGCCTCACCAACGGAAAAGTCCACCAAGAATTAAGTCGTGGTCAGCGGAGCCAAAGCCTAGTCAACTGAAATGTCCCAATTATTAGGTCAGCGAAACCAGAGCCTTGCCAGCCGAAAGGTCCACCAAGAAATTAATTCGTGGTCAGCGGAGCCAAAGCCTGGTAAACCGAAAGGTCCCAATTATTGGGTCAGTGAAACTAGAACCTTGCCAGCTGAAAAGTCCACTAGGAATTAAGTCGTGGTCAGCAGAGCCAAAGCCTGGTTAACCGAAAGGTCCCAATTATTTGGTCAACGGAACTAGAGCCTTGCCAGTCGAAAACTCCACTAGGAGTTGTGTATATCAGTTTTGAATCGGAGAGACGTTCTTAAGGTATAGAATCCATGAGAACACTTTAGTTAAAAAGAAGATAAGGAAATCAAATGCTTGTTACTTATTTTTCCACTCCTTGATATGAACTGTTGATAAATTGTAATGCAAGGGTTAGTGGGTAGGAGTTAGCTACTGAGTGTCAAAACTCATGGTGTTGTGTGCCCTGGCGTTTCATGCCAGGTACCGAAGAGGGAAGAGGAGGACATTGCTACACATATCAAGACCCTGCAGCTAATCAGGGAACTTATAGGGAGTGAGACCTCAACTTAGAATTGTAGAAGACTCTGTAATCGCCTTACTTTTGTGTTAGACAAATGTAATTTAACTTTCCGACAAATACTGTTTCGTATTGTATCAGACTAAAGTACTTTTCTATTTATGTTATTTCGCTGCTTATTAAGAAAACCCTATTATTAAATGAATCTTTTTAGATCTCTTGTTTTAATTAATCTGTCCGAAAATCGGGGTGTTACAATTTAGGATCAAGTGTGACTATCTGAACTCAAAAGAGGTGGTTATTTGAACTTATAAGATAATCACATCTTGTGGCGTGTTGCAATTGCACCCCAACAAACTCAAAAAAGTTAGTCCTAGTAACATTAAAGGTGAGATCCATTATAGAATCAGGTGACATACAAATCAATTACCGATCGAATTCACACTTTTGTCAGCACCAGCGAAACCACGACGACCGCTGTCTGTTCTATCCAGTCATCATCCTATGTGACAACAACGACAAAGAATGCAATGAAGAGAGGAGGAGCTTCGAGTTGTACTATGTCGACGACGTCAAATCTGGTCTCCGACTGCTCCCAACAGCCATGTCTGAGTTTAATATGGCTTCGGATTTGGTCTTCGAGTTGTTTTGGATTGTCACGAGCAGCTGCAGGCGTTGAAATCTGCCATGGAATCGATGTCGATAGTGGAAATTGTCTAGTGATGGTGGAGAGAGAGGCGATGAGGTGAGAGAGAAAGAGAGGGGGAGAAATTTGGATCTGAAGAAAGGTCGTGTGTACTTCAGATATAAAGGAGGGGTATTATAGTATTTTGGATGCATGAGTGGACTGGATGTGTTAAAAAAATGCTAGGTGGACTAGAAGTGTTAGAAAATAGGTATCGTGGACCCTATATCAACTCTCCTTATAAAATATTCGTCCACCCAATGTTCATGGTAAATATTCTCAGTATTCGTGGTAAGTAAAGTATGATTTTTTGGAGGGAAAATAGCAAAACCACCTCATTTTTGGCAATTGCATTTCACCTTTTAGGTGTGGCTTTGATCTAATGGCTCAAATTCATATTTTTTTTTTATCTAATGGCTTAGATTTAGTGCGGTATTAGTGCCCCAATACCACATTGCAGCATCATGGAAAATTTGCTTCTGGAGGAGCCTCAGGATCTCTTCAGAAGAAGAAAAGGAAAGGGTAATCAACATCTCTCAATTCATCATCATCAGAAGAGAATACAGGTCAAGATCGTCTCAAAATTAAGAAGAAGACAAAAACCTGTGTGAGACTGGTAGCTTGATTACTTAGGAATCCCATGCACCATACTAGGAAGAGAAGAATTGTAGGAAATCGTTAGATTATTTAACACTTCTTCCACTATCTCTCTATCTATATGTATTAGTATTATTACTGTACTAAAGAGGTGGTTATGTGAAATTTTTTCGAGGAATATAATATAAAAATGCCACAAAACAATTAACACTAACGTACCTCTCACTTTTGTCATCTCACATTCTTTTCTTGCTACTCCCCATTTACAATTTCCCGCATCATTAATATCTTGTCCACTATTTAACTCATTTAGTGTGTGGCCTAAACAAATTTACTCCATCGGTTCCAAATTAATAGTTCATATCACTATTTTAACTTGATAAAAAAAAGTTTATATCTTTTAATGTACTATAAGACTTTGTATATGCAATATGGATTTTATTTGATAAGTTTTATTAACAATTTTTTGAAATTTTAAAAATATTATAAATTGAAAAATATAAACATTTGAAAAGGGAATCGAAAAAGTGAGAATGGGCTATTAAATTAGGACAGAGAGAGTACTATGTTGAAAACTGAGTTAAAGATGACATACTTTTTCCGCACCCCTGTAAATCTTGCAGGTACTTTGTAACTCTATAATTATGTTGCAGTGAGGTGAAAAAAGAAAAAAGAAAAAAAGTGCATCTCCAACTAATGATGTCAAAGTAGACAATGCATGCAAAGAAATTTGAGGCGAACTCCAACTACAGCGTAAATTATTCAATTGGCATTTGACATCTCCCTTCTCATGTAAAATTTGATATAGGTAAAATGGAAATTGTCAAATCTTCTATCCTAGTACTTTATTCTCCAAAGCTTAATAAACTGAAGGATAACAAAAAATATAAAGTTGTTAACATTTTGAAGTGTTGCATTAACATTCAAGGTTGGAGTTGCTCTTATTAAAAAAATAAAAAAATCCTACCCTTTTAGGGCACGGTTAAAATCTTAAAATTGGTTTCCAAAGTCTAGAAGGTCCAAACACTATATCTCATTCAGACACATGCATGTTATGTCCTTATACTTTCACCTCTGATATCGAAGAACAATGTTATAGGTACACCACTTGTGCATCTCCAAATGCATGCATACCACTGACTTCTCCTCATTTGTCACATTAGGGTGGTGTGCCTTTAGGGTACACAAATGAGGTAGCCATAGCATATTTTCTGATGTCGAATGCGTCAATGCTTTACCAGTTCAAAATTAAAAACAAGATAGTAGCTGAATTGAGAGAGTCGGTAAAAAATTTGAATTGGAGTTATGATACTTGGAATTGTTGGTGGAGAAAGAGAGTGAGTTGGGCACAGAGGAGACATGTCAGGTGGGGTTTGAGCTGAGAAGCATTGATGATTAAAAGTCCATTTGCTATCAAAGTGAACTACAGAATCAGACAAAAAGCTTCCCCAAAAGAGTGTGTGTTCGTAAAACTGTAAAAAGAGACTACACTTCTCTGGCTCTTAATTGAATTACAGTGAAGTACAGTAAAAGAAGGCAGCAGCCAGCCAGCCAGCCAGCCCACCCAGGAATCTCACTCACACTGCCTTGTTGATAATAATGGCCTCCTACTTCCATCAATTTTTCAACAGTGGAATGATTAAGTCATTTACTATAACTACTAAGGACCTAGTCCCTCTCTTTATGGGAAGGGAGATTGTTGGTGTGTGGTCTTAGTGTGCGGAATCTGAGTTGTTGGATGTGTTTTTAACGGTATTGATTTTATCTCGGTACTTTGTAGATCCAAATAGTTTATTATCAACATGAAACCCGAGTCGTTGATTGCCGAGATCAACGGCTCAGATGTGCACACTATGGGCATACACCCGGTCTTCTTGAGGGAAAATGACTTTGAAAGATGGAAAATACTCTACATGAGAGGTTTGACTCTCTTGTCTTCCCCTGTTTTAGTGAAACAAGGATCTTTCATTCCTTTTTAAAATCCTTTTTACTAGTATAGCAAGAATAATGCTTTTATGCTTTTTGGACGAGATTAAAATTCAATTAGGTGTTGTAACGTATGACTTTTTTTACTTGAAAATAGTACTCCCTCTGTCCCATTTTAAATGCTCCCAATGAATATCTGTGTCATTTTCAAACATCTATATCTTTTTATTTGTAATGTTTTCAATGTTTTAAAAAAATTTGTCTTATAGAACTAATTGAGATCTATCAAATAAGATCCATCAAATAAGATCTATATTGCATATAAAATACATTATAGAATAAAAATTACAAGAGTTTTAAAAAGGCACGCATAACCGTAGGAAACAATTAAATTGGGACGGAGGGAGTACCATACTATTTAGCAAAATTCTTGATTTTGGCTTATGTAACATGGGAATGTATCCAACCACCACTCACAAATTTTTGTAGTTCTTTTTACGAATTTTTGTGGTTCATTTATATGATTTTTTGTGGCTCCTTTTATTTTTGGGTGCATATATCCTTTACGAATTTTATCGCTCATTTTATGAAGTTCTGTGACCCGAGATGTGAATCATTTTGTAGTTTTATTCCATGATTTTTTTTGGTTTTGTCGATGAATTTTGTTGTAAAAAAGATGGCGCAAAGCTCAAAAAAGACAGCTCAAATGTATGAATTTTTTGTGGTATTGTTTACAAATTTTATGGTGGTTTTGTAAATTTTTTTGGGGATCAATTTCGAGATTTTATGGTGGTTTTATAGCTCAAAATATCAAAGAGCATACCATACACCATTTTCTTAAGGGTGTTTACCGTTTACCCTAGGCTTATTCATGTAACATGTAAGAAAAGGTAAAATTAAAGGAGCTACTCCCTCCATCCCAAATTGCATGCCCCTCGTGGGAGTGTGTGCATTTTGCACGAAAAAAAAACATGCTAATGAAAACTTTTTTGGAAAAAAAATTACACCAAATTTTTCTTCCCAATGAGATCTTTAAATTGGTGTAAAGTTTGTTAAAAAAATTAATAATTGTACATTATTTTTTTTGGGGTCTGAAACGACGCTTATTTCATGAGGGTAAAAAAATTAGGACGGATGAAAGTAATGTTTTAGAAGTTGCCCTGGTATATTTTTAACTTCTATTTTCAAGTGTGAAAGTTTAGAATTCATTTCATTGTGACAAGCATTCATCTATAGTTTTTAGATTATCTTGTAGTATTCTAACCTAAAATTAATTAAAAATTAAGTTGAGTAATCTCTAAATTATACTCCCAATCTTGGATAGTATAGGACAAAGTCTAACATATACCCTTTTCTTTTAATCTAAACACCCCAACACATCCTTCTATTTCTATTTTTCAGGAATTTTACAATTCTTGGCCCCTTGAATTCTAAAGTTTGGACCACCCTTAGTCTTAGCCTTGCGGCGGCAGTTGAGCTTTCTTTATCGTCATTAGATTTGGGAGGAAGTGATTTTGAGTTCAAGTTTCTTGTTATGAAACTCTCATCTCTGAGTATTCAATTTTTCTTGTTCCAATTCGTGGGTTAAATTCAAAATTGACTTATTGGGTTGTAGATTTGATGTCGCGAAAATCCTGCCCCTACTTCATGTCCAGTTTTATTCGAAGCTGTTCATCCCGAAAGAATCGGCAATTTCCATTTGCGGATTAACATGTTTGGCACATGGTTCTTTGTCCCAATCCCTTGTCATCCCTTTGTCCCATTTATTCGAGTTGTCCACCCGAACAATCGATGGCTCAAATTTGCAGATAGACATGTTTGGCTCGGATTTGTTTAGGGTCATGAGATGGAATCCAACCGTTGTTTGGATGAATGGACGGCTCGGATGGACGGGACAGAGAGTTGAGATAGAGAGTTCGAGACAGTAGATCCACTTCCGACTTATTGCGCTTTATGAGATAAATCATTCTCTCACAATAATTGACTCAAAAACTAACTTAAGGGAATTAAAACATCAAGACTGTATATGGCTGTGTTTGGTTAGATAATTTAGTTTAATTTTGATGATGTCAGCAGATGTGATGAATGCAGAGAGATAGAGAGAGAAATATGAGAAATGATAATGTCATTAAAACAAAAAATAAAATTAAATAGGGAAACGAACAAGGCCATTGTGATTGTCTCACACAAAGTGAGTCGTTACATCGGACTCTTTAATAATAATAAAAAATAGCGAGGTAAAAACTAGGGGTGTACACTACCCAGATCGGATCGGATTGACATTAATCCAATCCTAATTCACGAGTCACGGTTTTTAGAAAATACAATCCGTGTCCTGACCAAAAGTCTCACGATCCAGTTCCAATCCGATCCCCGAGTCACGGATTAATTCTGGTTTTATCCACGGATTACACACGTAGACAAGTAACATACGGTTTCATCAAGAATTGATAGACATGGTTTTATAAGATGTGATGGAGCCATGGAATATGAGGCAGTTAATCAGGAATTGTGGATGCAATTTATCACTTCATCCACGGATTACATGTGGTGGAGCCAAAGACAGTTTAATAAGAGAGACCTAAACATTAACCAAGCAACAGTAGAAACAAAGGCGCCAAGGCAAATCCGAAGTAAAAAACAGAGAGACCTAAACATTAAACAAGTAGCAGTATTTATCTAACATAACTATTAAATTCAATTACATCAAATAGAACAACTACTGAATTCAGCAAAATCCAACAGAAATGCAAGACACTTGAATACATCAAAGTCCAATACAAATATATATATAAAATAAAAATCTCACGGTCCGGATCGGTTAATTCATAGTTTCAAAAATCAAAATTCGTGTCCGGACTGTGAGTCACAGTTTCTTATTTTTTGAATCCATGTCCGGACCATTAATCCACGGTTAAAATCCAAAACGTACGAATTGGTTCAGTTCGGGCCAGATTCACGGTTCACTGATTTTTTTTGGGCAACCCTAGTAAAAACAAGAGAATCTCAAGTTTGGACACCTGAAAACCAGATTCACATTCCCTTTTCCTTCAAAATCTTCCCGTGTAAAACATACCAAACGATGCTAGCACTATCTGCTTCTAGTCCACTATTTTAGCTGTAGAAAGAAGAACACAGGAGGAATAGACAAAAAAAAAAAAATGGAAAAGATTAAAATAAAAGGAAAGTCACAACCCACTCTCCAACTAACAATTCATCTACTTCTACTATCTAAATTCTCCTTTCTTTTTCTTTTTCTTTTTTTTTCCACCCATAAAAATCTCATAATTTCAGTAATTTCTCTCTCTCTCTCTCTCTCTCTCTCTCTCTCTCTCTCTCTCTCTACCTGTGACTGCCAAAGTCCAAAAGTCTCTTCCTCCCTTCAACAATTTCATCAAAGAAATCATCAATCTGGCCAACAATATTCTCAGTCCCAGATCTCAAACCCCCAAAACACCCTTTCAGATTCTCCACTCTCTCTCTAATCCCACTCTCTCTCTCCCAATCCACCACTCCCCCACCTTGTGAACACCACCTCTCCAATTCCCCCCTCAGCTCATCCATGGCCGCCTTCGATCTCCTAAACTCGTACAACAATATCCCCGGCCGTACTCCTCCACCGCTTATCTCAGCCGCCACCATCTGCTGCAACCTCGATGTTGATATCATAAACCCAGATCCAAACAACACACACCCTTCATACCCACCTCTCAGAAAATCGGATTCAGGCCAAGAATACACCAACCCATATAGCAAGATCATGAGTAGAAGTGAGCTTACATTTCTCATTGCGTATAAAACTCCCCTGAATCCGTTGAACCCATTTAGCTTTGATTCAACTGACACTTTCCCATCAAACCTTATTGAGAGTGGTTCAATTCTTGTCTCCATCACTGCCCTGTTCTCTTCCTCCAATCCCACTGCCTCTCGCTTACATCCTGAAATAGCTCGAATCACCTGTTCCCAACAATTCAATCAACGAAAATTAATCCAGAAACACAAGCCCAATATTCGATTTCCTTACTTTAATCAATTGAATTGTGTTTCGAAAGCCACGTGATCCTTGTTAATAATTCCTTTCCCTTGTCATAAATGCACACCAACAGCCATTTGTGTGATTGTTGAGAAAAGCATACAAAGAATTCGAGTTTCTCTCTGAATCACTCATTCGGATTGAATAACTCTGGCGAGAAATGGGAGAAAAAAAAAAGTACCAAAAGTATTTCATTATTTCTCGTAATCCGAAGGGTGTTGTTTGAGTTTATATCTAGAACAAGAACTTTGATGGAGTAACAGAGAATTGTCGAATACTAGTAATTATAAAGTTGGTGTGATTGAATTAGAACCTGACGAGAAAGCTGCGGAGTTAGGTTCCGGTGGGTGTCGAGCGAGGAAGTGATATTGAAGCCGGCGGAGTAATAATTTTCGATGCCAGAGACGCCGGATTTGAGGACATGACATACTTCCCAGAGCTTGGAACTCTCATCCATGTACTCATCAAGCCACTTTTCACCCACAGGTAAGTGAAGTTTTTGGACAAGAAGAGTCAATTGGGTATGGAAAGATCTCAGGAGAGAAAGGACTCTTTGGAGGAATTGGATTGACATGAAGTTGTTGGAATTAAAAACTCGTTCGAGATCGTCTAGTCCTCTGGTTAGGAAGGAGTAGAAGCCATTGACAGAGTTGGTGGAAGAAGGATCCATCATAAGTTTTTAGAGAGAGAGAGAGAGAAAGAGAGAGATGTTTATGAGATTATTAAAGGGGGTTTTTGTATAGGGGGTAGAGGAAAAAGGGGTAAAGGGTGGGTGGTGTATTTATTTAGTAAATTGGGAGGAGAGCAAAAGGAGAGGGCAAGGGGAATGGAATGGAAGAAGGAAGGAAGGGAATATAATCTTTAGAAGCTCAGGTTTCTAAGGTTAGAATAAAAGATTGTTGGGAGCAATGATGGGTGTTTCCTATGGAGGGGAAAGGATGATTGGTAATCTGCCATTTTATTCCATTGTTATACGGGCAGAAAGAAAGAAAAAGAAAAAAAAAAAAGAAAAGAAAAGAGAGCAGAAATATTTTTCATCAGCTCCCTTCCAACTTCATCCTTTTCTTCTTCTACTATGTTTCCTCTGTCCTACACAAGTCTTTAATTTTGTGTAATTTGAAGAGAGAGAGAGAGAGAGAAAGAGCGAGAGAGAGAAGTGGGGCCAAGTCAGTGTGTTGTAAATCTTGCTGGCATTTGACTAGGATTTTAAGATTGAGTTCATCGGGTTGTTAAAGGTTTGACTACATTGACCGGAATTCTAGTGCTTCTACTTACTAACATTTGCCTCTTTTGAACCAAGTGTTCTTTGTTTTCCTTAAAAAATAAATAAATAACAAACTAAGGGGGCGTTCCGCTAAGGAATTTTTACGTGTGATAGAATCATTTGTCTTAGTTTTGAAAAGAAAATTATTTTTTGTTAGTGAAACACCCCCTTTGGGTTATATTAGCAAAGCAATAAAACAAAAGTTACCGCACAATGCGATGCGATTATTGACAAAACCTGTAAAGGAGTCACAAACCTTTAATTTGGTAAATCACTGAAACAATAGAATGGTCTTTATCTTTGATTTCGTCACTTCTTTGTCGTCTCCATCAATGTTGTTATGTGATGCGATTATTGACAAAACCCTGTAAAGGAGGTAGATTTACTTTACATAACAATGTTCATATGTTTGGTGAGGGCTATATATAGAGCGGTTGCTGCCTGTATTCACTACACACTTATAATCTAATTGCTTAGTTAGTTTTATTTGCTTAAAAAATATTCAAGAATGATATTTGGTATCAATTGTGAATAATCACTTATCTAGCATTTTTAGCTTATTTTACCACAATATATGTAGTTATTTTAAGCTTTAATATATTTATCGCATTTTTTTGTTTATTTGAAAATGTTAAAGTAGGTTTCAAAGAAAAGCACTTAATTTGAAGAGTGTTTTCATAGAATGTCCATACGCGACATTTACTTTACAATAAGCTATTCTACAACTTATTAACACAACCTACATTTTTATTATAGGTTACAAAAAACCGTACCAAACACATGTCTTTGAATGAAAAGATTTTTAAAATACAAACTAACTAATGTGTACTATATGTGGATGTGATACATGTACGTGGCACTTTTTTATTTGATAAGCTCATCCATGTATTCCACCATGCATTGAAACGGTATTGATACGTGTATATTTTAATGTCAATAACATTACTCTTTCAAAACATGCTCATATAACAAAAATGTTATCGATGCCAATTGTCATTTAGTCTTGCATTAACTAGAAAAGAAAGAAATCTGGAAAGCATAATTATTTCCCTTGTTTGATTTATCATAAATGAGAAGAAGTCCAAATAAAATGTTAAAGCAAAAGAAAGAAGAAATAGGTAAAGAAGTGAAATGTATTTCCCTCTTCCTCTCTTGTTTTGGGTACTTTTATCACCTTTCCTTGAACATGATAAATACCTCTTAACTGAAAATCTCATCCATATTCTTGTAATTTGAATGATAGATGAGCACATTAACTCATTTTAACTAAATCACCTTAACTTAAATCCTCATTGGATTTTCTTATAAAACATGAAGTTGAAAAGAGTAACAATTTTACCTATTTTTTCTTAGATTTTCTTTTAATTTTCGTAAGCTTGAAACTATAGATATATGAAAGAATTATTGCGTTTCTTATTTTCACTTCATTTCGTAACTTCCAAAACACCTTAACTTTCAAATCCATCCATTTCTAGGGATTGCATTGGAAAAGGACAGAAATTAGTATTTTACTCAATTCATTGTTTTCACTTTTAATACACCTAAGGAAAAATTATCACTCTTATTTTTCTTTCCCTTTATATTTCGATTCCTAAGTTCCAAATGCACCGTAAGTTGGCAATTACTTATGCATTTTCATAATACAGGTGTAAATCAAACCCTTATCATTAATTCCATTTAATCACAAATATGATAAGGTTTGAACCCGAGACCTCCTTGTTGGGAGGGTAAAGGAAGTGTTATATGGGTTTCTAGTTGAATTTTAATAGAAGTGTGAAGTTTATAATGTAACTAAAAGGCTTTCAAATTTATGTATCGGAGTGTTCTTTGGCTTCTTCTTTCCTCTTTTTCTTCCTCGAGCAACTGACTTTGCTCCTCTCTATCTCATTGAATAGTGGGGGGTTTTGTTTTCCCAGATATTTTGGATGCCTTGAACCTTTAAAGCAAAATTGGAATGACGGGTTTCCTTTGTATTTGTGTTTTATTCCTTCCTACTATGCAAGACCAGTCAATTTAGCCTACCCAGATCTTCCAATTCTCCTAGTTTTGGGTAACCCCATGCAATGAGCCCGTTCCCACCTCGATCAGGTCCATTAGTGTGATTTGAGTTGTTCATTGTGTTCGGCTATCGAATTTTTTGTTCACGAACGGACTTTTACACTCACATGGTATACATTTTTCTTGAAGTTGAATGCCAAAATCAAATATAACTCTCCTATAGAAAACGTGTTTTGTTTGTACGAATATTTGATCAATTTTGTTGTACCACAAATATTAAACTAGATAATTGATTTGGGTCTCTAGGCCTGCCCTCCCTAATATCTTTCTGATTTGATTTCGGGTATAGTTCTGTAGCAAAACGTTCATATGTAGCTCCTCGGTTCTAGGAGGTTTATGGGAGCCACTGTTTCTGTGGCATTCTGAGAGCAGCCGCTTTGTACATATTGTCAAATGTTAGGTCTATCTCCAATCATTTCTGCTCATACCTTCATTGAATAGGGGACTAGATGAGTTCTGTTATTGTTGTTGTTGTTGTTGTTGTAATTCAATGGAAATAACACTAGTGAGCCTGGAATAGGCCACATCAAAGACCACAACATTCCATGCTTTGACACCAGGTCGGCATGAGAAGCTCAATACCATACAATTTACTAACCATATTTGATTGGCAGGTCAAAACCCATAAATCGTCTTGTAGCTCCAATTTGTCCAAACACTCGAACCAAATCACGGGGACATAAATCAAAGAAAAATATCGTTTCATGGGTCTTAATCGCATTATTTTGGCCTATTGACTCAGTATTATCACTCCATCTACTGATATCAATCGACCGAGCCGCATCCAATCGAACGGTCTCTGAATGCTGCTAGTTGCACGGTGCATTTTTCTTGATACTCCTGATGATCATCTGATCGTCTTTTCTTTTTTCACACGGTATATTTTATTGAATAAAATATGTTAAATTGTCTTTCTCCTTTTCTCCAGATTGAGGGGGATTAGGAGACCAAGAAACTTAATTTATACGAGGAAGAGGGTTGATGTTGAGATTTGTTTAATTTGATTTAAAGAGGAGGCTCGTGGGTTTTTGGAGACTGGGACACTTGAGATAGTATGTTGGTCTTTTGAGATATTTCATTGGAAAGTGAATCGGGAACTAAGGGGGCCTTCTTTTATGACATCTTTGCCTTACAAAGTGGGCACATGTTTGTTATATGTGTAAGATTTGCCCCTTGTGCTCTTCATTTACTTCTTGGTTTTTGGCTTGGGAGAGAAACCAAGATCTACCTTTTAACCTACAAACTCCAAAACACTACATCAAAATACTACTCCCTCCATCTCAATTTAATTGTTCCCTACGGTAGACCGTGCAAATTTGACCTAAAAAATAAATTACTTTTGGAATTACTTTTTGAATTTTTTTTTTGGTATCGTTCAAAAGATCTTAATCAATACTTTTGAATGGTGTAACAAAATTTTTAAAAAAAATCTAGAAATATATTTTCTTTTAAAGTCAAATGGCACAACTTTACGTAGGGAACATATAAATGGAACATAGAGAGTATAAGATTTTGCCCTTCATTAATGAGC
The DNA here is from genome assembly GCA_022606695.1 of Vaccinium macrocarpon. Lineage (NCBI taxonomy): Eukaryota > Viridiplantae > Streptophyta > Magnoliopsida > Ericales > Ericaceae > Vaccinium > Vaccinium macrocarpon. The sequence goes on along the minus strand of CM040180.1, from coordinate 20,834,221 downwards.
AACGTTACAATCACTACTTTCAAACAACACTGTGTCTTGGATCATTCGATGTGCATGAGTTCACATGCACTGAATGGTAGCGAACACAATTGCATCCGAAGTTGTTTTTTTATATGTGTAGACTTCTGGTTATTTATACAATAGAAAAAAAAATCATCAATAGATATGAATTAAAGTAAGAGTTTATACCAATATTAGATTAGTGGCAAAGAAATTCTAAGATAAGAGGGAATGTATGCAGATTGCACAAATATTGGTTCCACATCCGTTAGGCTCGAAAAGATGTTGCGCTTTTCCTCGTTATGGTACTAGAATTAAGTAGATCAGCAACACCTTATTGTTGGGGAAGAATGGCTACAGAATTGGCTATTCCATGCTCGCTAAGGTAAATTAATTATATTTCACTATAAGAAAAATGACTTTTTGTGACAAAACAACTTCGTTATTAAAGTATTAAATTTCGCCCGCTAAAGGTAACCGCATTAGAGAAAGAAAAAAAATTTCCTCACCACATTTCCTCGCATAAAGGCTGTCACAACTAGTATTTTCATTGCCAAATTAAAATTTTGGTGACGAAAAGTTTTCACGCCAAATATTTCCTTGCCAAAATTTGTTGAATTGTTATTTATTTGTTAAACTTTTCATTACTCGATCTTGGCCTAATACTGTATAAGGCAAATATTCTGTTTTCCTGTAATATTCCAAAAATTTTAAATAAACATTTGGACTGTTATTATTCTCTTTTACACTAATTATTTTGATTTAAATCCTAATTAGTCTTAATTTTGACTTTTGATTGTCTAATTTGGAATAACTAATTTAACTAGGCCTACGACCTTAGGCCCCGATTGGATGTGGGATAGGTTTTGCTGAGATTAATTAGTAAGAGAAAATAAGATAGTAAGGGGTATTAGTTAGTAAGGGTGGACCCACATTGATGTGATAGTTATGGAGGGGTATTAAAATAGTACTTGGTTTGGATGAAAGGGGAATAAAATAGTACTTGGTTTATTTTGATGTTTATATGGGGGTATAAGGTTGGGTGGATGATATAAAAACTTGTCAATTGACCTATTATTATTTTTAGATTGTACATTAAATTAATGAATTAAATACAAAACTAAATAAATAAATTATGAATGTCACAAATTAAGCTATATAATTAAGTATTGTAATAAAAAATATTTTTTATTTTATTTTTCCCAAAATGAAGATTAATTTTTATTAGTGGTACGCTAACAAATGGGAGCTATATTTTTTGGAATACAACCTAGAAATAGTTTTATTAGTATTTTATTTATACAAAAAATTTTGTAAATTTATTTTAGAATGCAAACACCATCTATAAGTATTGGTTAGCTACCATATATAAGTATTGGTTAGCTATCAATTATCAAACCTTTTTTGAAATGATTTACTTCATTCTACTTTCAATTCAATTTGGAGATTTTTTTTAAAAAAAATTAATGGCCTACATATAAAAAGAACACAACCCCCATAATTCCCAAATAAATTCAAATTTTAACCATCACTTGCATTCATTACAAAATTATCAATAGTAGTTTACAAAGACATTATATAATGCCATACGTCAGAGTATGACATGCGAATTGCAATCATTGCAAATAAGTTCTACATATTACACACATTGAACCAACTAAATTACAAACTAAGTAATTTTTTGACCGCAAAGTGGATCCCAGATGCTACAATTGCACCGAATAAAAACCATTTTAATTTTTGAACGCACGTTTGGTTTCTACCGCCAATTCTCTCATCATGATCGACATCTTCCATTGGGAGAAGTAGTGGCGGGTAATCTTGTACATTTGGAACCTCAAGACATTCCCCTCCTAGGCTTTGAAAATATGCTCGCCAAGCATGGTTGGCCTCCTCTCATGTCGCATGTTTCTCAAATATAGCTCCGAAAAATCCATTCACTTGTTGGATACAAGCAGGCTAAGTTTCATAAATTTCCGGTGTCCTGCCAGCAAATACAACGTAGTAGCTATTTTTTCCTCTCATCCCTCCTAAGAATAACCAATCGAAATCTACTTTCATCAATACCTGTAAATAAAATTAGTCTGTATCAATTAATTGGGTTCAGATAGTTCGGTGTTTCACTTTTTCATAAGATACAAGCTTGATGCTACAAAATTAGTTGCCATGTGGCCATCTAATGTTGCCTCGCCTTTTAAGTGTGTCTGTTAAGATTTCACATCCATCATCACAGCCCCTGGAATGCATGCTAATGCCCACAAAGATGGTAGCTAAACACAGTGAGACGTGGCAACAAAACTGCCCAAAATTACGTAGAAAAACAGAACCACAAGATGGCAACACAAACTTGTAAACATAGCAACATCACAACTCTTGGAATGCATGCAAATGCCCACAAAGATGGTAGCTAAACAAAGTGAGAGGTGGCAACAAAACTGCCCGGAATTACATAGAAAAACAGAACCACAAGATGGTGATTCATGGACCTGTAAACACAGCAACAACACGGCCCCTGGAATGCATGCAAATGCCCTCAAAGATGGCAGCTAAACGCAGTGAGAGGTGGGAACAAAACTGACCAAAATTGCATAGAAAAACAGAACCACAAGATGGTGATTCATGGCTATGTAAACACAACACAGAGACATCCCCTCCAAATCATGGTAATGCCCAGAAATATGATAGCTAAAACGCAGTAGCAGTAACACAAAACAACCCATAATTACATAGATGGCATGCTTAAATGACAGAAAACAGTAGCAACAGCACAAAGCTGCCCACAATTACACATAAAACTTGCATTCCAGGGTCGTAGATCTCATCACAGAGGGCTCAGAATTACAGGTTCATAGATCTCATCACAGAGGGCTCAGAATTACATGTTCATAGATCTCATCACAACCCAAAAATTCCCACAAAGTTCAGGTTATAGATAACATCATAGCCCACAAACAAAGTAACATTGTATATGGCTCAGATTCAATCATCACAGCCTAGAATGGCATAAAAAACTGCCCACATAACACAGTAGTAGTGCCAAAAAAACAGTAGTATTAGTATCAGTTCAAATAGTACGAGAAAGAAGAAACACAGGTTATACACATGGGGTCAGAGGGTGTAGAACACAAAATCACTGCCCAAAACACAACAAATATGTCCCCATCAGAAATTACCAATCTCAGAATCTCAGAATTTAGAAACACAAACTTAGAATTCATCACAAGCCTCAAATTACCCCACTGACAGTTACTTACATATGTAAACACACACACACACACACACACACAGGGCTCAGAGGTTAACCATGGTTGCAAATTTGCTGCCCCGCCAAGTTAACAATCTTGTAATCATCATTGCCCCAACAAAGTGCATCAATGTAAACCATTGACGTGAATTCATAACCAGCCACATTTAAATATATATTACATGAACGTTGTCTCAAAATAAAAGTTTTCCTACACTGTACGCAACCACATATGTAAATTACACACACACATCAACATAGTTGTCCAAGTAGTAGGAGTAAAACATTATTACATCCACCTAATGGCCCGCATGATTGGCACTTGCAAATTCGGCCATGTCCAAAAAATTGACCTACACTAGCGCCCATTCACTGCAAGGGGTACACCAAACCATGACGCACGAGCTCCACCCGTGCTTGCTTCTTGTGATCAGTTGTCCTAAAGAAGCTGCCAACCCTCTCTTTTCGCTTGAGCAATGATGACACCTAATTTGAATCTCTTGTTCATTTAGATTCAGCTTCTCTACTTCCTCTGGAATATGCTTGCGAAGAGCAAAGAGCTCTTTAAAGTACCCCATTGCCTTCCCTATTTCACCCATGTATTCTGAACTTGATTTGCACCAATCATCCAAGCTCTCCGCAATGGAGTCATCAAATCTACTATTCTTCTTTCCCGTTTTAATAACTCCGGCATTGGCGGGGGGAGTCGTGACAAGTGGTGAGAAGCTTCTAAGAGTGGAGCCCAGTGGTGTGGAGCTCCGGGGACTTGAGAGCAGTGGTGTGGAGCTCCGTGGAATGGACAAAGGTGGTGTCGAGCCATGACTCGATCCCCCACCATGTTTTGGTCCAAAGAATGGAATATACACATCATCCATTCCATCACTGTCCACCTCCAAATCAGTAGGTCCACATGCCTTCACCATTTGTGACGGATCTTCTGCCAACTCCCTTGTTGCCCTACCCTTGCCAAAGAAGATGCACCAATCATTGTAGTACGGGAATGGCTTCCCATTTATTCCTTTGGCATTCTTATGGGCCTACACATATGAAGTTGGTGGATATTAATTGAGGTCAATACTGTTTGCATATAATTATGTGAAGGATAATAAGTTACCTTTATGTACTCCTCCCACACAGACTCATCATCTACAACAATGTACTTGGTGACATCATTCCAAGAGAATCCACTGATCCGAAGTAAGTCAGTGATCTTGTAGGCATTTTTCCAAACCTTGACCATTAAGTCAATGTGTGGATGTGCCTCAATGTTTGAGTCCGGCAACAATGTGTGGAGCTCAGTCTCCAACAAAGTAAAGAACCCTGATTTAAACCCGTTCTTAGCACTCCACTTGTCACTGTATTCATTTCTCATGCAACGAATAAGGCACTCCTCTTCTACTTTCCTCCACACTCTACGTGCCTTCTTTGTCATGGGATTGACTTGTGAGTCTTCCGTGTCCATAGCTGCAAATGCAATGTATTCATTGGTACGAATACATTTAATTATGTGGAATACGAAATGGCATATAATATGGGGCATTGAATGTAATTATATGCACTACAATACCAAACAACAATAATGTAATCATGTTTAAGAATTACATCAAATAATATAGCTCTCAAACATAGAAATGAAAATTGTCTCAATGTCAAAGTATTTTAACAATACAGTTGACAAACACCTAAATTAATTATTACAATAATTCAAACTTCTTCCACATTTCCACCACGATTGGCTAACCAATGGTTGTACATATCATTGGCAAGGGCATCCCTCCCCTTGATCCACTCATTGAAAGTCTCTAGTTGACCAATGTAATCATCCACGTCAACATTATGTGAGTTCTTTTCTTCCCATCATGTGTACTCTAACTCAATCGGATCATTAGACATCTCTCTTTTAATGAGATTATAGAGGAGGCAACAAGCAATAACGATGCGATTTTGAGTACGAATGGGGTAGTAAAATGCAACTTTCAATATTGCAAATCACATCTTCATTACACTGAAGCTTCTCTCAATTACATTCATAGCAGCAAAGTTCTTCATGTTGAAATACTCCTCTTTCAAAGAAGGAAGGTGACCTTGCCTCCATATGTTGAGGTGGTACTGCTACCCACGATATGGTGCTAGAAACCCTTTCCCATTTGGATAACCACCATCGACGAGGTAGTATTGTAAAGACTCATAGTTTTATATAATTTTTCTAAAATTAATGTTGGGAATGTGTGAGGAAATGAAAATAGAGTAATATAGGGTCAATGTGAAGTTAGTATTGCATTTGGGTCTTTGTGAGATACATTATGAACATGAGGGGTGTAAGTGTGATTTGTGGGAGTGCATATAGCCATGTATGGCTGATTTTTTTTGGAGCAAGCAAACACTCTCTTCTCCTTCCCCAAAACCAACGCCACTCTCTCCCTCTACTCTTCTCCCAAATTTGCTCCATCCCTCTACAAAATTCACACCTCCAACCTTCATTACTTCAAGATTTACCTTCGTATTCGTCATCTACACGTGATTAAGAGTCCGGGTACATTTGGTTTTGCTTGGAGGAGGTGCATTTTGGTTGGGATCCAAGAACAAGCTAGGGCTTTCACTCTCTCATCCTTGGAGCTAAACCATTGAGGTAGGGAACCTATTTCTACCTCCTCTAAGTGTATACGATTTGAATTAATGCATAATGCTCATATCTCTCCTTGATTTTCTACATAACTTTTATACCTCTATGGAAATTGGGTTTGAACTTGTATAAGCTTGATTCTCCATACTTTGTTAGATTGATCTTTGATTGGGTGTTTAGACATGCTAAAATGATATTTTTTTTGTGCTTTGGAACCTCAGTTTTTGCCTTGGATTGAAGCCCCATTCATTTGAAACAAAGCTGTCAAATTTTCGCTTAAAACCTGTTTGGATCGATCCAAACATAGGTTGGATCGATCCATAACAATCTGATGGTGTTTTGGACCTCTTTGGATCGATCCAAAGTTTTTCGGATCGATCCAAAACCTTATGTTTGTTCTCGGGACTTTTTGGATCGATCCAGACTCTTCTTGTTCAGGCAGATTATTGAACCAACTTCGCGGGCACGCCCGGCTTCGTCCAAACTCCGATTGAGGTGATTCTTGAACCGTTTGAAAGCTCAGTGAGTCTACTTTCAAACCCAATTGATTTCACATTCATATCCTTTGCATTTTGAGAGAAATGTCCTTTTTACTATCAGCGTGTCGTATTTTCTCAAGGTTTATAACTCCGTTTTCATGTTCCGTTACTCCGGGCCCTCATTGGTCCTTTCAAAGCTTCTCTAATTGAAATTTAAGCTTTGGTAACCCATCATGGTGCATTTTATGCTTTCTCTTGATTGTCTTGGTTTCTCATACACTTTGACATGTGTTAACTTAGCCATTACCGATATACGACGAGTTTTTGAACTAAGTAAATTACATGGATGTTTTGGACACTTGTGAAAGGGTATTGTGATACGTGAATTGGCTTTGGACACTAAGTTGAACTTATTAATTAATAAGTGAAAATGTGAATGTGAAATGCATGACACGGGATCTGAAAGAGTATGCCCGGAGTGACACGGGGCCTATATGGCAAGCTCGGAGAGTAAACGAATGATCAAAAAGAATAAGATGCATATGATAAATCTAAAGGATACTTGGGTTATTTTTAGATGTTTTGGGTATTTGTGAAGTATTGTGAGATGAAATCTTCATGTAAATGACTGTGTTTTGAAGGGAATGAACCCACGACACGAAATGTAATGGTTATGAGGGATTTTATGGATATTTTGGTTTCACTAGATCTTTGAGGTATCTCCTAGACACCTTGTCATCGAATTGATTTATCTTGGTCCATCTTAGCTTATTCATTCGCGTGCATCTTTCAATCTCTATACCCTTAGTGTTGGTAGAAATGTTTCCTACGAGCTAGTGAGCTCACCCTATCTTTCCCAGGTACACAGCATGGAGCATGAGATCGGATGCTTGGAGTGTAATTGCATGCCATGAAGATTTTAGGATCACGAAGTTATTTTCTCATCTTCATACTAAGTACATTTTTGAAGAATGATACTGTAACTTTAATTCCTTCAAGCTTTTTGACTATTTCAACTTATGTAATAACTTTAAAACTTTTGTTATTTTTACATTGGTTAGGGTACCCTTGAGCAGAAGCTTATTGTACTTCGACTTTGACTTTCTATGAAAAATTGTTTGACTTTGATCGATCCTACGTGGATTTTATTTGTATTTGACTTATTGAAATCGAGGGCGTGACAAGTATTATCCTGGAATCAATGGTAGCCGTATTTACAACAGATATCAGTCATGTGTTCTAAAATGGAAATAGGATACATTGAGTTCTTATGTCACATACCGTGGGGGACTTTCAAACCCTGTGGTCTTCCAATGGCATCTCTCAGGACTCTAGAATCAGTGGCAGACCCTTCCTAACCAGACAATACATATACAAATTGCAGATCTGGATTACAAGCACCTAAAGCATTTGTTGCAATTTCCCTCTTCTTGGTCCTACATCGGGCCCTATCTGCTGCCTGGGGGATACACTGGCACATAGGTCCCGTCCAATGCCCTAAGACAATTCTACGAATGATAAGAGTATAGTATTGAAAATTATTGTACGAGTTAATGGAAAGGAAATATAGCATCATAGCGCAAATGTACCTGAAACCAATTCCACCTACTATCGTGGCAGTTAGCAGGTACTAGGTCAAGCCTTACAAGGAGCATCCTGTGAAGTCGTAACACAGCTACAAGCATAGCATTGAAATGCATGCTAACTATTTCACCTGATCTCTAAAACTCAAACTTAATGCGCCTCTGCTTAGTGTGGTGGGATAGGATCCACAAGAAAGTGACTACTCTCTCCTCAAGAGATACGTTCTGTGAGTCCCCTAACCTAACACCTCGGAGTAAACAACACAACCTCAAAAAGGTATGCCTATTTACTCTCAATTGTTCGTGCCAATCTAAGTCATTGCCTTTGACAAGGCTATTGATTCTATCCACTTGGCGTTGGTAAAGGTTTGGATTAGGAGTCAATTGTGGACGGGGCTCCACAATCATACTCGCAACAAAGAAGTACAAGCAAAACACACCTAAAGCTACAATAATAAACACATGAAAAGCTAAAAATGCCTCTTCCTCTTCTATCCTCCTCAACTGTGTTCGATTTAATCTTGCCATCCTAAGATTGGATTACAAACATAAATTATTAATCACATTTTTATAATTTACATGCAAAAAACAATCATTCAACCATAGATTACTCTAGTGGAGTGGAGTGCAAGAATCTCTAACTAAGCTGTTTTAAACATTTCTCAATAGTGACAAATGTGCAACTTTTATCATTTATGCATTTTCACTAATCCTAACAATGGTACCAATTCCTTTTTAACATTCATCGACAATGGTAATAATTCCTTTTGTCAATCGTGTAAAAATAGTGTCATCAATAATGTCAAAGCAAGCCTCACATTTAGGCAAAGTCAAAGCAAGCCCCTGCTTGGTAGGTGAAGCTTCGGCATCCAAAACACGGATGGAAAGCTATGGCCTGCTCATCCATTAAAAATTGCATATCCTTCTACGACATGAAAAGCAACCCATACCTTTCCATTATCAAAGCAACAAAAAAAAAAAAACAGTAGCTAGAATTACTTGAGAAATCAGATTTTGGTGAACAAAACAGATCTAGCAAGAGTTGATAAGAAAACAGATCCAAAAGCTACAACTCATCTATACTTATCAGATATGGGAACTCTCGTTGTGCAGACAGATCCAAAAATACAAACATACAACTCAATCGACTAAAAAAATTGAGCCACATTCAACACAGAAGAGAGAAGACGAATATGACAGCCTAGCTGAATATGAACCAGTAGCTAGAGTTACCTGAGAAATTAGATTTTCGTCGCCAGAGTTCACGGAGAAGACGAATACAACGGCCAATCCTAAATCACCACAAAAAACAAAGTAGTCGTTTTGTGTGGCTAGGGCTATTGGAGATCAAATAAAAGAAGGGGGATAAGTGGGGGTACAGGGGCAATTTGGTAGGGGGTGTTGGGGTGTATAAAATAGTAACAGGGGGTGTTATTAATTAGTAAAGGCTGGGGGGTGTATACAGGGGTATTAAAAGGGTGGGGGTATAAAATTATCCGGGTGCACTTTTGTTTCTCAAACCATGCATAAAATCGTGGGACCGGGATAAGGAGAGGGGGTATAATTTTATACCCCTTGTAATGCTGCATCCAATCAGGGCCTTAGTTTACCACTAACCTAACCGTAGTTGACTAACACTAACCCTAGTTAATGTACATTAGCCAACCATGGTTTGCTAACATGCTCCTAAAATCCTACTAACTTACACCAAAACCCGTTATCCTACACTAACCAACATGGTGACCCTCCTCCACCATTCTGAAGCCATGAAATAACCTTACTTCATCTCTCTCCCATTCTCCCCTCCATATCTCTGCTTATAGCCAGAGAATATTATCACTCTCTCCTCCTGTAGACAACCCAATTAATTAGACCCATGGATATTCTTAGCCAATTGGCCAATGGGCTTCCCGACGATAAGAATAATTAAGACGTAATCCTTAAATTTTTACATGATGCTCTTGATACCCCAAAATCCAAAAGGAAACCTTTCCAAAAATCATACCCCAAGGCTCATGAACACTCCCTTCCGCTCAGAAATGAACCTTTCGCAAGTGCTTGAATCCTAGCTGGACCTGAGCGCTCAGGTCATTTGTGCACGTCAGAACTTTTCAAACCATCAACAGTCGGGCATGATGTGATTCTCTGCATCGGCTGATGACACAGAGGCTCTCCCTCCTCCACATACACGCAACCCTCTCTAGTCACTTTTCCCTCCTCTCAACCTTTGACCACCATCATGACCCTTCACTAACTAAAACCCTATAAATACTACCCTTCTACCCCATTATGTTACACGGTATTACACTTGTGTGACCCTGGGGATAATACCATGCACGATGTTATTTTGCGACTTTGACGTATTATGCTAGATTACCAAGATGAACAGGAGGAGTATTATAGTCAGGAGAACTACGGAGTGGGGGGAGCTGCCAGCATGGGGGACAACTCGACAGAGGGATAGGAGAAGCCATAAATCTCACCCTATGGAAATAAATGTATCTCATGGAAGGAGACTTTACTGTATCAAACTTGTTATTACCTTTTATTATTATAATTTGTAATAATATTAACGTTTCTAAAATTTGGGGCATTACAGTTTAGATGGTTGGAATCTTGAGGATGCATAGAATATGATTATGAGGAATCAAATTCCTTGTAATTCCCTTCTTAAAGCATAATTCCATTCTAATATCTAGGTTAATTTAGTTATGTTATTCAAGAAATATTAATTTTGAAACTTTAGTTGAATCAACATTTAGTCTTTATTATTAAAGCCATCAATCAAAAGTTACCATGAGGTAAAAGAGAGATTGGATTCTCACTTTATCTGGAAAGATGATTTTTGGGTTGAACACGTCATCGTAAATTAATCATAATTCTATTCTGGTATGTTTCTTGGAAATCATGAGAATATGACATCATATTCTCATTACTTCTGAAGATTTTCGTCACCCAAACTAGACTAAGTGAAATAACGTTTGTGGACAACGGCCTCCTTTGGGTAAAAAACCAAAAATTGGTTTTTTAAAAACCATTTTGTCCTTAATCATTTTTTTTTTTTGCATTTGTTAGTTTTGCATAAAGATTTTGTGATTTCTAGATTCCTCTTGACGAGACGAATCTAACGAATATAAAATTATGACCAAAACTCAATTTTTTTGAATAAAGCCAAAATAGTTGGATTATTGGACATATTTTGTCTTTATTCAAAAAATTTTGAGTTTTGACCATAAATTTATACTTGTTAGATTCGTCTCATCGAGAGGAATCCAGAAACCACAAAATCTTGACGCAAAACTAACGAATGCAAAAACAAAGAAGAAAAAGAACAAGGACAAAATGGTCTTTTGAAAATCCGATTTTTGATTTTTTACCCAAAGGAGGCCAAGATGTGTGGACCAATGGGATCAGTATATGAGAAATTAGTACCATTCAGATTGGAAAGGCAAAAGAACTTAACAGCTAACCACTCCATATAAAATCAATGTCAGTGCAAATGCTTAAATCAGATGGTAACCACAAGGTTGCCCAGTTTGGGTCCACCTACTAGCGAACTTAATTAGCTCAGATATTTTTTCCTAACAAACAATGTTTTTTTTTATTCCTTAAAAGATCCAGGATGGATACAACTGGGGGTTGTTTCGGGCCTCGTTCTCCAATAGATTTTACGTAAATTTTATGAAAATATCATAAAATGAGCATTTTATGGAAAAGTGATAAAATGAAGTTGTTTTCTCCACTGATAAAATGTAGTAGTTTTCCTATAGATTTTAGAAGGATTTTATGAAAATCTCATAAAATGACTTTTACATTTTATGCGTTGAGATTAAAGTGTTATAAAATGTGAGATTTTATGTGCCTAAAATCTACTGGAGAACAAAGCCTCAATTTGTGACTTATTATTCTAATTGGCCTATTAGATAAGCCATGGATTGATGTATCGTGTTATATGAAACTGATGTATTGTGATAATGACTAGTTTCATATAACACGATAAGACAATTTTAACAATAAATCAATTTTGTAGAGTGAGCAATATTCGACTTAACCATCAATCCCTTTAAAGTAAAAAAATAAGTCGACGGGTACAATTACATGGTGCTCTAACCCTTTCACCACGAATTATATGGAATCTGTGACTATGAAGTATGGTGGGGCATGACCACATGGCTGTACCTCAATGCTATTGCAATAGTTACTCCACTGCAGTAATTGAAAACCTAAGACAATTGATTGAAAGTTCTAATAATACGAAGAAGAGGACCCCATAAAAGAAGGGAGAATCGATAATTAATGTACTCATGACAGGGAAAGAGCTGCTTTGATGAGTTTTTTTTTTCTTTAAAAAAAAAAAAAAGAGTTGATGACCCCATATTAATTAATTACTAATTCAAATATATAAGTCTGTGGGGGACCAGTACTGAAGCTTCTTTCCGCAGCTCTTTCAGGTTAATGATGTGTTTTAATGAAGATAATGGACTCAATTAATTAAAGCCACACTTTGGATTTTAGAAAAAGTTGTGGTATCTGGAACCCCCTAGTAGTCCTATGTATGATTGGTGGGGTACCACCTCTAAACTAGGGTTTCTGTTGAGATTGGGGTCAAAAGTTTGCAGTTTTATGTTATTACGTGGTTCTTGAATTATTGAAGGGAAAGTAAAAGAAAATTAGAAGGAAAAGAATTATTGAAGTGAGAAGTAAAGCAGTAAAAAGGTCGTTTGTCCAGTTTAGAAGCATAACTGAACCGGTCCAGTTTTGACATTTTCAAACCTACCCGGTTCAGTTTTAATGATGAAATACTTTCCTCACGTAGAATTTAACATCACGCTAAAAACAAATACTCCTACATATACATGGTTTATATATGTTTATTTATGGAATTTTCCTTTTAATATTCTTTTATTTAATTTTTTTACCTCTCTGGGCAATGCATCTAAGATTCCAAGAAACAAAAAAATTAATTACTAGTCTGTGATAAAGAAAAAAGGGGTAGTCCTTCCCTTATATATGCTGTCAAATTGGTGAAATAATGAAGTGGATTACTTGGATTCAGGGACACTGCTATCCCTTTTGAGGGACAACACCTGCTGTCCCCCATAATTACGGGCCGCTCCGGTCACTTTCTGACGATTAGAAACGTTCACTTTGTAGAGCTCGATGAGTAAAACAAGTTTACCAAAAATCAGTTCAATCGGATATCATTAAGTGCCTGATTGGAACATTTTTATCATGAAACGAATGCATCCGAAACACGAGATTAAACCCACTCGAACCCATAATTGCTGAGTTATATGTGTACTGATCAGAAACTAAATGATATCCGATTGAGCTTATTTTTGGTACACTTGTTTTACTCACCGAGCTCTACGAAGTGAACATTTCCGATCGTCGGAAAGTGACCGGAACGGCCCGTAAATGCGGGAGACAGTAGGGGCTGTCCCTCAAAGGGACAGCAGTGCCCCCGAATCCGGATTACTTATTATCTACTATCTATTAGCTTCAATAGTAAAAGGAGGGGTTACTTTTTGTATGCTGATTAGGTATCCTGTACAAAAAAATCATTATGATTTCATCCTATAAAATTTGAATACTTATCGTTTCATCCTGAAAATCAAATAAACCCCAAAATATCCTCTCTCTCTCTCTCTCTCCCTCCTAATTTTCCTAATATTTCTCTCCTGATTTTCTTAATAATTCTTTTTCCTAATTTCCTAACATTTCTCTCTCCCAATCTTTCTTAATTTATCTCAATCTCTCTCTCTCTCTCCTATCTTGAAAAATTTCTCTCTTTCCTAATCTTATATTTCTCTCTCCTAATTTTCTCACACCTAAAATCTCAAAAAAAAAAAAAAACATAAACCATGTTGATGTGTCGTTTATTTCATGCAGTGAATATGATTTATTGATTTATTTTTTTTACTGTATTAAATCACCAATATGGTAAATCAATAAAATATATTCACTATATGAAATAACCATCTAAAGATGGTGAACCAATATATCATATTGACTGTATAAAATAACTCCACTTAGTTTTCATAATCCTATCTTGAATCATGTGTTGATTTATCATGTTTAAAATCAATGCATGATTTTAAACATGAAACACATGGTTGATTAATACACTATAAAATCATATGAGAAACATGGTTGAACCATGTGTTGATTTATTATGTTTAAAATATTGAGCAAATTTAGAAACTAATAAACATGGTAAAATTATTTACCATGAATTATGTGTTGAATTGTATAACGAATCATGAGTTAAATTCCGTGGTAAATTAATATGTCGTAGTTTTTATTCAAAAATTAAAATTACAGAAGTCATGAAAACTCTTATCATGGCGACACTATTTACCATGAATTTTTGTGGGAAAACTTAAAAAATTATGACAGAACATGATTAATTAATTTAACACAAAAATGACAAAATCTAAAAATAAAAAAAAATGAACAACCTAGTATTTCTTTTACAACAATGACGGCTACTACTGTACATGTATCAGGACATCTCCTCAAAACTTCTACTGTGTATCAAGACATCTCCTCAAAACCTCTGTTTATCATCTCCCACACCAAAATCCAAAAATCCTCTTCCCAGATTCAACCCAGCCCCCCAACAAAAGAAGATAGTATGGCTATGAAAAAATCCCCGTGGTTCCACCATCAACATCTGTGGCAATAATGGGCAGTGATGCCTCGATGGAGATCCACCACGCCATGACCCGCTACCTCACCTCCCCAATGTTTGCATCACCGCCAACCTCATCTCCTGCCTCGTTGACACAACACTTGTTCCCATCTTTGCATCCACCGGATTGGCTAGGTTCCATGGAATCGATCAATGGAACGATCGAGAGATAGAGGCCTGACCTTCTCCGATTTAGATGATTCAGTCGATGGATTTTCATCACCGAACACACGCCTCTATATATGATTATAGGGATTTCACCTTCTCTGATTATAGGGATTTCAAAATGAGTATGGTGAAAATGAATCACATCCAATTGAAATAGGGATGTGATCAGTGTAATCCCTAAAATTTAGGAATTGTAACTGTAGTAAAATTCTTAATGAAGATATTTTAGTATAATTAAAATTAGAATATATTATTAGCATGAAACGAGAATAGAACAGCTAGAATGAAACGAGAATGGAAATCAATACTGTTTGATTGCACTGCCTTTATTATAGGATAACTGAATGACACAATAAATAACTTCAAAAATAGGACATGAACTAATATAGTATGCCCTGATTTTCGGAAAATAAATTACTATTAGATAATATACTACTAAAATACATAATAGGGACACAATGATCCAATTTCTATTTACAGGATGGAATCATAAAGATTCAAATCCTATAGGTTGGCGCATCCTAAGGATAATATTGTAAGAGGATGCCTAATTAAAATTTCCTATAAAGTAACATTTTTTTTTTTCATTTGGGCCATGACATCACCTTTTATATTTGAGAACTATTATGAGAAAGTTACAGGGGTGCAAGTTCAAAAAAATAGAAACTCTATCCATCCCCAAATTATTAGGGGAAAAAATTGTTCACTCTCACCAAAAGAAGGTAAACAAAACTCTCACTATAATTGGTTAAAATGGTGTGGATCTCACTAAAACATGATGTCATGTTTATCAAAAAGTATATTGATTTCGTGGATTCCATACCATATCAACCAATCAGGGTGAGGATTTTTTTTCACTTTGATTGGTTGAAAGGGTGAACAAATTTTTTCTCAATTAGGGCCGTTTTGAGATTCTAATTTTTTTCAAAACATAATCATTATACTTTTTATTTTTCTCTTTCTAATTTAGTCCATAATCATTTCAATTTTTTATTCGAATATATCTTGTCACATCAAAAAATTATGGGCAAAATGGAAAGTTAGCAAATAAAGTACATTAATTTATATAAAGGAATTATTATTTTAGGATTGCACGAAAGAGAATGCCGGACCAATAGTTAGGGACGGATGAAGTAGAAACATATGAGAAGCTTTAATCAGTAAGACATAATTTAAGCACCTTAGATTAATTATAATTATCATTATAGCATCTGCTGGGCCACAGTTCCTTTCTTCGACTATACTTCGCTTCAGTTTTTTTTTTTTTTTTTTTTTTTTTTTATTTTACCATGGGTACATTCCCCGTAGGAGTATTTTCTTTCAAAAACAGAAATAATTACACATATTACGTACGTTTAGCATATAGATAACAACATTCGATGCTATAATTAATCGGATTCCCACTATTGGATAGTGAAACTGAGTCTCCATATAAGATGTGACATGAGTGTCCGTAGCTGATCACAGACAACTATGATCGGCCCAACAACTATGATGTTTGTGAAGGGACATCAACCACCCCGGTTGACCGAAAGAAGTGGCTCTTGTAGCATACTTCATTAAAAGACGCCTTGCAATACTGCACAGTATAGATACAATATCATCAATTTTTTGTGTGTGGATATTCTTGAGTTGACTTATATTTGCTTTATATTTGTTTTCATTCGCGCTTTTTAAGATGTTTTTATCCTTCTTCTTTTTTTATATATATATTGGCAACAAAAATTTTATCTTTCTTTTTTTTACTTGGGTTTTTTTTTTCTTTTTATCCTTCTTTTTTTTACTTGGGCTAACACTTCCCTCACGACCTATCGTGATGCTAGTGTGAAGTTTTGAGTTTTCCTCTCGATATACCGGCTGCTCTAGAGTTATTAAATTACCTCTTTTTACTGATAAAAAAAAAAAAAAAAACCTTATATTATTCGATTTGGTCAATCCCTTGCAAGGTTTAACATAAGTAATATCATCTCTTATCATATAACGTCATTGAAAAGTAGAGTAGAATATAAGCAACGAAAGATTAATATAGCGTTTGCTTACCTTTTAATTTAATTAAAATGTTTAGAATCTGTTGGCAACTTTTTGGTGTTAACCAACTGGGATTAACTCAATTGGTTAACATTTTTGTATCTAAATAGGAGGTTAGGAGTTTTTTTTTTTTTTTTTTCATCGTCATTCCTAATCTATTACATGGGGGAGGGGGAATAAGACTTCGGACGCCGGAATCTTTGGGGTATCCAGAAATTTCACTGCGCGTGAAATTAATCACCACCACTTGCAGGAGGTTAGGAGTTCAAATCTCCCCACCTGCGTGTAAGCTATTATTTTCCTTTTGATTATTAGTTGGGTTGTGGCTGTTATTTTTTTTGTATTTTCCAGTTTGCTATAATTATGATATTTGTGTTCTCCTACCGTTTGTAATTTTTTTTTTTAAAAAAACTTTATGTCGTAGTATTAAGTATAAATCGTGATTATAAGCAGATCGTAAGTATCAGTCACGCAATGCTTACATGCATGTGACAGCTGTAATTGGAGGAAATCTTGTGAAAAAAAAAAGTAGCCAAAAGCCTAATATAGTGCTTTAGAAATAGTACTGCCATTATTTAATTAACATCATGCACTGCCACTTTATCTATTTTCATTTCATTTTTTCCTCTAAACCGAAAAGATACTGTAGTATTAATGATTGTGATCATTGACCATGATGCTGAATATGGGTGGAACCAGAAAAAGACTTGGAAAGTTGGCGACCATGGCGGAATCAGAATTTTCTTACAGGATGTGTCAATTTTTTTTAAAGTTCAAGAAGGGAAAAATAATTAAAATGCAAGCTAAAATTTCAAGAGAAAAAAAAGAAAATGAAAAGTATAAAAAATTAGGGGGTGTTTGGTAACATTTTAGTTTTTTGTTTTTTGTTTTTGTTTGTACGTTTTTTCAAGACTAATCACAAAAACGTGTTTGGTAATTTGTTTTTGTTTTTTTCTTATTATAAAAGTTTATAAAATTTATAGAAACAAATAAGAGGTGATTTCAGTTGTTTTTTAAACAAAGTGGTTTCAATAAAGTTGAAAGACCCTGATCGTCTCTCTCTCTCTCTCTCTTACTTATTTTTTATTCTAATGGAATGAAAATGATTAGAAACATAAAATGTTATTGCCAAACATGTTTTATGTTGTTTTTATTTTTAACTGTTTTTAAATAAGGTATTACTGAGTATGTTTTTTTGTTTTCATCATAAATAATTATGATTCTAATTTCAGTTTTTAATAATAAGAAAAAGTGTTACCAAACACCCCCTTAGCATTCATGTTTTACAAATTAAACATAAAACTAATGACAAAAATAAAAGTTTCTAATACATACAACTTCACTATCTTTAGAAAATGACATTTTTTCAAGTAACGAAAGTCATCTATGGTTGCGTCTATGGTATGCTGTAAACTTCATATAACAAGAAAAAGGTGAGGGAAAAAAAACAAGGGAACTTAAAAGGACATTGTGTGCAAAGCATGTAAGGAATGAATGCTTAGTTTTTAATTCTAATGGGACTCTCCATAACTTTGATTGATAATGCCCAATCCACTTAAAAAAGATCACTCCTCCAATTCCATCCATTATAGCTTGTTTGCCCCCATTTGGGATAGGGCAATCTTGTAGGTAAGCTAAAAGTAGGAAAGGGTCAACCATATACGTAAAATTCCATGTAGGGGGGAATATAAGGAAAAATAGAGTGATGTTCAACCAACAAGTGTTGTAGCCTTTATAAAGAGAAAAAAGAAGAGGTAATATAAATTGGGGATTTGAAATGATGGTATGGTGAGAAAGGGCATGCAATCATTTTTTTTTTTTTTTTTAAATTTCAAGAAAGAATTCATACCTAAGTTTTAAAATTTAATGCCCCATAATTCATTACTACCTTTCTTTGACTAAACAATGATGGTGAGAGGTTTAGAAGGGCACTCGCTTTTTGGTTCAACTAGGAAAAAGGGCCCCACTTTGAGGATTCCTTGCCACTATAGATGCCCATTAGTCCCATAAAAGAAGGAACTCTAGAAATCATTTAGATTTGCCACAAACTGCAACTCTTTTAGTAAAGTAAGCTTGCATAGTAGTCTATTAAACAAGGAGTTTAAAAACGTGCAAAGTGAGACCCTTTAGAAGTCACTTTCTATTGCACTCAGGGGTAAAGTGGTCAGGTCTCAATAATTTGAAATTTTCAAAGAAGTGCTGAAACGGTTCAGTTTCAGTTTTAAAGAAGAACAAACTGGGCTAAATTGAATCAATTCGAGTTACATATGAATACCTTTACATGTAGAGCTAGACCATACACAAATAACCCATCATTCTCTATGAAGTTGCAATAGTTATTGCTAGGAGTGAATACTTTGTGAAGTCTTTATGATTGGACAATTAGTTTTTGGATTTTCTATTATTGGTCATGCCTATATTGATTGAATTTTCGAGGGCAGTAGCCCACTTTTGTTGATATTGTATATGTCTGTGATGCATTTTTAATCCGGAATTTTTCGGTCTAATAATAAAGAATAATGTATTGATGTAGTGGATTTTTTATCCAAGCTTGAGAAATTTTTTATCCAAGCTTGAGAAATTTTCGGTCCAATAATGATGTAGTGACATAGGCCCAATTACCATCTTTCACCAAACCGAAAAAACCGGCAAAGGAAACCGAACCAGTCCAAACCAAATATCAAACGATTTGGTTTCGGTTTAGATATTTAGAAACTCTGAAAAGTTCGGTGCGATCCGTGGAGATACCAAATTGGAGCAATTAGACACGACAGTATATTATTTTCAATATGTAAAAAGTTAGAGGTGAACTTCAATTGGACTGCAATATGAAATTTTACATAAACGGGCCCACCACGAAGATGCAAGTCGAGGGTCGGACCCAAGAAGAGAAAAGGAGGGTCAATTGACCTCGTTAGATTAAAATTTCCTACAAGTGGGTACATATATTTATGAATATTTTGGTAATTTGTCCCAAGATCTTACACTTAATTCAATAGATTTTGCCCCAATACATGAAATATGTACAACTTTTGTAAATTCTTGACTCCACTTATAGAAAATCCTGTCTCCGGATGCAACTATTCAAGCCATTCACCAGCCGGTAAGACAAAGTCAGCTAGGAATCATGGGAGACATACGATCTGAATACATTTCTTTGTGGTAATTTTTTTTAAAAATCACATAGTCGATGCCCTACTAGAATGATTTTTTTCTTGGTAATCCATCCATCTATTACAATACATTACAATATATAAAGAGGGAGAAGAGGGACGAAAATTTGGTCCATGGCACTTGGTTAAATTACCCTTGTACCCCTCCAGCTACAATGCTATTTGTTGCTTTCTTATGGATAATTTTGTCTTTTGACCAAGGTCAAGACATCTTTTTTGGATTTTAGTACTTGCAAGCCACGTGTTTGCCAAATTACTTAGCCCTTTAATAGCATATAATGGCGGTCATTGTAAGATTAATCCACTTTTAATTGGACCCGAGTACTTATTGGATCGATCACTTACATATATCCAATTAAACTTACTTTTTGCATGGTCACAAAAAAAAATCTTTTAGAATTACTGAACGATTTGGATCATTCATGAGATTCAAAAATAGGCCCCACTAGTAGTTGTTATGAAATCTATACCCCTTGAATCGGTACCCCTAACATTAATGTAATCTGGAAAATTATTTTTGCACCTTATATTCCTATAAATGTACTCCAAAATTTTCATGTATGCTTAAAGTGACACAATAGAAGCACTAAAAGATAGTGAAATTTAGAGTTGCATTCATAATAAAAAGGAGAGTGCAAAAATTATTTTTCTTTTTATTTTGTAGTTTTTTTTTCTCCTGAAAGTTGAGTGCAAAAATCATTTTTTATTTGTTGTTTTTCTGATTTCAAGGTAAAAAAAAAAGGAGCATATTATACTTGTTTTCCTCTCGTTGAACCATTTCGATTGGATTTCTAAGATAAAAAGAATCTACGATTTGTAATTTCTATTTTTTTCAATATAGCAATAGGTATATGGATGCCATAATAATAATTAAATGACACCATATAAATCTAATTGAAATAAAAATTTAACTAACTTATTGCAGGGACAAAAGAGGGGCGCATGTTAAGACGAGTTTTGGTTAACTTCACATTTTATATTCTTCCGTTTTTCAATGTTTTAGTTTTCAGTACATTTCCTTAGAACTTGTAGAGAACATTCTATGGATTCTAGTTTCTTCGTGAAAAAATACTCGAAAGAGTAAAAAAGATATGGAATAAATAAAAGGACATATGGTTAAGATAAGTCGGTGTAGGTTCAACGAAAAAATAATTTTCATCTTTAGAAACACATTTTGAATCTTTAGGAGCATTACTCCTCCGTTTCACAAAACTGTATGAGAGTCACACACTTAAAAGTGAGACCCACACACTTTTATGAGATGAAGGAGCAATGTTCATGAAGCACAAAATAATCTTTTGAATGAGTCATTGTGTTCGGTAGTATAAGTGTACCATTCTTTGAAAAATGATTCAGTATTCCATGTCTCTTCTTCACCACATGGAGTATTTATGTAGGAGTTTTCCAAGGCTCTAACCACACATTTGTTTGAAATTCATACATTTTCTAATATATTATTTACGATCCAAAATTTTAGGGAAAAAATTTAGATAATTGGATCAACCAATTACAATCATTCAATGGAGCTGTTTCAATTCAAAAAGTTATTTTAAAATTAATAAATGGATCGGATTCTTTATATTAGAATTCAAATTTTAAGTTCGACCATGCATTATAAATTTGGGTGGGGATAAATCTTTTGGGAAGGATGGAAGTAGTTTAGCACTGATATATATGGTCTATGTGCCATAACTGATAGCGAAAACCATATTAAGCAATTTAGAATAGTTTCAATAAGGGATGGTGTGGAGCCCTCTTTCTCAGATAATCCTTCCTGATGATGATTGGTAAAGAAGATGATGCTCTCTGTGGACGGCCCATGGAGATGGTTTGTTTTTGCGAATGAAAAGATTGTGATTTGTTAGAGTCGCCACCCGAATTTGAGGTCCGAACCCAAGAAACCGATTAAAAATATGTGACTCGTTTGCCCATTGAAAAAGATTTTACCGATCATAGAACATAAGAGATTGATTTACAACTTGGATCCCAGAATAGGGATTGAGCACTCAAAGGTAATGGCTTGAGCGCTCAACCTTCCAAACCAGTTGAGTGCTCAAGGCTCATCGATTGAGCACTCAAACCAATTTCCGACTTCTGTGAGTTTGACCCTTTTTACAACTTCTTTTCTCATTCTTTGTAAGATTAAACATTAATAAAACATTTTTCATGGAGAATCAGGGAAAACAGGTGGCTTGATCTCTTAAAGAATGATGAAAAGAGGAGAATCACCACAAATTAATAAAGGAAATGCTTGTAAATGGAAGAGAGAGAGAGGGGTTCAGATCATAACCATAGTAATAACAACTCCACACATCAGAAATAAACTAAACCATGATTCATCATCGAAACAACTAGTAACCTGCAAATGAGCCAAGAACAGATTGAGCGCTCAAAGACATGACCTTGAGCGCTCAAGACATAATGTGGCTTTCTGGTTTTTGACCTTCAAGCAAGCCTTTGATGCTTCCTCAGGATCATAAATACATAAAATAAAGATTTATGAGGTTGGACAATCACTGCTTTGCACTCAAATATAAGATTTTCAAAGGTTTTGATGTTTGACCATCATGAAGTAGATGATCAACACTCATGCACGCACTTTTTTTAGGTGAAAATGAACTGTTCTGAAAGTAATATAAACATATATGACTATTTAATGATGATCAAAACCAAATGGGAACACAAAAACTAACAAAACAAGAGACTGTCCAGAGCTGGGATTGAGCGCTCAATGTCGGAGGCTTGAGCGCTCAACCCCTGCTGTAACTACAGATTTTAAAAGTGTTTTTAAACAACTTTTAGACCTTTGTGAGTTCAATGCAAGTATAAAGAACTTGTTTGAACTCACTGGTCTCCCTCAGAGGGATTAAAATAGTGAATATATCACATGTTTAACTACCTTTTGAAAAGGATTATAGCTTGAACTTGATTTTGAGCTTGGGGGTGGACGATTATGGATGTTTAGTTAGTATTCTGGATGGGTGAAACAGTGTGTGAGGTTGATTGATGAACAAAGGTCGAATTTGAAGCTTGAATGATGGTTTTTGTGAGTGGTTTAGATGGTGAGTGAGTGGTTTTGTAGAGAGAGAAAGTTGTGAACGGTTTTAAGGGCTGTAAGAGGGCTGGAGTATGTGAATTGGTCACCTGGAAAACCAGTGGGCAATGGCTGGTTTTTATAGGGAGTGAGTGGGAGGGAAAAGAGGAGAGAGAGAGAGAGAGTGGGTTTGTATTTGAAAATGGGTTAGGAGTAGATTTAGGAGTAAATTAGGGCAATGTAGGATGTATTATACATGTACAAGACGGTAACCAGTGGTTAGACGATCCTCCCTGCATGAAATCTCATAATGAGATACTCTGCAGATTCCTGACTGGGACCAGAGTTGAGTGCTCAAAGATACGGGATTGAGCGCTCAAGATGGGATTTTTGGGTTTGAGCGCTCAAGGTCCAAGGGTTGAGCGCTCAAGATGGGACCCACAGGTTTGGCGCTCAAGGTCCGAGGGGTTGGAGCTTCAAGGTTACCGTGGCATTGATGGTTTTGCTTGGTTTGATGATGCTTGGGTTGATTCGGGTTGTTTTGATTGTTTGGGTAATGTTTGGTTGATTTTAATCAAGTTCAAGCCATTTTCACTAGTTTCGGGTAGTTGTAATTGGTCTGTTTCATTCTCGGGTCGAAATCAGCGTGTCTACAGTTGCCCCTCTTTGATGGAACTTTGCATCATTGCTTGATGCAAGTTACATCTAAGATAGAGACATCCCGATTCATTCCCTGAGCCTTTCTCAAGCTGCAAAGGAAAACATTAAAATCATAGTCATGCCACTCAGGCTGCCTACGTACCCCATTGTAGGGATTAGCTCTGCGTAGTTCCTGGGGGCAAAGGAATAGATTGATGATTCACTTGACAATGAACAATGAATGATGATGCACACAATAACTAATTGATGATTGGTGGGTGATTGATTGATGTGTAATGATTGATTGAATGATCGATTGAAAGAATGAGTGATGATTGATTGGATGCGCGGGTTAGGCGGCTTAAATGATTATTGGATGCGCAGGTTAGGCGGCTTTTGAATGATAATTGGGTGTGTGCGGGTTAGGTGACTTTTGAATGATTATTGGGTGTGCAGGTTAGGCCGCTTAAATGATAATTGGGTGCGCGGGTTAGGCGATATTTGAATGATTATTGGGTGCGCGGGTTAGGCGGCTTTTGAATGATTATTGGGTGCGCGGGTTAGACGACTTTTGAATGATTATTGGGTGTGCAGGTTAGGCGGCTTTAATGATTATTGGATGCGTGGGTTAGGCGGCTTTTGAATGATTATTGGGTGCGCGGGTTAGGCGGCTTAAATGATAATTGGGTGCGCGGGTTAAGCGGCTTTTGAATGATTATTAGGTGCGCGGGTTCGGCGGCTTTTGAATGATTATTGGGTGCGCGGGTTAGGCGGCTTTATAAATCTATCTCGATAAGATTGAAAAGATTATCCCAAATGATATGATTGAAAAGTTGACCATTTCTGGTCTTGAAATTAATTGAAAAAGTTGCCTCGCAGGATGATTGATTGAAAAACTCTCCCGCAGGACGATTGATTTAAAAGTTTGTCCCTCAGGACGATTGATTGAAAAACTATCCCACGGGACAATTGATTTAAAAGTTTGTCCTCAGGACGATTGATTGAAAAACTGTCCCGCAGGACGATTGATTTAAAAGTTTGGTCCCTCAGGATGATTGATTGAAAAACTGTCCCACAGGACGATTGCATGTGACTCATGTATCAACACTCAACGACAACAACGACAACATTCCTTCTTTAAAAAGGAGGCTCAATGGGATGGCTCTTTTGCTTTACTGTCTTTTCCTTTTTGGCCAGGGTTTGAGTTTGAGCTCGGCAAGACTTGGGTTTTGGATTGGTTTCAGACTTCTAGGCTCCTACGCCCCAGTCCTAGTTTTGGCTATTTTTATGCTTTTCAGTCATTTTCGTTAGTTTTTCGCACGCCTTCTCTGTGTTTTCTAGGTTTGGGGTTAAAGATGAATAGTCATCTTCAATCGTTTCTTAAGGTTGAAGATGACGCCGAGATATCTAGGTCATAGCTATTTCACCTCCTTTGACAACGGGTGCCGAGGGAGGTCACTTCATTTATGCACATAGTATCAAATTGAGATCTTAACTGTCCAGAGGGCCACTAAGGAGTGATTAGTTTGGCATCGGTTTTAGAGCCCACTGCATATCGCTAATGGTCTTTCATCATGCATTCTTTTTGATAGGTCTAGCGCCACCCGTCATCGAGATCTCTTTCGGATCTAAGAGCTTTGACTCCGAGACCTCAAGCACAGTTGCTTCTAATATCGCATACATTTTCTACAAACTAAGGGTTTGGCAGAATCCTTGCTAAGAGATTGTCCTGATGGACTACGATTTCAGTACTCTAGTAGATGAGAGGCCCCTTCAGTCTGTACCGCCGAACTCTGACCCCAACGTTGACGAGGAACCTATTGACATGGAGGAAGATGAGGACGTCTTGGATGGGTTCCTCGATGACAGCGACGCAACGGAGTCCAATGATCGCTCGAAGTGGGGATATACCACCACATGAACGACTATAAGTACTGAGCATGCTACCAGTGTCGGTTTCAAACAAGATGCCAACGCTGCTGGTGAAGTAGAACAGGTTATCTTAACTGAGATTGGAGTGCCAGTGTCCGAGGAAAACAGGTCCTCTGGGGTAGCATTGTGTAGCGGAAAGAAGAAGGAACCTTCTTGTCCCTACCTCCATTATTACAAATGGGGATGCCGGACGCTCGATTTGTAAAAAAGTATGGTATCCTGGAGGGGGTGTTGGTAACTCTTCACCCAAAATGGATGCTCCCGAATTATGGGCCGAACCACTTGATCGTTCCTCTAATGGTGATTACTGAGGGTGGGGTTAGATTCCCCATGAACACGTTTATCCAAGTGGTATTGACCACCTACTTCCTTTCTCTAGACCAATTAACCATTAACAGCTACAGGGTGATAAATTCCGCGTATGAACTAAAACTAAGATACTTCCTAATGACTATGCCCGAAATGAAGCATATAGTCGAGCACCTCCTAGACTCTGACCATTGGCAGGATATTTGTGTAGTTGTTTCAGGAAATTATTATCTGCCAATTAGTGAAGATCCACTCTGAGTCCCCACCCTTCGGGGTGATCACAGTTAATATTCTTTATTGCTTTTATAGCTTGTTCTTTAATTGATATCTCGTTGTGAGTTACGTACAAATTAACTCTTGTGCTTTTCAGGCCTTTCCTCTATCACTTGGCACTTGAATACTCACACCAATTCCAAGAGAGAATATCAGCTATATTAGTGCTTCTAATGCCTTGCTCACGATCTTCTCAACTACGTGCCAACCTACAGGTGTTGGTTGAAGAAGAAGCCAAACAAAGCTCGGAGACCAAGTAAAGGGAGCAGTGTTATTGAGACCTCCGCTAGATCAACATTGATTTCTGAACAGGAGAGGCTTCATCTCTAAGCCCAACTGGTCAGGACACTTTGAGGTAAGGAAAAAGCTCCTGTTGACTGTATTTCCCCCGACCCTCAGGGAGACGACATGGCCCCAAAAATTGATCTTGAAGCAAGGCTAATTGAGATGGCCACAAAGGCTAAGAGGGTCCCTCCAGCGAGAAAGGACAAGCTGAGTTTAGGGTCAATTTCCGAACACAAGGCTGCTTCTTCTTGAGGCAGGGCAACTATTTATGAGGATGAGAGACCGTCAAAAAAGGCAAAAGGGGGTTTAACCTTTTCCGGGTGAAACCAAAAGATTGTTTAGCGGGGTTGACCAGCCCAGTGCTTCAAATGTTCAAGTACTGACGAGGCCTTTTACTTTTGCATTGATTACCAAAGATGGAAAAAGTATCATGAACACCGATAGTGTTCACGACGATCCTCAGCTCAGCCTGGCTCTCTTGCCCGCTCTTGTTCTTAAAAATGATCTTGCACAAGTTTTGAATAAGCTGGAAGACAATTTGCTCCACTGATCGTCACTGATTATGAAGGTAGGCATTATGATCCAAACCCTTACTTTTTATGCTTTAGATATTCTTTCGCTTCATTCTTTATTCCGCAGACCGGACAGTCAATGCTAAAGTTGCATGGCTAAGTTGTCAAGCTTAATAGCTCAGTGAAAAAGTACAAGAACTAAGTCGATGCTGCTCTTAAGAAGGTCCAGATTGCGGAGATGAATGCCGAGCAGCTTCGAGCCGAAAACAAGAGATTAAAGAAAGAACTTGCAGAATGGAGGGAGCGGTCAAACCAAAGATTAGAGCAAGTCAAGGTTGAGAACACTAAGGCTTTGGAGAAAGCTCGACAGAAAGCTCATAGTGCAAGATTTACTAAAGCCGGAGAGGCGTATGCTAGTGACATTCTCAAACTTGTGAAGAAGGGCGTGAAAAAGGGCTTCGACAAGGGTTACATCTATGCTTGTAACATCTATGAAATCCTAGCCGAAGATTCGAAGAGAGAAGTGCCAGAAATCCCTTACTCCCCCATTGCCGAAGTAACACCAGATGATGCGGAAGAAGATGTCGAGGATATTCCTGATCCCAAGAAGTCCGCTGACGAAACTCCTACAGAAGAAGTTACCCTACCCGAAAACACATCAAATGCAGCGATCAATATTACCCCTAAGGATAGGGACTTAGAACATTCTGTCTATTTAGGTATTTTTATTGGATGGCTCCGGACATTTGCAGTTTGCCGTGCCAAAGGGTTTGTAATATTTTGAACAGGTTTCGAAGGAGTTGGCACCGAATAAGTACCACCCTGCCATGCTCCAGTTTCAACGTAATGGTGAACGTTTTCCTGTGGAATGTTTTGATTTGGGATACTTTCTATGTTTATATGAGATGACTGAATGTTTTCATTTTGGATGAATGATTTGCATACAAGATGCGTTGTTGCTCTTATGTATGTGTTAGCCCCTACTTTGGAACAAAAACAAGGAACTATTTTCTTGGTTGTGCCGAAGTAATATGGTAGTTGATAAAAATCAACTTCAATACTTAGAAAAAATTTCAACACTTAAGAAAATTTTACTCTTGGAAGAACTTTTCCACTGATAGCCCTTGCTTCGGGACAAACCGGAGGAAATAGTTGCTTGGATTGTGCCAAAGCAACACGAAACAAATGAAAATTTTCCCACATCTTGGAAAGAAAAATTCCACTGATAGCCCCTGCTTCGAAAAAAAAATCAGAGGAAATAGTTGCTCGGATTGTGCCAAAGCAACACAAAGCAAAGGAAAATTTTCCAACGCTTTAGGAAAAAAATTCCACTGATAGCCCCTGCTTCAAAAAAAATCAGAGGAAATAGTTGCTCAGATTGTGCCAAAGAAACACAAAGCAAATGAAAATTTTCCAACTCTCGGGAAATTTTTTTGCACTGTAGCCCCTGCTTCGAGACAAATCACAGGAAATAGTTGCTCAGATTGTGCCAAAGCAACACGAAGCAAATGAAATTTTCCAACTCTTGGAAGAATATTTCCACTGATAGCCCGTGCTACAGGACAAAGCAGAGAAAATAGTTGTTCGGATTATGCCAAAGCAACACGAAGCAAATGAAATTTTTCCAACTCCTGGAAATATTTTCCTCACGGCGCCGGGCCTTTGAGTTTTCTCAAGGTGTTAGTAGGAACATTGAACCTTGATAATTAATCCGACAGAGTAGTTTGAACAAACAATAGGTGTGGAAACTCCATTTCTCATAATTATCCGAATAGAAGGGAATGGAAAAAATATCAAAGGGGGTGAAACAGGTAGCCCCAATAGATTTTTCCTAACACATTTTTCTCTAAGCGTAGAACTTCTTGAGCTTAGTAGCATTCCAAGGGTTGCCAATAGGTGTGCCGTCCATCTCTGCCAACTTGTACGATCCATGTCTAGCCTTTGCGATTACTCGGAAGGGGCCTTCATAGTTCAGTTTGAACTTAGTTTTCTTGGATTTCTGGACCACTTCCCGAAGGACTAGGTCGTCGATATTGAAGGGCCTCATCCGGATGTTCTTATTATATCCTCAGGCAACCTTTTACTGGTAGGAGGCATGTCTTAGTTGTGCTTCCTCCCTGAGCTCTTGAGCTAGGTCGAGCTCCCTGTCCATGGCCTCATCATTGGCCGACACATTAAAGCTTTCTGTCTGAGCTGTTGGGAGTAGGGTGGCTAGGGGGAGAACAACTTCCATGCCGTAAGTCTTAGAGAATAGAGTTTGGCCGATTGAGTGCCAGGGAGTCTTTTGATAGCCTAGAGAACTTTTGGGAGTTCTTCGGCCCACTTTTTCCTCTTCTAAGTAAGGTGCCGCTTGATTCCAGCCAAGATAGTTTTGTTAAACACTTCTGCCTGCCCATTTCCTTGTGGGTAGGAGGCTGAGGAATGGAAAATCCGAACATTATGCTTCTTGCAAAGCTTCTTAATCGCTTCGGCAACAAATTGTGTTCCATTATCCAAGATGATGGCATAAGGGACACCAAAGCGAGAGATAATGTTCTTGCAAAGGAATTGCTCCACATCAGTTGCAGTTATGGTGATCAAGGGCTCGGCTTCCACCCATTTGGTATAGTAATCAATTGTCGTTATCAAGTGTTTGAAGACACCTGGAGCTGTCGGCAACTTTCCCACTAAGTCAAGCCTCTATTGAGCAAATGGTCAGGGGCTAGTGATCGGTTGCAGGGTTTCGATAGACTGTAGCAGATGAGAGGCGTGCTTTTGGCATTGCTCTCACTTTTTAGCGTACTCCTCAGATGTCTTCTTCATTTTAGCCATCAATACCCTTGAGTGAGAGCTCGGAGGGCAAGGGACCGTCTGCCAGAGTGGCACCCACTACTTCCTTCGTGGAGCTCCCGAAGGATGTTTTCTATTTGGGAATCATGAACAACCTTCAGGTCCAGTCCTATGAACGATCTTCAGTACATACTGTTATTCGGATCCAAGTAGAAGTAGGCGGCCTTACATCTGATCCGATGGGCTTCCTTCTTATTTGTTGAGAGCTTTTCATGCTTAAGGTAAGTATAGATCTCATCCATCCAGCTCGAATAGAGAAATATAGTTAGGACTTCCTTCACTTCGTGCTCAATGCTCGGATGTTCTATTTCTCCGAGCATTTCGGTTGGGAGAGGCTGCACAAGCTGTTGTCAGGAAGGCCAGAGCATCGACATGAGCATTTCTCTCTCGACCCACCCACTCAATCTCTACAGAATCGATCTCTTTTATGAGTCCACAAACTCTCTTATAATATTTCACCATCCTTGGATCTTTTAGGCTACATTGATCTTTAATTTGATTCACGATCAACTGTGAATCACTACAAACTTGCACTGTCTCGGCTCTGAGGTGTCTTGCCATCTTTAGTTTGGAGATTAGAGCCTCAAATTCTACTTCTTTTTTCGACGTCAAAAAACCAATTGTTAGGGCATTTTCATGCATGATACACTCCGGAGAAACAAGCACAATTCCAGCTCCAGCTCCTCGGTTATTTGTCACAAACTGAGCAGTGAAGGCCTCTTCCAATTCCTCAAATGAATTGATGGAGTTCGGCTGTAGAATCAATGGGCTTCTCAGATGAACGACGAACATCATAGGCCTTGCCAGCACTGGATGTCCTTTTGGTGTTCAGCCTGTGCCGCTTGTTGTTCGAACCGAGCTCTGGGGGATACTCTTTCTGTTTCCCAAAATCGTTGAAATGATTTTTTTTCTCGGTATCTTTTGGATTCTCCGGTACATGGGTCCCATACAATTATATAATCGCCGGTATCATCCAAGTCGTACACTGGATAGTCGTAGTTTTCACGATCTCGATTTCTTTGAGGACTATGAACTCGGTTATGGGTTCTTTCGTGGTGATGCCCTATCATCACGCTTATAATGACGATTAGGGATGAGCACAGGTCGGGTTTTTGTCGGGTTCGGGTCGGGTCTATTTCTACCGGGTTGTGGAAAACAACACCCAAAACCTAACCGATGTAGCCTCAGAATCAATCGGTTCGAGTGCATCGGGTTTCAAATCAGGTCGGTCAAGTTAGTCGGTTTGTATTGAACCCAGAAAATTTCTTGTAGAAATCATCAAACCCTTACGTCACTAGAAGTTTCAAAACGCAGAAATCATCAAAACAAAACCCAGAAATCATCTAACATCATTTACCCCATGAATCAACTTAAAATGACAAGGAAAAATCGAGATCTACTTGTACCACTTGTGGTCGTCTTTAGTCTGCTTTTGGAGCATTGGACGACGCCATGGTGCAGAGAAGAGAGAGGTGTGGCTGGGACGATGGCGTATCACCTGTACCACTTGTGGACGATGGCGTAGAGAGTCCTGTCATTACTTGGAAAGAGAGAGAGAGAGAGAGAGAGAGAGAGAGAGAGAAAGAGAGAGAGAGAGAGAGAGAGAGAGAGAGAGAGAGAGAGAGAGAGAGAGAGACTGGTGTTAACTTTTTGAATCCCATTTGGATCCCCTTCTTGAAGATAGAGAGTGTGAAAAAGCTGTTGGGACATTTGAAATGACAGAACAAAGATGGGCTTTTCCCAATGCATAAAAAATGACGCAACACAATAAGTACGTTGGGAACTTCTAAATACCATTTGGATAATGAACAATTTTTTTGAAATGATAATAAAAAGGGGAGGCTCCAGAGTTGTTCTCCTATTTCCTATGCAAAATTATAATTAGGAGTTAGTTGTTCAACCTATTCTCATGCGTGTATTCATAAATTTTACAGATACACACATATAGTGAGGTCAGGTTCACCCGAACGTCAAAGATCTAAATCGAAACCCGACCCGATATCATCAGGTTGACAATATTTCAATCCGAACCCGACCATATGGTATCTTAAGACCGACCCAAACCCCTTCAGGTCGGGTCAGGTTATAGGGTCGAGTTGGGTTGTGCTCACCCTTAGTGGAGAGCAATTTTGTTCACCCTCCATAAAAGAGGGTGAACAAAACCATCGCTCATATTGGTTGAAACATGTGGTTCCCATTACAAAGTGATGTCTTGCTTACCAAAAAATGCATTACAAAGGTAAGCATGGCATTACTTTGTAGTGGGATCCACAACAATGTAACCAATAGGAGAGAGGGTTATGTTAACCCTCTTTTAAGGAGGGTGAACAAAGTTGCACTCCCCTCTAATACCCGTTCCGGGTATTTAGGTTTAATTCATATTTTCTAAAAATTGATTAAGAGTTTATACATGTGTTTACCTTAATTGCGTGTTTTACTAGCGTTAATTGGCATTATTTGGAAGTATGCGAAACAAAATGTTTTTATTGGGCGGAATATCAAAACCTTGTGGGAGCGCTAGCGCATAATAATTTTCCTTTATAACCCAAATGGCTTCCACATTTCTGGAGAGGGTAAAATCTAATTACCCTATTATAAGGCATGGCACGTGTCTAAAATGACCGCCACGAGAGGGCGATTAGCTCGGCACCACATAGGGAGTTCGTTAATCCCTATGCCGATCTGGATTGACCATGAATAGGGTCAGGAATCGAATTGAAGTAAATGCATCAGAATGCACTAGCTCGGCGTAAGGCACAAGGGGATGCCCCTGATATGACAGAGCTGAGGAAGCTACGGATATAATTTGGCAAGCATTCTGGAATATATAGCCCAGCTCGGCGTAATGAATTGAACTATGTACGAGTTACTCTGAGCTACGTGTAAGCTCGGCACCGCCACGGAGAAGGCGGTGAGACATTCCAGAAATATTCTATAAGTGGTACCTTACGAGATGAGGAGTGATCCGTGTAAAATAAAGGGATTGACATGAGCATTCCTAATGTGGATGTGGATAGACCCCATATAGGAATGAGTCCTATATGGAAAGAAAGATCGGCCGCTAGACGAGATCTAGCAATATAAGGAATTTGCCCCTTGATAGGAAAGTCCTATTGAGAAAAGGACTCCTAAAGAGAATAGGAAACAGTGGCACGAGATGCCTAAAGTAAAGGACATCTACACCTATAAATACAAGGCAATAACCATGACAAAAGGTACGCTGTGAAAACCTACTTTCATACGCATTATAATTTAAGCTCTGGCACGTGATACTAACTTAGGGCATGGGAGGGCCTTTGCCAACGAGAGGCAAAGGTGCTCTAACCCTTTTTCTCGCTCTCGCAGATCCGGGGTTGATTCAAGGAAGCACGCGTGATCCGGGGTTCGCCGGATTTATCCCCGCACAATTGGCGTCGCCTGTGGGAAAGCGGGCGTAAAAGCTTGATCCCCTACAAAGAAAAATCAATCATGGTACATTCGAGCCCCTTCCACGTGCACTCCACAACAAAAGGATGTAGAAGACGATGGTACCACGCTTGTGTATACTACAAGAAAGAGCACAAAGGTGGACAAAGCTCCCTTGGTTCTCGGAGCGCCGCTGAAAAAACCATCAACCAGGAGGTTTAACCTAGGGGAGATCCCAGAGATCCCAAAATTTAAGGACACACGCTTAGAACTCCGCGGGTACCCCGCGAGGAGAAGACGCCAAAAAACACCATCAAGAAGAGGGAGAAGCCCCTACCCGACGCGGAGCGGGAAGCGAGCCTCCAAAGAGAGATGGTCACCGACACGCAAGTGGATCGCGAAGGGAAGATAGCCTCGGCGTAAAAGAGCAAGAGGCGCAGGAACTCGCCCGTAAGGTCACTCGACGCAGAATCCAGAGATTCGACCTAAAAAAGCGCCCTCCAAAAAGAAAAAGACCTACGCCTCTGGACCAGATCCGCACGCATACGACCGTGAAAAGAAAAGTCACCATCACGCATAACGCCCATCGACCGAAAGCGCCTTCTCCACCTAAAAAGGAGAGATAGGAGCCGCTTCGCTGAAAAAAAAAGAGAAAGGAGGAAGCACGCCGGGACGTATATGAAAGATCCGGTTCCAACGAGCTAATCCCCTCGCGGCAAAGATGAGAAAAAGGGGACGCTGGCCGGGACGATCGAAATGGAGGAGGCCCGCGAATCCGCACGAAGCAACTAAAGAGGCCCTAGGTCAAATCTCAAAGTCACCCCCTCGCCCATGGATACGCTGGGCGAGAAAATGCCGAAAGCAGCAGTGAAACACTCAAAGATTCATCCCTTTACTTAAACCAAGACGGATCCCCGCGGGCCCACATCCAAAGACTACCAGGCTATGTTTATGCATGAACAGATGATACCGTTATGCAAAATGTTCCCATCCAGTCTGGGGAAAGTGGCACTTAGTTGGTACCATAAGCTCCCAGAAGGATCCATCCTATGTTGGGCACAACTGGCAGAGGAGTTCACTGCTCGGTTTCTCACAAGCCGAGCAGCTCCGAAAACCTTTGATACGTTAACCTCTATGAGACAGAGGGACGATGAGACTCTCAACACAAGATCAAAGCGCCATCGGGAAACTTTCAACTAAATTGAAAAATTGTAGTGAGGAGTACGCCCGCAACGCTCAAAACAAGCTGCGCCTGCATAGTAAGCTACGAGAATCGCTACCATGCATCCGCTAAACTGCGTGGCCAAATTGATGGAAAGGATACAGAACACGCCGCGGGTAGAAGCATTTTACATCTTGCAGGCTGGAGGAAAGATCGTGGCTGGACAACCACAGTTCCCAGAGAAAAGGACGATGGAATCAAAGGTATACAAGAAGGACTTCACGACGGGAAGGAAGGATTATGCTCAAAGCAAAAGAAAGATAAAGCCGAGCCAGACCCCAAGTCATACTTCAGCATCATGACTACTTTCAATATCCCAATATACAAAATCTTCAGACGGGATCAAGAACGAGCAATGGTTCGGAGACCCCCAAAGATGACGGGAACCCTGGAGAAAAGGAGGGGCCACCAATCAAGATTGCGGCTACCATGTGGATTGGGGGCACATGACCGAGGATTGCGTGGAATACAAGAAGTTCTTGGACGAGAAAGTATCGAGAGGGCCATCCCAAGGAGTTGTTGGACAAAGAAGAATGATGCTTGATTTAGTAGAAGAGATAGACTACGAGAAAGGGCCAAAGGGGACAATCCATATGATACATGGATTGGTTGCTCCGTATACGAACAACGAGATAAGACATGTCCAAAGGGTTGATGGGCAGGCAAAGCAAGTCATGAAGCTCGGCATGAAGAGGCCGAGGGTAGGGGAAGCCCTGCAGACCCCGATCACCTTCACTGACGATGACCTGGATGGAGTAATGATACCCCACAATGACGCGTTAGTTATCACCCTACTGAATAGGGGACTATGGCGTGGAGAAAATACTAGTGGACGGGGGGCCAAAGACCAAATCATGTACTATAACACCTTCAAAAGGATGGCACCGCCAAATGGTTCACTACAAAAGTGCCTTGTCCCCTTGGTTGGTTTTAGCTCACAAACGGTGTGGCCAAAGGAAAGGTCACACTACCGTCCGAAAGCGAGGATCGTGAGTAATCAAGAAGGCATTTTCTTGTGGTGGACATCCCTTCATCCTATAACGTGATTATAGGAAGGACATGGATGCATAAAATGAGGGCGGTGTCTTCCACTTACCACCAGAAGATCAAATACCCCAGAGCAGACGGAATCGAGTGCATTAAAGGCAACCAGAAAATGGCTGATCAATGCTTTACCATGGTCTTGAAAAAATCCCCAAATGCCGAGCTGGTAAAGACGGTAGAAGTTCCGCAGACCAACCAACTTTAGAAGACGTGGGGGGCATCCCACCAAGAGATGATGGAAGGACCAAGAAAGTACATGTGTTCGGGAAGACGATGCAGAGAGGTATTTCCCCGACGGTGAAAACCCTCCGAGTTTGGAGGAAAGAGATCCGGTCACTTTTCTTAAAAGCCACATTGATGTGTTTGCATGGACCCCCAGAGATGCCTGGGGATCGATCCCGAAGTCATCCGCCACCATCCGAACGTGGACCCACAACACAATACGCTTGTGTGTATAAAGGCGAGGAGGGCGGCACCACAAAGACGCAGACGTTGTAATCGAGGAGGTAGAAGCGGCTACTAGAAGTTGCATGCCATTCGAGAGGTAAGATATCCGCATTGGTTGGCTAACACCGCCGTAGTCAAAAGAAGAATGGAAAGTGGAGTGGTCTCAAGCGTGGACTTCACCCGGCCTCAACAAGGCATGCCCAAAAGGACAGACTTTCCACTCCCCGGAATCGACCCGGCTAGTAGGCGCCACATGGGGCTATGAAAGGATGAGTTTCCTTGGACGATACCGAGGATACCATCAAAATAGCGTATGCACGAGCGGTCGGAGAAAACATCTTTCATATCACCGAGAGGGCTCTACAGCTACAAAGTTATGCCTTTTGGGCTACGGAATGCCGGGGCAACCTATCAGAGGCTAGTTACTAAGATGTTCAAAGACCAGCTCGGCAAGACTATGGAAGTCTACATCGACGACATGGTAGTCAAGAGCAAGTTGAAGCCTGATCACCTCACTGACTTAAAGGTAACTTTCAACCTTTTGAGAAAATACAAGTTAAAATTAAACGCCTCAAAATGTGCCTTCGGAGTCAGCTCGGGGAAGTTTCTTGGGCACTTAGTGACTAAGAGGAGAATTGAAGCCAACCTGGATCAAATTTCGCTCAAGAAAAGCCTTTAGAGTCCAAAGACCACGAAGGAGGTCCAAAGATTGATGGGAATGGCAGCAATTTTAATCGTTTCATCAAGAAATCTTGGGCCAAGTAGACCATTCTTTCAACTTCTGAAGAAGAGAGAAGGTTACGAATGGGGAGCCGAGCAGGAACAAGCTTTCCAAGAGTTAAAAAACTATCTATCGTCACCACCATTACTCTCTACTCCAAAAGCTGGGGAGCGGTTGGTACTATACTTAGCCGTATCTGACCATGCGGTTAGCTCGGTCCTCCTACGAATAATGGGGACGGAGCAGGCTCTAGTTTACTTCGTGAGCAAAACGTTGTTAGGGGATGTGCCGGAGACACGCCACCGCCATGGAGAAGTTGGTATCACGCCCTTGTTGTGGCATCAAGGAAGTTACCACATTACTTTGCAACATCCCATCACCATACTCACCTTTCAATATCCACTAAGGGGCCTTGCTTTCGTAAAGGCGATTTCTCCGAAGAATCTCCAAGTGGTCAATAGAACCGAAGTCGGGTTTGACCTTGATTATCACCCCGCAACAAAGCAATCAAAGGGCGTGATTTTAGCGAACTTCGTTCTTTGAGTTTTCTCCGACAGTGGCACCCCCACCGCCTATGCTCCACGAGAAGGAGCAAGTTGGAAATCCCGAGCAAACAAGGGAAGTGGCTGATCTGGAATCAGACGAATGGAAGCTTTACGTTGACGGGTCAGCCTACAACAAATGATCTGGAGCAGGAGTTGTGCTTTTCTCACCGGAAGGGTTGGCTCTGGAGCAAGCGCTACGGCTAGGATTTAGTGCCACCAACAATGTGGCGTAATCACGGCCCCGATCATTTGGACTAAAAAGTGCCCTAGAACTCAAGGTAAGCAAATTGAGAATATTTTGTGACTCGCAGTTAGTTGTTAACCAACTTTCAGGAGAATACGCTACGAAAAGCGAGAAGATGGCCGCGTACTCTGAGGCAGCCAAGGATTTGCTCGATAAATTCCATACGATCCACATCCAGCAGATCAGCTCGGGTCAAAATGCACATGCAGACTCACTGGCTTGCCTGGGCTCAGCTGTCAAAACAGAATATCGCCGCATGGTGACAGTGGACTATCTGGGCGAACCAAGCATTGGCCGATCTGTGGAGGTCGTGATGGAAACCGAGATGGGACCGAGCTGGATGGACCCAATAGTGGCATACCTACGAGATGGGACCTTGCCAGAGGACAAAAGGGAGGCACACGGCCGTGGAATGTCCAAAACCTTAGGAGATTTTTCCAGTAACATGCGTGTGTGATTACGAATACAATCACACCTCTCTTTGGTGAATACGAATAAATTCACACTTGTTTTTTAGTACCTAGTTGGGATTACGAGTAAAATCACCAACATTAGTTATTCAGCTTTCTTTTGATATTAATGAAATTTTACTTTTCCTTAGCATGATTTTGATTAAATATAAACCGAAATTTCTACCTCAAAATTTGGATTCCTATTGGGGAGCAGAGAATTTGTGTATTTGCAGCAACACAAAAATTCTAAGTATGAATAAACTTAGATTTGCAACGAGTATTGCACGAAATCCTAAGTATGAATAAACTTAGATTTGCAACGAACATTGCACGAAATCCTAAGTATGAATAAACTTAGATTTGCAAAACTAACATTGCCACGAAATCCTAAGTACACGAATAAACTTAGACTTGCAAACGAGTATTGCAAAAAGGACTCCTAAGTATGAATAAACTTAATCTTGCAACGAGTACTGCAAAAAGAATCTAAGTATGAAGGAACTTAGTCTTGCACGAATATTGTAAATCTAAGTATGAAGAGACTTAGACTTACACTAAGCTCTACAAGTAGTTCCTAAGTATAAAAACACTTAGGCTATGAGAAGCTCAAGTCAGAAGATACTTGAAACTAAACACCTCAGGGGTAAAACTTAAAGCAAGTACGAAAAACTTAAAGCAGGGCAATGCAAAATACCAACGTATTCAGAGAGGCCACATCCGGCCGAGCTTAGACCACGCAGGGTCAGAAATAAAAGTTCGCAAAATACAGAGACAGAGTTTTTTGAAGGCATCAAGCCTCTTCACCGAGCTGATTAGCATCGGTGGCAAGATTGGGGTCGAGAACCATTTCCTCCCAGAGCTCTCGGTGTTTCCTCCTTCCGCATTAGTGAGGTCGGGAAGGGGATCCTCGGCCCGGGGTCGCTCGTGGGGAGCACGGCCCGACGGGCCGGACTGGGCATCGGGGGTGGACGGTGGCGGCGGCCATATCGCTCGACAGCTCCATGTTGGTCCAATGAGGAGAAGACTCATCTACGCCGAGCTTTTCAAGACAGCGCCGCCAAGCCGTTCCCCGTGGCGGATCACGCACGGCCGCATCATTGCCTTGTAGTTCTCCGCGGACCTCGGGGCGGCTCGGTCATACTCCACCTCGCGCCTTGGCTTCTACGATGGATAGCCGATTTGCAGTCGAGCTCAACCTCCTCGATCTCGCTTCAGTCGGCATTCTCCCCAAGGGGCCTCCACTTCAAAGACGAGCCTCCTTGAGGGACCGAGCATATTGGGCGTCTCGCTTCTCGGCCCTCTGCGCCCTTTTTGCTCCTTCTTGCCTTCTTTTGCCCCTACGGCCTCTGAGAGGCCTTCCCCGCATGATCCGGAGATAAAAAGCAAGGTGCGCGTAGATTCAAATGGAAATTCCGGATACATGAAGGGAAGCAAGAAAAGATCAATGTACCATAGCACTAGACTGGAAGATAGACTTCATCAGGACGTCGTATGAGTTACCTTTCTCCCTCTCCATGTCGTTGGGAAGGAGGGCAGCTCTGGAGATGCCAAAGGCCACGTCTGTAGAGGAAATTTTGTCAATTGCATTGACAGGAGTGCCGTCAGGGCGAGCAAGTGCAGGGGCCCAAGGTTGAGCCAATGATGGGGAGTCAGTCATTGATAAACCAACGTCCCCAGTCCTTCTCCTCTGAGGAGGGGGTTGGACCGGCTGTGGACTCTCAGCTGGCCTCTTCTCTCTCTAACGATCGTCAGGAGCAGGGGACGAAGGTTGAGGAGCTCGGCTTGAATGGGCGGTCAGGGGAGCGTGGGAGGCTCCACCTAGGTTCAGGTGGTCCAGGAGGTTGATTGGTTGAAGAGGCATCTCCATACGATAGAGGGAAGGAGAGTAACCCGGTGAGTCATCTGAATCTGCTAGTTGGGAGGCTCGCTCGGCAATCTCACGGTTAAAGATGTGGTAATCAAATTCCCCTGGCCCTCCTTCTTCCTCTTCCTCTCTTCCTTCTTCGACTACTCTGCCGGATGTGCTCGGCTCTGCGTCACTACGAGTAAGAATTGGGATGGCTGTGGGGATCTCTGGAATATGGGCGAAAGTGACCTGCTGTTGAAGATCAGTTGGGGCTCGAGAACGTTGGGATCCTCTCCTAGCTCGGCCTGTTCTGGTTCGATTGGTCCTTCGCTCCTTAGGAGGGCGTATGGCAACCAAGGGAGTGGCTGGTGGCCACGGACGTCTTGTTCTCCCCTCTCCTCTTTGTCTAATACCACCCCAATATGTGGGGGTATATTCCAAGAAGGATGAGTCAAGACGTCCGAGACCAACAGGGGGTTGGTGGGAAGCCATCAAAGTGAAGAGCCCGAGCAATATCCTCCGCGGTGGAGATTGCCGTGGACAAGGCTTACTCACCGCGTGATTAAGGTTGTCTGCTGCAACAACATAAAATGAAGAAACAATCAGTTATAGTTTCTAAAGAAAAAAAAATAATAAAGAGTAAATACAGGTACGAAGGTACTAACGCAGTCTGCCAGGAGTTATGGGGCATGCAAAGCCGATGGTCATCCCCTCGGCATCTCTGGGCTCCCAGTTGCCGCTGACTACGAGATAGTCATCTGCCCCCACCCTTGGAAGAATTTTAAGGTGTCGGTGATAAGCTTCTCGTTGGGGTCCCCGGCTTTGAAGTAATAGGTATTATCGGCCATTGGAACTACACTGTAGAGGTAGTGTAAGTCCCACCAACCAAGTTCAAGGCCCAGTAGCCTATTTAGGGCTATTGTGCCCATAACTACCCTAACGAAATTAGGGCACAGCTGCATAGGGTTTAGGTGGCATCTAGAGCACACCTCACGGAAGAAGGGGTGTAGGGGGAGCCTAAGGCCCCCCTCGACTATGAATATCAGGGGGATATGGATCTTGGTGTCATCCTGGCCATGTTCTTTCGTGATCCCAAATGTTGTCTAGTCGAATTGAACGTCGGAAGGGATCTCGAACTTCCTACGAAACTCTAGAATTTTATCTGGGGTATTTAGGAGAGCCCTATGTCTACCCATTTTCGCTAAGAAAATTAGGGTTTCGAAAGTTGAAACCCAGAAAAATAGAACAGGCACAGAACGACCCACGAAGAAGATGAAACGAAAATGGGAGTCCAGATGATACACTTACGTGGAAGGGATAGGATTAGTGGGACGGTCTCCGACGTGAACGGAGGGGAATTTTCCAAGTGACGGAACGGAGAAAAGGTGTTGCGGGTTGCGTAAGGCTTGAAAGGCCGTTAATGGCGGAAGGGGTTTCTTCTCTCTTCTCTGCTCCAGTCGAAAACAAAGTAAACAGAGGAATGTGAAATTTTCGGCTTTAAAAGGGTTTTGGGGGGAAGAATAATGATTACCCCGCCCAAAACCCCATGAAAAGTGGGATGTGACACACGTAAAACGTCAGCAAAATCGTCCTTTGGGATTATCTGAGCCACCAGAGGGTCGCTTCGCATTTAATACGAAAGGCTACACCACTACCCGCGTGGAAGGGAAGCGCGGCGTAAGAAAGCATCCCGAGCCGTTGAGTTCTCGGTAATCGGCCGACGCAAGTAAATGCAGTGAATGTAGCCGGGAGCAATTGGAGAGGGTAAAATCTAATTACCCTATTATAAGGCATGGCACGGTTCAAAATGACCGCCACGAGAGGCGACATTAGTTCGGCACCACATAGGAGTTCGTTAATCCCTATGCCGATCTAGATTGACCATGAATAGGGTCAGAATCGAATTGAAGTAAATGCATCGAATGCACTAGCTCGGCGCGAAGGCAATGCGGGATGCCCCCGATATGGCCGAAGCCGAGGAAGCTACGGATATAATTTGGCAAGCATTCCGAATATATAGCCCAAATTTCTGCGAATGAATTGAACTATGTAACGAAGTTACTCGAAAGCTACGTGTAGTTT
Organism: Vaccinium macrocarpon; assembly: GCA_022606695.1. Taxonomy (NCBI): domain Eukaryota; kingdom Viridiplantae; phylum Streptophyta; class Magnoliopsida; order Ericales; family Ericaceae; genus Vaccinium; species Vaccinium macrocarpon. The sequence continues at coordinate 20,792,408 of CM040180.1, read as the reverse complement.
CTAAGACCGCCACTAGAAGGGCTATGAGACATTCCGTAAATATTCTATAAGCGTACCTTACGAGATGAGGAGCCATCCCGTAAAATAAAGTGGATTGACATGAGCATTCCTAATGTGGATGGGAATAGACCCCATATAGGAATGAGTCCTATATGGAAAGAAAGACTGCTGCTAGACGAGATCTAGCAATATAAGGAAGCTGTCCCTTGATAGGAAAGTCCTATTGAGAAAAGGACTCCTAAAGAGAATAGGAAACAGTGGCACGGGATGCCTAAAGTAAAGGACATCTACACCTATACATACAAGGCAATAACCATGACAAAAAGGTAGCTGTGAAAACCTACTTTCATACGCATTATAATTTAAGCTCTCAAGTACGTGATACTAACTTAGGCATCGGAGGGCCTTTGCCAACGAGAGGCAAAGGTGCTCTAACCCTTTTTCTGTCTCGCAGATCCAGGGTTGATTCAAGGAAGCACGTGATCCAGGGTTACGCGGATTTATCCCCGTACAATTTCTTTTCTTCTGGTGAGTCATAAACACATATACATGATGAAGAGAGAGAGAGAGAGAGAGAGAGAGAGAGAGAGAGAGAGAAAGAAAGAGGGAGGGAGAGCAGCCAAGGGGGAAGAAGAAGAGGGGAAAATTAGAGGAACCCTTGATTCTTGTAGTTTTTGGTAAGTTATGTACTTCCTATGCTCTGATTTCTTGATTTAAGTGTTCAATTTCCTCTCCTACATCTATATTACAACTGATTGTGTCCATGAGAGTGGGTTTTAGAATTTGATATTGGGTTTTATGTGAAAGAACTCGTGTTTACCATGGATATGTGAAACTGTGTTTTAGTAGATTACATCTGCCTGGGTTTTTAGCCGAATTTGTAGATGTAGTTACAGAGCTCTTAATTTTCTGAAATCTTTATAGTGGATACCCATGGATGTCTTCTATGTTGTGTTAAAGTTTCGTGATTTTATTCGAAGCACAGAAAATATGAAAAATGTTCTACCGAGCTGCTGTCGGGTTCGCGTCTGTGCAGACTGCACTGACACTCTTTGGGAAAATGGGCATAACTCATAGCTTGGGTATCCATTTTGCGAACCGCTTTTTTATTTGGAAACTAGACTCGCATGCCTTCGAGAATATGTATAGATTGTGCCTTGGTTCCTGCCAGGTTATAGCAGGTTTTTATTCAAAGTTGGTGGTTTTGCTGAAACTGCAGATTTATGTTAACTTTTGCGTAGTTTCGAACAAGTATATCTTGGTCATCCGGACTCCGAATAGGGAAATTTATATGTTGAAAATTATGTACTGAAAGTCTACTTTCTAGTGGTGGTGGTCTCATGTCCTAATTCAGAACCCATAAGAAACGATAGCCCAGGCACGGTGGGCTGGTTGTCATGTGTCTTACTAGTTTTAGAGTGGTGTGGTATCTTGACTTGTCTTCAATTGTGATGACCTTATAAGTTGCTTATGTTAAATATTTATCCTTTTGATTATACGTGAAACATCAATGGAAGCTCATAGACTAATATTAGTTGATTTGTGGCTAGGTAAAGAGCCGATCATTCGGGAGGTGCCAAAACCATAATTTGGCATACTTCGGTCGTTTCTCAGGTGAGTGGGTTTGATATGGTTAACTTCAATGAGATATGGTTGTGGTGGTGTTGTGTATCATGCTAATTGAAGATTTAGCTTTTGATATGCATGTTGTGTGTGAAAGATGGTATCTGTGAAGGGGCTGTGGATTGGGTTACACCGCGAGTACGTTGTGCCGCCTAATTACCAGTGACAATGAGCGGGGTGTGCTCCCACAGTGACCTAGGATACATAGGATGTGGCAGACATGTCACTGCATGTGTTGTGATTATATAATTGATGTTGATCCTGTGTTGTGACTATATACTTGTTGTTGATCGATTGGGTACTTCGCTATGTTTTATTGAATTTATCCTATATCTCACACACTCTTGGTTTTCCTTTGATTGCCAGATAGCAGGTGGTTTTAGGGTGGGTCCACTACCGGTGGTCGTTTGAAGTTCCTTTTTGGGCTAGTCTCAAGTGACGTAGCTAGCCAAGTTAGTTTGTTTTTAGTTGAACTAGTAGTGGTTTGTATTGAGTTGAAACTAAGAGAACTTTGAGTACTTGAACTATGTGTATTGTAAATAAGTCGTCGGTTGTTTGGCATTTGTATTGTGGTGTGTCGTATACACTTTTATTTATATGTTAGAAGTCTTTCGCTGTGTTTTTATTCTAAGATTATTGGAAAGGGGAATCTGAATAGGGGCAAGTAAGCAAGCTATGAGTGGCACTACCACAACACGTTACTGTTTCAATTGTGGGGCTGCGGATCATATGGCGAAGGAGTGTCCAAGTGTGGCCAGGGGTCCCAAGTGTTATTCTTGTGGTGAGTTTGGACACATGGCAATATAATGTCCACATGCACATGTAGATTGAGACCCAGAGCACCCTGTCATAGATTGAGAACTTGACGTAGAGTGACCTCCTATCTATGTAGTGTGCTCTGTTAGCACAAAATTCAAACTCTTGATCCCACATCCTTATAAATAGAGGTGCTCTCTCTCATATTTCTCCCTTAAGAAACTGAAGATTCACATCTAGACATTGAAGCTTCAACAACTCTGAAGATCAAGCTTCAAAGCCCTTCAGAATTTCTTCAAGTCTTCAAGCATTCAAGCTCTAGAGGTCTGAAGATCAAAGCCTCCAAAGCCCTTTAGAATTCTTCGAGTTCCACATCAAGCAAGATGGTTCTCCAATCAAAGCTTCAAAGCTCCAAAGAATATTCAAGCTTCCATCAACTCTGAAGATTAAGCTTCAAAACCCTTCAGAATCCTTTCAGTCCACCTCAAACAAGACAATGCCTCTATCCAACACACAAACTCCAAAGCTTTGAAGATCAAGCCTGTATAGCCCTTCAGAATTCTTCAAATCCACATCAAGCAAGACGCTTCTTTAGATCAAAACTTCAAAGCTCCGAAGATCGCTCAAGCCAAATCCATAAGTCGACAATCTCCTTCTACCAAATTGAAAAAGATCTCAAATTTTGATTTCACACCAAGCTCCAAAGCCCTCAAATCAACATCTGCAAATCTGCATCTCCTTCAACCAAATTGAAGAAGATTTCAGAGACGGATTTGAGAAGCAGCTGTACAGCCCTCAAGTCAACGATCACAAATTCGTTATCTTTTTCCAACACAATTGAAGAAGATTAAGCAATTCAACTTGAGAAAAAGCTTCAAAGCCCTTAAGTCAAAATCCGTCAAACTCGTTGTCATCTTTGCAAAGACCAAAGAAGATTTCGCCTTTCCATTCGAGAACAAGTATCAAGCCCTCGAATTAAACTCTTGAAGAGAAGAATCAGAGGATTATTTTCTTTAATTAGAAATTGTTACAGAGATTGTAAACCCTAATTTTCAATCAATAGAATTGACTCTTTGGTCAGCATCTTTTCGTATTTTTTGCAAACTTGAAATTTGTGTGATACACCCTTTTCTACGTACACAGTTATTTTGAACCCACCTCAAAGGCATGCCACGTAATATAAATAGCGTAGGGTTCCATAATCTATTTGATAGTCCATGCCTATTTATTTTGTTGCTCTAGACATGTAAATTATTCATGCAAAAATATAAGAGTTGACTGGGTATCGATAAGACTTAAGAGTATATATGATGCAAATCAGTCTATTAATGTATGAGCCTTGTTCGTTTCCCAGTTTTAGTTTGATGACATCATCATTTTCATCATTTCTCTCTCTATCTCTCTCCACTCATTACCCTTAATGATATCATCAAAACTAAACTAAAACTAGTAAATGAACACAGCCATGATATTTCAATCATGGATCAAAATTAACATTTGCTTTCATGCCCACTCAATTACTACTATATGTGGTCATTTCAATATTCATGAACGTACCAAAATTAACCCATATTTTTTTTTATATATGCCTATCAAATGATATCATATTATTGGCGTTCGCCTGTGCCAACATCTCTCCTATGTTACCGCGACAACACAGTTACAATATCCATTATTAATAGATTTTCTCTTTATTCTACCAAAAAAAATGATATCAGATATACATGTGTATACATATTTTTATTTTTGTTTTTGTGCGGGTTAGTTGTTAGTTGGGGTAGGACTCGATCCTGAGTGAAATGTGGGGCATCTATAGGCCCTAAGCACTAGGGATGCAAACAAGTTGAGCCGAGCTGAGTTTTGTAGTGTTCGGGTTCGACTCGTTAAATAAACGAGCCAAAAAATTGAGCTTGAGCTCGATCTGCTAGGTCATAAATGAGCCGAACCCTTAATGAGCTGAGTCACAGTAATTTACTTAACAAGCCTCTTTAACTGAGTTGAGCCTATACAATCGACCCGAGCTTTAGCGAGGGCGTTAACTAAAAGGGCTTGAAAATCAAGTTTGACTCAGCTTGTTTACTTATCGAGCCGAATCGAGCCTCAATGAGCTGAGCCACGAACTACTTGCGAGTAGCTCAGTTCGTTTGTAGCCCCACTTGCCACCACCTTTTATATTTGTATATTTATATTTTTTATATAAAATCCAAGAGCCAACACCACCCACCTGTGAGGCAAAAAAAAAAAAGGAAAAAATTGAATTGACTAACGGCCTGTTTGGCGACTTCATTAGTGCCCGGATTAACCTTTCCCCTGGATTTGCAGTCAAGGGGCCATCCCAAACCGTTGTTTGGGAAGCGATTTTAGCAATTGGAGCTATTTCACTGTTGGGACTACTACTCCCCCCTTGTCACGCCTTCAAGTTTAATAAACCAAAAATAAGTATTATCCACGTAAAACAAGTCAAAGTCTTACGTTTACCCTTTGAATATTGAACGTCAAAATAGATACATTCTCACCATAAATAATAAATGGGTTCTAACTACGAGTACCCGTAACCCAAATGCATAAGTTTCAAGTTTGAAGAGTTATTACAATAACCAAATAGTCAAAAGATTAACAATTAGAAGTTACAAAACCATCTTTCAAAAAACAAAGATGGGAAAATAACTTAATGCTCGATGAACTATTCTACCAACGCTGGGTGTATAAACATGATACATGCATAATGAGTGGGTATGATGTTGGACACGACCAATGTATAAGGCTAGGATGAACAAAAAGCGTTAACTCAACCACTAAGTACCCGAAATGTGTTGATGTGTCTAGAATGTGTCCAAGTGTCACAAACTAAGTTTAAGTATACAACTAAAGTCCACGTAATTGCCAAATCTTCATACCCGTACATAAAAAATCCAATTTTTGCCAAATATTCCAAATTTAACTAAAATATGTCATTTCCAACATTTTATAAGAAAAACATTCATCAATTTAATAGGGAAGTATCCCTCTACCGGATTTCATGGGCTCTGTGCACCCATGGCCAAGGACACCAAACGGGTGATCCCTAGAGTTCACATTTATCCATGAAAGTAATTTAAAACTCATCTCAAAACTTTACATTTTGTCCCAAAATTATCATATGTATCAAAAAGTCAAACCAACTCTTTACATTATCCAAACGATGCCAAAATAAGGTGGAAGGATGTATAATGTGTCCAATATTCAAGGGAAGGATCAGAGATCAAAATATGATATTTTAGCGTTTCCCAACCAGTTGGAGGTTTTTGCCCAACTGGTTGAACCAAAATAGAGACGAACACAAGTTTTCAAAAAAGCCCAACTGATTGGTGGTTTTAGCCCAACTGGTTGGGTAGAGACAGATTCGTATGAAAATTTCAGAAGTGCCCAACCGGTTGATGGTTTTTGCCCAACTAGTTGGGCAGAGACAGATTCGTGTGAAAATTTTAGAAGTGCCCAACCAGTTGGAAGTTTTTGCACGACCGGTTGGGGAAACCCAGAATTTCTACGGGTTTCTCTCAAAACATGAAACTTCAACCCAATTGCATATATGAAGTTTTAGGCCAAAGATGGATATGTGAAGCAACTAATGGACATCAAGGGAGGGTAAATCAACAATCAATTGCATCAAACAAGTACTCAAATCATAGATCACAAAATCAAGCTCAAACAAACCCATTTGAGAGCAAATGATGAATTTGAGCAACAAGAACAAGATATATGCCATACATCACATAGATACAACTAGAATGAGTAGAATTTGTCTTCCTACCTTAAGATTTGAGCTTGAATTGAGTGAGAAAATGAAAGCCCTAGCCTCCAATGAGCTCCAACCCGAAATATGAGCTTTAGGTGCGAAATGAATGCGATACGAGCTTCAATACGCGTAGAGGAGGTGATTTTAGGTGGGGTTCTTGAAGGGGAATTGAAGGTTTGGTGAATTTTGGAGCTCTTGAGCAAGAAAAATGGAGGAGAGGAGTGAGAGAGAGAGGGTCAGCTGTGTAGAGAGAGAGAGAGAGAGAGAGAGAGAGAGAGAGAGAGAGCTGATTTTTTTATAAAAGGCAAGAACAAAATGTGTTTATATACTCCACCATTTTACACTTTCACCCCTAAACTTTCAAATGTATATTAAACACACCCAAATACATTCTACCACTATCTCATTGACCTTTCTGAATCAAAATTCAATTCCTCACATTTACCCAACATAATTCCAAAGAAATTATGTAAAAATATGGGTCCTTACACCCCTCCCCTTCGTTGGCTGTTTTTGATATTTTTTTGTTCCTAGTGTACCCCTCCCCAAGCGATTTCTAGCCTGATTTTCTATTTTTCTTTCTATTGTACACCTCCAAATCCAGGTGATTTGGAGGGTTTCTGTTGATACGTGTGCGCGATCTTGTTTTTCAATCAGAGGAGAAGAAAGAGAGAGAAGGGTTTTGTAGCAGCAGTCTAGTCGCCATTGTTGCTCCTCTTCACTCGTCTTGACTTGTCTTCAACCTAAGGTATGCGATTTTTGATGTTCCATTACTCGATCTCTTCTCTGGTGTTTTGTTACCTCGATCTATCCCATTTAGCCCTATTTTCTGACTTTTTTTCTCCAGTTTGCCCTAATTTCATGGCCACATGAAGTCCTAATTTCTACACCTGATTTAGCCCTAATTTTGTACTACGATCTAGCCATTGTTTTGCCCTAGTTTCATGAGTTAGCCCTAATTTCATCACTAACCTCTTATTTTTTAGAATAATGTTACATGTTTCAGAAAATGGTTGTTACCTGTTTGTGCTAATTGTTTTACCCTAATTTTTCAGTTACGTCTAAGTTCATCAGTTAGCACTAATGTCATCGTTTTACCCTAATTCCATCAATTAGCTCTAAGTTCATATGGTAGCCCTAATTTCATCATTGTTTTACCCTAATTTCATCATTCTTTCACATTAATTTATTACATATATCCGTAATATGTGAGATATGTTTATGCCCCATATTCGGGTATTCATTGATATGGTTGCTGCCCTATAATTGCAACAATTGAAAATTTGACTTATTTGAAATACAGATGGCAAGATTAACCACACATGAACGATGGAAGAAGGCATCCCGTAAGGCTTTGGTAGTAGTATTATGTGTAATGAGAGTAGTAGTAGTGAATACTACTCTCATGCTCTATATGTTGATTATGGACTTACTGAGGTTTCGACAAAAGCCCTGTATCTGTGTCGACCCTATTGTTTACCAAAATCAAGTTGACGCACTTAATAGGTTAGCATGTGGTGATGACAAAAATTGCCACGACCAATTGAGGGTAAATAGGCATACATTCATGAGGTTGTGTCATTTACTCGAGGAGAGATGCTTACAAAACTCTCGACACATGACACGTGTCGAAAAAGATGCTATTTCTATGGGTCCTCGAGCACCATAACAAGAATAGGCCAACCAAGTTCCAATTTGTGAGGTTAGGAGAAATAGTTAGTAGGCATTTCAACTCAGTATTGTCAGCAGTATTGCGACTTTACAATGAATTGTGGCATCATCCCTAACCTGTTCCTGCTAACGAGCCAGACCATAGGTGGAAGTGGTTTGAGGTATAATCACCTTCCTAAAATTTTGTTTCCTTTTCACTTTCTTCATTCATTTTGAACTTAGTACTAAAATGTGTGCGTAATAGAATTATGTAGGGGCTTTAGACAGTACCTTTGTACCAGTCCTTCCCCCAGTTGAAGATAGGGCACGCTATAGGTCAAGGAAGGGTGATTATGCAACAAATGTCTTAGGAATTTGTAGTCGAAACCTACGATTCATATATGCACTATTTGGTTGGGAGGGGTCCGCCACAGACTCGAGAGTGCTTCGCAATCCGTTGGTAAGGCCTCATGAGTTGAGAATTCCACAGGGTATGCCAAATAACCTTTGTTTACACTGCATACCTCTGCACTTGTTCCAACATAATCACATAGAATTCAATGCGTTTTGTAGGTAGGTACTACCTCGTCGATGATGGTTACACGAATGGCCCTGGATTGTTAGCTCTGTATAGGGGTCAACGATACCACATTAACATTTTGAGGCAAGAACACCAACCCCAAAGCCGGGAGGAGTATTTCTACATGAAGCACTCCAAGCGCCAAAATGTGGTTAAGAGAGTCTTTGGCGTGTTAAAATGAGATTTGCAATATTGCGATCTTGCTCTTATTATCCCATTAGAACTCAATGTCGCATAGTGACTGCCTGTTGTCTTCTCCACAACCTTACAAAGCGAGAAATGGAAGTTGATCCGGTTGAACAAGAATACACTACTTGGGAGCAAGTGACCACGCTTATAGTCCCACCAGATGACTACATTGACACGATTGAACCAAACACATAATGGACCCAAATGAGGGATAACTTGGCAACTCAAATGGATAATCATTGGTTAGCTAATGGTTCGGCCGCTGAGTAGTTTTAAAGTTGAACATTTGTTGGTATTGTTGTAATGTAATTCCATACACTTGTTGTCCAATTTCAAACTATTTGTTATATATTGAATGAATTTGTGTGATTTTCCATATATTGAAGGACTTATGCTTATGTGTTGTTGAATTACACATGTCTTATGTGAAATGTAATAATTGTTTCAACATCAGTTTACTTACCCAATGGATTCTCGACATTCTTCACAATCCAAGCCATCAAAGGCGGAAGGGAAGGGTGAGGATAAAGACAAGCCCAATGACAAGGAGAAACAAAGTAGGAGGATATGGAGTCAAAAAGAGGAGGAAGGCCTCCTTGTTTGCATGCTCGAAGAGTTTAAAGATGGTGTCAAATGGAGAGTCGATAACGGCTTTAAGGCAGGTTTCTTTGGGGCAATGGAGGTCCTATTTTACAAGATGTTTCCCGAGACAACTATTAGAGCTAATCCGAACATAGAGTCGAAGGTGAAGAATTGTTAGGAGAAGTATGGTTTGTTAGCCGAAATGCAAAGGCTATGTAGTTTTGGTTGGAGCCATGACACTCTTTCAGTGATCATGGATTCCGAGGACATGTGGGAGGATTACGTGAAGGTAAAATCTCTTACATTTACCTTTAGGGGCCGTTTGGATGGGGAATATCTCCCCCCGATAAAATTTGACCCTCACTTAAGACAAGGTCCCCACCTTATTACCCCGTTTGGCAACACAATTCTTCCTCCTTGATAACCTTTCACCCCCTCTAAGCTTTACCCCATGGAGGTGCCTCTCCCTGATAATTTTTGAGCTGCCCTCACCCTCCCCAAAAATTATCCTGGAGTAGAGGGGGAGTTTTTTTACCACAACACCCCTCTTTATACCCCTCCCCCAACTCATTATCAACAAAAAACAGCAAAATCATCATCAACAAAAACAAGTGTTTTGTCAACAACAAAAAACATGTTAGAAGGACAAAAATCATCATCAACAAATATGCTAACACTTGTTCATCAACAAAAACAATCATCATCATCAACAAAAAAAAAAGTATAGCCAAAAAAAAAACCTTCAATCAACAAAAAAATCATCACACACCATCGATCCTGTAAGGACAAATATCATCACAGACCGTCGATGTTAGAAGGATGAAAATCACAGACCCCTTTCTTGGAAGGATGAAAATCTTAGGTGCTTCAATGGTGGTTTTGTTCGGATGGATTTGAAGCTCTTGCCGAGTAGAACAATCTTCTCTTCCGGCTCTTAGATTGAATCTCACGTTATAGCCTTCGATTTTGGGTTTGAAGGTATGAAGTTGGGTTTGGAGTTGGGAAAAGGGGGGGAGAGAGAGAGAGAGAGAGAGAGAGAGAGAGAGAGAGAGAGAGAAATAGACGTGAAAGAAAAAGAAAGAAAATAAAACAAATTACTCCTGGGGAAGGTAACATATAGGTGAAAATTGCACTAGCCCCCTCTAACTATTTACTAATTCATCCATTAATTAACATATTCGTTGTCTTTTTATTTTTATTTTTTTAAAAAAATATTTTTTTCTTTTAAAAAAAAAAGTCATTCAACAGTTTTTGACATCATTCACCCCCTCTTATTCCCCATGCATCCAAACCAAGTCAAAAGTTATCCCTCTATTTAATCATTCATCCAAACCATCTACTTCTTTATCCCCCTTCCATAAACATCACATCAATTTGGGTCAACCCTCCAAAAATTATATCCCCTCTTATCTTATCCCCCCACCAAAACTTATCCCATTGAAAATAATCCTTCATCCAATCGGGGCCTTAGCTCCCATCGATTTAATTGTCTTTTTCAACTAAATGTATTCATGTGAACATGTGTAGTTCCATCCCAAAGCAACTGGGATGAATGAGAGGTCATTCCCCATGTATCCTAGTTGGCAATATCTATTTACGAAGGATAGGACGATAGGGGAAATGCTCTGCCTGAAATTCGTGATGGGTCTGATGAAGAAATAGATCAACCCGGGCACGAAGAATCCTTTGTTGAGACCAATGATTGTCATACACCAAGGTTTGAAGATGGTGGGTTTGTCTTTGGAGGTCATACTTTTGTAGATTTCTCAACAGTTGGTTCTCAAGCGACATATCCCACCACCCCTACAAGCAATGAGAACTCCACCACTCCCACAAGCCATGCCACTTCCATCCCAATGCTTCAACAACCAATCTTCCACCGAAAAAGGTTAAGAAGTTGACAAGGGCCGAGGCAAAACAAGCAACACTTACTAAACAACTTGCGATCTACATGCAAGAGAACAAAGATGTGATGGAGAAGGTTGTTGTTGCAGTAGGGACTAACCAACGACTGTTTGAGAAAAGAAATTTGGTGTTTAGAATGTTGGAGAAACTTAACCTAGACGTGGAGGATATGTTAACTGCAAACGCAATGATATTGGCGACAGATCAAAAGGTGGAAGAGTTCCATACTGTACCGAAAAGATACAAGGAACACTGGGTGAGGATGTTGTTGCAAAGGAAGCTAAACCTAAAAACCACGTAGGATTATACATAACTTGGACAAACTTTTGGGATGGATGAATGTAATAACTATATTTCTCTCATACATTTGGCCTTTATTGGTAGCTAGGTAGGATTATGGAGTTCGTATTTCTCTAAATTATGGATGACTGTAATAACTATACTTGTTTCATACATTGCCAAGTTAGTTTTTTTGTAAGCTCCATCAGCTGAGATCTTTTATTGGTTGTCACATTTATGTCCAAAACACACATTTTTATGTATTTTCCTTAATCGAGTTGTAATTTTATTTTTCATTTTATTCTAGAGTGTCTATATAGGTAAGGCAAGGAATCATATTTATTTGTATTGCTTTTTTGAGTGCAATAGTCATACAAGATAGTTTTGAGAATATTGAGAATTTTGTGAAAATTTTGTTTCCATTGAAGATTGGGGATATTGTGAAGTTTTGGGAAGATTCGGTTAGTGAAGATTGAGGCATTGCTGAAGATTTTGTTTTCATCAAATATGGCTAGATTGTTGTGCTGAAAAAGTCGAAAAGGAATGTGTCAATTTGGAAAGAGATCATACGAGATGCAGTAGATTATTGGGCGACTGCCTGCTCGAGCGGATTCTGATGTTGCTCGAGCATGTGTAACTGTTTCTCATTTTTTCCTTATAAATATGAAGGCTTCGGTTTCACAAGAGACATGGAGAGAAGCTAATATTTCCTGAGGCCATTTTTACTCTCTAAAACACTTGAAAGTCAGGGTGTTTATTGACTCTTGAAGAACATTGAAGGATCATGAAATCCAAGTGCTAACTACCCAACTTCAAGAGGTTCATTCCATCAACTTTCATTGTCGAGTTAAAACCCTTTCGTGGAGTTCGAAAGGTATTTCTGGAAGGCTTGAGGATTCAAGAATCGGTGATCATGCAAGGCTACGATGTGCGTGGATTCGGCAAGTAGTTCTTAGGACTCGTGGTGAGGATACACGGTTAGGTGATAAGAATACTTGTAATCGTACAATAATTTTAGTGCATGATTCCTTCCCATGGTTTTTCCCATTTAGGGTTTCCACGTAAATTTTTTGTGTCGTGCGTTTACTTATATTTGTGTGTGATTGATTATCTTTGGTTGGGCTAACATTTAATCCTTGCAGTAGTATAGAATTTTTCAGTTTTTACTACAATTTATGATCTAATTTTTAATGTTTTTAGGTGAATTGGCTATGATGAAATTAGGGCAAACGTATTGAGGCGAGGCAATTACTTTGGCTTAGCTTTCTTATGAGGGCCAATGGCTTAACAACCATTCGGTAACATAAGGATGTAGCCAAGTGGTGCATTGTGAGGACGACTGTTTTCTAAGCCAAGTATTCACTCTTTGCTGTGTGTGTGTGTGTGTGTGTTGTTGATGAAATTAGGGCAAACTCTGGTAATAAATGTGGTTCAAGGACAGTGATTGCAATGTGGGACTTGTAGCAGTCCTAAACCATTGGGTTTTGTTTGCCACTGGACAAGGTGGAAACATGTTATTTTCTGCAATGATGTGAAATATTCCTGAACATATTTACATGTTGTTGGTAGAGTGGATTGTTTATACTGTTTGTGGTCAATGATTTTTTTGGAAGTAATATGAGCCTATAATCATTACATGAGGCCATTGACTGTTTTATGTGTTTGTGGCCAACAATTGTTTTGGAACCAATATGGGTTTATAACATAATTATCTGTGTTTGTTGTTTGCATATGATGTTCCTGAGCAATTATGTATATTACTTAAACTTTGGGCAGTGATTGTTGGTCATTATATGAGCCCAAATGTGGCTAATGATTGTGTTCTTTCAAATATGAGACCAATGATCATTACATCATGCATGATGGTGCAATGCATTTGTAAAATGCATTTATTATGTAGCATTCAGGTTATATGTTGAAAACATGAGGATTGTGTGAAGTATGGCTTGAAATGTTCCTTTGGACTTTGATACACAAGTTTCTGTCCACTTGTTCTGCATTTTCTTGGCTACTTGTTGTGCTGTTTGTGTGGGTAGTCCTATGGGCTATTTTGCTGCAATTGTCTAGGTTGTTTTACTGCACTTTTTTTGGCAGTTCAACTACAGTTTTCTAAGCTGTTTTCTGGGCTGTTTTACTACAGTGTTGGTGGAGGTTTTGCTGGACTTCTATTGGCTATTTTACTACAGTATTGTGGTCAATTTTGCTGGAGTTTTGTGGGCTGTTTTGCTACAATTTTTTGGTTAGTTTTCTGGAGTTTTGGGGGCTGTTTTCTATAGTTTTGTGGTCAACTTTATTGCAATTTTGTGGGCTATTTTACTGCAGTTTTGGGGTCAATTTTGCTGAAATTTTGTGGACTATTTTGTTGCAGTTTTGTGGTCTGTTTTGCTACAGTTTTGTGGGTTTCTTAACTGCAGTGGACTAGCTAGTTTTGCTGCATTTTGTTGGCTTTTTACTTGCAAGTTTTCTAGGCAGTTTTGTTGTTGTGGTTCAAGCACTTCTAACAGTCCGATTGAACTGAAATTTTGTGAAGCCCTTCAGAAAAATGTTCTAAGAATAATGAACGGTTCGGATCACTCGTGTGGGATCCAAAAGTGGGCCCCCGAGAAAGCTCGGTACATTTTCTGTTCGAAAACCTCTGTACCAGTAGGTTTATCGTTGTATTATTGCTTAAGGGTTGAACATGGTTTGTTTTCCGTACAATTGTCGAGTAATAGCTTCTTTTTTTCATAATGGTAGTGTTTTGAATTTAATGTTACTAAATGCCCCGTTTGTTTGATGGATTTGAGAAGGGATATAAGATTTGGGGAAATTAGGAAATATACATATCCGCGCAAACTATATGCGTTGTTTGTTTAATTTTTGGTGGCCGGATTTTTTTTGGTCGGAGGCCCCACAGTGATATGACATTTATGGAGGGTGGAGTAAGTAATACTTGGTTTGAATGATTTTGTAATAAGGGAGATTAAAGTTTGGGTGGATGATGTAAACAGCAGTCAAAAGACTTTTTTGCCATTGTATGCATATTCGTAACAGTTCTGTGTTTTTTGAATTAGATAAATCCAATAATTAATTAATCTATTATTGAAATTCAATAACTAATTAAGCTAAAAGATTTAATTATACATATTTTTATATTAATTGTTTTATTATAAAAACCAATTTGGATTTTTACTTTTTTTTAAAGATCTTTACAACTCTGGTGGTGTAAAACGTAAAGATCTAAACAAATGTATATTTTTCGGACCATAAATTTTCAATTTTTTTGTGTCGAATTAAAGATCTGTATTAATAGTTTAAGCTGGTGCCAAAAAAAATAAAAAAAAAAAATTATGCACGGAAGTTTTTTTATTTTTTGATCCGAAGGATATTGCAAAGCAACTCAACAAGCCAACAAGCTAAAAATGTAAAATACTAAAGTTTATAAAAAAAAAAAAAAAAATTGTATCGAATTAAATATCTCTATTAGTAGTTTAATTTGGTTAAAAAAAATGAAAAACTTTGTGCGGAAGTTCTTTATTTTTTTATCCGAAGAATATTGCAAAGTTTAAAAAATACCCCGAATTACGCAATAGCAGCAAGTAGTAGCAAAATTGGGATAAGTGGGAGTATTAATTTGGGTAGGAAGGTAATTTTAGTGGGGGTATTAAGGGGTCATATTTATAACCCCTACATGGGGTGTCCATAAATATGACCTCCACAGGGGTGTGATTTCGTCCGGATAATAAATAATATCCCTCCTATTTTTCCTTCCAAACTATTCTATAATGGTGGGTCCAGGCTAACTATTACCCCACCAAGGTTATTACCCGTGCAAGACCTCATAAACGGGCTTATTTTTAGAGACACCCCCTCCATATCTTATTTAGGGCATCTTCAACCCATATATCTCCATTCCTCCATTTTGGAGGATCAAAATATAGTTTTATATAGAAAAAGTGAATTTGGAGGACTTCACTATTCATGTGAGTTCCAACCCACACACCTCTATTTTATCTCTAAAAATTTCCCCCCAAAATTAACCTCCAATTTACCACCACCAGAAGCTTAAACTGCCTGTTAAACCATAAGGTTGTTATTTACCTTGCTGGTAGATTGTCATGCAATCTGCATATACATGGTTTTTTTAGCTGGTTAATTAATGTTGATTAGTATTTGTAGTTGCTACTGGAAAACAACACAATATAATACCATTGAGTTATCTGGAAACAAAAGAAATAAAAAAAAAGAAAAGGAAATGACGGAGCTAATCTAGTAAAATAAGACTACTTGGTGGAAAATAGGCAGAACTAACCAAACCAAAGAAAAAGAAAATAGGCAGAACTTGTATGAGTGGAGGTGAGGACATGAGAGGAATTTAACAAGTATGAATAGTAAAATGGAGGTGATCCTCCATAAATTTTTTGACCCTTCATATTTGGAGGGTGAAAAACATTCCTCCAAAATGGAGGAGAAAATGGAGGATGGGTAGGAGTGAGGTTTTCCTCCAAAATGGAGGAATGGAGGCAAATTTGGAGTTATGGAGGGTGGGTTGAAGATGCCCTTATATCTCAAGCTTTTACTTAACAACCCCTTCGGCCCCTCCACTTTTACCCCAAGCTGTCTGCCGCCGCAAGGGAGAGGGAGAGAGTTTGCTGGCTTATCCTACCACGTTCCTTATTTTTGTGATTTTTAAATTTTATCCTACCACGTTCCTTACTTTTGTGATTTTTTAATTTGGGACAAAAGGGTAATTTATATTACAATTTTGCATTATTCAACCTCTCATATCCACCTCGTACAACAACAAACAAATTCTATAATTTTTAATTTCCCTTTCTAAAAGAATAATACATCATCCAAGCATATCCACCTCTACAATCTCCTCTTATTATATCCCCTTCCCCCCATATACATATACTCTGACAGAATAGGGCATAAGAGTTAAGTTACTTGATTTTGCTTAAACAATTATGGACTTGTTGTGTTTGTCGTAAAGACTACACTTGTTTTATTTATGATGTGAATTTAGAACAATTATGGAAAGTGCAAACTGATAAACCATAACTAACCAATCTGCAAACCGATAAACCGTAACTAACCAATCTGCTTAAATATAATGCGATTTGGTGTGGTTTGTCAATAGCATCGGTCAATTTTGGTACCCAATTATTAAAAACCAATTCAATTAGTTCGGTTTACTTTTTTCGTTGGAAAAAAGGGACTATTGAACTGAACTACTTATATCCCATCTCATTACCAATTCCTTCAAAATGAAACCTCCGTATCAAACAAGCCCCAAAGTATACCGTTTCTATTCCGGGGTTAAGCTTGACCCAACAGCCGAACACAGAAAGGACTTGAAAACAATCAGTCCAACAGTCCAATATGACTACTCACACTAGCCCATCTGAAAATAAAGTGGGGCCTGATGATTCTTCTGGGCTTTAACATAACCCCGGACTTGACCCAACAGCTGAACGCATAAAGGACTTGAAAACAAGGTTTTATTACAAGCTAGTACAAAAAACAAATATTTATTACAACTATGTCTAGTCATTCTTTTTTTAATTACCATTAAGGTCAATCACTCTTTTTTGGAGCTCCACTTAGGGTGCACTTTTCTAGTATAGGATTTTTAGTAGTTTAGGCACGTTCATAGGGCACCATAGAATTTTAGGCACTTTCACAGAGTACCTTAGAGTTTAGGTTTAGGCATTTTCATAGGATACCTTAGAGTTTAGGTTTATGGTGCATTTTTTTATTATAGGGTTTTTAGTAGTTTGAGCACTTTCATTGAATACCCTAGGATTTAGATTTAGACACTTTTATAGGATACCCTAAAGGATATAATTAAATGTCATGGATTTACATCAGGAATTTCTTACGCCTAGCTTCTGTAGTGAATTCGTAAACAAAGGTAGGCCCCACGCTCAGTGTTGTGGAGTAATTGGTGCATTTATAGGTTAGACGAAGAGTTGCCAGAAATTTGGACTCCAGTATTGGACCATCCTGTAAATGGCCCTGAAGACAATCAGCTCAACAGCCCAATATGACAACTCACACTAGTCCATCTGAAAATCAATTGGGGCCTTCTGATTCTTCTGGGCTTTGAGCATAACCCTGGCCCATTGTCTCTCCTTCTTAGGGTTTTGCCTTATCTCTCTTCTTGACTCCAAGCCAAGGTTCTGAATCCCGTACCAATTAGGGTACCGGTTTTTCTACTGGTATGGTATGATCCCAGTACCGGTCGGTACCGGGTAATGTTTTGGATTTAACGGTACTAATTATATATATACATATATAAATCAAATTTAGGATATAATGGTATGCTTTTGTAACAGATTTACTTATCCTCAATAATTGAGGGACTTAAAATATACTAATAGAGTAACACTATAGAGCTAAATGTATAAAAAAATATCGGGTAAAAGTATAATAAACCATTAGGGTCCTCACTTCTCAGCATATATATACTGTATATAATAGTAAATTAACCTATTTTTACCTCATTTTTTTTGTTTGCGTTGAATTGCAGCTGCGGCCGTTCGCGAACTATTCGAGAATCAACTCGGTAAAGGCTCGTTCGAGTTTGGTTCGAATACTAAACGAATTGAACCTAAACCTTAATTTTAGGCTTGTTTACTAAACGAGCTGAACCTGAACTTGACAATATTCAGCTCGATTAGGCTCACGAACTTGGAATATATATGAATATCTCATAAGAATTTCATATATAACCTTGAACATGTATAAACTTTCGTATACATAATGAAAATTTTATAATTTGTACATGTATGAACTTAAAAAATATATTATAAACTTAAATTTTAACATGTGTTTATACTTTTCTATATGTATAGACTTCTTTATGAAAAAAATAAAAATTTATTTGAAGTTCTAGACTTGTATGAGAGCATATATATCTAATATTTTTCATTCTTTATGGCTCCTGAACAAGTTCGAGTTCGATCCAAACCTCGGCAAGCTCAGCTCGAGTTCAGCTCGTCAAATTTTCATTGAGTTCAAAGCTCGGCTCTAGTCCGTTTAAAAACTTATTGAACAAACCTGAAAATTCTAAAGCTCAGCTTGATTCGACTCGTTTATAGCCCTACTTGTCAGCACATATATATATATATATATAGTATATAATAGTACGTCAACCTATTTTTACCTCATTTTTTTCGTTTGCGTTGAATTGCGGTAGCGGCCTCTGTTGAAATCTCTCTCTCTCTCTCTCTCTCTCTCATAAACATGCATTTCAATTTGGGTAAATTACAATGACCTCCCTTGAGGTTTCTGACTTGTACACTGACCACCCCTACTTTATCTGAAATAGCACTGACCTCCCCTGAGTTTTATATTTTAGTATCAAAAGCACCCTTCTGTTATTAAAATAGCACTGACCTCTCATGAGTTTTATATTTTAGTATCAAAAACACCCTTCTGTTACTTGGCCGTCAGTGATACTATCGGGAATTGATGAGGTAAGCCATTAGCCTTTATTGAATTTCCAAAATAGCCCTTGACACTAGTTTTGGATTACACTAATACAGTAGAAAATTTGTCATTTTGCACATCACAACATCATAAGTAGTAGAATTTTCAACGTCACAAATTTTCTTCTGTATTAGTAGAAAATTCAGTACCCAAGTGATGCAAAGCAACTGAAAATGATTTACGTATACTCTTATTTGATGTATTTTATGAACAAGGACATATCTATTTGTTAAACAAAAAATTGAATTAAAAGACATGTATATTTGGTAGCATTCCCATGTTTTGTTATCTTGGTTTCATTTTTCTTTTTCTTTTTCTTTTTTTTTTGAACGGCATTTTTTTTAACAGCAAAAGCCAAAATTAGAGATTATTATCAGCCCTTGCCTCATTAAGGACTTCCATCTTAGCAATCTTGCTTATGACCTCGCTTTCATCACCATCATAATACACAATATTTGCATTAATTATCATCTGTTTCCCACACCCACGAACAACCCCTGCTCTCTCTCTCTCTCTCTCCCCATGAGTCAGTTCACCCTTTCCCCACACCCACGAGCAACCCTTGCTCCCTTCCCACGACTCTCTCTCTCTCTCTCTCTCTCTCTCTCTCTCTCTCATCCCACGAACCCCACAAGCCCCAACCCACGTTTGTCTTGCTATGGCCCTCACACATGAAAACCACCCATATTCAAGACAACCAATTCATATCACATATTCATATTCATACGCCACTCCTCGCTCCCCTATCATTGACAGCAGCATGTTGGGTGCAAAAAAACCTGTCGCAACCAGTGCCGGTGACCAATTCAGATTTGGAAGTTCATTAAAGTGGGTTCTTCAACGCAGCAAACGTGAATGCCACCCTCTTCTCCTTTCTGTCGTGAGGAAAACTACAAATGATTATGTCTGTACATTAGTTCTTTGCCTTCTCCCATTTTTCACTTGCCTTTTACCGTTGGATAAAATGCCATCGATAAACCTTTTGCTGTGTTGTTTGTTGATTATATATATGTTCCAATTGGTGATAGATTCATCATTTTTATTATTAGGGCGAAACACACAAATTTGTTGTCTTCAAGAATTGACTTTGCTCTTTTTTCATGTTGTAATAAGATTTTGGACAAACATGTTTTTTACAGGAAATATTGAAACCTCGCTAGCCCATCTCGAAGTACTAACATGGACAACATTACCAAGGTATGTCATTCCAACAAAAGTTTGTCGAGTATAAATTAAATCTTTGTTGCCTTTTCAAAAAAAAAATTGTTCGAGCCATTGCTGCCTTTTGTTCTCTATTGGCATTTATTATTGTTGCTACTGCTTGTGCAATTGATTTGCATATATTGATTGTTCTAAATAACTTGAATCCACTTTTTTCTTTTTAAACCTATGTAGGATTTAAGTCCCGTTCCAGTTCCGGATGATAAAAAAAAACACAATACAGATTCCATACAACCATCCAAAAAAGGTAAGCTTTCTGGCCCGGCCTACAGCAATGTGTTTGCTCTTTTCAATTTATTTACTGTTTCTCCATGTCATTGTACAACTTGCATTAATTCCCCAGGTTTGGTATTAAGGTATGCCAAAAAAAGGGTTTTTATTGTATGAAACAATGTCAAATTGCTATCACTAGAAATTGACCACTTGACTGCTCATAATATTTGTACGCTGAAACTTGATTTCTTCAACTGTTTTTCTAAAGATTCTCCGTCATCTATCATCGCTCGACGTCACCGGAAACAGCTTTCTTCCCTGTCATGTTATGCAGCCCCATCTAAGAACTGCAATGCCCGAAAGTTTATCTGCAAGCAAGGCTGTTATTTGATTGATCAATTCACTTGGTTAATCAAAGGTAAGTTAATTCCAACCTAACACTTTCTTATCATATTTGTTTTTTTCTTTGAAATGATTGGTGTTGCTTGGTGACTTTGTTCCAACAGACGATCTACCGGTTGATTTCGAGGTGTGAGATCACAGACCTATCTCAACCATAGGGAGATTACCAATAGTGTTTTCTTATTACCGGTTGATTTTGGGGAGTGGGATTACATACATGTCTCAACTTCAATGAGAATACTAGGAGTGTTCTCCTTTTATTTTTTGTTGTCAGTTTTCATAGCTTTAAGGAATACTCCTTTTATTAATTAGGGGTTGGACTATTGTGTTTCGCATAATTAGCATCATTGTACAATACAAGGGATTGAGATATTGCCTATGAGCCCGTTATTGATTTGTGTGCTGATGTTCAAGGCTTCAAGCTGTGCCTTCACTCATACATGGAACAAGTATCGATTTTTATCGGTCTCTGTGCATCGAACGGGCACAATTCTAGAATTTTGATATAAGTGAATGATGATACATGCACTGGGCTCTGAGCAGTTTTATTTTGCTTTAGTGATGGAAACGCAGCCTAGAAAGCTATATCTAACCTTTTCTATTTTTTTGCGCGCTGATATTGGACCATTTTTGTTGATTAGATTGAGTGCTTTATGAGGTTTTCATTTATTGCAGACTTGATGCTTGGTTGCTCCAAGACCACCCCATTAGTTGCTCTTTGTCCTGTGTTATGTATCTATGTGTGGATTTATGTGGGCTTCTTCAACAAGTTACTCATTTTGTTTTGCAGGAAGGCTCTTTGGAAAAAGAGCCGTTAAAACCATTGATTAGTTGATTAAAGCTGTGAGATCTAGGAGCTTCGATCAAGTTGATTTATAAGTCGCATTGAATCACTTGCGGCTCACAATTTTGGCTATTTGTTTTGCAAAGTTAGTAATTAGTACTATTATTAACACCATGAAACTATAAATTCTATTTAATGTTCACAGACTGTATGCTTGCTATATTATGCATGTATGATTGGAGTCCACACGCTACCTATTGTGTCATGTACGGACATTGTGCATGCAAGTTAATCTCGCCTGTGCATAGCATGGATAAATCATAACATAGTGTATTGTAAATGTAGAGAAATGCAAAGGATATGTTAATATCATTTGAATAGGTAATATTGTACAATATATTATAAGGCTTATTTAAACATAGCTAATTAATTAACATAGAAAATTAATTAGCTATGTTTAACATTAACATTTTAAATAGACAAGGAGAAAATGTTAATTTTAATCTATGATAATAATCTCTAATTTTTTCTATTATATAAGATTTTTAAAATGTTATTTTTTCCAATAAAAATAACATTATGCAAGTTAATATTGCACGTTCATGTTAACTTGCGGGACAGAGCGCCAAGGGAACGGAGAGTGGTGGTGGTGGTGGTGGTTCTGCTTGCATCTCTATCAACAACTAGTTGTCTTCACGGTAGTCTGGATTCTCTTTTAGAATGACAAAGCCTTCAAGAATAGGTGAGAGTGGAATATAACTGCAAAGGGATTTTATTGCTCAACAAACAAAATTAAGGCCAAAAGTTAGCAAAGGCATTATCTTCGGCAAGCTCTGCTCTATCTTCGGTAGCCAGAAGAACCAGCGTTGAGTGGGTCTGGAAACTAGTGATGGTCTTGGGTCGGCCCGCCTGGCCCACCACATCAACAGCTTGGCCTACACGCACAGGTACCAAGAGAGGTTTCAGGTTCTCATCCACTACTTGAAAATCAGAGAAGAATATTTTCATTCATAATAATTATGTATCTTTAAATGTACATATTTATAGAGATCGTAGAGATCCTACAATCAAGCTATTCCTATAATTACAAGGAAAGAATATAATCCTATCATTACAAGGAAAGGATATCTCTAAACTAGAAAAGAATATAATAGGAAAGAATTACAATAGAGAATCTTTGACTCTTAATTCAATATCGCAACACTCCCCCTCAAGTTGGTGCATAGATGTCACACATGCCCAACTTGCCCAAAAACTTTGAGAATACTTGACTTGAAACAGCTTTGGTGAGGATATCAGCCAATTGATCTTCGGATCGAATCTTAGGCAACTCGACAATTTTCTCATCCAATTTCTCCTTAATGAAGAACCTGTCTACCTCCACATGCTATGTACGATCATGTTGGACTGGCTTATGAGCAATATCACATGCTGCTTTATTGTCACAATAAAGCCGAATCGGTTGCCTAGGCAAATAGCCCAAATCCATCAAGAGAAGTCTTAGCCACAATGCTTCACATATTCCAAGTGTCATACCCCTAAATTCAGCCTCTGCGCTCGAACGTGCAACAACATTCTGCTTCTTGCTTCTCCATGTAACGAGATTACCACCTACAAATGTGAAATATCGAAGTAGATCGTCATCATCTATCGCTCCAAACCCAGTCAGCATCACTATATGCATCCACACTTTGACAATCTTCATTTTTAGTGAACAAAATGCCCTTTCCAGGAGCGGACTTCAGATATCTTAAAATGCGCATAACTGCGTTCATATGTTGTTCTCCAGGATTATGCATAAACTGGCTAACAATACTCAATGCATAGGCAAAGACTGGCCTAGTGTGAGCTAAGTACATCAATCTTCCAACGAGCCTCTGATATATCCCTTTATCAACAGGCACCTGATTAATCTCAACACATAACTTCAATCCTTCTTCTACTGGTGTATCAGCTGGTTGACATGCTGACATACCAGTTTCCTGCAACAAATCTAAAGCATATTTTCTTTGAGACAAGAAAATTCCTTTATCGGTCGAGACACTTCGATCCCAAGAAAATATTTCAAAGGACCCGAGGTCTTTCATTTGAATTAAACGACAAATAACTTTGTAGAGCCTTCCTTTCATCGGGGTCATTTTTTGTAACCACCATGTCATCAACATACACAATAAGGCATTGATCTTACCATGCTGTTTTTTCAAGAATAATGTGTGGTCTGAATTACTCTGATGGTAGCCAAAAGACCTCATGGACTTTGTGAACCTTCCAAACCATGCTCTCGGAGATTGTTTTAGCCCATACAACGATTTCTTTAATTTGCACACTTTTCGACAATGCACTTCTAGTATCATGCACCCTGGTGGCAAATCCATGTATACTTCTTTAGACAACTCGCCATGCAGAAAGGCATTTTTCACGTCAAATTGTTGCAATGGCCAATCCAGGTTCACAGCTAGAGACAATAAGACTCGAACTGTGTTGATTTTAGCTACAGGTGCAAATGTATTAGTATAATCAATTCCATAGGTTTGGGTGTACCTTTTTGCCACCAGTCTCGCTTTAAAACGTTTAATTGTACCATCTGCTTTGTGCTTCACAGTATAAACCCATCGACATCCAACTGGTTTCTTCCCTGGAGGACGATCAACAAGTTCCCATATTTCATTCTTTTGCAAGGAGTTCATCTCCTCATTCATATCAGCTTTCCAACTCGGGTCAGCTAAGGCTTCCTGCACACTGTTAGGAATAGATACAGTAGATAATTGATTTACAAATGACTTATTTGATTCAGACAAGCGATGGTTAGACACATAATGACTCATGGGATATTTAGCTTTACTAGAAAGTTCGGGTTCATATGTGGGTTTGGGGATACCTCTAGTTTGACGCGGTGGTAGTTGTTTTCTTGGTGGTTCAGACACTCTGGCCGGGACCATCCCTCGTCAGCAGGCGATTGGTTTGGTGTATCAGTTGCTTGTGGTGCGAGAGATTCAGATGGAGGTTGATCCACAACTTCATTTTCTGGGTCTTCATCATGTTCATCACCACTGTGGTCCAAATTTATACCACTTAAATCCAATTCACCAGCATTCTCATTACCAAGTTCAGGGCGTTCCTTTTCATTCCCATTCAGATTGTTACCAAGTTCAGAGAGTTCCCCTTCTATAGAGATCAGAAAATCATAGTCTAGAGCTTGAACTTCTTCCAGGTACTCCCCTTGAAGTTCAGGCTCAGAGGAAAAATACATCGAGTCTTCATGAAAAACTACATCCATTGTAACAAACATTCGTTTGCTTGGAGGATGATAGCATCGGTACCCCTTTTGATAAGCAAAACATACCCTAAAAGACACATCGCAATGCTCGAGGTGTCAACTTGTTCTTATTTGATGCTTACGAAGATGTACAAATGCTACACAACCAAAGACTTGAGGAGGTAAGTTTGGAACGACTGGAGCAACAATTGCTTCAATGAGAGCCTGGGATGGTGTCCGGAAATCAATAGTGATGGAAGGTACTCGGTTGATCAAATATGCTGCGGAGGTAAGTGCGTGTCCCCAATAGGATAAAGGCATATGTGCTTCTATCAATGAAGCACGGACAACCTCCAACAAGTGACGATTTTTCCGCTCTGCCACCCCATTCTGTTGGGGTGTACCGGAACAAGTAGTTTGATGAATGGTTCCATGGGCTTCCAAATACCGCTTCAATTCAAAACTCAAATATTCACCTCCATTGTCACTGCGAAGAACCTGAACCTCTGCATTGTACTGACTACAAACCATTTTATGAAAATTTTGAAATAACAAGTTTACTTCACTTTTGGACTTCATCAAACATACCCAAGTCATCCTGGTACAATCATCAATAAAAGTAACAAACCAACGCGATCCATCCAAAGTAGCAATTTTAGATGGACCCCAAACATCAGAATGTATGATCATAAAAGGAACTGGACTTTTATTCAAAGTTAATGGAAACGAAGCACGATGACTTTTTGCAAGTTCACAAACATCACATTTGAAACTAGAAACATTAAAGTTTGCAAATAAACTAGGAAATAATTTCTTCATGTAACCAAAGGAAGCATGCCCCAGACGTCGATGCCATAACCATATCTCAGATTTCTTCTTTTCCTCCTCAGAACCCCCAATCTTTAAAGCTTGACGCAATTTATCTGAACTTTTAGACACCAAGTCTAAGTAATCTGACTTCCCTGCGCCCTAACACCACAACCAATCGTCTACCTTGTTCGGATGTCCTTAAATACACAAAATTCAGGCCAAAAAATGACAACACAAAATAAGGCAGTGGTTATTTGAGAAACTGACAAAAGATTATAATTCAAAGAGGGAACAACCAAAACAGAATCTAAATTCAAGGTGTTAGTGAGGGACAAGGATCCTTCCCCAATAATCGGAATTAAGGTACCATTGGCAGTGGAAACAGAATTTTGTGAGGAAGGTTTAAGAGGTAAAACTTGTCTAGAATCAAATGTCATATGATCCATAGCATCGGAATCAATTATCCATGCACTATTAGAAACAGGTGTTGAGATATTTAAAACCTTACCACCATTACCTTCCGCATTGCTGGCGCCAATCTTTGAGAACTTTTTACGCTATCATCCTCTGTCTTTGTTTCAACAATTGCAGTGATAGAAGCCTTCTTGGAATTCTTCTTAGGGAATCCGACTATGATCCCACCATTCGGATACCCCACAAGTTCATAGCATCGACTTTTTGTATGACCAGTTTGATCACAGTGAGTGCATTTGTATGATGATTTGTCACCACCATTAGCAGTCTTAGGATGAATGGGCTTTTTTTGGTTTTGCTAGTGTTGAGGAGTCCAGTTTTGATAAGACCGGTTTCGAGTCACCATGGCTGAAGCTTCAGAATTTTCCGGTTGTCCGTTTATCACTCCGCGTCGAACATCTTCGCGGCGAACTAGGGCATAACACTCTTCTAATTCAGGGATAGGATCCTTCCTCAAGATTTCGCCGCGCACTTGCTCGAAATCACCCTCTAATCTAGCGAGAAAGATATGCACCCTTTGCCGCTGAAGCAATTTCTGATAGGATGCAATCTCTGTCTCATCCACCATGACCACCTTATCGCGATGATCCAACTCATGAAGATTTGGTCCGGTTCTCCATAATATATAGAAGCGGTCCGCCATTTTGTTTTGGCGAGAGAAAGCCCTCTCGGTTTCTGGTAAAACTTGTAATTCATCCGTTGCATCATAAAAGGCTTTAGACAGAGCTTTTCAAATATCTCGTGCGGTGGGTAAGCGAATGTATCGCTTCATAATCTCTGGGGACATAGACATCAGCAACCATCTTTTGACCTTCTGATTGTCTGAATACCACTTTTCATAGCCTTCATCTTTCTCCTTAGGTGGCGGCGATGTGCCACGAATGAAGGAGAGTTTCTCCTTCTCAGCAATTTGCATCTCTAACATTTGAGACCACAGATCATAGTTGGTCTCATTCAATACAATTCCTGCATTGAATGATGAACCTTCGTGTTGAATGATGATGGGGGTAGATTTGGTGCCAAATGTTTCAGAATCTGACTTGCTCATGGTTTAAGGATTCAAAGAAGAATGATTTAGGGTTTCGCGGCTCTAATACCAACTTGAAAATCAGAGAAGAATATTTTCATTCATAATAATTCTGTATCTTTACATGTACATATTTATAGAGATCGTAGAGATCCTACAATCAAGCTATTCCTATAATTACAAGGAAAGAATATAATTCTATCATTACAAGGAAAGGATATCTCTAAACTATAATTCTATCATTACAAGGAAAGGATATCTCTAAACTAGGAAAGAATATAATCCTATCATTACAAGGAAAGGATATCTCTAAACTAGGAAAGAATATAATAGGAAAGAATTACAATAGAGAATCTTTGACTCTTAATTCAATATCGCAACACCACTGTCAGTAGCAACCTTGGCTGCAACAATAGAGAAAATATAGAAATGCAATCAGCCACGAGTTAGGAAAAGGAAAACTGCCAAATGAGAGAGAGAGAGAGAGAGAGAGAGAGAGAGAGAGCATACCTGCATTGCCAACACAACAAAGTAAAGAACATAATGATATTTCCCTAAGATGATGGCTTTCATATCAAGGCATGCATGCAGCATGCTTATTATTCCAGCCAGCACTATCCTAGAGGAAGATAAATACATACCATAGAAATATAGTTGTTAGAACAGCCAGAGGTAGGAATTAAGAACACGTAAAATCAAACATGTTTCTTCAACAGAGGGATCTTCATGTGAAGTAGTAAAATCCAGCCCCAGAATACGGTTTATGCCAAGTCTTATTTTCACAAGAAAAAATGTTCCACATGAAATAGCTTCACATAGATTTTATTTTATTTTATTTTTTATTTTTATGGATAGACAAAATACATATTCTGACAGGCTACTCTATGTGTCCACAATAGAGTATTACACTCAACACCAAAGATCTAAAGGGGAAATGCCCCTATGTCCAAACCGAAGCTAAAGTCCTCTTGCGTGCTATGTAAAAAGAGTGTTTAGGCCCACCAAACGGCTATGTAGACTTGACCAACCATTATGTTTTTCCCATCGGAGCTTATCCAACGCTAGTGACAAATTAACTCCATTTAGGAATAGGCAAGGGTCAAGATTATTTTCACAGTCAAAAAAGCTTTCCAGCCGATGCAAAAAATTTTGTTTTTCTAGGTAATTGGCCCATGCTGTACTTATATTCCTTTAGCTGCAGTTAATGGTTCACCTATTATTAAGTGATAGCATGAAAGCATTAGGCAATGTTCTTAATCTAAATAGACTTAATTTGAACATCTGACCGAATCCCCTTTTCAAAATTCATCTGCACATACAACCCAATCTCTCCCATATAAAAGATGCTCATTTACAATCATAATAAGAGTTTTCTGGACCAAGTACCATAAGTCCATTTCACATACCACAAGAAAGGGTGTTTAGAAATTCCTTATGAACGTTATTGAGATCCGTCATGACTTGCATAGCGTGCATGACACACTACTGAACCGATTCGGCCCGTGGGACGCTCGGGCGGTCGGCTTGCCTAGCGTGGATCCCACCGAGGGCTATCTAAGAGCCATGCCAGGAGTGTCGTGGCCATGACATCTCCAGGCTCGGTGAATCTCATACAAATCGGTATTCATCCAAACCTAGACAACCACGTTGAGAGCCGAGAGCACCACATGCTTGCGCAAGGGTGAGATGGATCGATCTGCATTCGATTTTGTAGATTCTGGGAGAGTGATCCTTTTTCTTCTTTGTGCAATAGGTGGGCCTCCGGTGACCCTTATGAACCCGGCCGCTACACTGTTAAAAGTTACGTTTGAATTCGATATTTTTGAAGATACAAAATAAATTAGTGACGTAATAACGAAAAATTACGGGTATTGTACGTTTTAAACTTAAGAAATCCTGTTTGCCATAATTCACAAGCTCGTCATAACAAGTACGATAGGATCAACAAATATTCGAATGACAGTGGACATTACATGGGCATGACGTAGGATGTGGTAATTTTTTTTATTTTTTTATTTTACTTTCTAGTTATGTTTGGATTCGATATTTTAGAGATGATATAACAAAAACTTACGGGTACTGTAAGATTTAAACTTAAGAAATCATATTTGCCATAATTCATGTATCCGCGTAATTGAAGTAGCGAGATAGCTCCAGTCAAACTAGTCTTCATGCTCTAGAGAGAGTGTGTCCCCCTTCTCTCTATAAAACCCTAACCCCTTCTTTTTAGATGGGGGCTCATCTCCGCTCGCTCCTCCCTAGCCTCATGCCTCTAGCCTCCACCTCCTCCGATCCCCTCCGGCCTCCATCCTTTACCTCCATCATCATTTTTTTCACTCTTTCCACAGATCAAACTCCACCCTCTTTTTCCAGCCTTGCGGACTCAAAACTAGTGTAGAAAGGAGTTTTGGGCCCAGTTTGAAGCTTCTTTGTCCAATAAGTCACCAGAATCGGTGGCGGTGGCTATGGTGATAGTCTTCTGACAAGCCGGTGTTTTTCCTTTTGTTTTCCAGCGGATCTCCCTTGTGGACTAGTTAGTCTCTATGTTGAGAGTCAACACTTGACTCTCCATAGATCATGGATCTAGAATCCTCCTTAATAAAACAGAGAATTCTAGAATAGTCCGGAAGGTTCGAGGGAATTCTAGAGAATTCTAGAATAATGGAGAACTCTCTAGAAAGTTGAAGAATAATCTAGATAAATCTAGAATGATCTAGATATTTCTGGAAGATTCTAGAAGTGGAAGAGCCTAAAGAGTTCCATAATATTCAAGAAGGTTATGAAAGACTCTACTACATGCTAGACTTGTGTGGAGAGTTCTAGAATGTTGAGGAGGTG
Source organism: Vaccinium macrocarpon (assembly GCA_022606695.1). Classification (NCBI taxonomy): domain Eukaryota; kingdom Viridiplantae; phylum Streptophyta; class Magnoliopsida; order Ericales; family Ericaceae; genus Vaccinium; species Vaccinium macrocarpon. The sequence goes on along the minus strand of CM040180.1, from coordinate 20,762,568 downwards.
TGAGGAGGAGAAGATATTTTCTAGGAGGATTCTAGATGAAGAATATGGACTGTTGGATGAAAATGATCTTGGTTGTCCATTGAGGAGGTGGATGACTATATAAAGGGTGGAAGACCTCATTTGTAAGGTGTGGTGAGGAAGTACCACCTTGGTGGTGATGAAAGCACCCCTTGGGTGGGCGAGTACCCAAGTGGGGGAGAGACCACCTAATGAGTGAGCACAAAGAGTGTGCCTAGATATTGTAAGCGTCAAGTGAGAGTTATATGTATCTTCGTGTGAGTGTTGTCAAGTGACATGAGTGCGAAGTGTATGTACAAAAGTTAGCATATACAATAAAAGATTTTGTTTGTTCCGTTGCGTCGTACTCTACACTCTATGGGACTTTCTTAACCCATTATGGGTTGATCGTGTTTTGTTTTCTAGTTGGCCCCTGTGTACTACTACTTTTGCCCCTATGGGGTCTTCTCACCTCCTTTGTGGGTGTTTGACTAACAACTCATTTGTGCTTTCTCTGGTTAGAGCTGGGACTCTCATGCTCAATACGAACAAAAAAAATTGAGCTGGGTATCTCTACTACCATATCTTAGACTAGCCTTACACCCAACCTAGTTGTTGGTCTGCTTCTGCAATATATGTCAATAGGTTAGATTTTGGTAATTTTGGTTCTCTCCTATATCTTGTGTGGGGGGTTCTTGTATTGTCTTCGAGATTTGCTTTGATATGAAATTGCCTCTTGTTTCAAAAAAAAAAAAAGGATAAGCTAGCTACTAGCCACCCTATGAATTGGAAAATTTCTATAAATGGTCCAAAGGAATATGACTAATTCCAAATTGCATTCTTAGCCGAAATTGGACCAAAGTTTGGGCTAGACCCCACACAATACACTCAAAAACCAATATGTACTATTCCCTTCGTCCGAATTTGTTTGTCCCTCGTTCTATTGTAATCGGATAAAAAATTAGTAATATCTTTAAATTGGTAATAAATTTTATGTCAAATGTTGATCTTGTTTGATAGATCTCGATTAGTTCTATAAGACAATGTTTTTAAATTATATACAACATTATAAATTACAAGGTATAATTATATGAAAAGTGGCACGAACTCCCAAAATGGACTAACAAATCCATATGAAGGGAGGAGTATTTTCTTGTTAAGGCTAGACCAATTGCTAGTAATGTCATTGCAATCACAAATTAGGGAGGGTTGACTTTTTTAAGGCTTTATTGTTTTTTGTTTGCAATAATGGTCAATTACGGTTGGTTTAGTCTAGAGGTCACAAATGAGCGGGTTGGGTTAGGGTCGATTGCTATGGGTTACAGAATGAATATGGGTCTAAAGTAGACAGGTTGAATATGGATTACTCGAATATGATCTGGTTGAATATGGGTCCATTCATACCCGGCCCTAAGGATGGCCATCTCAGCCAACCCACTCCGATCCAACTTGTCCCCTCCTCGAATGGGTAGGGGATTTGGGGATTTTTTCAGGGATCGGGTAGGGTATGGGGATTGATTTTAAAAAAATTAGGGGATTGGGTAGGGGACGGTATTGTTTGTCCCCTCTCCGATCCCTGCCCCTCCCCGCATCCCCATTCTCACACACACACACACACACACACACACACACACACACACATATTATATATTTATATTATAAGTTTATAAATTTTTTTTCCAGGATAAGTTTGTAACTAAAGTTATAACTTGTAAAAAGTTTGAGTTACTCAACTCTTGGAAGAGAGGCTATTGTAGACTAGTTTAAACTACTTTATGATTTTGTTTGATGTTTGTTGCTACTAGTAATCTTGTTTTGTTCATCTTGAAAGTTTTGTTCAGCTTGGAACTGGAAGTAGTTGTTTTGTTTTATTCAGCTTGAAACTGTATCTTGCATCTGATTATATGCATATGATGGTAACAGAAGTTAGGATCACTTGCTTGGAAATATGATTTATATGCATATGCATATGAATCTGGTACTTTTATTATTTTGTGTTTTTAATTAACTTGCTAATGTTTCTTAAACAAAAAAGTACGCATTTCATACAAATGATGCATGCATCGACATTGTGAGATATCTGGGTATGGTCTGTTGCACAACAAATGTCTTTCAAATGCCCATTTGTACACAAATTTTTGTATCCCCGAATCCCCATGGGGATCCCCATTTCCCGCATTGGATCAGGGATGAAGTTAAAAAAAAATCCCCGATGAAGATTAAGGAAGGGATGGGGATTGATATGGGTATGAGGATTGGAGATGGAGGTAGAGGTATCCACCCCTACCCTCCCCATGCCCATCCCTACCCAGCCCAACCCAATCCAACCGGTTTTTTTTTAACTCTTTGTTTAAGCCCATCCCCTTCATCTTGTTGGATGTACCTCATCTAGGGGTGAAACCAGTGCAGGTCTGGGACATTTTCGAGTGAATCAGGAAAACTCGGTTTGGAGAAAATATAGAACTGAAACCGATTTTTCAAAGATTAGTCTGGTTTACCTGGTTCTATCGGTTTGGAGAAAGAGGGATCGAGATCAGAGATTCAAAGTGCAGTCAATATATACACACAAATACAAAATCTCTATCTAAATCAAATCAATTCGGTTGTTAGTTTGTTGAGTTGTTTTGCAATTTCCGTAGGATAAAAAAATAAAGTATTTTCTTGCATAATTTTTGTTGCACCAAATTAAACTACTACTTCTTTAATTCGATACGGAAAAAAAATTGATTTTTTTTATTTAGAATTTTACACTGTTCACTTGTTGGCTTGTTGAATTGCTTTATAATATCTTTATAATATTTTCCACATATGAAGTTCACTTTGTGTTATGCTTTAGAGAATTTTAATTAGGCATCCTGTACTAATAATATCCTTAGGATGCCACCCTATAGAGTTTGAATCTTTATGATTCAACCCTGAAAATGCATAATTGGACATTTATGCCCCCTATTTATAAAAAAACAGTTTTAATATAAATACTAATTAACATATTACACGGATCATTCACGGATCATTACCTTTTAAATGAATCTGTTAGATCATTAATATAAATACTAATTAACCTATTACACCCTTTACACGGATCATTCCCTTTTAAATGGGAATTTGTTAGTAGATCATTACTTTTTGAATGGGAAGCTGTTACTTATCTTATTCCCTTATTCAACGGAAATATGTTACTCATATATCAATCATTGCCTTTTGAACGAGAACCTGTTACATATTGTACAGATCTCTCTCTCTCTCTCTCTCTCTCTCTCTCTCTCTCTCTCTCTCTCTCTCTCTCTCTCTCTCTCTCTCTCTCTCTGGTATTTTTGAAAAACCCTAAAATTACTCTCACTTTCTCTCTGGATCGAGATGGTAAAACAGGAATGGTGGTGACGAAGTACCACCACCACGTAGCGGTGGTGGTTGGAGATCGGAAGGGAATAGCTCCATCATGTTTTAGCCACAGAGTGCTCTAAAAGTTCTCTTCGGTGCGTGGAGTGGTGTCGGCATAGAGCTCCCCCACGATTTGGCCACACGATGCAAAGCCGCCAAACTCGGAATCGATTGATCTTGACCGCAACGGAAAAACCCAACGAGTAACTTTTTAATCTCGATCGATCTCACAATCTCGTTTTGATTACTGTAATCTTTTGTTTTGTGTTGTATGGTGGTGGTGGGTTTCGGATCTTGTTAATGGCGCAATGTTTTTATTCAATTGTGGTTTGTTTTCGATTCAATGATGGAATTTTTCTTTGATACAATAAAAATGGTAAATCAATAAATCATGTTCACATGCCTTTTTAAAAGATGGTTATTTCATACAGTGAATATAATTTATTGATTTACCATTTTGGTTATTTGATATAATAAAAGTGGTAAACCAATAAACCATGTTCATTGACACGCGAACATGGTTTATTGATTTACCATATTGGGTGATTTGGTACAATAAAATATGGCTCACTAGTTTAGCCCCTAGGCACTTTGGTGTGCATTAATCTATCATATGTTTCATGGTTCATTAATCTGTCATTTTTTTGTGTTGCATTAATCTGCCATTTTTTTGTGGTGCATTAGGTCAAAATGTCATGATTATTTCTTTTAATTTTGTTTGGAGATTTTAGGTGTGAGAAGATTAGAGAAGAGATAATTAAAAAATTAGAAAAGAGATGTTTTAGAGAGAGAGAGAGAGACAGAGACAGAGAGAGAAATTAGGAAAGATTAGAATAGAATAGAGATAAGTTAGGAAAGATTGGGAGAGAGAAAATATATTAGGAAAATTAGGAGATAGAAAGGTTATTTTGGGGTTTATTTGAATTTCAGGATGGAATCATAAATATTCAAATCTTATAGGATGAAATCATAATTATTTTTTTTGTACAGGACCCCTAATTAACTACGTTAGTTTTTAGGTGAGAGAAAAGGGCAAGGGATTTTGTTTTACATCAACAAGTTATTTTTCGTCTTGTTCACGGAATATCCTACTAATTTTAAAATTAAGAAAATATATTATAATGAATTATTATAACTCAATTATTGAAAAGTAAAGCAAAATTACACTGCTTTGTCGTCAAAAAATTGTGGATCAGGAAATACTTTTTATTTATTTTATCAAGTTCCTATGGATAATTTTGAAAGAAACATTTATTTTGGGCGTCACAAAATGAAATTACTAGTGACTATCAAAATGAGATGAGATGGTGGTGAAAGCACTGAAAGTAATGGTTGTCTTCTTTTTTGATAGAGAGAAATGGGCCAGCCACGTTTGCTCTGTCGTCAAAAAATGTGACTTCGCAAATATGTTGTATAAAAAAACACGCCCAGTGGGACTCGAACCCACAATCGCCTGATTAGAAGTCAGACGCCTTATCCGTTAGGCCATGGGCGCCTCTTGAGGTTGGAGTTGCATACTTTTGAATATAAAGACACAAAAGTTCGAGGCGATCTTTTGACTAGTAATATTATATATATATATTAACAAAAACTACCGTTTTTTTCAATTTCAGTCCACATCTTTTATATTTCTTACGTGTTATACAAAATGTATTTAAAAAAAGTGATAATACACACTGCTTATAAGAAAAATCAAATTTATTTTCTTTGTTAGGAGCAAGTTGAAAGTTTCATGAACACTAAGTAGTCTAAATTTTAATCGATGTTTTTCAAATATACTTAGGTAGTTGCTTGAGTAGCAAAATATCGTGTTCTTTGCAATACTATGTATAAGTATAACTCGTAAGAAATAAGATATATCGTAACTATGTATAAAAACCAAGATATCAATTACCGTTAAAAAAAAAAAAATTTTAAAGCCGTTCACAAAAAAAAAAGAAGTAAGATATCAATCACTATTTCTTAGTCAGTTCAAAATCACTATTTCTTAGTATTTTTATTCATGAATAAATTGACCTGTTCATCAATTTTATTGATTATGATAAAAATCACCCAAAGGGTGCTTACCAATGTGCAATCGGTGGAAAAACAACCCGACGGGTGCTTGGGAACGAGCAATCTATGGAAAAATCACACGCTAGCCTTTGGCATTGCACTTGCAACAGGTGGCAAAATTGTAGCTCACAACAAGCATTTCGATCTGAATTCGAGCAACATGTTTCCTCTCGGCCGTTTTTCCATCGTTTTTCGGCTGGCTCTGCCGTTTTACCGATGGTCGGATCTTTTCGTTACCCAAGCTAGATTGTGCAAGCATTTTGCTTGGTGGCATCAAAAGTATTCCATTTTTTCGCGAAAAAATAATTAAATATGGCAAAATCAAAACACAGAAAATAATAGTAATTTGTATGGGTTGCAAGAGTTGGTACATGGACAGTATGTTTGTAACTAAGGTGAAATCCAATCACTTTATGGAAAAGGTTGAGTTTCGATCATAATTTGTGAAGATATTCAACAAAAGATTGCGAGAATATAAACAAAAGGAACAAAATTTATAGCTTCTTTACTCTCTCTCTTTTTGTTTTTGGGTGAATGAGTTAGTATTGTTTTAAAAAGAAGGAAGAGATTAGAGATGAGGTTAATGCTTTTTTACAGCGGTTCATTTTGTTTTTCCCCGGGATGTTAGTTCACCTTTTGCATGTTGTCACGCCCTCAATTTTAATAACTCAAAAGTAAATAAAAATCCACATAGGACAAGTCAATATCTCAAAATTTCTCTTGAATAGTCAAAGACAACATAATATAACCCCATCATTTCGAATACACAGGTTCTGTTCACTAGCGTTCATAGCCCGAATACATAAATACAAGTTCAAGGTTATTACATTGCTATATAGTCAAAAGTTTGATAAATTGAAGTTACAAAACCATCTTTCCAAAAATATAATACAAGATGGAAAAAAAATAACTTCATGCATGTTCAAGCTCCATGTACATGTCACTCGACAAGCATCCAACCTCATGCTCCATGCCGTGTACCTGAAAAATTGATATGTTGAGCTCACTAGCCCAGTAGGAAAACTATTCTACTAACGCTAGGTGTATGAACATGATGCATACATAATAGATGAATGTGGGTGAGCATGACCAATGTACAAGTTAGAATGGGCCGGAAGGTTATGATTCAACCACAAGGTAATCAAAGAGTGTCCAAGTGTCCTAAACGTATCCGAGTGTCCAAAACGTTTCCAAGTGTCCCAAAACCTTGCAAATATCTAACCAAGCCCAAGTAGTTTTCCCAAAATTCTCATTTCGCAAACCGAAAGTCAATTTTGTCAAAAATGCCAATTTTGTCCAAATTCACCACAATTGATATTTCATAAGAAAACCATCTTCGATTCTAATAGGGAAGTATCCCTCTGCCGGATTTCATGGGCTCCGTGCACCCCTGCCGGATTTCGTGGGCTCTGCACACCCCTGCCGGATTTCATGGGCTCCGTGCACCCCCTGCCGGATTTCCTGAGGACTCCGTGCACCCATGGCGGGGACACCAAGCGGGTGATCCCTAGAGTTCATTTTATCCAACAATTTCACATTTAAAAATCTTTGTCTTTTCATAAAGTCCCAAAAATCCCATTTCTTTCAAAGGTTCACCATTTTAGCCAAAATGTGTCAACCGGCACGTGTCCGATACGTCAAACATAAATTTTGTTAATTCATGTGTCGAAGGGTCAATTTTATGAGTTCGATGTGGATTCGGTGTTCAAAATGATAGTATAGTTCAAAGATACGATGAAACGGACGATCGGGGACCAAACGGGCATCAAAGGGTGGCCTAAAACCACCCCAAAACAGGGGATGTTCTCGGAAAACAGGGGCAGCAGCCCTAAAACAGGGGCAGTGCACAGATTTTCACCCTATTGGTGTGGAATTTCAACCCAAACTTAAATGTAAGGTTCAAGGCCAAAAATTGGAAATGTAGAGTGACTAATGGACATCAAAGGAGTGCTAAACAACCAACAATAGCATCAATCAAAAGGCTCAATCCATAGATCACAAAATTGTGCTCAAACAAACCAACCATGGAAGAAATTCAAGAAATAGATGAAATTTGAGAACAAGGAGCAAGTATATGCTATACATCATCTAAATACAACTAGAGGGAGAAGAATTTGTCTTCCTACCTCAAGGATTTTGCTTGAAATGAGTGGGTAGATGAAAACCCTAGCCTCCAATTGCTCCAACCCGAAATGTGTGCTTTCGGTGCGAAATCAATGCAACCCAAGCTTCAAAATGCGTAGAGGAGGTGATTTTAGGTGGGGTTTATGAAGGAGACTTGAAGGTTTTTGGTGGATTTGAGCTTGGAGCAAAGGAATGGAGGAGAGGAGGGAGAGAGGGAGAGTCAAGGCAGAGAGAGGGAGAGAGAGGCTGATTTTTTGAAAAAAAAAAAATGAAAGTATAATGTGTTGTATAGTTTCACCCCATTGCACTTTCACCCCAAAACTTCCAAATGTACTTTTAAAGAGACCCAAATGCATTTAAATGTTCTCTCTTCGACCCCTAAAGTCAAAATTTAATTCCTCACATTTACCCAACATTATTCGGAAAAATTTGTGTAAAAAATATGGGTCCTTACATTCTACCCTCCTTAGA